>OZ023139.1:851709-2051709 GCA_963675895.2 Styela plicata
TACAGTGCTGAGTATACGTAGAATTGCCGAGGCACCTTGGTTCACGTAACTGCTGGCTACAGCTTCCTTCAACAATAATGTCTGCAGTCTGTATCCACGAACAGGAAAAATACGTAAATATCTCTTCCCCATTTATATAGACTATTACCTTTTATTCGGTATTTTTGCGAATGAAATTTTCATATTAAATCGTACACAACTTGATGATTAGAAATGTCACAACAAGGTAGTCCATACAAATATTGAAAGTCCAAATGTGGGGGGGGGGAATTGCACCTTACGGGAGATGAACGGAAGCGCATCTCCCAAAAAATTGTACCGGTACACAGTTCCTAGTGGCAAAAAATATTTAAGAAGACCTTCTGCGGAGTGAGCTGATTATTTCAAGAGAATTTCTTTTTCGATATCGTGATCCAAAGAACAATAGTTTCAAAGATCAAATTGAAAGATGTGCCGCTCGAGTGTAGTCTACATTTTAGAGGAGACATTCGACAAAGTCTCCATAATACGTGGCTTCGTTAAATTTGCCTCAAAAATCTGTTCAAACATGTGTAAATGAGCATCGTCGTGTTTTACAGTGCCAGGAATTGTCTGAGGAATAGAAACAACCTAGCAACAAGTTAGCAGGAGGATTTTTCGTATTTAATAATCTTTTGTCATTGAATGCAAAAAAACTCCCAGATCCTTGTTTTTTTTTACAATTTTTCCATACGGTGACTGTCGTAAAGCGTATGGGATCTTCCAAAATTGGAAAATCTTTGGGATACCACTGCCAAAAACTATCTTTTGTATAACACCTCTTACACATCCATCTCATCATTTCTAAAAAACGTTGATTCTCATAAATGTAGCGATGGAATATCAAGTCCAATTCAACAACATGGCTTTTGTTGATGAATTGATGTCGCATATTACATTTTATATATCTTATAGGTGTGCAGTGGCTGTGAATTCTTGCCTACATACATGTGGAAAATTTCAGAGCACAATCTTCACCAACAGTTTCTCAGCATGAGAAAAAATGAGCACTTGGATGACCTTTGCCGCATCCCACTTAGTAATAACGCAGCACCAAAATCATACAGCAAAATTCGTTTGGAATATGCAACACTTGAGAACAGAACAAAGTTCTTTAACTTGAAAAGGATTTTAAAGAAAATGGAACAGTGTAAGTAGAAGTGTTGTAGAATAGATAATGTTCTATCTCAAAAGGATAATGCAGAAAGTGTATTTTTAAAAACCTGGTGTAACTGCCTGAAGAATTGGCAAAACGTTGAGCCCGACTTGAGGAGACACCCTCCATCAATGCTCAAGTTCTTTTTGCGCTTACACGGCAAAAGCCCTGCTGCATACAATCTTCTGAGCAAAGTTATGATCTTACCATCAAAAAGCACTCTTTGCCGGGATAGAAATTCTAGTGGTATTGTGAGTCTTGGAATACAATATGACCTACTTAAAATAAGATTATCATGATTGCCGTGCAGTGCTGCTCTTTGATGAAATGACCATACGAGAAGATTTTGTTTATAGGGCATGAGATGAAATTGGTTTTGAATTTGAGAATGAATACATTAACGAATGATTCTTTGGAGTTTGCATCTCGTGTGCTCGAAATTTATCTCTCTGTGGTGTAACCAAGCACTCAATCGGCAAATGTAATAGCCTATTTCCAAACATCATTTTTAAAGTACTCACAGTTACATTTTCAGTAATAATAAGATGTGCTGATATGATGATACTAGCCTAGTTACCGTTTCGCTAAACGAGATTTACATCAAAACCGCTTGATAGGTCTGCTCCGTCCATAATTCGCTAAACCTGTAACTTAGTACGAAACTATCGTGGCTGAAAATTCTTGAAAAAAAACGATAGATACCGAAAAGTACTTGAAGGGGTATCAATTGACACTGGAAAGAATTTCCCATGTTCCAAAACGTATGATTCAACCACGTCTTCTGATTTATCGTGGCTAAAAATCTTCTACAAAAGGCTGGGGAAAATGATAAACACAGAAAAGCACCAAAAAGTACCCGGAGGAAGAATGAGAGCGTGAGTTTAGAAACGGTTTTCTCGTGTTCGAAAACGTAAAAGCAACCCCCTATAAACTATAGTTGTCTAATTGAAAATTACCTATTAATCTAATAACCTCTCATCTGACTAATCGGATAGTACATAATGTATAACTGCTCTTTAACCCGATGTGTACTGTCCTCCTCTGAAACAGTACACGGTACACTGATAGACTTTAAATAATAAAAATAGCAATCGGATCAATATATATGTATGTATATTATAAGATTTGCCCCGGTCCAGATTATATGAATAAAGGATTCAGATGTTTTGACGGTCTATTTATTTGGCACGGCGCACCGGACAATGTAAATGTTATATATATATTGATGCTTAATATTTATATAAAAAGAAATTTAATCTAGGTTCTGTGATGGGAGTTAAACCCAACAGTAGCTTTAATATATATTGACGTATCCCAGACGGGAAATTATTTATCGTTTAGTCAAGCATGAGTCATCGAGGAAGCATGGCCAATGGCCGACAACATAGAGTTTCGGATTTGGCCTGGAGGAAGGGATAAAAGAATAGAAAAAAAAACAATAAAAATATTATGAAAACATTTGAAGAAACATCCAAACAAATTGAATTCAACTGGAAAGAAACTGCACAAAAAAATGTAAGTGGCAAATGCGAAGACATGTGTTTTGAATTGCGTTCTCCAATACATGCTGTCATGTTAATTATAGAGACGTATATTTGATGATGACTCCAGAGATAAAAATTCTGGAACAACAGAGGTGTGCACGTTGATTGACCAAAAAATAGGTGATGAGTTATTTTTACCAAGGTGGCCGAATCCCGTTTTCCTCGGTTGCGGAAATGTTTACTTACGCATATTCCCGAAATGAACCATAAAAAAAAAATTAAAGCCATCAACACCGCTACAATACTGTGGCCACCAGATACTTGAAAAAAGAGTATAATCATATAATACATATCGATTGATTTTGCTTTGTACTTTTATTATTTAACTTATAAATACAAAGCATTATGAATATATGTTATCTATTTTTCATTAAAAACAAAAAAATGTAAAAAAATGTATATGACACTATCCACTGCCAAAAAGTGTTCGAAAAAATATGGACGAAGTGATGCAAATCTACAAGACGTCAATCAAAAAACTGACAAATCAGCAATTCAGCTGAAAAATCATTTTATTAAAACGCTGTTTATTGTTTTTTTATCAAGTCTCAATTGGAAAATGTGGCTAGAATATTGGAAAGGAATTGCTCTCTATCTTTTGGATCGTAAGGAATCTAAACTCATTTCAACGGATAAAATTCTCATTCAGACACTTCCGTTCAATTGCGGTATATCACTATTTTCAGACTTACCTTTTCTAATCTTTCAGAGTAGTTGGGACTCTCATATGGAACGAAATTCCTGAACACATGATGCAATTCTCTTTTGTTAACACCAAATCTGAATACCATAAGTATTTAATGCGAAATTACTGAGGAAAAATCATTGTTTCCCTTTTATGAATAAATTTAACATAAAAATTTGCACAACTAATGATTCTGCTGCTCAAAGTACATGCAATGCACACAATTGTGATAATCACATATCTTCATCTGCTTTCATATCTGTAAAATATGTTACCATCTGAATTAACGCAGTTAAAACGTTTTGACAGCTTCAAAAACCGAGGTGGCATATCTTCAACTCATCAGAATTGACACAAGAAAAATTTCCCTTGAAACGTTCACAGTCTCAAACCAGTATCTTAAGAACTGCACCTAATGCCATAGGTTGTATTAAGTGGTTTCAAATTTTTTGTTTCTTTGGGTCAGACTGATAGTATGCCAGCTACTGTGCTACTGAGACTCCCGAGAAAATGAGTTCCATCATGAGAAAATTTAACAAATGGCAATATATGGTGTCAAAATGTTATGTTTCTCATTGGGTGTAGGATCACTTGTTTATGATTTTATTTTTTGAAATAGTGATGGAATATTTAGCTCTGGTTATATACGATATTATCTAACCAAAATTTTGTCGCTTTTTCTTTCCCCAGTAGTAGCGGTCTCTATTTAACGTGACTTCTGAAGATGTTGCAATTAAACACTTGATGATTATAATTTTGGTCCGTTTGCCATGAATGCCTTTCAGAAAGCACTCTTTGGGTAATTTGTAATGAATCCTTATATAATATGAGTACTAAAAAAGACTGCCCGTTGAACCACATCATTCAATTTCTAAATAGAATAGTGCACTTGGGTATTGTAATAACGTTTCCACTTATTTTGGTATATATATATATATATATATCCCACTTATCTTTGTTTATATATATATATATATATAGATATATTTTTTTCGCGAATTTGAGGATGATAATATTGGTAACCTAACCAGTGTTGACGTTTGCTTCAGTTATTTTGTTTTAATTTGAATGCAACATTTCTTTTATAAATGCGTTGAGAGTGTGAAATGAATTGACATAATTAATCGTGTATCCTACAAATTGTTATGAACATGCAAATTGGGTGGTGACTGACTCGATGGCCAGTTGGTCGTATCGTCAGCTTCCAGTCTGTACCGAAAACTCTTGTTGATATTGTTTCTCATGCAAATGCTAATGTCTGTTTTCTGGTTGACGAAATAATAAACTCTCCCTCTCTCGTTTATTGGTGGTGGCAGACTTTAATGACCGAGGGGTCGTTACGTCACCTCCAAGTCTACACCGAAAACAGTGTTGTAACTATTATTATTGTAATTTTTGCTTTTGTTTTTATGGTTGATGAATTTAATAAATTCTTTCACTTACTTCGGATCACGGTAAATTCGGACCATGCGAATACAGATTGTAAAGCGTGTGTTTGTTTGTGATCACCACGTGAGTGAACGGTGTGGGGTGACTCGACTCGATTTGAAAGAAATTCGCAAGCATTTGTGACTCAATTATGAAAGCTAATCAAAACTGATTGCAATATTAAAATACTGTCTGCACTTTATGTCTGAAACGAGGGATAATGGAAATGCAGTCTGACGGCTGGATACGCCATTTCAGATTTTGAGCGTGTGTGCGGTCAAGTACGCCAACTCTCGCGACACCGGCTCTCTGATTTGTATGTTTTCGTAGTGAAGTCTAGGCCTATGCCGCTTGTTTACAGATTATTTTCCGGATATATTGTATAGACTAATTACCGTAGTTTCTGACAGTCGGTATTAACTGTCCCATTTTGTTCTATTTATATATAACTCCCACTAGACTACCGGTACCCGTATTTCATTTTCTCCCTCATTTTCTATTAAAATGTTCTCTTGAATGTCATTAATTTTTGCCAGTTCAAGTTTGCTGTAAATAAACAGTTTTTGATTACCACTACAGACTATTTCTAAAAAAGTATTTCCACCAATGCAGAATGTCATTAATTTTGGTACCGGCACTGTACGGTACCGGTACTTTTACCACTTAGTACTTTTTACCACTGGTCATTGTCATTTTATCTTCCATTAATGCATTCCATTTTGTTGTAAATAAACAATTCCCTTGTTTGATTAAACTTTGTTCCGAATGACAAAACCATCACATCCCGTTTCTACAACGGTCCGAAGCTACAACAGCCAGACATTGAGTCCGAAGTTACGGTACATGTTCGATCTATGTTACGGTATAGTCTATGTACAGTACAGAGTATGATGGAGTAGGCTTTAGCTGTAGTAGGAGTAGGCCTCGTACCTGGGTCGCTCTTCACTCCTGTCTAAATGTGCCAGAAGCACAGGACTTTTCAGACATCCCAGAAGGTCTGTTTCTGTACAATACAATCTGCAATACAGTCTGCCCCTTTGGGTTCGTTTCGTATTTTGCCAGCTTTAATTTTTTTCAGTTTTGATGATATTCGGGAATATAGTACTAAAGTTTTACTAAACTTCACTAGACCCCAACCCATTTTCTATATATACACATACACTGCACAGTAGGCTATAGATATTCAGTATTACTCTGCACTGTTTATGACCTCAAATTAATTTTGTATTGTATATTTTTTATATTGTGTTGACGTGAGCAGCCTTGAGCCATAGAAAAAATAATATATCAAAGTAAATTTCAGTCATCTTGTCATACCATACACTGCGCACAGCAAAGCTATACATTAATAATGGCGTGTGCTTTATCTGATAGCACAAGACTGGCATCTTCAATACTGAGATTTTTGAAGGAAGAACTAAACAAAGATGATGTTACTCCTGATCGTGCTGAAAGTTTGGAAGTTGCAATCCAATGTTTAAGACTAGCTTATGATGTGGAGGAAGAAGATTGTGATGAACAAAGTCTTTTAGATATTTATGTAAAGGCAGTTCCACAGGTATGCATTATTGGGTTTGTTTTGTTCAATTGATATAATGTAAGCTAAGGTCATTCATCCAAAAATCTCAATCTTGCCATGCCTACAGAATTTAAAAAAAAAAAAACTAAACCGTATATTTGAACCCTTGGGGCAGTGCCTGGTTTATTTTGTTTTATAATTGACAACCTGCCTCCAATTTTACTATGTTGCATTCAATACTTTAAATTCCATAAAAATTGTACAATTACAACGCATAAATAAGTCTCGGTCTTGACTGTACCGTCTGTTCGATGCGGTACTATATATAGTTGAAGTGCTTTTCATGTTTTGACTTTATTTTTAATTTGCTCACCTTAGCTTATATTTTACAACTTGTTTTTCAATTCACCACATTATTTTAGACCTAATATGCTAAAGTGGCCCATGAAAAACAAAATTTCTGGCAAAAATTATGTACATGATAAACAATACAACATGTTGAATGATGGATGTGTATTTATTAGAATAGCAGTGAGATTTATCAAATGTTTTTATTCGGTTTATTCTAGGAAAACAATGCGCAAAACACAGAGGAAACCAAACCAATCACAGCTGAAGAAAAGACCGAAGCGGAAAAATTAAAACAACAAGGAAATGAATTTATGAAACAAGAAATGTTTGACGAAGCTATTGAAAGTTACACAAAGGCAATAAATATTGATTCCAGAAATGCCGTTTATTATTGTAATAGGTACCATATACATATTCAATCCCCACCAAACAAAAAGCATGAAAAAAATTTATTGAAAGATAGGATAGGCGTAACGGGGGGTATTTCAAGGTCTTTTCTCCGAATCAAACCACCATAGTCGTGTTTGAGTACCTTTTGCTTGAATATGATGAGAAACATAATTTTTTCGGCAGAAATTCTTTTTTAGAATTGCCGCCATGAAATGTCAGAGCAGTGATATTTTCTCAAAATTACTCTCGAAGTAAAACGCTATCTGAATATAGGCATGTGGTACATCAAAAAAGAGGATATTCAGCACCGAATCACTATCTAATAATTTTTAACAGGATATTCATCTTTTAGAGTTCATATTTTAGAAAAATACTTTAATTTTGGTGCTATCAAATTTTGTCTGCACTAGGGGTCTCAAGTAGGTCTTACCATTATTCAAACCTCAAACTGTTTACTTTGATAACCATATACATGTTTTATTATTAACTATTGTAATACTTATTTGTACCGCTATATTTTATGCTGACATATTTTAATAACATAAAAAATCTTCAAACTCGCCTAGTTTGAACATTCTTCTATCTCATTTTGTTATATGGCTAAATTCGTATAAAAATAATGAATCTGATCGTACAATGGAACCACCTATGGTCTAAATTGTAAAAATGCTTAAAAAAACAGTGAAAAGTGCTAAAATTAACAAAACGACATCTAAATGATTTTGATATGTGGAAAATGTGAATTTTAAAAAAAAATTTGGGAGTCGCCACAACTAATTGCGTGTTGAAACCTTAAACATTTGATATATTACATGCCTTAACTTTGTCATAAAATTATGTTTTGTCAATATCAGGAGTTTTAAGGTATTTTCAGCATTTTTTCCCCAATTAGTGTTATTTGGCCCAAATACTTTCAAACTAGACTGTGATGGATATTGGTGGAGAGGTCGACCATTTTATGCTCACCCCTAAATTTTAAAATTTTGACTAGTTCTGCATGCAAGTTGATGCTAAGCGCGGGGGAAAATTAAAATATTGGCACATCTATAGATTCTCTTACAGGATAACTTTATTCATGTAAAATTGCAAAAAAAAGAAGTTGAAAAGAATATAATATAAAACGTCTTTTCTGAAGAAAAAAAGTGGCAATTGCCTATTTGGACTTTCTCACTAAAAATGTGAATGGACCCACATTTTGTGCAGAAAGTGCACTTATTGTGAACTTTGCTCAGTATTTTTATGATTTAACACTTCTTTTATGCATTTTCTTTCATTTAATACGGATTCGCTAGTTATGGGCGACGATCTGATCAAAAGTCAGCTAATTGCTAATTTGTAGGAAAACTTACTGCTCGATCAGTGATTTTTACATTGTTGATTATGGTTGGATGTTTAAATTATTATGCAGAAACTTTAGGAAGACAGAGGACAGAATTTGTCGGGACAAAAATGCATCGATAGCTATGCTAATTTTGCGGAATAAAAATATGTTTATTTGGCCAAAATATCTCGTGACTTAACCAGGATTGGCTGAATGCCGGCTACTCTGTTACTCAGACATGTGAAGGAAATGGATTTCATCGAAATGAAATGGCAATGGCAAATTTCATGAT
Source organism: Styela plicata (assembly GCA_963675895.2). NCBI lineage: Eukaryota > Metazoa > Chordata > Ascidiacea > Stolidobranchia > Styelidae > Styela > Styela plicata. Next base: position 860,414 of record OZ023139.1, read on the forward strand.
GTACTGTTGCTAGAATAATTGAATATCTTTATATAGTAGTATCTAAATCGTATGATAAAGATTGAAAATACTGAATATTGCTATAGATGAATACTGCTTTCAATGGTTTTGAAGCTTATTTGTTTACCCGAACAAAATAACATTAACATTTTGGCTCCCCAAGAAAACCAACATTCCGACTCCCTCGGCTTAATAACCACTGACATTCGATGATAATAAGTACTGCGCCATAATTCATTCTGTGTGACTTATGTCCATTTTCATGGGTTTCCTGATTGTTAGTTGATTATGAATTTGATTGGTTATTTTGTTTTCACCAATATATGTGAGGATCTGATGCTCAAAATCCATGATCAAGCCCACCACTAATTCTATTAACTTTCTACTTCCAATTATGTGCACTTTATTTCAGGGCCGCGGCTTATACTGGGTTAGAGAAACATGAATCTGCATTGAATGATTGTAAAAAGGCCATAAAAATAGATTGTCAATATAGTAAAGCTTACAGTCGTATGGGGTGAATATATCATTAGTTTTAATTTTATTTATTTTATATGATAACAAATACCCCGAACAGAAATTTTAGTCCACTTTAATAAAAAGGTTGGATTTTGCAGAATCTTTTTCTGGTTGAGCCACTAGATGTCAAATTATCATTCCTTGGATATATATTCTCTTACGTACCGGTAAATGTTTGTTGTTGGGATGGTTTCAAGAACTTCCAAGCAGAAATGAGTTGAGTACCGCTGAGTACCTACATGCACTAAAGTCATGTAATTGAAAACTGAACTCCAGGCAGAAAATATTTTATAGGAATGAAATGCACAGTGGGCGATTTGTGCTCTGTGTGAAAGCCAAAACCTCTTCCATTTCATGCTGCCGATGCTGCTTTTGTGATGTGATCACTATGATTGGTCCTCAACCTTTTTCAGATCTTTAAAGTTTGTTCTATCGTTGCCTCGCTTTCTTCATTCTACAGATATTATTATGGCCTTTGCTCAAGGAAGCTTTCTGATATGTTCCTTCTAAAAAAAAAATGTTCACAACCTGCGCACAGTTAACAGTAACAAAATGAAGAGGTTATGAAATCATGTTTACTCCATTTTGAAAGAAAAAATGTCATTGGCTATTAGAGCCCACCTGATATATTGGTAAATTGATATATATCGACCTAATTTTGCTCTTTACCAATCATCGGCACATCACAAAATCGGCCAATAATATCGGCCAATCAAAATGCACATACGGACACATGCAATTCTTTTAAAATGATGTGGTTCTTGTTCAAATGCAGAAATTGCACAATACTTTTTACTTCCATCTAGAGAAATCCCAGCAGATGTTATTCATGTGAGATGGAATCTTGTTCTACCCTCTTTCCGTGAAAATTGCTTAGTAACACATCAAAATGTTATATGTTCATTTGCTTTCTTATGCAATAGATGTGTTTTTTCATGATGTTTTTTTATGGTTCAATGTAAATTCAATGTAAGTTTTCAAGGAGTTCTCTGCCACTTACCCGTTGATTTATCTTCTTTCAGACTTACATATTCAAAGTTGGAAAATTATGAACAAGCATTTAAATGCTATGAAAAAGCCCTGAAGCTAGATCCGTCAAACGAAGGTTACAGAAAAAATATGCAAATTGCTAAAGAAAAATTAGATGAATTGAAATCTAATTCTATGGTATGTGATATGTTTCTTATTGCTCACGTCTATTCACTGTGGAACAGTGTCGTAGACAGTTTTAGGCTAGAGATTTTTATCCGCAAATCTCATCTTTGGAATTCATTTATTTCCTTTCCAATGCTCTCCTGATCATGTTGAACCGCAGGGTCCTTAAGCTCTGTTCATTAAATATATTGTACAAATGAAGATTCTTTCATTCCTGCATTCATGTAGCTCACTCCACATTGGTGGTTCTATGTATTATGACTCTTGCAACTTAGCTCTGGGTGAATTTTTATATTGAAAAAAAAACTGAAAGGATTGTAGACTGCAATTGGGCAATCGTAACTGTTTTGGTCGCAGTTAGATAACTTTGGCACAGTATTTTTATTTTAAGTTTTAACAAGGGCACTGTCACCTAGGTGCCGTTTTTGATAAAATTATAATAAATTTAATGCTGTATTATAATTTTAATTATTAACCAGGGAACCTTGTAACCATTTTTGCCGCAATCAAGATAACTTACGCACCCTATTTTTATTTTGTGTTTTGTCCACCAGAGACCTAGCGTCTTTGACATAATGAAGATAGCTTGGGCGCCCTACTTTTATTTTGAGTATTACCCAAGGCTCCTGGTTGCCGATCTGACGCAACTTTTGGCCCGGTATTTTTTTTGAGTTTTACCCAGAGCACCTGATTGCCGTTTTTGACGCAATAAAGTTAACTTGGATGCTTTATTTTTTTGGCTTTACCGAAATGAACGGCGTTACCACAAATTTGGGGAAATAGCCACCGATGTTCGCGGACATTGTTACTTGGGCCATGCTTGTGCAAATGCATTAAGATAATGTACTCACAAAAATGATTAGTCACGCATAATACTTTGGAAGTTTTGTGGAATACTTCTAAAACATCATGACGTCATAGCATGCAATATGCTAAAAAACATAATATCTATTTTACGGCAATAAATTTCATTGTTTTGGCTTGGGTACCTTTTCATTGAAAAATTATAGAGCATTTATTGCAATTTGATTTTTGTGCTGCGAGGCACCTGGCGATTAAAAACTTTTCACAGTGAACATGGGAAATCGAATATTGTATACAGATCTGAGAAAGCCTGACGCATATTCCTAGCCCCCTAACTGATTGTGCTAACTAGGTACTGATAAACAAACAAGTTATTGTCACCAATGTAATTATGAACATAACAAGATTTTGCTCAAAATCATGTTGTTTAAATTGGTCATGAGATTTTTTTATCAGTTCACTGAACTGCTGAACTTTTTAGCATTTTTTGCTTACAGTATTATATTATTTTAATTTAGCCAGCTGGAGTCCCTGGAATGCCAGATATTTCACAAATTTTTCAAAATCCTGCTCTGATGAACATGGCTCAAGAGGTAAAAGCATATATATATTTATTGTTGGCAGGCTGCTCGTTTCATATGCACATTACTGAATCCATTCTCAAGTCATCTTTCAAATTGATTCGCAATCACAATGTATCCAAATTTTATCTTGTAAAATTTGATTCAAGTTATGATTTTGCTACAAAAATAATAGCATGTACAGAAACAAATATTTTTGAATTTTATGCTGCTTCCTTTTTGTTATCCTGATTGTAATACCTAATTGGCCTTGACAGTTAACACTATCCAGCTTTATTCTATTCACCAATTTAAAAGTAAATGTTAATGCAACTTATTATACTCGTACTTCCTAACTTGACATTAACTCTCCCAACATGCATCTCATGACAGCATCTCAAGTCAGAAATTCAGTCTGTTATGCATGGGCCACAGTGACTCATATTTGACAGAAAGATATTTTAAAATGAAATTTTTCTGACTGGGTTTGTCTGTTAAAGCTCTATTCATTTGCATAGAAGAATAGGTATTTCGATCAGTTTCCATTTCAGGATATTTGAATTGTTGCTACAATTTCACAGGACAGGATGGGTAGAAAATGATTTAAAAACTGTGGCTAAACATGACTTCTGTATAGTGTGTGTTGGAAATATTTGATTCATTTATTATTTTGCATATATGTTATATCAGTATCGTAGGTTATTATGCAGCAATAAATGTAAGATAAATGTCTTCCCATATATTTCAGCATATTTAGTTCGCATCCAAATGCCTTTCTTTCATAGAAGATGTAAGATCGGTGATCGATGGAATGGGGCGATTTCAGTGCCCGACCTATTGTTCGGTGTTCACCCTACAATTACACGAATAAGATCTGGTGCTTATATGAATTTCAAGAGCAGAGTTTCCATCAGTTTTAATCCAAGACTTATTTTTCCAATTGACATCAAAATTTTATCAGGCATTCTGTTTTTCTTATCTATATTCTTATTTCATTCCGTTGTCTATTCACCAAGTTTATGAGCAATCCAGCCATGCAACAAATGGCAATGAATATGATGGGAGGTTTTATGGGAGGAGGTGGAGATGAAAGTCAAAGTAACGATGCAAACCGAAATACTGCTGGAGATCAGCCACAAGAAGCATCGTTGAATCACATGATGCGTATGTAAGTTATGCAGCCAATTTAATAGTAGGGTCTGCTGTTCTGTAAAGTTCTGACCAAATTGAAAAAAGTTTAGTTTTTGCACAAAGACTCAGTTATTCTGTGATTAGAAACAATATAAACTAATTAACTTATCTTATAAACAGCAGTTGTTTTGTAGTGATATAAAGCCATAAAAATCGCTGCTCAGCAACTTTTCATAGTTTGTCTGTTCAGGTTTAGTTGTAAGCTTAGAGACGTAAACTTTCTTCCAGACATTTAGTTGTTTGCTCATAATCATATTCTAAAATATTATTTTGTCAGGTGTGAGTGAGTATGTACCCAACGGGCCAGATCCATGGTCTATGACAGGCTGCAATCAATACGAGTATAGGAAATTTGGTTGAATAAAGTACCATTGTTGGTGCATGTCTGTCTCATTGCTCAGTTCAGCAATCAGAAAAAATCATCAAACTATATTTTGTCAAGAATGGGTCAGACTTCCTAATCACATCTGGCTTAACAACTGGGGTCGGCGATACAATTGGGCTATATATCAAGCAAAATTGTATGCATGTCACTATCAAAACAGACTCTGTAAAATATGGCAAACTAGCAAATTTTAAAAATGTTATCTTTTTAGATTATTAGCCAAAATCATCAGAGACTGTTCAAATGAAGGGCATCAGTACAAGTTTATTTTTTTAAGATTGTATTTGTTTGATTTCACTTGCAGTAAAGATTAGAGAATTGAAACTGTTTTCATAGGTTGTTGAAGATATATATTGGTGGTTGTCTAATCTATCTAATAATTATGAAAATCTGCAAATTATTTTCTTCCTAGAGGACAACAGTTTGCCAGCCAAGTTTCTCAAGAACACCCAGAATTGATTGAAAATCTAAGAAGTCAGATGAACAAGCCACCAGGTTCTGGAGATAACAAGGAAAATGGAGAGAACGGACAGGCTTGATTCAAGTTATTTCCTTTTTGTGTTATAGAATACGGCATAAAATTATTCCAGCAACTCAAATTTTCAAATAATTTTCGTACTACACCAATGACCTTTGAATAGGTTATTATTCTTCACCTGATTAATAATTTCCTGACCCTGTTAAATTTTTATCACATGTTTGCCTAATTTATGAACATATCTAATCGTCTAAGAAAGGTTGGATTTGGTGATGTGAAAAAAGATAATAAAACTAATAAAAAAACGAACACTCCAGACTGAACCTCTATCACCATAGATTTCTGGCTACTTTTCGTCAAGCGTACTGTTTTGCCAGGCTTGGTGATCAAAATATTTGTGTGTTGAAATTTATATTTATTAAATCAGAATGTTATTTTCAATGATAATTCCAAATTACGTCTATCCTTAACGTTGTTTTTGAAAGGGTTCTGTTAAATGATATGTAATAAAATTTTTTGCTTTGTTGTTTTTCTGCGCATTCGCTACATGCTGTGAAGATCTTACTTTTGCTCAAAGAATGGTGTATTATCTCAAAAAATTGACTTCAAATTTTGATCCCACCCCAAGATTTGGCACTGCCACCGCTGTGGGCCAGTAGTTATAATTGATATTCGTGACCTAGTCGATGCTGAGAGGTGCAGGCTCCTGGCATCTGCTAACTCCAAAGAAAAATCTATGATTTACACCTTCCGCCAAGATCTCCGCCAAATAGTTCAATGAGTAATTATGTTCCATCTTCGGTTTGCCCTACGGTAATTTCAATTTTATGAAAGTTTGAGCATTTTTCAGCAAAATAAAAATATGCTGGCACTGTTTAGCCATATAGGTCGGTATTCAATCAATTTATTTCCGCTTTCCATGAGAACAATGAATAAACTGTAGAAACCTAATGCAAAAAAACCAGCAAGATCTATGATAAGATTTGAGAACATGTGCAGGGTTACGCAACATACAGCTGGACAGTGCTAGTGACTGGAGCGTTAATGTAGGTAATTAAAAAAAACGTGTGAAGCTAGAACAGGATATCATTTTTATCCTGCGGTAGAGGAAAGCCGAGAATACAGCTTAACCATATGTCGAACCACAGCCTCTCGTGCAGATGCCAGTTCCAAATTGGGGTGAATTTTTTTTATTATGGCATTTCTCATTTTTCCTATGCATGGACCTGGATGGTGGAGGAAGCCGTAAGGGGGGCGCAGCAGACCTCTCGGCATTTAATCATCATCCCTCACGGGATTCGAACCTGGGTACTGATGGTCAGAGGTATGTAGCTCGAAGTGTATTCCCAACGCTTCACCGATTGAGCTCACCCCAGCTTTTAATAAACGTACAGGTGTAAGTGTAGAATAAAAGACTTCCATACGAGACCATTATTTATTTTCACTGTAGTGTTGAGCGAGAGGTGGGAAGAACAGCAAGAAAAAAAAACTCTTTCGACTAATTTAGCATAAACAAACTAACTGCTCTTATCGAAATAGACTAAACTACAAGGGTAAACTTCCAACGCTAATGTCCGTGTGCATATTGATTGAATTGTAGGTGAGAACACGGAAAGATATTAACTTCAAACCGTTATTCCTAAGTTAAAATACTCGCATCCAGTTCAGTGCTTTATGGTGATGTTCCCCTTTCTTCATCATACTTTGTACCTGTACATACACATTGAAAAGTATTTATTACCTAGGCGGCAAAGCAGTGGTTTATTTCCATACTTTTGCAAGTACGTCGTGGACAATCCCTTTCAGAAGCATTCCTAAGTGGAGGCCAATCCTGCGTTCCCTCATGGATGCAATCTCCTTGTGTGATGGTTCTTCATCCACGCGAAAGGCAATCTTTCGTGTGGATGAGACCAATCATTTGCGGGCGTAATGCCAATCCGGCTTGTGAGAATTCGCTATGTTTCCAATTTCAGGCGTGGTCAGTATCGTGCGGAGGCGATAAAGTGTCGGGTTAATGTTTTTCGGGCGAATTTGGTGGCATTTACGCGAACATTTCTGTCTGTGATCAATCACGTGTACGGACAATCTTGTTTGATGTAAATCTCGCCTGGGGGACAATTCCGCACGAAGGCGAAAGGACACGGTAATTCCATGTGGATGCAATTCTTTGCTGCGATAAACTTGAGTGCAATCCCTCATGTTCACGATCTTGTGCAAAAGGCAATCTCTCGGGGGAGACGAAATTGCACATAGGAACTCAACACCGTAGATGGACAATTCTGCGTGAGATATTACCCCGTGGGCCAGGGCCACTGACACCAATCCTTTAATGGCTGATGCCAATCTCACGTGGCTCGTTTTGGAACATGCGCAGGCAAATTTAATTACTTGACAGAAAACTTTCGTTCTATTTTTTTGTACGAACCTTTTTAACCAAATATATTAAATGCCAAATTATCCCTAGTGGTCATGAATTTCTACTCAAAATGCTACAAGCTTTTTGGTTAAGGTGTTATATATCTTTACATGTGCCCATAACTATAATAATCAAATCGTTATACAAGCAAGCATGATTTCGTCTCCTTGGTAAATCTCGAAATGCTTTGGTCGCTGCAGATTGATACAAGCTATCTGATTCGTTGTAGTAGCGTATTAGGATTGATAATAGATTTATTTCAAACTTGCCGTGACAATAGTATTGAAAAACCAAATTTACATTTTACAGTTGCACAAAAGAATGATCAGGCATCATCAGCCAATCTTCATCAGGTCATATTAAAGTGAACTAGAACTAGAGATGGGCCGATGTATCAGTATCGGTCTGCTCTAATGAACAATTAAAACGGGACATGCCTCGCGTGAACAATTTTGTTTACACTTCGGGTTTATTAAATAAAACCAATCAATCCACTGACTATATGCTTTTTTTTGATGCACTAAAAGGTGTTAAGGTCGCACTACACGTTTGCTTAGGTTTGCGTTTTTGCATGGTTTGTTTTACTTTAACCTTGAGTTTTACGCAAGCGCAATGCTCTGCATGCATCTCCTTACGTTTGCCAATAAAACAGAACGGTTTGCTATGAAAGCTACCGCACAGTGCTTGTAAGTTTGTGCTTTGTACGCATGTGAACACGATTAACGCAAAGCAATGCAGGTGTGTATTGCCGTTTTTATTTTATTGCTTGAAACGTAATACAACGCATCGGTGTGACAACTTCACGTGTATTGTGGTCTTTAGGTGTCACGTTAGTTGTGTAACCAAGGACATTTGCACTCAACCTTTGGACCCGTGAATGCTTGAACGCAGCAACAATTTAGTATATTTTCATCCTTAAAAGTTTGCACACAAATGGATGCAAGAGTTCAAGGGTGCAAACGTACGTAGGCGCACACATACACATAACTATAACAAGGGCATACGTATGTGGATAAAAAGGGCCTTTAACATATTTAACAAAGTACTCGTTATCGGCGGTATCGGTATCGGAATATAAATTACGAAGGTGATATCGGTACTTGTATCGGTATCGGCGAAAATTTTGGTATCGGCCCATCTCTAACTAGAACTGTGTACACAGTACTACAAAGATTTTCGCCTGATCATGCTAAAAACAGTCATCACTAGATCCTCCATGAGTATTCATGCATGATCTAAAAGTTGTCTCATAGCACACAGACTTTATTCAGACAGCCATTGTTCTAGCTGACAAACAAAGTTATGCAAAATTCAGTTCAATGTTAAATCAGGCCATGCATACTGCAGCTACAATCCAAAGAAATAGTTTATACATCATGTACTGTGGACTGTGTCAAATGAGTCTCAAAGACTATCTTTGTACGTTTTTTGATCGAAGCAATATTGTATGTTTGCGCCATGCATGGAACAAGTGGGATGTGAAACTTTGAAATTACAATCGGATCATACATGTCAAGACTGTAGAATCAGTATCAAAGCCCATCTTTCGACTTTTTTCGTTCTAGCCAATGATATATGTACGGGACATGCATGGGACAGACAAGGTATGATGTCTTGAAATTATTTTTAGGGTTATTCAACTCAGGACTGTGTAAAATCAGTATGATAGCCCTCTTTACACTCTTTTTGATCTATCCAATGATATATGTGTGGGCCATACAATTGGACTGACCTGCAGTGGAGTCCTGAAACTGCAATTGGACTATTCATGTTATAACTATTTCAAATCAATTTCAAAGTATATATTTACACTCTTTTGGATCTATCCATTGACATATGTATGGACCATGCATGGGACAGACGAGGCAAACAACCTTGAACGTATGTTTGGGTTATTCATCTAACGACTATGTTAAATAATTTCCAAACCACATATTTACACTCCTTCCGATCAATCCAATGATATACGTATAGGTCATTCATGGGAAAGACAAGGCATTGGGTCTTGAAATCATATTTGGGGTATTAATCTCAATACACTCTTTTTGATCTATCCGATGATATATGTATGGGTCATACATAGAACAGACAAAATGTTCAGTCTTAAAATTATTGAAGATTCCATCCTGATTGGCTCATGACTATCATTTGAGACACCAAGATCATACCTGAATCTTCTATCGAAGAATTCTTTAAAATTTCTAAAAATAGTTTTTGTAGCTGCATTTTGACTGAAAATCTGAAATTCTGAAACAGGGGAAATTGGAAACGTAGACTAAAAGTATGGAACAAAGAGTTTTCATCTGCACAGACTTTTTGACCAAGACTTTAGAGCTCTAGATCTTACAGCTATATCTTAAAATTATTAATGGAGCAGACATTCCAGTACTGTGTTAAATCAATCAAAAGCACACCTTTGAAGGCTTTTTATCGAATCATTGATATATGTGTGGGTCATGTAAAAGAAAAACAAGATGTGGAAGTATCAAATAACACTTGGTTCATTTATGTCAAGCCTATGCCCAATCAGTTTCAAAGCATACACGATTTTTGATCAAATCGATGATATATGTATTGGTCATGCAGGAGACAGACATGATGTGGAGTCTTGAAATTTTAATTAGATTATTAAATGTCGGGATTCAGGATTATGTCTAATATACTTCATATATGTATGGTCTATGCATGGAACAGTCGTGGCGTGGAGTCTTGCAATTGCAATTAATTTATGTCAGGACTATTTCAAATCAGCTTCAAAGCATATATTTACACTCTTTTCGATCTACCCAAGGATATATGCATTGGCTATGCATGGGACAGACATTATGTAGAGTCAGGACTATGTCAAATCAGTTTCAAAACGTATATTTACACTCTTTTGATCTATCCAATGATTATGTATCTGCCATACATGGACCAAAAGCGACGCGGAGTCTCGAAATTGCAATTAAATTAGTTTTGTCAGGACTATGTCAAATCCGTCGCAAAGCATATATTTACTCTTTTATTATCTACCCAATTCTGATTTGTTACAATCCGAAGATGAATGACCCAAAAATAATCTCAAGACATAAAAACCTTGTATGTCCAATTGTGGCCCATACATATATCATTGGGTAGATCAAATAGAGTGTAAATATATGCTTAGAAATGATTTAACATAGTCCTAAGATGAATAATCCAAATATAATTTCAAGACTCGGTGCCTTGTTTATCCCGTGCATGGCCAAAAGATATATCATTGGATAAATTAAAATGAGTGCAAAGATGGGTTTTGTGGCGATTTGGCACTGTCTTAAGATGAATAAATCAAATATAATAACCATACCTTGCCTTTGATCATTAGTTAGATCAATAAGGGTTTGACTATATGCTTCGGAATTGATTTGGCATAGTCCTGACATACATAAACTATTTGCAAAACTTCACATCATATCTGTTCAAAGCATCCATTTTTCCCTTTTTTAATGTAATCTCTTTGTTCTAGATTTTTCAGGAATCTCGCCCAACGGCCTATTGGCACGTCTCAGCAAATGAACAACAACGCCCACGTCAATTAGAATACTGACAAGAAAACTGTTCCTCGAAGCGGACTTGAAAGGTCATCAAATAAATATTTTTTTATTGAAATTCGCTCAGAGCAAGGCCACAGGAGAAGAATCAAACTTGAAAATTCTCCTGGAGCCACTAAAGTGCAAAGAGCTGCATGAAATGCAGGAATAGGAACTAAGGGAGCCCCCATCCCTAATAGATGTCTATTAACGCGAGGTTTAAAGCTTTGTAGATCAACACGATCATGAAAGCAGCAAGAATGCAGGGAATTCAAAAGTTTAGATATTCCTGCATAAAACGCGAAATACCATGTAAAACTCGCGTGTACCAAAGTTCAATCAATGCCTGACGCTTGGGTGACAAAATCATCAAACATCCATTCTCCTGATAACCCAGAATCGAAGTTTTCTAGATATCTAGAAAAAAATAGCACGTATTTTTGTACTCGCAGAGCCATCCTTACAAAATGCGAAACGGCCATCATTAATTTGCGCAAGATGTGGTCTGGTGTCTTAAAATTAAGTATTGCGACTTTCAACCTATTTCGTCAGTACGTGGAGAAATGGGTTGTTCTCTGGTACCAGAAAATTCGACGACTCTGCTCCTTTAACATTAATACAGCACAGGAATAGCCACTGCAAAGGTATTGGCGCACACAAGGTTAGTTAGGCATCACATATGATGGCACGGATCTAATTAAGCCTGGATCAATTTGAATTTCAGCGCCCTAATGCAATTGATAATGAAACGTCACACACTGGTTTCCCAGTTTTTTTTTGCAATGATATAATTGGTTTCATGCAGAACCTCTCAAAACCTTTCCTGAGATTATATATATTCGAAGCAAAAACCAACGTTTTAAAAAGATCTCATCTTCAGAATGTTTTAATTGCTGCACGATAAAATAACAATATAGATTGCTAGTTATTAAAAAAGTGCCAGCAATTAACAGCTGTGAAAGAAAAGTGACCAGATTAAAAGAGTTCGGGCAATGAGCAGTAGTTAAGTGCCAGTCACGATTTATAACAATGTTTCGAACAACGAAATGCATATTAGCGATCCAATGGTGAAAATTAACAACTTTTGAGTAAATTTCTCCGCCTAACATAGTTTTTTGCCTTTCTCAAGTTCAAGCTTTTTACTGTAATGACACCAAAAGATGCTGGGCTTAACGGAATGAGAAAAATCATGTCCAAGATTTTTTTTTCGCAAAGATAACCGATAGATAAAAATAGAACTTAACTAAAATATTCGGATGAAAGAATCTTGGACTGTACAAAAACAGTAAAATATTCACTCATGATCGATAACAATTTTGATAATTGAGAAATACCATCCCATCTTCAAAAGCAAACTGCAATTGACGCATGTTGATGACTGATTTAGGTTAATTTTCAACATTGTTTAAATCATGACTAGCCTTATGAATATCCAGAATGAATATCCAGAATATAAAACAAAAACATAATCAGAAAAAATCTCTCATTCCTGAAGAATGTCTTGTCAAATGCATGCTATTAATAAGGAGCAGCCAAAGACAGACACACACAAGTCATTCATAACATATTCTGAAATGAAGAGTTTGTGATTAGCATGAATAAAAAAAGTTCAATCTGAATTATGAATTAAGTGGAATGATGAAAGAAAAGAAGTTCAGTCGAAAAATATCAAAGAAAGATAAAAGCAGAAGAAAAAGCATAAACAGAAAAATGCACAACAATCAATGGTCTATTTAAATATGGAAGAAAATCATCAATTAGCAAGCAACCCACTAATCTTTTTCTCTTTGCTACAATATAATGTAAAACACTGCCTGCTTGAACTAATTTTACAGAAAACAAAACATATGGGAGATTGGATTTGAGAATTTGTTGAAACATTTTGTCAAATATGGACATAATGAAGAATATGAGTCCTGAATCAAGTTTTTTACTTCAATAGACAATTTTAAAGGTACAGCATATTTTGAACAATACTGAAAAAGAAATCGCAAGACTGAATGTAACTAAATGAAGATTTTCCTTGCAATGAACAAGATAATAAAATTAAGAAACGCTCCGATAATGATTAGGACAGAAAAATCAGCTCAACAGACAGGATAAAAGAAGTTAATCATCAGAAATTAAAAAAGGACAAAGCAAAAATTATGAAAAAAAAACAGGAAGCAGGTGCTATACTTACATTTATGAAAGCCTTTTTTATAAAATAAAAACGTGCATGAATCATGAAAATTTTTTCACCAAGCAGATAAAGCAAGCAATATTTTTTTAAAGCAGATTACATAATAAGATCACAAAAGGGCATTATTCTTTTCATAAGTTATTATAAAAGGCGCCATTTTTAATGACTTTTCAAAACATGACAACATTTGTCATACTATTGCTACAAGAAATACAAACCAGCATTATATCATTATATAAAATTTATGATGTTGGTGAATGTGAAGTGGCACAATAATAACATTATTATTAAAATATGATTGTCGAAAAAAGTAATGGAGCAAACTACATCTTGACCCTGAATTATATGATTGAAAAATTTTATTACAATCCTGGTATTTATCCAATGAAACTATATACAATCGTATATCTGTATCTATCGTTTGCGGGACCGGCCAGACTGACCTGTTGTTCTCAAGACTATTGGACCCCACTCTGGTTATAATTAACCGACTGCAATAGATAGAATAATTGGATTGGATTAAGCAATTTAGTTCATATGCACATCTGCAAAGCATCTTTCAAATAAAATTTATTTTGATAATCTCGCTTCCTTCCAATGAAAATTTTCCAGTTTTAACCGATGCACAGCAATGCATTTGAGTAAAAATTGGAAAATGGTGTCGAGTAATGCCCTCTGAAGATCATTTTGAGACAACTTACACCTTTACTATGTTTCATTACTCCGTCTTCTTTTGTGTGCGTTAAGATTGCTAAGAATTTGATCAGCATAATGTCCGCCAAGACCTTGCGAATGTTGTCCAACATATGCTCCTGCCTCCGGACTTGGTTCAGGAGATGGCAGCATTCCACATCCACGTTTTCTACCCATAATTGGAGTATGCGGGGAGCTCTGCAACAGCAAAGATTGGTTAATCGTTAAACAGAACTTTGTTAGTTTGATTAGTTTCGATTTTTAATATATCGACAAAATCCATTAAATATGATGAATATGCCAATATAAGTATGCTAGTTTTCAACGTATGAATAGTAGACAGAATGTTTTGTTTTCTCCACGTTTATTTCATTTAAGAGCCCTAAAACAAGTGACACAGTAATCTAAGTGGATCAGCTTACTAATAAGGTGCTTCAAATATAGCAAAGGATAGTCAATGTAGTACTGCGCTACTTTATATCTGTAAACAAGGCATAATTAAATAATACAAACCAAGCATTCAGTAGGAGAAAACAAATTCAATGCACGAAGTAATCTTCCTGCTCCAGAACTTCCATTAGTAGAATCAGCCAATGTGTCTGCACCAGATCTAGGACTATCACCGAGTAATCCCTCCATCAAACTACTTCCAAGTAATTGTAACTGGGTCGGTGAATCAGCACCAATATCGTGCAGATCTGCGATCAGACTAGAAAAACTGGTTTTTCTATTGAAAGGAGATGAAAGATCTTGAATTGGTGTTGTTGATAAACGAGATCTATGTTGAGTGAATGCAGGATTGGATCCATTCATCGATTGCACTAAATATAAGGTTGAAACACAATGTAATAAAAAATCTCTTAATCTTAATTATTAAGGATTCTTAATCGGGATAAATGGTGTTAGATAAAAAATTGTTGCTTAAAGATTAATAACGACTGCATTATGAGGTGAAATGGGTAATACGATGATAGATAAGCATCAGAAGTGTACTTATACGTAGAACACCAAAATAAAAAACATGAGAAAATTCAATAAATTTTGGTCATAAAATGTATAAAATTTAAAACGGGAGCAGAAAAAATTCACTTTTCGAGATGAAATCGCTTTTGGGCCCAACTTGCTCTCCTTTTTTCTTTTAGTTCTGATTCATTTTTTAAGTCATAGAAAGAAAAACAATATCTTACCTTTGTGCTTCTGTGTTTCATCTCTTGATGACAAACTGGAGAACAGAAATTCTGGTCGCGGAATCCCATTAATATTAATTTTTTCAATTTTGTCACTCGCATATATTCCTGCACGCCTTGGAAGTGGTCGTTGATAATGAGGAAAAGTGGTCTGTATACTTCCTTGTTTGCTAGAAGTTACTGAACTCTCTTTCTCATTTTGGCAAATCATGGAGTGCTCTTGTGCTAGTTTGGCTTTGGTACCAAACGATGAGAGAGGTAAACTAGTAATAGGTTGTGAAAATTCTGTACCAATTTGCATCGGCTGACCAGGACATTCACCTAGAATTCCATTCTGTAAAAATGAAAAATATGGAATCAATGATTTCTGATGGAATTAAGATACAGTGTCCCAGATTCATGTTTTCCTGGGGATGTTCAAAGGTCGCATCTTAAATACCATGAATGGATAGTATTATTGGGATAGTGTTGAATAGTAATATCATTATCTAGGGCAGATACATCTCACTGCACTTCATATGATGAATCGGTTCTGTTTGTGATGTTTTCTGCTTAGAGAACAGTTGCTGATAGTTTGTAGTAGCCCACTGCCGTGCAAACTTACATTACATTGGTTGGTTATATTCGGATCCAGGCCTATCTTAAAGTGAATTTCACTAAAAAGTATAAACGTATCTGGCAAATTGTTTCAATCTCAAGCAAAGTCTAAATGTATTTATTATACCTGTGAGTTGTGTAATACTAAATTGAGTTGTAGAGGGTGAGTCAAAATAATAAGAAAATTAAAGAATTTGCCAGCTTCAGCTATCACTCGTCAGACAATAGTGGAGTTATGAAAAAGTTTTTTTAGAGAGATAACAACTTAATATCCCAAAGTAATTTAGAATATGAAAAATACAAAACTACCTGTTTATTACTAGACGGAACACTATCTTTTATACCAACATGATAAGCAGAACCTCTCTGTGGTACAGTTGTAAATAAATAATGTTGCATTTCACTAATCGGAACATGAGAATTTGACACCTCAGGAACTGAGCTCGTACTTTCCTGACTTCCACCATAAGATGAGTCAGAGCTATCGCTTCTCTGTGAAAATTTTTTAAGTGTCAAGAAATATAGTTGATGCTACATCACTTAACACATGAATATCCATTCAATAGTAATTATTTAGTAACGGGAATATAAATAAATGCTCATATAGCCGACTAAATTTTATATAGAAAAAGTTTATAGACTTCATCATTAGAGATGTATCGGTATCGGAAAATTTTTATCACTGATACTGCTGATAACAAAACCGATAACAGATAAGTCTTTACAACTGAGCATACCAATACGCTTTATTTACCGATAATAAAGGGAAAGACCTCGCATTCCCTTGCTCTGAAAAATAATTGAAAAGAGGCATGCCTCTCGTGAACGATTTCATTTACACTTTGGGTTTTATTAAATAAAACCCATCAATGCACTAACTATATGCTCTTTTTGATGCGGAAAAATGGTGTTAGGTGTTACGTCAGTTGTGTAACCATAAACGTTTGCACCAAATTTTTGGACCCATGTATGTTTGAACGCAGCATCAATTCAATATGTTTTCACCCAGAAAAGTTTGCATTCAAATGGTTCAAGGGTGCAAACGAATGTAGGCGCACACATACGTGGGTGCAACTATAACAAGGGCATAAGTATGTGGATACAAAAAGGGCCTTCAACATATTTGATAACGTATCCAGTATTGGAATATAAATTACGAAGGTGGTATCGGTATCGGCGAAAATTTTGGTATCGACCCATCTCTATTCATTATATCAGTCTGCAGATGTAATAAGGGCAAAATTGGGTTTATTGAAGTCGAGCATATCATGATTTTTCTGCCCAATAAAGCAAAACAAACAATGCAACTTTTATTGCTATTTGGATATAATGCACTAATGGAGTATTTTATGCAAATATTTACAATATGAATTTTGGTTAAAAAAAAAGGTTGCATACCTGTAATTCTTCTCGTTGACAAGCAACAATACTAGGCTGATGATACGGAATGAGAGGTTGATTCATGTCTATTTTGGTTGGCCTTGAAATAAAAATAGAACAGGTGCCAAATAGTAATAACTAAATAAATCTTTCTCTAATTTTTAACGACTTTGTATTGACCTTTTTAATGATAAAAATTCAAAACTGATTGTGTTATCGAATGCTGCATCATATATATTTTTACAAAAGAAGCGTACATATAAGATTAAAATTTCCTAGCTGTCCGCAAAAAAAAATAAGCACTGATATGTTTTTAAGGAGCCATTTTAAAATGGGGCCTATGATATACACAATAGGGATGGACACTGACTTGACAAGTCCCAAGTACTCCAACTGGAGTATCAAAGAGGTTATTTATTAATTGAATAATATTAAGTAAACAGTCACTTTGAACCACTGCATAACACCACCGCACTACTGGGAGCCACTTACCGCTGCATTTAATGCTAATCATACGAGGAAATACACATGGAATCCAACATATTTGTTGCATTTTGATTTAAAGAAGTGGGAGAATAAGGGATGGAGATAAAGGTTGTTTTACGCTGGGGTCCGAGTCTCTGAGAGCTCTGTCTATCCCTAATTTAAGAAATGAAAAAGTTTTTAAAGTTTATCACATTGGCATCATGTTACCACTTTTTTATCTCGCCAGTACAGGACATAGTGCAGTTTGTTGACAAAGGATTTACAACTTTGATAAAATCATGAATACCTTACTCACCTGTGACAAAATGCTGAATTATGATCAACTTTGAATCTACTGTCTGATTTTACCCATTTTCCATTCAAAAAATATGGGACGTTGTTTGGATGTTGCTGTTCAGCGTTTTCTTGGAATTGCCCGACATCCTTGAACAAATTTAAATTTAAATTTACATTACAAATAATATTCAGATTGAAAAAAAAAATATTATCACATTAAATATAACTGAGATACCCAATTCTACAAACATTGTCATCTGCTATTTCACAGAATTTATTTTCCTTCTTACTGCATTGGCCAGACTCAAGAATTTGTCAAAAAGCAATAACAATAAAAAATCGACCAAAAAAGGTTTTGAAGTTTGAGAGAGTATAACCTATAACAAAATAAAACAGTAGGCTTTATAATAAACTGTAACATCAAAGACATAAATCACTAACAAGCCACAAGAACGAAGACCACAATATGCAGTTCCTGCAGGAATATATCATAGGTTGAAATAATATTCACCTCCTGACTAGAACTGCCAGAACTAAACACTTCATCATCAGTTGCAGCATGAACTCCTGAATCATAAGATGCACTTCTGCCTCGAACCTGCATCGGCATCAGATGACCAGGTGGTGGTTGTTGGCATACAGATCCTTCAAACCCTATAAAAATTAAACATGTTCCATCATTTCTCATTATACACCGCGGGGCTACCTTCGGTATCAACCTTGTGTACTGTGATAATATTTTTTTAAACTAATTCGTTGAAAAATTCATTTGAGGAGTCCATACCTTGATTGAACTGAGACTGAGGTTCAGCATGGAATGGTCTAGTTGGTTGGATGATTTGTCTGTGCATCATTCCAGCCTGTAGAGCAGGATCGGTTGCAATAACAGAATTAGGCATCATTGCGGTTTGTTGTTGACAATCAGAATTTGGAACGTTGAGTAGACGAACATGCAATGCTTTTAGGAGTCTTTGTACCTGGCAAATTGAAGTACTCAATATACTATTTAGATTAGATGTTGATGAAATACATATTACATCCGACACAGTGCTATAGTGAGGACGGCACAAGTAATAAACTCTTTGCTGTTGTATTTCAAACTTTAGTTCACAATCATTATCAGGTCATAGTATTAGCACTAGATAAGACATACTAATGTGGTAGTCTACAAATCGAGAGGCAAGCATGAAAAATATATTGCTTCATATTTTTATGTGAAACATAGGCTTGGGCAGGGTGGCATGATTTAGACTTCCTTCGGGCGACGGCTTTTCAGACGGAAAATTCTTCGACTGGACGAAAATTGTATGATAGCCACATTTAAGTGGCTAACTAAATCTGCAAAGTGAGACTGGAATAGAGGACGCCAGCACTTCCGTTGGTACTTTTTTATGATGTCCTTTTTCATTTCTGTTTTTTAGAAAAGCGTAATTTTTCCCCCATTTATTCTTAGACTGGGGCCGCTCGGCGTCGTAGTCGCCAGGATTCTGCCACTCTGAGCTTGCTCACCTATTTACAACGTGGTGTAACAACTGAAAGGGTAAAGACAAACACTTTTTGACTTGATTTAAACAGAATGCGTACTTCATAATTGGTCCATTGCAGAGTCAGTCAGACTGGCGGAATGTCATACTCACCACTCAATCACGGGTATAATAATTTGGGTTGGATATGCCAAACCGGAAAGAGCATATCTTTCCAGCGATCCCTGTCAGTCTATAAGTGAGTACAGGGCCTTGGTCAGGGTGACCGTGGCTATCAAAAAGGAAGATGGAAATGTTTTATTTTGGGTGTCTGTCAGCAGCCGAAGTGCAGATAGGTTTCAAAATAATCAATACTGTTATGGAATAGAACTGATGGTTTTGAATTTTTTTTTGGTCCATCTGGAGGAAAATGAGATGAACATTTCGACACCGGGGGAAAAGCAAGATGCTCTCACCCTAGCCTGCGTATTATAAGAGATTAAAAGGTGGTAAATGGTTTTGATATTGGAAGGGCGGATTTCCCTCGCTGGACTAGCTGGGTTACTATTCAATATTGTTTGCCATATCAGTAGTGATAAATTGATTGGTTCTTTTCAGGTGCTGCCTCCAAATAAGTAGAGTAAATTCAAAAAATCAAAAATTTATAAAATACTAGAATTTGGTGTGAACTGAATTATTGACATTAAATTTAGTTTTGGAACTTACTTCTGGATCATTATGATTAGCAGCAGCATGAACCAAATTTCCATTTATTGCTGATTGAAGTGTTGTTGGAATCTGCGTGTTGACTGGTGCATAAACGAACAAAAATAAAAATGAAGGTAAAATGAAGATATTCTTAATTTTTCTTAAATTTTGGCGTTTGTTCTTGGATTTTTGCTATTTCTTACCAACTTTTTCCAATCTCCAACTTGTACAACACATGTTTTAGGCCTCAGAAGTGTAAATCATATGATTATATTAGCGGGTTCTCAAGCTGGTAAAGTTGGAAACATCCGAAGGATTGGATGACCACCAATCTCTGAGATACGTAAATATAATGATCAATAGCTATCAATGTTCAATTGACAATTTCATGCCTGAATTTGCTTGGACTTTGGAAGCTCAAATGTTTTAACTTTTTGAAGTGACAAAATTAGATGAGCTTCTTTGGTGAAGTGGTTCATTGTTTTGTTATTAGATGAACTTTGTGCGTGTGTTTCATTAATCATTGCCAAACCCTTATATTTTCATATCACTAGGAGCTCTTTAAAAGATATATTTTTATTTTATAGTCCCTTTTGTATTGTAACGGATACATTTTAGTGAGAGTCAAGATATTGGCCCCGAATATCGGCTTATTGGTCCAGGATGACTGTTATTTCAGATAACGGTATCGGTCTCAAATTCCAATATCGATCAGGCTCTAATTTTCATGTCACCAAACACCAAGTATATTTGAGCCTTTATGAATGGCCGAAATCCCTTATCATTTGATTTCAAAATCGAAATTTGCACATCGAATCATATATTATACAAAAAAGCCTTGTAAGATATACCAACATTCACACGAATTTGCTGAAAAATTTGTACATTTTGAATTTGAACCACTGGAAAAATTGAATTTAATAATTCACGACTCACAATCAAATGTTTTGGACAGCACTAGTATTCAACACGGTATTGATCTGATCCACAATCAACTAAAATTTGATTGCAATATGAACACTAAAATTTGTTGATCGTGGCCATCACTGCTCCCTAATAAATTTTATTTTCCACCGTCAATCATTAGGTTAGAACCAGGACTTGTGTTAAAGACATATCCCTTCATATTTGTTAACAAACAAGATTCATTGCTTGAACATTTACACACTTGGAGGAAAGCAAATGGATGGTTCAAAACAAACATTTAAATTATTGTACTAAATTATTGTGTGCAGAATAGTCAAAAATATACCTGATGATTTATGTTGATGTGGCAGAATATCCAATTTTTGCATTGGTGTTGGTAAAAGTCCTCCAGATGGATTATTTCGTTTTAAATCTCTTGATGCCTTCAGTGAATTCAATACAACGAGTCCACATGGTCCGGGAACACAGAATGATACCCGCAATACGTTGGAACCTTGTAAAAAGATTCATAGAACAAAACTTAGACAGATTTTCGTTAAATTAAGTATTACTTTTCAGTTATTTTTGAATATAAACAGTTTGTGTGGGCTATGATACACCTCAATATTCAAAATATCCAAGTGACGCATGTCACTTTAGTGAATTAAAAATTAATTTAGAACTAGTAAATAACCATCAAACTCCTCTTTACTAGAGCACTATTGTCACATCATTTTATGTTTGAGTTTAACGTTTTTCCAACCTCATTGAATATTGAAATACATTTGATAATGAACATATTCGAATGGCAAAATCCTTGATTTGAGATATAGTTCACAATTGCGATATATGATATTTCGTTTTTATTGATTATATATATCTGGATAGAATAGACATAAAAATCTGCCTTAGTTTATAAAATGAAGTGTCACAGATTAAAGAAAACTGTATACTATGTTCAAAATTTTCTAGATTTTGCAATCGATATATTTAAAAAAGGGTTGACCGTCATTGAATAGTTATATGCCAAGTATGGAATGGAGGAATAACTGCATTTTGACCGTTAACAACTTTGTCAAAGGAAGAAGAACAAGCTGCTGCTCGTTGTAAAGATCATTATTCCACTCTTAAATGGATGTCAGCATATACGATGCATTACCAATTCTATGATTATTCATTGTTCTCCACAACACCTCAGCATGAGAAGGATTGGAATATTCAACAATCGAAAAATCATTCTCAGAGAAGTTGGCAGTCTAAAACAAAATGTGAACCATTAGTAGTATCACCCAATGATAACAATAAAGTGGTTGTACCATAGTGTGTTCCAGACCTTAGATCATAATTAACTTTATTTTTCAGTTAAAACACTCTAAAAATAATTTCATTGCAACATGAAATATTCAAATTTGAAATTTAAAAATTTTGACATTAATTATGACTTACCGTAAAAATGGGGAAAATATACTCCAACAGGAGCAGTTTGATTGTATCGAAATTTTTAAAAACAAGTCTTGAAACTGAATTTTGAAGAAAATTCTTCCACGATAATAACAATCTGTATACCGATAATGATAACGCGGTAATGTTCATTGTTGATCCAACTTGAATCAAAAAATAGACCATAATTTGACAAGACCTGTACTGATGAGGTTGAGCCTTAACACACTGATTTTGGAATATCATGCAAAATTTCTATTCATTGGTAGGCATTTGCCCCGCATTTCCGAATATATATTAATTTTGAAATCAAATCTAATATTTTTTAATAAAAATAATTCAGTATTTGTGGTGCCCCTTACTATTTAGGTGCAAATACAGACATACCTGGCAAAACTTTGGTTTAATGTTTTCGTTTGAGAACAAATCTCTGAGTTTGTTGGAATCTTTTAAAGAAATTGGTAAATTTTCCACTAATAAACAGGATGAATGTAGACCGGAGTATGCTTGGGGAATGGTATCAAGCCAATGAACCTGTAAAATGGTATGTTTACTGCAGAATGCTTGAAGGATGAGAACGCTGCATGGCTTGGGATTGCAAGTACTCAGACGTGAAGACTCTTTTATGGCAAGCTCCGGACTAACGATTTCAAACGAACGCATCATAAAATGCATACAAAACACATAGTGATTTCTTGGCGGAAGTCAATGACAAAACATGACGCTCATAAAATGTGTCGAATCGTATTTATATGAAATTAACGATGCGTGAATCTACGTGTCTTTTATCTCAAAAATGTTGCATGGACTAACACATAATTTGTATGCAGCAAGAGAATGAGGCCAGTAGGCACAGGTTTTAGAATAGTTTTAACATATTTTCTGTGTGCCGTAAGAGGCAACTAAAAGGAAGCAAAGAAGTGATAGATGGTTTAACTCTCGCCGAGGGTAGACACCACTCTATGCACGTAACAATGGCGGTTCAGTTCTGTTTGTGATGTTTTCCGTTTAGAGTACAGATGCTGGTACTACGTCTTTTAGTAGCACTTTGCAATTTAGTACCCGTTAGTTCATGTTTTAAAGCCGGGTAGGGTATTAAAAAAAATATAACATTGATTTACTTCATATGATCTCTGTCGTATAACAGTTTTACTGTCCAGAAAAAAAGAACAGGTATATAAAACTCTATTACGGTACTTTGACCTGAGATATTTGTAACAATGCACATGGTTTTTAGATTTTACAAATAGGGCTCCTTCAAAAGTATGGTAGTTGCAATGGTTGGAATTGTTGCCTAGCAAATAGCTCCAGACTTTAAACTGGTACGAATTCAGCATGATAAACAAAAACTATAAATTGATCCTGTTTTCATAGTGTTATGAAGTTCAGCATGATGTATGAAAAAATATTAGAGTGTCGAACTCCCATCTCCCTCCTGACAACTATAAATTTTGTCAAGGATGTGCCAGAGATTCCCAGCGTGGATGGCACCTTCTAGAACCCATATTATAAAGTAATACAAAGCTCCGACACTAGTTACTCTTCATGGCGTATTAAATGATGACAATTACAAGCAATATGCTGCATTGTTTTGAAAGGCAAGGAATGCCACGCGGGAATGCAAAGTTGACCGAAATCAGTAAGCAGTATCTTCCCTTTGCGAATATCAACCATCAACCATTTCTTTGCTTTCTTCTTGCAACATACATGGAATAAGTTAAAAAATTCATTTATAGGCATTTATAGTGACCTCTCTCCAAGATATTGAAATCCTCTTCAGACATATAAATTAACAAATTATTTACGCAGCACGTCGAATAAGAATATTTATGAATGAATATTTAATATTGGATTAGTGGGTTGCCAATAGAAAAACCTGAGAGAACTGAGAGAACTATATTGAAACTTTTTTATCTTAATCATCTACCTGCAATGTGTGAGGCCGATTGATTTCCCATTAAGATGGTTTTTTGCTTTTATTGACGATTCCTTACTTGTAAATTCAACACATCCATAACCTTTACTCACACCGTTCACTTCACTAAAAATAAATAGGAATAATCACTCTCAATATTTTCCTAGTTTATGATAGAGATTTTTAGTGATATGCATAGTTGCATACTATTTATTCAAACAGTAAAATATACAGCAATATCACCAGAAAAACTATACCACAGCAGCAGAGTGTGAATGAGGAAAAATGGGGTTGCAATTCTGCAGTTGTCAACAATTATTGTCACATGAGTAGCACCTGTATTTGCAAGTTCAAGTATTTTGGAACAACTGAAGATAAAGAATTCTATTAATGACATTCAACATATCTCTAGCATCATGTATTATCACTTATTTACTTTATATTTTCAGTATTATTTGACTTGAGGAAAAATGTTGCAGGAAAGATGAGTAAAATTATAACAAAGTCTGGAAGACTGGAAAAATGAAGAATTTTATAAAAAATTACCTGTGAACTAGAAAACATCTCTCTGGTGTCCCAAATGGCGTAATTAGAGTCAGGAACTGTTCTCGAGTGTACAATGATGGAAGTTGTGTAACACATAGCATGAAATCACATGAAGCTAATGCAACAATCAATTGTGAACCACGGAATGATTTTAAATGAAGATCTTTCATACACCGATATGCAGATTCACCATCCAATAAAACAGCTTTACCTATGTATTGTGTTATGATGGAAATAATTCTAAGTGGAAAAATATCAACAGGACTGTATAAAACCAAGAACTTTCATAGGCAAAACTCAGGCAGCGGGCAGTGGTAATTTTTGGTTGACGACATTCTTCCTAATCAGATATTTTATTTTACCCAGCGCAAGCCACAGATGGACCGCGATCCATAAGTGACTCATGCTTAACAAAAATATGCGTGGATAAATTAGCTCAAGCAAAAAGTAACATTTGGTGGTTATACAATTCTGGGTTAGTGTTTTTCAGCGCAATTGATAGAGTGAAAATTTGCAGAGACCAAACATCATCTTCGTTTTATGCAAAATTTATCAGTGAACTTATCATTACGCCCTCACACCCTTTCTGAAGAGCATTAATAAATATCCATATTAAACATGTGAACCCCATTATTCTTATCCTGATCATAAATTAGAATCAATCAAAATGAACATCAAAATGTTTCACCAACATAATAAGGTATACAAGTGTCACTGAGTTTCAATACAAGTATACAAGTTTCAATAAGTTTAATGTTTTTCCTTGGCCGGCAGTGAATATGAGATGCAATGAGTTCCATATTGCAAGATAAAATATCGGTTTTCACCGGCAGAATGGCCCAAACAACAATATCATTAGGCAGTGAATAATATAAGTGGTTATGAATATAATATTTGCATGGTTTCAACATGACTGACTATGGACTGAGATATAATAAAGACAACCTAGAACACAAAACTTAATTTAACAAGAACTTACATGATAAGCTCAATTTATCTATATGAATTTGTTGATAATGATATGGCTTCAGCAAATCGGAGATATCCTGGAAAAAGTAACAAAGCATAAATAAAACAAAAAAAAATATTAAATATATAAAGTATTATAACTATACATACCTGATTATTAATACCGGGTGGCATGTTTTTTATTGATATTCTTCTACATTTTTTATTGAATTCACATTGTGAGTTAGCAAGGTCATCATTCACAGCAACATTACATATGGGATCCATTTTTTTCAGACATAAAATGACAACACAGTAAATACAAAATTCTAAATGAAAACACTATTTAAATTTCATATTCTTGGTATTATACCGAAGAGAGAGAGAGAAAGAGAAGCAACATTTTCAGGGTTTCCACACAACGGAGTGATAATTTTACAAAACCTGAATGCTGCTTCATCAATATATTACATGTCTCAGCAACATTTTATAGTATAGGATAATATTGTCATACAATGTGGTGTGGCATGTTATTTCAATCTGTGGTGCATTGTGACAGAATTTTGATGACTACTTCGCCCAAACTAAACGGCCCCAACCCCAATCCGTGGAGCAGTTAATCCCCAATCCATCAGGTTAAAAAGTTTTTCGTCAATGTTGACCGCTTCTGAACGAAATCCGGCTAGAAATATAATACCAATCACAGATGCAGCAAGAAAATTATGATTTCCAGCTAATTTTTTAAAGCTTTAGAAAAGAAGTTAAATGCATCTAAAATAGGTCATTTTACTACGGTACTTCAAAATAGTCCATTGATTGGTGGTGACCATACAATCATTTTGAGCATGGCCAAGTTTGGACATACCAATTCAAGATTTTAACTAAATTCCTATGTTCACTATTAATGCACGGTTCAAGAGATTACGGAAAACATTTTAATCAACAGTAGGCATTGGTTTCATTCGGAACACGCTTCAAATTCAATCCGCTCACTTCGATCAACCACATGTCCATGCTTTGTCGTTCGTTAATTAGCATTAACGCTAGATTTGCCAACACTGGATCTACCCATAAATGATATTAGAGGGGTTCTGTAATCACTGTGCATGGTGATTTACGCATGACCAAGCAAGATGTGTACTATAGAATTTGCTGACACTGCATCTCAGCACAAAAACGGGTTGCGTACGTTCTGGTGTCAGTGTACATCACGTAAGTGCCAAATTTTATGCAAGATTTTCCTTTGCAAAGACATCGTTGGTGGAGGAAGTCGCAACCATAGGCGTGAATTACCATGCGTCGCCGCAATGTCCAGCAATCGTCCTGCATAAAATAGTCCCTCACATGAACCAAAACGCTCGTGATGCGTAACTCCAAGTGTATTCCTAATGCCTTTACTTACTGAGCTGATCAAGTGCCAACCTCCCACTGGCACTTGACGCAAAATTTGTCCATTATGTTGGATGCCGACAGGGTCAAGACATGCATTAAACAATGCATTTAATGTGTATAAGCTGGCCCGTATTGCATCTGTCAAGTATTATATTTTTTTTTTTTTATAGCCACTTCTTACCATTCCATTATTATGTATGATGTAGCAACTATCATATCAATAGAAATAGACTATTTTTTCATATATATAATTATTTCATTCAACGCCACGAACCCGCAGTCCACATTTTAATACCCGATAGTGGCGACTTTAGGGTCACCAAATTACAAGAGCTATAAGCTTACAGCAATTAGTCAATTTGTACCCCGAAAAAAATCGCAGTTGGTCAATTTGCACCCTTGTCAAAAGTTCGCAGTCCGCCTGTTTACGAATTTTAGTGTAACAGTGCAGTAGCAGCGAGAGGATCAAATAAAATTCGTGTAAATAGTCATGTGCTGAAAATCCTGTAATTTATGGCTCAATGTAAAATTTGCAGAAATGGCTAACCGAAACGCGATAGTCATACCAGACTTTTTGCAGTAAATCCATTGCAAATTTCATAAGGGTACGAATTGACCGATGCGTTACTTTTTCGGGTACGAATCGACTCACCAAAAACATACTGGTATCAACTGACTGACAACCCGGTAATTAAGTTATTGTAACCGCCTTGCTACTTCAGAATTTGAAAGCAGGTAAGATTGTGCAACATATAGCTAGGGTATAAATTGACCAATCGCTCTTAATGGAATTTCATACTGGTACAAATTGACCAGGGTACGAATTGCCTACCAACTGAATGCTGTATTCCCAATGCTTTATACCAGCAAACCAGGTGACCTTGATAACGGGGGTGACTTTGATAAAAAATATTCAAGCTCAATATTAGTGCTTATCATGCTGCATGCTTAGACTTTTCTCAAATGAAAATAATTTTAATTTGCCCAACTTCGTTTAAACATTTTTTATGTCTTTTTCACTTCACCGCAATCCAGATGAATTCCAGTCTTATAACGTTATCCAATGTGGCCTAACCTTAGGGTCATACCAGTATGAAAATAAAGCTCATATCAGTGGTTACTAAAATTATGGAATTGACAGAAAAATACAGAAACGATTACGAAGTGAGTGAAAAACATACCGAAACGGCTCACAAGTTGTACTTGACCATAAATAATTAATCTAAGAACAGCATTTCAAAGTAACCAACCAACCTTTCCTCCCAGGGCCAAACTTTGAATCTGCGATCAGTGATTATTAAGACTTAAAACAATAAAATCACAATGATGATAGATAATAATAGGGTGTAACACAATGTTTTGCTTGGCCAAACCTATTCCTAATACCATAATTATAATTTCCCCTATTATCCTAGTAAACATAAAAGAGTCTTTCTATTTTTTGTGCCAAATAAATTCCAATGTCAATCCAGATTTTTTTATTATTATTTCGATGATGCCAAATGTTTATGTCCGAATTCAGATTGATTGACCCAATGATATCAAACAAGACCAATAATAAATAGATGTCCCACCCTTCCAGAATTTCGTGGCGACAAGTCCGACAGAGAGTCCTCCGAAAAAGAAGAATTTATAATAGTGGAAATGCGAATATAGCGCCTTAATTGCTAATTTTTAAGCCCAGGAGACTAACCGTTTAGCAGAAGTAGATTTTTTTGTTGCCGGAAATGAGAAAACATGTTTCAAAGTCACCCGGTTTTACTGTACATGAATAACCGGTTGAGCTAACCTAACATTATAAAGTATACCCGATATCCTACTGTATAAGTTCCTCGAGTTACTCAGACAACCTGATGCTTGCTAGATGGAGAAAAACACAGACAGAAACTAGAGCTGGGCTCTAACAAAAAACACACACCGAGCTGTGACATTCTACACCCTTTTTGGCTGCCAAATTTAAATCCAGTGCAAATCAGGATTTATAACAACATTAATTTTTAGTGTCAATTTTTTTTCAATTTCATGATTTGAATAGTATTGTATAAATTCTGAATTATAGCCTAATAATGAAGTTTTAATTTTTTTGTTGTTGTTTTTGGTATTCACACTAAACGAAACGCAATACATTTCATATATAATGAAAAAATAGTTGCACATAACTTAGTTATCACATATAGGCTAGTTCTGAGTTACTGTATACAAACTCTGTACAGGTGAGGTATTACCCGATATGAACAAAGACCATGTTCTTTGTTGGTAAAAGATTCAGAAAATAATTGCATTCCAGTTGAAATTCAATGTTTTTCATCATACATTCCAAAGATACCGTAATCCAGACAATGTTCCATGATAGATTTAAAGCACCGTACTAGCCTAGCCTTTAATGACATTCGGGAATATGGTACTGAACTTCACTAGACCCCTGAGTAGAAGGTGGTGTAAGTTAGCCGAATTTTTTTTTTTAAACAAATTAGACAGATCAATACCCTTGCCCCGCCATGGTTACAGTTTGATTAAATCTTGTTTCTTTTTTCATTGATATATATATATATATATACTCCACGCCCATCCTGCATCGTTCAGCATTTCTGATTTCCAAGAACCGCCCCAAGAACAGCATCGTGAATTTTGATTTTCGCCAAATCGTTGTATCGAATTTTCGCTATAGCGAGTGTTTTCAGGTTTTGGTCGTGTTCTAAAGTATTCTCAGACATAGTTTTTGCGACAACTCCGTTAAAATTCAGTCATTTATAATAATTTTTTTCCATTTTTTACAAATGATCACAAAATAAAGTCATAAGTATGTGAAATATAAATGAAAACGGACAAGACTGAAGTCTAGAAGACTTATCCTGACCCCACCCTTTTTTCTATAGCGGCAAGTAATATTTGCTCAGACAATGAATACAAATATATGTTAAATGTCTTAACAGTAGAGTGAACAAAATATTAACAATGACCTACAGCGGGAATAGTATTAAACAACCAAGCTTGGGACATAGATGGATTGTGTTCTCAAAGCAACATCCATCTTTTATCCATTCTCGGAAAGTTTATTGAAGTGAGAGAAGATGAGGTACATCAAACTTATACATATGCTGAATAATGCAACTAACATTGCCATTCATTGCCCATTGCTGAAAAAAGTTTAACCATTACACAAAATAAAAATATTAAAACTTTAGGTGTGTATCAAAACACAAAAACGATTTGAATAAATATGTCACACAGAGTTATCATGAAAGCAGACAATATCTAAAATAAAATTTAAAACGTGCCAGAATATAAGTTCTAAATAAAGATTCAAAAGAGTGTAACGCGTGTTTGCTTACCTCAAAAAAACAACTATTTATATAAATATATAATACCAAATTCGGCCACACACGTCATTTGGGACCCCCAAACACACATACACGCACACTATATTTAGAGTGAAAACGCAAGAACAAAAAAAAAAAAGGACTCTGTATATGAAAGGAAACTGTACATGAAAATAAAAAAATTAACGTTAAATAAAAAAGAGTGGTAAAATAGAAATAAAAGGAAAGAATTGCCCCATAAAACATTACGGAACCTAACTTCCTACGAACCTAAACGGAGCCTAACCGCTGACGCCAGATCAGTTCTGGAGAAGAGGTTTGGGTAAGAGTCTCGGCGACGCGCATTTCAGGATAAGGATGGGATTTCATTTTTATTCTGCGGGAGAAGAAAGGACAAGAATACAGCCTAACCATATGGCGAACCACGGCCTCTCGTGGAGACACCAGTTCCGAATAGGGGGTTGAAGGTTTCGGGTTTAACATTTTACTCATATTTCTTGCGCATGGACATGGTTGGCGGAGGAAGCCGTAAGCAGCGTTTACGCGAACCCCCTTGCACCAGTGAGGCGTCCAGCAGACTTCTCGCATATAACCCTCCCTGTAGTATTCATGATTATAGATAATGACGTAACAATTTGCATGACTGATTTCGCCCCTGCGCGAATGCAAATGTGCCAATGATCCAAGTCTAGGTCGGTCATTAAGGGCAGGACAAACTTGGTTGCAGTGGCATGGTTGTTACCTTACTTTTGTAATTAATATTAGTTTAAGTTGCTTTTATATTTTGTCGATACTGAATTCTAAGCAGTAAAGATGTTATTTGCGCGTTGAAACTATTGCGTGATGGAAATTCTGACTAAAATTGGTCGACGACAATTCCTCAATAGAGTACCCAACGGTTAGTGATACAATCCCTCGAAGCGTATTTCGAACCCAGGACGCTTTCGAGCTCGAAGCGTATTAACCAGGCACCCTTTTGTTAATTATTTTCGAATGTTGTTCGAGCTTCATTACGTCGATGCAGTGATCACAGTAAAATTGTGAAGCTGTCAAATATGAGTAATATTTATTTAGCAGATGTTTGGTATCAGTATTAATTCAGCACTGGCAGACTGAAACATGCATTTTTAAACAAGAATGAAGATAAGACGGACAAGTTTTCTAGTAGGTGCTTGAATCGTTGGTCTGTTATGCTAAGTTAGCTTTCTACATACTGGTAAAATTGAAAGTATTAGAGGCCCTGGTTTCACTTTGGGGCTATATGCTTCTCAAATCATTTGATTTTGAACCAATCTTCTAAGTCTGGGGGTGATTATATGGAACTGGATTGTTGGACACTTCGCCTGTAAAAGGTGGTTTCGTTAGCTAGGTAGCCGCTCGTTAAAATGTATACTAAGTATTAGATTACATGGTTTGGGTGTCTCAAGTACCATATTCCATTTATCATAAAAATTTCCTGTGTGAGAAGCGACTCTTCCTGCCACGGGAGTCAATTCGTACCAGTGTTTTCGGTGGGTCAATTCGTACCTGAATGATAGGACCTGGGCCAATTCGTATCCTAATGAAATTTGCAATAGATGGACTACGAAAAGTCAGAGATAGCTGATATATCCCATTGGATAAAATAAAATTTCAAACTTGAAGGAGCAGGCATTTTAGTTTAAATCGGAAAAAGACCGGATTTTGAATGCCTTTCACAATTATGTTGACCATTTCCGCGAATTTTACTTTGAGCCACAGATTACAAAATTTACGCAATTTTTATTCGATCCTCTTACCGATCAGTGCTACTGCACTAAAATTGGTAAACAGCTAAGCTCCCACGAACCTTCGGCAAGGGCACGAATTGACCATGGGCGATTGCCCAATCGCTCTTGATAAAGTTTTATACATGTACGAATTAACCGCCAACCAATACCATAGAGTATATACTTTCAGCATTGGTGTCTTGTGGTTAAGATGAGAATATAGGCCTATTGCCAGTTTTAATTGATGACATACGGGAATACTGAATAGGGTACTGAACTTGATTAGCCCTAAAATTTAGCTTTTTTCAATGATGTTTTATACCTTGAACTAAAAACTGTGCGAAAGGCTCACCTCACTGTTAGACCATAATTTTGATTTGCTATTAAGCTAACTTGAAAATTAATTCTGTGAAATAAATCTAAATGATTTAATAAACATCCCCAGTCAAGTAAGGATAAAAACGACTCCATTTTTTGTAAACAGTAGTGTGATTATTATATTTTAAATTGACATTTCATTTACATATGCATTCAATTTAATGTTCACTCCGTTATTGTCTTTTGAAAGGTGCTTCAGGAAGATATTATTGACTGTTTAAAAATAAAAATAAATTTTGTCATATATTATATTGATGGATGGTAGAGTACTGGTCAATCTTTGTTTCACTTCAGGTTATTGAGCCGAAGAGGGTGGACATTTCCCCTAGTTTTGGCGAATAAGATGTAAGGCAAAAAAATGGAACTGAAAAACGTCTAATTCTCCGCAGTCTGTTATTTACTATTTACACCTAGTCTTTTCCGGTAATTACTGCCTCGATTTATAGATTTCACAGCAAAACCATGAATCAATCAGATTAAATTAATCCATATATTTGTAAATTATTTACGAACAAAAACCCACAAAAAATATACCAAGATACTAAAACGACGACGTGATTTCAAAGAAGCCCGAAAATCTGTGTGAGCTGGATTCTAAATTTTTATTGTTACGTCGTCAAACATTTCAATGATAGGTTTCCGATTTGAAAATAAAGATGGAATACTTTCGGTGGAAAGTACTTTGGTATAGGATAGCAGTTTTTTCCCCCTAAAATCAGGCTAGGTCTATCTCAACATGGTCTGCTGAAATTTTATGCTATCGTATATCAACGAAAAGCGACCCCACCTAATCTTGGCGTGCACCAATCTTCCAATGATAACCTTTGTATAGATAAAACTTTGAATATATTCTACAAATTTATATTTATTGATAAGAACAGCCCAACTCACTTTGTACGGGTCATCAAGAAAAGAATCAAATTGTACATTTTGCAGTGACTCTGCCATATAAGTGGCCGTTAGTTTGATTATTTTGGGCGCATTAACCTACCTTGCTTGGAGTAATTGTCCATAAACAAAAGCTAGATCACTCATTCAAATATTACCAAAAAATACATCTGAACTACAATAATCGCTTACTATTGAATGAATTGAGCAGTCGGATATTCTGGCAGTTTTTTCAGTGGCATTAAGGAATATGGTACTAAACGAAAAGTTCTATTATCCGTAGAGCCTAGTCAATAATTTTATTTCTTCGTGCAAGAAACCATAATATAGTACACAAATAAATACAGAAGTATATTTGCCTTGAAACGAATTCTTGCAATTGATGAGGAGACGGCATAAAAATAGAGAAAGAACGGGGAAACAGACGTCGACTAGGGGTGACGAATAAGGAAGCAATTTCTATTCCTGTAAGCGTTTACGTGTTACTTCCACGTATTCACGAACTGGCTAGGCCACACGTAGAATAACGCGGACAAAATTGACTTCGTTAGTCTGAAACATCGCATGTTAGTAGTATCCTCATACTGGATATCTAAACTGATGCATGTAGAATGAAGCACAACATGATCGAACAGCATGTTGTCTCACTTAAAATCATTCTGTTCAAGGAGGACCCAGCTGACGACCACCGTTTCGTTTAACCTTAATGCATGGTTTGATATTTACTTTTTGAGTTGTGTAGTACTACGACGACTAAACTTCAATCACTCATGTTTTGTATATATAACCAATAAGAAATAATATTTTGTCAAAAAAAAAGACTCGTCTCGTCGGCACAATCCATCGGTGACTCAAGCTTAACAAAAACACGCCGTCGACGCGTCGAGCCTCTGACGCAGTGCGTTTGTAGCTCGTGCTTAACAAAGCAAACCTTTTTTGTTCCTTCATTGTTTTGAAGCTCAGTGCTTTGATTTTCTCGGCATATGAACACGCCATAACAGATTGACTTGTCGTCCTAATTAAATTTATTTTTGTTTTAGGTGTTGTTATTTCTTCGATAAACTGGTTGTACTATGATTTTTGTTTGCATGCTACTTGAGGAGACAAAAATATCATACGACTTGCACCGGCCTGGAATCTGAAATCACGCGACAGGTCGATATTTAGTTGTTTATTGCAAATGTACTGACGTAATATAGGTGAAATGCGTATAAAAGAGTAGCCGATAACTCAACAATTGAATTGGGTTTGTAGATAAAAGAGTACAAGATGGATAGGAATTCAACAGTTATTATCAACAAAATGTCAAGAGGTAGAGAATTATATGGTTGGTTCTTGGTGACTCATAGAAAGCAAAAAGAAAATAAAACCTCTATCATAATGATGTGAAATTAGTGAGTCGTACGTAAGACTTGGATTCGACTCGAGCGAAATTCTTTGTAGAAAATTGGCAGAGCAATTCGTTGAGTGAAGGTCGTCTGCAACGAACGATTTCTACGAAAAATAGAAAATGCTCCCTCCCCCAGAACATTTGGATTTACCGTAGCGTCTCTATGTAATCTCTCGATTGTGTTGGCAGCAGCGGTCAAAGGGTATGAAAGTGGGCAATAGACATTCGAATATGCTACGTTCTTCAAATTCGCACCTCGATTTCGAGAAAATGCCTCGACATTACCATTTTTTGAACGTCATTTATAGCTTGTTCATATTTCTCAAGAGTTTTCTTTGCCATGCGCATAGAGCTTACGTATTATTGCATGTTCCTATCTATCAGAGAAATAGTATGGCTGTATCGTCACCATTAGATTTAGGAATCTCCATCGGCATGTAAGCCCATTGTTTCTTATGGCGATAGTGTCCGAAAATAGAAGCTCGTTCGAACTTGAACAATCTGTGACGAAGACAATGAGATTTCGATTAAGTGTAATGGTATCTAAGATTACAGGTGCGAGGGTCCTAGTAACGGTAATTATGAGCAATTCGCGTCAGACTTCTATATTATTTTAATGAAAAAGGGACCCACATCATCATCATTGACAATATACCATATGCTGCTGGCACGGCAATGCAAGCTTCTAGCCTACTGCATTACTTCCGAACTATGCTGTTGCCATCACATTCACACAATCAAAACGCAATGATCTAGAAGCCTTGAAATAGAACATGTTCTATTCCCAAATAAAATTGCACTGCAATAAAAAGTTGTTGAAGTATTGCATGGCAGCAAAATACGTAGATTCGAATCCCGCGAGGGATGGTGATTACACGCGGGAGGCCTCCTGGACACCTCGCTCACGTATGTAATTCACTTAAGCATTTTACTAAAAGCTATACCTTACAAGGCTTGTTGACCTAAAACATACATGCATGCAACGCCTACCCAACAACAGATTGAATGTAAATAATAAAAATGAAAGGAACGACTATACATATACATCTAAAAAATTTTGCTTATTATGATGTACGTTGAAGGTGTTTTATTGGAGAAACGCTCAGAAATATTCCAGTTTCAACGACAAAGCAGAAAAGTATTTTTGGTATATAGACTAGAAAAAAGACCGTCACCAATATATCAGCAACAATTAGCCTTTTGATCAGGCAAGTGAATTGCTTCGGCTCGATTGGTATAATAATCTGTCACAACTAACAAATGCTTACTGCTAAAATCATTTTTTATTAATGGCTCAACCATGTCATTGAAAACGCGTGACATGAGCTCAACTGCGAGGATTTTCTGTAAATTTCTCTGATGAATAGTTTTAGTTCCCGAAGACGTATAGCACGTCTCAAGACATTTTCAACGTCTGCGAGCATATGAATTCAACAAAACTTGTTTCGAATTCGCTTACAAGTACTATAAAAGTTTGTACATGGCAATTTTTAAATTTTGTAATTGATAAAATATATCGCGTTGCAACTGTTCCGAGACAACACTGTAAAATGACTTTTAACGTGGAAACATTTAGCAGCAATTTCTCATGTAATATCCCATTAACTACTTTCAAAAAATTCCAATCCGAGCACAGAATTCGCACTGTTTTAAAGTAACACAACAGCTCATCATATGACGGTTTTCACATTTTCCAGTCTAAAACCATCGAAACGTTTTTAACCTCATCACTCCAATTGACAAGGCATCTGTAGTTAAACACACACCTTTACGATGTTTGATGGTGAAATGGTGTCTAGCTTTGAAATCCATCTTGTCGCTATTCCCTCGGGCTGTTAAAATGACATGAGACAGCTTAATGCTGAAGGATCGAAACATATACAGAAATTCTACCAGTCAAATAATGAACACTTCACAGAAGGGCAAATAGCTCACGATAAGAGGCACAGTAGCACCACTGAGCTTTATTCAGTGTCACACCAGCATTCTGTGAGTAACACTTTCAGCCCCGTAACCAGAGAACATTCTTCCGACCATGCAAAGGGAACATTTTTTCTCGTCAAACACACCAGTGGAGCAGCTATAGCGGTCTTGCCCCTTACGTAGCGTCGGTAGTTAGAAAGACCGACGAAGGCTTGCAAGTCTTTCAAATTGCATAGTGGAGTGCCAGTCCCGAACAACAGGCACTTTCTTTTCGTCACAACTGACACTATCTGTGAATATGACTTGACCCAGATGCTGACACACGTCTGAATAATTTACACTTAGAAGGCTAGAGTTTCAATCCCGCGACTCGAATACGCAGAAATACTTGACTTAAATTTTCCATTGTCAAAGCAAATTGTCTTACGGGAGCCATTACATCATCCAAAAAGTAAAAAAACGCTTCAACAAGATATCCATCAGAACACGTTCAATTAATCGCCGGAAACTAATTGACGCCATCTGGAGCGCGGAAGCTAAAACAGTAAAATGCCAGTGCCCTTCACCCGGAAGATTAAATCCAGTTTTCTTCCTATCAGTCGGGTCGAGTTCCACTTGCCAGTAATCCCCGACAAGATCCAAAGTGCTAAACTACTAGCATCCCCCGAGAGCATTCAAAATTTTATCGATTCTGGGAAGGCTGTAGCTATCTTTGATGGTTACTTGATTGGCCATACAAGATGTGGAGTCTTAAAATTACAATTGGATGATTTATGTCAGGACTATGTCAAATCCGTTTCAAAGCACACTCTTACACTCTTTGATAGATCCAATAGACTATGTGTGGGACAGATACGGCGTGGAGTCTTGAAATTATATATTTGGGTCGTGTCAGGTCTGTGACAAATCCGTACCCAATGCCTCAAAGCACGTCTTTAAATGATTTTTCATACTTCCATCTTCTCTAAACGACGATGGCTTAATAACACGATTCACATATGAAGCAATTGCCCTGAAATGGCAGGCTCGTGACATTGTTCAATATCTTGTTCTATTATACTAACCACAGCACTTCTGTTACCAAAATTATGGGCAGTGGGAAGAACAGGTTTTGACAGTACAATCTTACCATCAAAGCATGCTGTCTTTATCGCCTCTTTTGTGACGACGATAGCAACCAACTCATCCAAACTATGATCACCAGCGAATGACACTGTTAGGTGGTTGACATACCGGATTAACGCATGAAATTTGGACCACGAGAAATAAGATTAGGGTCGGCCCCACAAATGATAACGTCATAGTCATTGAATTTCGTTTCTTCAAATATAATTAAGATATATATATACAGCTTAACCATATGACAAACCACTATCTCTCGCGCAGATACCAGTTCCGAATCGGGGTGAAGGTTTTTGGATTATCGTATTCCTCATTTTTCCTGTGCATGGACCTGGTTGGTGGAGGAAGCCGTAAGCAGAGCTACGTGAACCACCGTGCACCGGCGAGACGTCCAGCAGACCTCTCGCTTATAATCATCATCCCTCACTCGAACCTGCGACATGACGATCAGAATTGCGTAGCTCGAAGCGTATTCCAAACGCTTTACCGATTGAGCTAACCGGGAACTCTACATACAAGTATGCATACAGTTCACATTGAAGTGCCGTCACAATGATGTACTAAAAGACATATAAAACCGTTTCAATTTATTTTATTGGAAACACATTGTGTATATCAAACAAACGTTTCAACTATTGCGTTGCAAGTGTTGGAAAGCTTGGAAATAAAATGAGGTATAACAACAGCATGGTTCAACGAAAATGGCGACATATATGCAAATTCAGATATCAGATACTTACTGGTTTGTATATGCGTTTTTTTATTCGAATACCGAACTGAAATAGCTATGCAGCATAGAAGAACATGCACAACACAAAAAGCTCTATATGATTTTTGAAACACGCTCTGTTATACTTTGTATCACAGAAAAAGTAATTTATTATTGCACAAAGATTTTTAACAAAATTACACGAGCAGAGTCTTTACCAATTTCGTGCACACTAGTACCTATCGATCCGTGATAGCCTATATTTTTACTTATGAAAATGCCGAAGTGGTGTCTCAAACTGAGAAGCTAGAGAAAATTCATGTGTGCAGCCGGGAACACATAGAAACATCATTTTCATGGCATAGTAATTATTACTAACTAGTGGAATTTTTTCGTATATCTTACTCCAATGAATTGATAAAACATTATATTTATTAATGTGTTTATTACTGTGTTTAGATTGCGTGATATTGTTCTCGAAGTTATACAAATACAATATTTTTCGACCTTTACCAATAGCACTGTCTGTGACTAACAGCTAAGGCGACTCGAAATCAAGTGCGTAATAGAATGTTTTCAGTACGTTTTATTTTGCATGGAGAAAAAAATTTATTATAAGACCTCAAATCGCATCTCATTGGGAGTTACCATCTCGATATACGACAAAAGGCTAGTTTTAACAAAAGTTTTACTCTCATGGCGGTGACGTCATGTTTTGTAACAATAAATTTCTCTTTTCAAAGTCACTTACCATTTACCTAATTTCATTTCAGTGATTATATTTCTAGTTGGCAACGATAAATTCGAATATCCGGAGTCCGTACTCTCAAATACTTTTGTTGTGATAAGATCATGTAATAAACGATTATATAACAGAACAACGAAAAGACGAAACCTCGGTAAAACACATGTAACTAACAACAGAACCATACGACACGCGACTCAACCTCAACTTGCACTCGGTCACCTTCGTCAGTCCAGACTCAGCCTCGTAGCGCACACCGTTGAATACTCATGTAAATATTTATGACGTAACATTGCCCCATAGGTAAAAAGGCAGTGCCTCTTACACTACAAAAGGAATTAGACGTCTCGCACTACACAGTAAAATATCAAGTCATATCATATTGAAAGAAATTTTTTGGAAGTCTACTTTCACGCCTGGGTCTTGTTATTTATAGGGCGTGGAGCAGCTCAACTCGGGAAAACATCGCCCAAGCTCAAATTGAGCAACAATTCTGATACATCATTTTCACTACCACTTTAGTTCCCATCATTTGGAACAGTTTGGGGAGTTCCAGAAACCACCAGTGGAATTGCGGTGTCCACTGTCCACACAGTTTTGTTCGTCAATATCTTGAAGCGTTCTGTATCTCCATAACTGTTGATCTGCATTTGTCACCTCTACACGCGGTTGCGCAGGAACCCAGAAATGGAATCCCCCTTTTTGTTGCTCCTACATCACCAGCATATCACGATCAAGTCCTGAAGAACATTTAGATTTCACTTTACCATTGACCCGTTTGTTGTTCTTGTATTTTCTGGGCGGATTCATCTTCTGGATATCTGAATGACAAGGTTTAAGTTTATTTCAAACTTTTTATTAGCTTTAGAACAGTCATTTACTTTACTTACAATTTTATAATATACACCAGAAGTTTGTTTAACGCGATAAGGTCTCTTCCAATAAACGAGAAACTTCACCAAATTTCCCCCTTTTTATTGCCGGATTAAGACGATTCGACCAATTCTTCTATTTCGAGAGGATCTTTCAAGAAATTTACGATCGGGGGTAGCTTTCATTTCTGTCGCGTAGTTGTCGCGCACAACTTGATGAACTTCTTGCATTGTTGATCCCACTCGCCTGAAATACTGGCTTGAGTTTTCGGGGGTTTTCGTACATCAGTCAGAAGTATCGCCCTGTCGCGATAGCGTAGCCATGATTAGCAATGTCGATATATATATTTTTCCATTTGTTTGCGAGTGTGTCCGGGCTGGGTGAGCACGTGTTTACATGCTATAAATCTTCATCATCTTTATACGTTACCCACTTTTATAATTAAATCTTATAATTAGATAGCAATTGTAGGTTACAAACTATAAATAGTTAGTCAATTTTGAACAAGTCCTTCAATAACTTTATCATAAATAGAGCTGGGGAATTTAATTCGGTGACTCGGATCCATCCAAAGCACAAATTATTCGAACTAATCACGAATCGTTTGTCAGAACAATAACTTGCTAAATAAAGTGTATTTCCAACGAAAAATGCAATCAATTTTGGATAAGGTTGACCAAAATCGATTGCATTCTGTCATTCAAATATTGATGTCTTTTTGCTATTATTAGTACTTCATAACTATAAATTTGTGTATTTTTTTATAATAGAGACAATTTGTAATAGTAGAAAAGTTGAAAAATCAGAGTAAAGATTGTAATTTCAAATCGGTTACTTCCGCTGAATATCGCGATGAAGCGGTTCGCGATGCATTCATTAGCGGGTTGATGTCCAGTAATATTCGTCAACGATTGTTGGGAAATAAAACTCTAGATTTGCAAACTGCTTTTGAAAATGCTAGAGCGTTAGATGCGGCACAAAATAGTTCAGATTCTTATAATTCTTTGTCATATGCACAGGCAGCTATGGCTCTCCCAGACAAACAAATCGAATGTACCAATCTAGATAGAGATGAGGTACATACAGTAGGCCAAACTAGTTCCCAACGAAAGTGCTACTTTTGCGGTTATAAATGGCACCCTCGTAATAGATGCCCAGCACGGTTTGTGAATTGTAGCAAATGTCATAAAATAGGGCATTGCCAGAGGGTATGTAAATCTCATCGTACCACGAATGATGGAAATTTGTCTTCAACCATGTACTCGGCTGTAACCGCCATGAAAGAGAATGTTTTGATGGGACTATCAAAGTCTTGTGTTGGAGTAGTTATGAAAGGACACACCGTCAAAGCTCTAGTAGATTCTGGTAGTACGGATAATTTTATACATCCCGATTTTGCAAGGAAGTGCGAATTGAAATTATTCCCCACTCATGAAAATGTTACAATGGCTTCTTCTTCTTGTACATCTAGAATGGTGGGTTATTGTGTCTGCGATGTGTCATTGAATGATAGACTGTACTCCGACGTGAAATTGTATGTTTTGCCAAATTTATGCGCCAATGTTATCTTAGGCCAG
Source organism: Styela plicata (assembly GCA_963675895.2). Lineage (NCBI taxonomy): Eukaryota > Metazoa > Chordata > Ascidiacea > Stolidobranchia > Styelidae > Styela > Styela plicata. Next base: position 902,265 of record OZ023139.1, read on the forward strand.
GATTGGCAACGCAAACACGAAAGTTTGACAATTAACTGCGGCGGGAGGAATCCGCCATTAACTATTTGCTCACTTACTTCGCTCAAAATGTCACCCCCGCACTTGTTTCGACATTTAAGTACTGACTGTCGGCCAATCGCAACGAAGTCATTGGTAAATTCATTGGTTCTGAAATAGACAGTCCGATGGTATCATAGAACCCAGCGAATCACCATGGCGTGCCCAAGTTGTAGTGACAAAGAATGATCGACACAAGAAACGTTTAGACATCGACTATTCTCAGACGATCAACAGATTTACGCAATTGAATGCATATCCTTTGCCTCGTATAGATGAAACTGTCAATAAAATAGCTCAATATAGCATTTTCAGCACTATTGATTTAAAAAGTGCCTACCATCGGCTCCCCCTTAGAGAGGGCGATAAAAAGTTTACGGCTTTTGAAGCGAATCATCGTTTATACCAATTTTGCCGCCTTCCCTTTGGAGTGCCTAACGGAGTGGGTATATTTCAAAAAGCGATGAATGATTTCATTGAAGAAGAACACTTTTGCGTGTCTAGATAATGTAACTATTTGCGGTAGAGATCAAGAGCATCATGATATTAATTTAAATCGCTTCTTAGATGCAGCTAAAAAAAAGAATCTTACTTACAATAAAGACAAATGTGTGTTCTCTACCGATGAACTCAAAATACTCGGTTGTGTTGTCTCCGGTGGCAATATAAAGCCGGATCCGGATCGCTTACAACCACTCCGTGAAATGCCGCCGCCAGTAAACATGAAAGAGCAAAAGCGTGTGATTGGCTTGTTTTCATATTATTCGCAATGGATAAGCGAGTTCTCAAATAAAATTCAGCCGATTGCGAAGAACACCGATTTCCCATTGCGAGGCTTAGCATTAAGCGCTTTCAATGCCCTGAAAGAGGAAATTGAAAATTCGGTAATTTGGGCAGTGAATGATAAGAAACTGTTCACTGTTGAAACTGATGCTTCAGAATCGGCACTTGCAGCTACTTTGAACCAAAATGGACGACCAGTCGCTTTCTTTTCAAGATCTCTACGGGGTTCTGAACATAAACATGCGGCGGTAGAAAAGGAAGCAGCTGCTGTAGTTGAAGCGGTGCCGCCGGAAACACTTTTTAACCGGAAAACATTTTACCTTAGTAACTGATCAACGTTATATTGCATTCATGTTTGACGTGAAGCATAAGTGTAAGATTAAAAATGATGACATATTGCGCTGGCGAATGGAACTTCTGACATATGATTTTCACATTTGAGAACGTAGCAGCTGATGCATTGTCCCGAATCAAGTGTTTCAATATCTCTGTTAATAATCTGTACTTCACAACGCTCTTTGTCATCCCGGAATTTCGAGAATGGCGCACTTTGTTAGAGTTCGAAATCTGCCTTTTCCTGTTGAAGATATCAAACGAGTTACGAATTCTTGCAAGATTTGCGCCGAATGTAAGCCACGATATCACAAACCTAACAGTGTTCACATGATTGAGGCAACGCAGCCGTTTGAACGACTTAGTCTGGACTTCAAAGATCTGCTACCTTCTGTAAATCATAATAAGTATATTTTGACTGTTTGCGACGAGTACTCGAGATTTCCGTTCGCGTTTCCCTGTAAAGACGTGAGCACGCAAACCATCATTAAATGTTTAATTTCCCTGTTTTCTATGTTTGGTACGGCTTCTTTTATTCATTCCGATAGGGGCATGGGGTTTATGAGCATGGACCTGAAGAAGTTCTTAGCAGACAGAGGAATAGCAACCAGCAGGACTACAAGTTATAATCCTGCAGGTAATGGACAGGTCGAAAGACTAAATGGCACAATTTGGAAAGCCGTCACGCTAGCATTAAGATCCAGAAGAATCCAGGCAAGATGTACTAGATGACGCTCTTCACTCTATAAGGTCTTTATTATGTACCGCCATCAACACTACGCCACATGAGCGATTGTTTTCATTTCAACGACGATCCGCCAGTGGAACGTCCATTCCGTCTTGGCTATCCACTCCAGGGCAAGTGTTGTTGAAACGGCATGTTCGTAATTCCAAATTTGAGCCGTTCGTGGATGAGGTTGAATTACAACAAGCAAACCCTCAATATGCTCACATCAAATTTCTTGATGGAAGACTTGATACAGTCTCCACTAAAAACTTAGCTCCATTGGATTCTACTAATTTGCTTCAAAATGTGTCTAATTTTTCAGGTGGCGATAAGTGTGGATACGAAGCAGGTTCGATAATTGAACAGAATCAAATTGAAAAGCAGGAAGAAAGCGGTAACACAAAGTTCGAATCTCCTGAACCAGTGAAACTAAACGTACCCGATTGTGTAACAGAGCCGGAACCATTGCGCCGTTCTACCCGGCAACATAATCCTCCAGACCGCTTAACTTACGAGTCCTTTTAATTTTTAAAGGAGGGAGAATGTGATAATTTGTTTGCTGATACCCGATGTAATGATTGCAAGTTGCTGATCACCAATGTTCAGAAGAAGCGACGATATCAATCAACACTTCTCATTCAGCGTTCGATCTCGTAGCACTCAAGATGTGGTTTTGTTTGGACTCGTTAATGGTACTCTTTGTTTACCTTTATTTAGTGCTTAATTTTAAGTAGAATAAAGCCTTAACAAGCAGAGGTGTAATGCGTCGTTTATGATAGAATTTACAACATGGGACATTTGTTATTTATTCGAAATAGGAGATTCGATCCGATTCGAAAAAATTATCCGAATCCGATTGGAATTCCAAATGATTCGGTTTTGCCCAGCCCTAATCCCAAGTCAACAGGCAAATGACTAATCAACTAAGTTGATATCAATGAGGCAAGCGACGAAGTCGTCGTCAGCTCATCGTAGTAGATGTAAACCCAACAGAAAATATTCTCCAAACATGCTTGAACATTGAACAGTTCTCTTTCTAATTTCTAACTTTGTGCTGCATTTATAGTTCTTTAGTCGTTTCTGTATTTTCATTTTCGTAACTACTATACACTAAACAAAGTATCGTAAGGTCATGAAGTATACTGGGTGATTATAAATTAAAGGCCACAACGACAACACATAAAAAGAAGCCCCATTGGGGTTTATCAACAATTGCCAATTTTGTCAAAATTGCAGATGATAAATTATCTCTCATGAAAATTCCTGAAAATTTTGCAACCCTAGATTCGGCTGCTTCTTTATTGGCTTAGCACCCCCATCTATGTGATCTATGTGGTGTTTCATGCGAGAGGTCCCCATCTATGCGCGGATTAGAACTCAATTACGCCACTTACAAAACACCCAAACACCCATAGTTTTCATCTGAACAAATTTTACAGGGCAGAATAGATACTTCATTTGAATGAACACGACACATCTGAAGAGTATGTGGGGATGCCCGCAGACAACATACAACAGATTCTTGCAAGCAACTAAACAGCAATCGTACAGTTCTATAAAATCCATTCCCAAAAAGCTTCTCCGGTGATACTGTGAGAAACAAGAACAACATGTTTAGTATTAATATTACCAGTGCGAAACTTTCCCAAAAATATTAAATGGGTTGCCACTCGCCGATAAGGTTCAAGTTTCCAGTTGCGTGCTCCGTCCTGGTCGTGATCGTCTGAAAACATTTCTCTAATTATTGTGATGTCGGATTAACAATATCCCATTAACATATCTACACTTCCCGGATCTGGATTTAATTTCACAGAAATAATTGACTATATTATCATTGGGATTTTTTGTTGACTATATTATCATTAGGAATTTTTTTTCGACATATTTGTGTAATTGATTTTCAGAAAAATTAGAACATCTTACCAATTTAGGACATTTAGTTTAGAAATGACTATTCATTCCACAATTTCAGCATCTCACATCGCCAAATCCAAAATTCGTTTTCTTCATTTGCTCTTTGGCACAAAGCATCAAGTTTTGACTCTATGGTATCCAATTGCTTGGTCATACTGTCCAAATTTAACCTGAAGCTAACGGTCACCTGCTTTAACTTTGCAAATTTGTCCATTGTCGACTGCGATGTCACAAGTAGACATCGATCGGAATCGACGCCCCACGCGGACTCCGACTTAATTGAAGTAGATTTGGCGTCAAGCCACTTAATACGATCGGACTCTCTATTCCTCTGCACAACGCGAGCATTGAAAATACCTAGATGGAAACTTCAATGCATCGCAAAGACACGAAATTGCTTATCTGAAACTTTCGATAAACTTTCATCGCTAGTTGCTCTAATCGAAATGCAAATCCACTCATTCGTTTTTCCCTTGTTTGCACTTCCCAAACCCCAAAGCCAATGCCATGTGAAATTGCGCCAGTAGTAGGTACAAATAATTCCTTGCACTTCATCTTAACGACCGCATAACTTTATAGTTTTATTCTGATAGTCTTGCATGTTGAAGCATTAAACGAGATCTATCATAGCATCAACGACTACGAACATTTGCTGTCTTCGATACCAAGCGCCTGAACTCAAATCTAGTAAAGAAACAAAAAAGTGTTAAATTCCCAGCATTGTGATGGTTTCTATTAAAATTAATGTCTTACGCGATTTCTCAAAATGAAACATTTCTGGTTTCTTGGCAGAACTTCCTAACTGACTGAAGATCTGTTCTTACCGCTATAATTTAGTATCATATGAAAATTACGTACAAGAAGTTAATTTAATATTGCTTACTCCTTACTCTTGATCTTTTATATTTTTTATTCAAATTGACGCATGTTCTGACTAAATTACAGCTGGAAGTGATCTGTATGACGTAGTTCAATTTGCACCACCATTTCTCAACCTCCCAAACCGACCCAGACTATTGTAACTTTATATATATTGCATAGTATTTTTCAATATTTGGGCGAAACAAACTATTAGAGTCCTAAAAGTACTTAGGAAAAACGCCAGGCTCGATAGCTTAACTTTTTAAACAATTATTATTATTTTTATTTACGGCAATTCATGTACGTCTATCTTTCTATTCAGATTATCGGAAATTTGATTTCCCGGGAATTCTTTATATTAGTAATGAATTCAATGAGTGCTTCATCTTCTATTTTTTCTCTTTGTGTACCGTCTAATGGGTATTGCGATCTGTGTAGGGTTTTACAATCCAGGATATTTATGATGCGGGAGACAAAGGGCAACATATTTTTTGCAACATAGATTTGACGATATACGAATATTTCTAGCACGCCATCGACGAGTATTTTTTTCTAATATTTAGCCGATTTGAAGTCTTTGATACATTGTATTGAGTTTTTTTTCGCATTTTGCACTGTAGGGGGTGATGTTTAGAATTGTCTTTCCAAACGTTCTTACTACGTGTCGCAATTGTCAACTAAAAGAACGCAAAATAGCGGTAGATAATTTTATTGTCGCCCAGAGCAAACACCTCTCGCTGGAGCTCAGTTTAGCAGTTCATTCCCATATGGAATGTTCTCCAATTAGGGTACAGTGGCTGAAGCCACATATGAAGTAGCAAACTGCCACACAAGTGGCTGATATTTGGTCCCTTTAAGGGTGCGAGGTTAGCTCAATCGGTAAAATCGTTGGGAATACGCTTTAAGCTACGCATCTCTGATCGATATGCAACAGGTCCGCTGGATGCCTCGCCGGTGCACGGTGATTCATGTAAGTGCTGTCTACGTCTTCCTCCACCATCCAGGTCGATGCACAGGAAGAATGGGAAATATGGTAAGCAATAAACCGCCACCCCGATTCGGAACTGGTGTGTGCACAAGATGTCATGATTCGACATATGATTAAGCCGTATTCTCGGCTTTCCTCTCCCCTAGGATAAAAAATGAAAGTCCTATCCTAGGCGCTGCCTCCAACTTTGCATAGTGAATTCTATTTAAAAAATACAAGAGAGGACAGTTGCTGAAACTATATTTTGAAATACACATCAATAAGACTCACCAAATTTTTTTTCACGACCCAATAGCAAAACACACAGACAAATGTACGAATATGAGTATGCGATTGAAAGTATCTCTTAAATAAACCAAAAAATTTAACACTGAAATTAATCGTCAACATCAATATGACTCACCAAATTTTTTTTCACGACCCAATAGCAAAACACACAGACAAATGTACGAATATTTAATAGTATACACGCAATTTTCAAATCCAAATATCTAAATGCGTCAGGTTTACGGGAAAAAACTGCATAGTCAGAACTACCAAAAGCAGTCGAGAGTCGAAAATATGGGCTTGGCAGTCGAACTATGAAGACGACTTTATCTCTATGTGATTTAGAGAAGCAAAAAAATTTCCTCAAAATTTAGCAGATCTTTGCTTAATCTGAACAGAAGCATCATCAATCATTATCCTAGCCCTCAACTCAAGACCAAATACGCACAAAGAACCAAATACATATTGCAAAGAATCTTGTTTAGCTAAATAGCATACCTGAAAGTTTCAAAGACAAGTACAAGACAAATTCGCTTAATTCTGATTTTGGCCTACAACATGTTCATTGCCTCTACAAAATCATGGTTCTGTCTGCGTCTCCATGTTGAGGAAATCAGAAAATAGCATTGAATTGCACCGCAATGCAGTCTGTGTATGTGCGCTATTTACACATAAAATTGAATTTGTTCGAATATCAGTCTGCGTTTCAATATCATTTGCAAAATTAAAAAGAGATGAAGTTCCATCATCTACTGAACAGAGTTCTTGTAAAAAGCCAGTTTGCGTTGTTCCATCTGTCGTAGTATCGAGAAAGCTTGTTTGGGTCTGCATATTACAAGCATACTCAGACAAGGAAGTAAAAACAGTCTTCCCAGCATTAGCCATACTTGATGATTGTTCTACAGAGTGTAGTCGGTTATTGTTATTTGAATTTTCATTGTAATTTCCCATTAACAACATATTTGGCGTTTGGCACTCAACATTCAACATCTCAGAAGAAATAACATCTGGTTCCTGCAGCAGATTGGACAACCAATCATCATCAGTTTGAGTCTCTGTTTGAGTTACATTGGGCAGTGCAGCAAGATCACCGACCTTCGCATGCTCTATCACTCTTCCTGTATCTATGTGCAATGTTTGGGTTGACATATGCGAACTCACATGTTCTAAATTATTACATTTTGCAGACTCTGTATCAAGCCATGCAAGAAACTCATCCGTTTGACAAGAGGAATCATGAGCAACTTGTAGTTTGTCAGAAAGGTGGATTTGCATTGTTTTAGGATTGAGAATATTTGGTTGTGATGTATGATTTATCGGCTGTGAGCTTATACCAACATTACTATTACCACAATTAATTCCAGGAGATAACAAAGCAGTAGCAACTGTATCAATTCTACACTGCTTGACATTTTGCGCGTTAAGAAAATCACCTGCTTTATCAGTAACAAGACCTGATTCTGTAGAGGGGTGAAATACATTAACTATGAAGTACTTCTTGCAATCATTTCTAGCCTGGATTTTGCAATATTTTGGCACACGCTCGTAGATCGTCCCAATTTTATTTAATCCATGTTGCACTTGACTGAGGCCTGACAATGTAGCGTGTGATGGAATCGGACCTTTTGGAAGAATCGGAGCAAGATTGTTTCTTTTCTTGTATATTACAGTGCTGCTTTTTGGATGAGACTTTTTTTTTTGTTTTTGTTCCAAGTATTCCCTGCAACAACACAAAACGTTTTTAAAAAAACTTTCAGTTTACGATTCTCAGCAAGATTGTGCCCAGTAGAAATGCAGCTAATACATGTGGGGTATATATTAGTGAATGGCGATAATCTCACTATATAAAATTGTATCTACTTTATATCGGATAATTTTATTGATGAAATCCAAGTTTAAATAGTAATCAACAAAATCACGGCAATGTTTTTTATCGATCTCAGCCAATCACTGTTCTTAAATCACCATATTCCATACAAAATATAGTATAACAAGTTCATACATTAAGGGAGGATATGGTATATGGTATCAAAACCTGAAAGAGGCTTACAGGATTACTGAACCATTTTTGACGCACAATCGGGAAAAAATGGAACAGAAATAAAGCTGCCAGGATATATAAATTTGATGATATTACCATTTAGTAATTTCATAATCTGTCATCGGAGGATCATATTTTTAAATCAGCAAAACACAACAATAAGCCTTGCCACTCAGGAAGACTAAATATAAAAAGTTTGTCATAAATGGCTCAGAACCACTCCGCCATGTCAGCTTCTTCGAAGGCACTGTAACATACAATAATATAAGTCAGGGGGAGTCAATTAGATACTCTCTGAAACACTTGGTATCAGAACTTTGAGTGAATGCAACAGTAGTCAACAGACTGAATTTGCAGAGTTCCATTTGTCATACTGGTTTAACGAGGATGAGTCTTCCTCTAAGAAAGAAAGACCCGACGCGAAATTCCAAGGAATCAAAGAGAAACAGCATGGCCATGGCCTGCTCCGTGGATTTCCAACTCAGTACCCATACCAGGTTATTAAGCAACATAGTCCACCAATATAATCATACCGCGTACCTAAATATGAGGAAACAAAATCAAAGCTCACTGGATCAAGGTTTTCAGCATGCTTGGTTTTATGTACCGGTAAGCGTTTCATCACTTGGAACTTGATGAAGAAAATAGACAGCCAACTTCATTCCATAAAGAACCATCACGAGGTATCCGGAATTGATAATGGATGCGAAGCTAGCGTCTGGTGAACACACTGAAGCAGTACTAACCGTATTTAATGACATCACACAAGTGTGTGTGCACAATAATGATGTTAAAATTGCTGGAACATTGGCAAGAGAGAATGATGTCTGCGCAGTGCGCAAGGTATTTACGGAGATAATAAAATCAGGTCTGTTTCTAAATCCATCTGCAGTTATCGTTAAGGACGAAATTCCTTTTTGGGGGATGATTTCACTGATAATGGGTGAAATCAGATCTGACAAAAGCTCTCAAAATAGCAAGCAGGCTTCACTCAAATGCAAGGCCATATCCACAGTCCTCCCAAAAGCAATTGATAGAATTTGAAAATGTGACGCTGCTCAAATCAAACAGGTCAAAATCCACCATTTGAATATCCTGATCTAGTAATATGGTCACAGATAAAGTATAGTTGCAGTAAAAAATAAATTGAAAGTTTGTGAATTTGGGACAATGAGATCACCAGATTGAGGCAACAGAGCCAGGACTAACCTGGAAAGTTGGATAACATCGCCTAACTGCTCTTGAGACCAAACAGTATTCAATATGATTCCAGTGTTTGTGTCACCGGTATCTAATAAAATAAGCAAGCTCTACATGGCGATGATGGCAATAAAGGAAAAAACGCTCAGTATGGACCCATTGCAGCATTACACAGTACATTTCAGACAATGTACAAATATAACCCGAAGCCGAACCGGAGGCACATTATTTGCAATTTCACAACAAAATTCAGCCCACCAATCTTTATAATGTAATAACAGAACTTACTTCAGTGCATCTGGACATTTATGCTTTGATAAACTCAGGTGAGACATAAATCCTCTCTTGCCTCGATATGCAACACCACAAGAGCAAACAAATTTGATGTTACAGTTCTGTTGGTGTTTGTCGCGTATGTGCACTTCTGTGAATTTTTTGTGACATTTTGAGCATGGTAAATTTTTCTCAGCATGATGTATGAAGTAATGCTGAAATACCAACGTAGAAGAGTTAGAACTGTCCAAAATATTCGAATCCCAAATTATTTGTTTTCTTCTGCAATTCGAAATCATAGATATGAGAATTTTGGATTTTTTTCAGAAACGAGAGTGAACCTCCGAGAAAATTATAAGCTAATAAAGGATATATTTTCTTTATTCATCTCTATTCTTTATTGGCCTCTGACTCGAATACTCGATTTAAGAAAATGATTAAATTCTGAAACCAATAAATATTCAATTTTGGGCTTCCCCAAGAATAGTATGTTATCCAGACAGGCCAATGGTCTGTTTACTTACATACAGCGAAGTCTTAGTCCAATATTGGTCTTTACAATAACAAAAGACAACCACAATCCTAAAAATATATTTTGCCAAATATATAGAGTCGGGGTTTAGTCAGAAACCTTTGTTGCTAGAAACCTATTGGCAGGTATGAACAAAGGTAATTTTTTTGCTGATACGATTGAATCATGGGTGCAGTCATAAACTGAGGAGTTGAGTCACATACAACGAAATTTCTATAAACTAGCTAAAAACGCATTGCTCACAGTTAATCGGAGACTATTTCGTCGAGCCTATTCTATATACCAAGCCTAGACTGCGCAATGCACCAGTGACCAAAGACGTAAATAATGCTACTCCTCCTTAAGTCCCCAACACACTTGTATTGAAATAATTTTAAAGTCATCAATTTTGTTGAATGGAGTGATCATACTTGTCTGAGTGCTTGGTAGGTCTTGAATGGAACTACTTCATTTGCTTGACAACTACGACTACAATTTTGATATGGACAGAAGAATGCATCCATTTTACTTTTTTTCCGATTACGTTCTTTGTCAGCAACCTTTTCCTGAAGTTATAAAACACAAATTCAGTGATGTCTAAAACAAATAATATTTTTGAATACATTTGAAAATGAGCATACTCGATGTAGTAAAATTTGTGGCTGCATTATGACGCCATAAGGAAAAAATGAAAACGTCGCATTTTCGACTTGAGAAATTTACATTTTGGAGTATTCGAGCAATATTTAAAGCCCGAGAGTAAACACTGCTGATAGATACGAATATGCTATTTCTGTACAAAATCCATACAGGTGCTTACATTATGATGATTAGCCATGTTTATATTTGATGAGCAATAAGAAAAAAAATTTGTCCCCCCCTAAAACAAGAACCTGGTTCACCACCGTTTTACACTCTGTACCGTATGGGCTGTGGGGTACGACCGTTGCTTGCAGAGAAAGTGAGAGACAGGATTTCATTTTTATCCTGCAGGAGAGCAAGGAATGTGCAGATACCAGTTCAAAGTGGGGGATGGGGTTTTTTTCAATCTGTTTGCAGATTTTTCCAGTGCAGGGGCATGGTTGGTGGAGCCGTAGCCATCAGTCATGTGCAACCGTGCACCGGCGATATGTTCACCCCACATAGGATATTAGTGATGCATAGCTCAAGCGTTTTCCTAGCGCCCTAACTGACTGAGCTAACAGAGAACAAAAAACAGAATCAGATAATAAACAACTTGGGCAGATTCGCGATGTTATCGACTTGAGGCATTACATTATATTTGAACCAAAAATGCATTTTTACAAACCCTATCTCTTCAAAATCAGCATGGTTGTTGAGTTTTTCGAGACATTTCCAGAAATGTAAATTTTAGTGTCGAAGGTTAAGTGGTTTGGATTTTATAGGTCGTTGAATTTCTTGCAGAGTCATGTTTTTATAATTTTCAATTTTTTTAGTCTCCCCAATATAAGCCATGTACCCAGAGGTTTTTTGGGAGCAATCCATTTCTGCTATGAAAACTGTGATATTCTGGGGGTGAAGGCGTTTTTTTCGTCAGAATTTTCAGCGGAGCAAAATAAGACGTGGGCAATGAGTCAGCAATAAAAAAGGAAGTGAATTTCAATCTCCTTGCTATAACAAGAAATATTAAAATTGATGGCTATTTTTAGTATTTTTGAGAAATGACCTTTAAAAATTGACCTCTGTGAACTTGGATAAAGATACTAATTTACGTAATATGGAACCCCTTGTTTCTTCAATACGGTACGGCCCTGGTACAAAGTATCAATACACTGTACCGTACTTCTGGAATTCATAGATAACAAAGATATAATGTAGATGTTGCATCTTAATACATACAAAAAAATCCACAGTTATCAAAATTGTCATAGGCTGGGATGTCCAAAGCGAATTGAATTTTGACTTCAGAAAGCAATTTTATAAAAACTATTGATATCTATTGCATAGGTCATAAAAATTTAACAGAGAAGTGAAGGCTGTTTTTCACACGATGATGAATTCAGATTTAGAATATTTCATAAATTGTTTAAATTCCTTTTTTTTTCTGAATTTATTTGAAATAGTAAAATATTGAGCATTTAACTTACCATACTTGTTTAAAAATTTATTGCTTGAAAGCATTAATGGGGAAGAAGGAATATTGTATGATAAAATTAACCTAATAACAGAGTTAACAAGTTTTTAAGAGAATTGAGTTTGTGGTACTGCTAATTGAAGTTGATAGCAAACCAACTGCACATTCATAAAATGCCAAAAATCCTTATTTAAATGCAAGTAATGACAAACAAGTTGTATTAATATTGATTTTATATTGATTATATTATATATTGATTTTTATAAAATTATTGTGAGATGTGAGTGTAAGAGTGAGTGTTATTGTGAGTGTAAGATGAGATTCGAGGTTAACTTTGGAACAAACTTTGGTTCCATCCAGTGCTACATAATTTTAAAACAAATCGTGCTATGACTGTTATTTCTATGACAATTGGGACTATGGAGGTTGTAGTGGGTAGATATGGCAGAGAATGGTTGGTTTGCCTAATTACCGTAATCATTGCCCACATTGCTACATTGAAGTCATTGCTACATTGAAGATTCTGACCAAAAAATTGAAAAAAAGCGGGAAACAACCCTCCCAGAATATCACATATTTCACAGTAGAAATGGATTCCTTGGACCCAAAAACTCTTGGATGCAAAATTTCATGTTTTTGAAGCTATCGTTCTAGTAAGTTGGCTGGTTCTTTCCGATTGAGGACTCACCTCCACAGACTTATGCATATACTCCAGATGAAACTTGAGTGCCGCTGAGCTTTTAAATGTTTTCTTACAATCTCCAACACAGCAGCTAAACTCTATTGAATCATTGCCGATTGAGGCCATTTCAATGCGGGATCTGTGCTGTGCGAATGTTTACCCGTCTGTCAGTACTTGCAGGTATCGCACTCACTTGCCATCTTGCGTTGCCATACTGTATACTGCCTTGACGCCTGTTAGATTGCTCCATAAAATTGTTTTGATTACCATAAAGCAGGCGCAATGGTACAATTTTGTTTACCTAAAATGCTGAATGTATAGATTGTTCTAGTTTTTCTTCCGCTTGTATTCCCTTTGATATGAATAGTTAGTCACTGTTAGTATCTACAGAACTGAATAAATATTTAAAGCGAAATTTTCATAACTTGCAAATATTTTTTCACCAGAAACATAGTTAGTTTATAGATTGTGACAAAAACAGTTTCATGTCCAGGGTAGGAATCTTCGTCTCGACTAAATGACCGAAAGGACTCAACCTGAATATTTCGTCTAAATTTCACGAATCCGATTATATCGAGGATCGTCCGACTAAAATGCGACTAAATACGTCATTTGCGTCTAAATATAGACGAACGACTAAATTACGACGACCAAGCAGGTAACAGCTAAATTTATTGGTGTAAAGAGCTTCAAGAACATAGAGGAAGGTAATCGTACATTTAGCGTAATCAGAGGCGGTATGGACCCTTCACTGACCGAGAAAAAGGAAATGTGACCTTTTAGTTGCTTTAAAATAAAGGAAATCTAAAATTACATCACACTGCTATTTAGCTTATTCAGTATTTTAAACCCTTAATATACCCTTCCTCAAAAATTTGTGACGCTTCAGGCGCGATTTTGAGTATTTTTGCAGTTAACGCTACTTGAAAGGATTTTTTGCATTGTGGCATAGAAATTTGACATACAATTGTTTTCAAATTTAGGCCTCGAAATGCGTCACAGTAACCGTGTTTTAATTGAATCTAAAGAAGTGCGTTTCACCAAGCCTTTCACCTTGAAGCGAAAGCCTTATTGAAATTCGACGTTTTTATTATTATTAAGGCTTTCGCTGTTTTATTTTTCTATATCCTTAAATTTTATATTGATTATTACGAGGCGAATACACATACAAGTCCTATTGTAATTATACGTTTTTTTCGTTATTATTATGCTGATTGACTTCTAGCATCAAAGATTCAAGATCTAGAAATCCGAAGTCTTAGTCAAAAGGTCTATGTAGAAGAACACTCTTTGCTCCATGTTTTCATTTTTTCTGTTCCTGTTTTTTCGAGTTTTTCTGTTCCGAATTTCCCATCAAAATTCAGCTACCAAAACTTGAGAAATTATTTTTAAAAGGCAGAGCTTCAAGTACGAAAAGTACGCCGCATAAGTTCTTCATTTGACTATGATTTCACACATGATTCACATTCCAAAAACTTGTCCTGCAAAATCCTTATGTATTTCATTTTCATCACTTTCTATAATGCAGTTTGATGGAAAATCCAAGATCCCGGAACGAAAAGACTTGAAAGCTCAGATTAAAAATATGTACCAAAAAGTTTTCCTCCACACAGACTTCTTGATTAAGAATTTAGATCTCTAGATCTAAACGTCTTTAACGTCTGCACCTGTTCAACTTTGTGACGTCCAAATTGAACGGGAAATTTTTCAGGGTGATAGTTTATCACCTCTATTATTCGTGATATGCTCGATCGCTCTGACCCATGTTGGCCCATGTTATCTTGAGAAAAACATTCATATCAATTCGGCAAGGAAAGGGGCATAAACCTCAAACACTTACTGTTTATGGATGATCCAAAACTTTAGTCTAACAACGCATTAACATTGGAATCGCAAATAAACGCTGTTAGAGTGTTTAGTAAAGACATCAGAATGGAGTTTGGAATGTGGATATCTGACAATGAAGAAGAAAAACTGGTGAGTGAAACTGCCATATCACCAATTTCGTGTTTTGTTGTTTGCCACTTGGAGTGCTAGTACTCTATTATTACTCTCGATTTCTTTGTCGCCACAGCGTTGCAATCGTTGCTTTTACGAGCGCGCTTATGATGTCACAAAATGCATTTTTGTAGCAAACGTGTTCAGACTTGTTTTCTAGACGCGACTTTCAGTCAGGCAGTTTGCTGATTTCAGTACCTGTGTTTTAGGCTAAGGTTTACATTTTAGTTACTTACTTTATATTTTTGCGTAGGTTGCGTTTTTTTAGGTTTGTTTTGTTTTACCCTTATTTTTCCCAATATTCCTTAGAGCAGTGGTTCTCACTTCACTCAACTTTTTTAGCTAGCGGCGCACAGGGAAACTTCACCAAAAATTCGCTGCGCACTGTAGAAACAAGATTACCAGTAGCTTACTTTAAAGGAAATCAGCAAATTTTAATGCGATGGGTGGGCTTGTTTTTGGGAACAAATAAGACTGAAACGGGGTTCCGTCGTTGTCATGCACACCCGCATTTCATCGCCAATTCCGAGAAGTCTCTCCCGATTGCTTTAGCATAATCGAATTCTAAAATAATATTACCATAGCTTATTTTCCGAAATTTCGAAAAATGCCGCAGCACATCTGAGAATATCCTGCGGCACACAGTTTGAGAAACACTGCACTAGAGTCTACATATTCTGTTCCAAAATAAAAAAAGAGGATCCGTGGCTCCAAGTAACCCATCTTCACAACCGTGTGTTAATCAAAATAGGATATTTCGTGTACCCTTTCAACCCGATTTAAAACTTTGTCGGTAATACCAAAATTCAGAATAAAAATTTTCTTTTTTGGAAGATTATTTGGTTTAAAAAACAAAAAAGAACATTTTTGTTGTGAACTTGCAAGCCCCGTGTAGTTCACCAAGAAGTGAAGGAATTGATATCATACTGAATTTTTGAAATGTGATCTTGATTTTTAACTACAGACAAACTTTGTATCATACGCATATGTGTTCTAATTTTATTATTTTTCAACAGATATAGGAAACACATTTGAAAACAACCAGTAGTCAAAATGAGAAGCCTTATGCACAATTAATACAAATAAATATAAATAATGGGGAATATTACAAAACTACTCCTATATCACTTTACATATATAGCACCTACATACAGTGTTTTTTAAACTATATATGCAAATGCCATACATGCAAATAACATAGGGAAGTTCGATGATTCAATAATATTTTTCTAACTAAAGTGCATATCATTACCGGATTATTTGAGTAATGGTGATTAGAAATAAATATAGCACAAAAAATTTTACTGGAATAGAAACTAGAAATTACAAGTATTATATGTCCTGTCTTACGGTTGAAAAAAAAATAAAACGTTAAATACAGAAGAAAAAAATCACTGTTGATAAATGTATTAGTATTAATATAATAACGAAAAACAAAATCTGTTCAAGAAATTAATTATGCTAAAGCAATTTCGACAATCTTAACACTTCCTATCACAGCTTTGCGTTGTAATTTTAATACGACGGAATTTATTTCACCACTATCAAAGCCAAGTTTTTCGATATTACTCACTAAAGAATCCGTAATTGACCCAATCGCCCCAAGCACAACTGGAACGACATTAAATTGAAAATTAGGATACATTCTTTTTAACCTTACGGATAAAAGCTTATATTTTTCGTTTTTATCCTTTTCATTTCGGACAATATTTAGATCAAGTGGGACACAGACATCGATAATAAAACATTTCTTTTCATTGGTATACCATGCAACAATGCCAGGCTTGTTATACTGCACGGATGGGACAACTTGGATGGATTTATCCCACCACATTTCTAGTCCGTTTGTTTTGAATATCTCTTAAATATTGTTATTATATTCAAATTCGCATTCAAAATACTAGCATATAATGCCTTGGCAACCTCATTGTGCCGAACTGGAAGATATAAACTGGCTGAGAGACTGCTGCACACAAGATGAAAGCACACGTTGTATATCTTCCCTTGCATTTCCACAATGTCTGCAGGTGTCATTAATCCGACTGTCAATCCTCTTCTTATCAAGATGTTTCGTTCTTATTTCTTGTTCCTGGATTGCAAACAAATATCTTTCGACATGTGATGAAAGATATGAGTTTACAATCCATTTGTTTGATAATTTCTCGTTATAAGAGGGGATGGACCCATTCTGTCGCTGTAAATAACCATGTTGGAGTTTGGATTTCCAACTATTTTTGTGACCTAATTTAAGTACCGAGTTGATACGTATCGAGAGATTCTTGATAGAGGTTATTTCTCTCCCTTGACTGGAAATGCCCAATTCAGTCTTCATAGCGTCTGCCACAAGTATTAGCTTCCCTTTCTCGTGTATAAAAACTTGTCTCAGTAATACGTGGGATTCGGGTTGTAAAGCAAGATGTTCTGCCAAACATATTATTCGCGTAACGAATAAATCGCTTATGAGATTCAGTCCTCTTCCTCCATCAATCCTGCGTGTGTAAAGCCGGTCAACGTTACTATTTCTATTAAAACTTGCATTCATTGTTAATGTACGTCTTGTTTTAATATCAATTTGCTCAATCTCTTCTTTCGTCCAGTCAAGTATCCCAAATGTCAAAGTAAAAACGGCGTTGGCAAAAATGTTATGAGCTATGGCTTTGTTTTTAGCATGCAACTCTGATCCCCAGATTTTTCGTACTCGTTTGAAATACTCTTTCGATAATCTTGCTTTGTTTATGTCTCCTTTATAAACTATCACAGCGTTTATTAGAACTGCGGGCAGCTGTGCCAGTTCTAGGCCGTTTTTTGTTTTTTTGCAAACGTTTTGTTGATTTCTAAACGCTTATTTCTAGTGTGCGTAACTTTGTATTTTAAAGTCTCAAGTTTGAATTCATGATGAAGCTCTGATAGTTTGGCAGATAGCGTAACATCTTCAACGTCTCCATAAATACGCAAAAGCTTCTGAGAAATCTTTTGTTGGCTCTTTGTCAAAGGTCGATTAGCTGCTTTGAAGTCATAAATCAATTGAGTATGAGAAATTTTCTTCTGAATCTCTCCAATTTGCTTATCAGTGGCTGCAGACCTTTTTTCCTTAAATATTTTAACAGATGGAGTCCTAAGCTTGCCGTGTCTTCCTAACAGAGTGAGTATGTGCTCACATATGAAAGGTTTAGGGGCAAATCAATCACACTCGAGAGGGTTGCGCCTAGTGAGACTCCACTAGATACATAGGCAAAGATCTTCCCTGGTTGGACTGTTTGGAACGAGTCTGTTAAGCATAGCTTTGAATTGTTGAGTGGGGATGTCAGTATGAGCTAACCTATTAGCAAGCCATTATGTTCTCGAAGCTCTTTACTCCGATGAATTTCGCTGTGGCCTGCTTGGTTGGTAACAAATAATGAATGGTGACAATTTTATTAAAATTTTCGGGCTTCCTATGGAGCAAATATGACGACTACACGAAGATCGAAATTGAGTTATATTTTGCAATTTAGTCATATTTTAGTCGGACGACTAAATTTAGTCGTGAACACAATATATCCATATCCTCGATATAATCGGATTCGTGAATTTATACGGAATATTCAAGTTAAGTCGTTTTTTCGGTGTTTTAGTCGGGACAAAGATTCCTACCCTGGACACAAAACTGCTATTGCCACAATCTATAAACTATATTTCTGGTGGAAAAAATATTTGCAAATTATGGAAATTTCGTTTTAAATAATTGTTTAATTCTGTAGATAATAACAGTGGCAAACTATTCAAAACAAAGGAAATATAAGTGGAAGAAAAAATGTGAAGTTGTTTCTCTTGTGATCCAGTGGACCGGTTTGGGTGGATATGTACTCAGGCCTATTGTATATAATTCCAAAATCTTGGCGAGGGGTCTGTCCCATCTCTCTTAACGCTTGAGAGACATATCTCTCCACTTCCCAGGTCGGTCCCATCGCTAGTGGAACACAACAATAATTTAAATATTATTGACTTATCGTACAGCAAGTTTTTCCTTTAGACCAGTAAACTCTTTCCCCGCAAAACCTTCCGGCTTCTTGCTTTTATGTTTTTCTAAGGCAGAAAGTTTGGCTTATATTTTTTTCCGCTTACACAAGTGTAAACACCTCACTTTAAACCATGATCCCACCTCAGCCATAATATTTTGTTAAATTTTAGGTTCAGGCTGTTGCCTTTTGTCTGTGCGTATTATTCGTTTGCGCACAGAACGTAATAAACTTTGTTTTATGTCGTCCCATCTCCTCATGGGTGCGTGTGTGTTTGAGGTGTTTCCCCTGTAGTCTGGCCGCCAAACCCTCATTTTGCCCTGAATCTTGCAACTTTGGGTTATAGTTTTTTGAACGGTTTTCGGTAGTCCTGATTGTTGATATTAAATGTGATTTACATTTTATGTTACGTATGAAAGGTTGCCCGTCTGCTCCGAGACTATCTTGACTTCGCTTGTCCAAAGGTTTGGATGCAGAACGGTCTCCTGCTGTTTCTGAGAGAATTTTTTGATTTTAATTCATATATCTTTTACAATACTCACTTGTCAATACATAATATTTCAACTCAGAATTGGTAGCAGAGGATGTAAATGGCAAGTCAAAGATACAAGAGTTCGTCTGTGTTCGATGGGAATAAACCATATGAAATAGCAATATGGAGACTAGTGACAGATCTTGCAAAAGCTATACGAGCGATTGCAGAAACACTAACTTTAAATGACAAAGCTCGGGAAGCAGTACTTGCAATAGTAGCGACGGAACTAAATAAAGAAGACGGTATTGAAACGTTTGTGGCCACGCTTGATCATATATTTGACAAGGGAAAAGTTGACAAAGCTTATGATACATATTTTTCGTTTGGGTCTGTGGAAAAATCAACATGTGAAGATATGCGTACATATATCTCGAGGTTCGAAAGTTTATACAATAAAGCAAAGAATTATGTCACGATTCTCCCGGATGCGGTACTTGCTTGTAAACTTCTTAGCGGTGCTCAATTACCGTGAAAAAAACAACGATTGGTATTAATAGCGGTTAACAAGTTAAGCCGTATCTTCAGCTATGAAGCACCAGCAGCAGGCAACTTCGCCTGATGTACTAAAAGTTTTTCACCAAAAAAATCAGACAAGCGGAAGATGGTATGCAAAATTGTGATACAGGAACATATACAAATCCAAAAAGAAAAGATGGAAGTATAAGTTGCTGCGCGATTTGCAAATCAATTTACCCTTGGGTTCGAGATTATCCACGAAGGTCAAAGCTACAAAATTTTTACAGGACAAGGATGGGATGCCAAATTTGCGAATTTATCGCGCACCACAAAATAGATCATCCACACCAAGGTGAGTCGTCAAATTCTTTATGCTCTGATGATCTTGGCAACGAAAGCTATAGTCAAGTTTAGCTCACAAAATCTAACGTAATGTTGTTGTTCATGGTAGAGCGAGCGAGCCAAAAAGCGATAATTGATTCTGCATGCACTCGAACGATCTGCGGAAAAATTGCTTTCTTGATTATGCGAACAAACTGCCGGGCGCATTACAGGGTAAGATTCGTCGCAGAAGCAGTTTCGTCGTGTTTAGCTTTGGTGATGGTAGTAAAGTCCCATCAATTTTTTACGTAACTTTGCCTGCTGGGATCAAAGGAGTTAGTTGTGTAATTAGGTGTGAAGTTGGTGATAAGGACCTGCCTTTACATTTAAGTAAAGATTCTCTTAAGCGAGTCAGATCTGTCATCCATTTTGAAGCAGATGAAATTTACATGTTCGATGGAAAGGTCGATTTGATACAACTTTTTGATGGTAAGCACCATTGTATTAATATCCTACCGGGGCGTGGCGCGACAAAAAGAATATTCCGCTCAGCTGGGAGTCCAAGTTGTTCGAAGTACTCTACTGCCGAGACATTATCGATGTCTGATGGAACGGATACGGCAATATTTCAGTTACGGGTTGTTTTTTTCATTCACTTTCATCAACCGACATTCGTACACCGTAAATTCAAGAGCATTTTACTGTTTTTCAAAACTATATTTTTGAATTAAAATGTGTTTAAAAGTGCAGCCGCTGCATCTAAGGCGTAGCTATTGTATGCTTTTATCATTTATATAGCATATTTTGGATAATACTTTGGCACAATACAATACTCGACTCGGGCACAATACTCGACGTGTATTTTCAGCGATTGTTTCCACAGTGCGGCTAGATATTTTGGTGTAGGCCTATTTTAGAGATACTTCGAATCTCATTGCAAATTCACTGTGTACATAAATTTGTTCGTGTACTTTGCTGACGGATTTTCAACAAAAATTGGTGAGTGATACTGATGATATATTACGGATATGACGTCATGATTTGGCCATTTAATTTATAAACAGAATTCAGAATATTTGACAATTTGATCGAATAATTTGGTTATTTTTATACTTCCCCTTCCACGGAAATTGGCCCTACGGAATGGAATTGCCCTCCCATGTCCATTCCCGAACGTGAGATTGCTTCCACACGGGTTTACCTTCGACACCGAGATTGCTCCCAAACGGGAATAACAGCCCCGCGTGGGATTGCTCCAAAGCTGAATTTTATCCAGGCACACGCGAAATTGCTCACGAATACCCTCATGTGGAATTGACCTTAAGAAGTACTGTCCGGCATGGAATTGCTCTCACATGCAAGGGCTATCTACCCCTGAATGAGATTAACATTGGGCTCATGAAGGGTCGCTCCCCGACAAGGATTGCATGCACACGGAATTGCTATGCCGTCCTGCCTACATGCGTAGCTAAAAGGTTGAGGAACAAACAATATTTGGCTTGTGTAACTAGAAGATTAGGACTATCAAAAACAATCGAGAAATACTATAATGCCAAATTGCAAGATATAAGCCGGTCTAGCGGCCGGACCAGTATTTCCTAAAAATGAGCAGGAGATGATGTATTTTTAATTCGAAAATATGAATCATATCCGGCTAATGGGAAAGTATTAGAATCGAACACGAGAATTCACGGAGGAGTATATTAAATGGAAAGATAAATTTGAACACCATACCAAAAGAATCGTTTGCATCGGACGATGTGTGCTTACAGATAAGACCTAAGCGTAAACGAAATCATTCAAAACGTTTTGTCCCCTAGTCTTCACCTCGCGCCATTAATCCTCGCATTAAATGTACCTGTGTTCGTTCTACAATCTTTTGATGTTCGAGCTGATTACAATTTTGTTGCGGCAGGGGTGGGGGTTGTGTTTATTAATACGGGTATTAGTCCATTGTAATGCGTTTCCGGATAATTGGAAGTCATCCACAGTGTTTATCTATTTTCTATGGCCGTGATAATTCTGTTACAATGTACTTTTCTCCGGGCGAATATTTGTTTAAGTTGGCAATATAGCTGGCAAATCTCTTCATAAACTGTCTTCTGCTAGTTTTAAGGCAGTGTCAGGAATATACTTACTTGCATATAATACAAGTTTGCGTCTCAGGTATTTACGGTTTTCGTGGTACATGAAATATACCGAAACCATGGCGAGACCCTCCCTCATCCTCGAAACTTCAGGACCAGGGGGAACGCCTCCTTTCCCAATGTGTACCGGAATCGTAGGACTGTAAAATTTGCTTGGTTATATTTAGGAGTCTGACAAATTACGTGCTAAGATTTTTCCCTATGCCTATATTTGCCAAGGCCTCCGGTGAAGTTGGCGAATTATCTATAAGAGCACAATTATGAATGCTTTTTATCCTGCTACGAAGTATCATAATTATTGAAACTATATTTATAAGTTAAAAGGGTGCAAATAGCTCTAGCACTTTAAGGTACATTTAAACAAAAATATATGGGTGTTAATAAAAATATGCTATCCATTCGTCGGTTGTTCACATTTCACACATAAGTTCCATGCCAAGTTTTCTATTATGACATTGATAAGACTTCCTCAAGACTGGAAATTCTAATTAAAGTAGTAGTAGCCTCAATGATAAACGTCTGGGAATTCTAATTAAGTAAGTAGCAGCAAGATGGCCACCAACCAAACGTAAGTCTAAGGATGAACGCAAATTTTTCGTCGCAGCCTTTCGAAAATTATATGATACAAAATAACAGCGAAAAACTGCATATCATAAACATACAGGAAATACCTATCTGGAAGACAAATGAACGGAGCACACTTAAAAGATATACCAGTGGTCCAAGAACATCTAAATCTTCAAATATCAGTGAAGCATTGTGAAACAGTACGACTCGCTTTTAATTGATGTGTATGACGGCCAAAATTTAAATTCATGGATTTTCTGATTAAGCCATTCTATTTTTCATACGACAAATTATCACCTATTTTTTACTTTGGATTGGGGAGTTCTGATAGTATAACTATCGATGTTACCTATATTCACAAGGCACAATAACTGCATTTCTAACTTGAATGCAAAGTGAAAAAAAGTCAATTGCAATGTTGTTTTGAAGAAACATAGCTCCAGTTGATTACAGCTATGATAAGCTTGATAAAATCATAAACTCTGGAATGTTTAAACTCTAACAATAGGTAAAAGGTTGGTATTGCAGAAGATGCCTCCCGTCTTTTCTCAGGTTATTTTTGGTACGGATATAATGTACATCTTTATTTGCAAGATTATGTTAAATTCTTCATAATTTCCATGCCTTCCTCATCATAACGTCAAAATATGCATCGTTATCAACAGAAGCACTGACGCCAACATAATAGTTGTAAAATTCGTCATATGTAACCTGAGTATTGATAGAAAAATCGAAGTGAACAAACGATTGATATTTTACATTATCATCTTTATTTATCACTTATCGTACATACATGCAACTTCTGTTCAATTCTGTTTCGAATGAATTACGGTAAGTCCAAACCTACAGTTGAAAACCTGAAATACCCAGTAACATACTTTTCTCAGTCACTCGTTTGAACTGATCATCCACCCACCCGCCGTATTAAATATAATATTATGGCATCAACCACAGTAGCTTATTACAAATACTAATAACAACTATAAGAATGCAGTGGAAAACATTTGGGGGAAAAAGTTGGATCCATGGGTTTTGGAATCCATCAACAAAAAATAGGGGTTTATTTTTCGAAGTTGCTCTATTTTCCCTATAAACATTACCAATGATGCTGTATAGGTATTCGGGTCACACAATAAAAGCGCAGCAGTATACCTTCTGGCAGAATTGGACAACATTGGTAACCTGTGCTGGAAATTTGCCACCACTTGTCAATGTCAATCTGGGATTAAGTTCCAATTTTCATATGCTTGTGCAATTTAATTGACCATGGTCGCTTTCATAAAGCAGAGGAATTATTTTCGCCCAGCATGCTTTTGTCACGCAATGCACGGAGTCATTTGGGATCCTGATTTGCCTCCATATCCTCTCGATACGCTGTTTAACTAACACAGAATGATTAAGATACATAAAGATATTTGTCAACTAGGCTAATAAATTGGTTATAAACCTCTATGAATACCAACAAGCCTTATTACCCTTATCATACTTGGGTCACAAGTCAAAACAGTCGCAAAGAAACAAAACATTTGCATCTATATTCGAACTATCCAGCAAATCCCTGTATCTCTTATATGTTAAACAGTATGGTCACTTTATCCATGTTAACGTACTGGCACCACTGATCAATAGTCTGATGTGAACAAAAAAAAATTCCTCGCAGATTCCCCCAAAATATCTATGATTTTCTTTCTGACCAATCCGTAAACTACTAGAAGAACTTCGATTCGATAGTACTTTTCAATCTTGATGTTATTAACATTAAGATAACATGGCTCCGCAATAGACAGCTGATATTTAACACTATGGAAAACTGATGGTTTGTCTCTTGCTCTGTTTTTTACCTGTCCATTTTTGTTAACCATGTCTATCCATGTTGTTAGACTTTATTCTGCTGTAAAATACTGCTGTAGAATCTACTGTTCTGCTCAGACAACTTCTGATTGCATTTTTAAATGAACTCATCATTATGATCATGTCTTTTTCAAACTGTTTGCATGACACAACCTGGAAAGCCACAGGAAAATATTTCCAAACTTTACCCAAATTTAAAATATTCACAAAGATCTGTAGGCTATCGATGTGTACAACAATCAATCTGTCAACAAAATGACTTAGATAAGAACCTGATTATTTTCCGACTAAGCTAAAACATTCTAATATTATGATAAACCTTCCAGTGCGCATCAGTATCCCAAGCATGTTGCCAGTGATGCTAAATATGCTTCTGTCTGCCAACTTACAAAATTTAACCCATTATGTATAGCATGTTGGTTAGAGTGGTTCAAAATATGAAACTTTCAAAAAACTTAGCTACAACAAGGAGTAGTTGAGTAAAAAACAACTCGTACAAGATTTCAGCTCATTTGAAAAAATTCATGAAGTGGTTGAAATTTAAGCGAAATCCAGCAAGAGCGAAAATGTTCTGATTTTTCTACTTTTCTGTTATTTTCTATTATTTTGGCTAATCTGAACAGAAGTTAATAAACTTAGCTGTAAATTAAATGGAAATAAATGTTACAGCACAATATTGAGAATTTAGAATCTAGAATATCCAATTTTAAAGATTTTGCAAAAAATATCAATTTTTAACAAGAAATGACTAAATCATTACAAATCCCTATTTTAACGAACTTTTTTATTACCATGCAATAAGAAGTCAGACTTGTGCATTTTGCTTACTTGCCCTGCAGGTTTGAGATTTGAAATTACTTTAAGATATTTCCTGCATGTTATGAGAATCGACTAAATGGAATAAAATATGTAGTAGATGTTTCTGATTAAATATCTTACTTATTGGTGGCTAACTTCCTGTTGAAACGGTACGTGAAACATGTGTGGTTTGTTTTTTTTTTCTAACATATTTTTACAGATCTTAATTATGATATGTTATGAAAACACCATTTCTTATAAAGCATTGAATTTTTCTAATGAACATGGAGTCCCAATCCAAAGTTCGGTATTTCTAATGGTTGGCAAGCCAAAACCAACCTTCAGTTGCATGGGATATTGCATTATTATAATCTTTTTGGTAAGTTTTGGAAATACCAAATCTTAGGATCAGGACTCCATTTTCATTAGAAAACGTTTGGACATGGTGTTTTATGAAATGAATAATCTTTTTTCATTAGAAAAATCCAGTGGTGTTTTTATGAAATAATATATACGGTATATATATAATGAAAAAACAAACCACTCATGTTTCATACATTGTTTCAACAGGGAGTTTTCGTAGGAAATATGTTAAAGCCTACCGCTCTATTAAACCACAGCCTGACTTTCTTATCGTACAGTAATGAAAAAATTGTCAAAAAGCCTGATTTGAAATGATTTTAGTCATCTCTTACCAAAATCGATATCACAAAACCTTCAATATGGGATATCCTAGAAAACACTGATTGTGTTGTGACATTGATTTTCATTGCTTTTACATCTAATTTGCACAAATTCCTGAACAAAATAGCCATAGTAGTTGAAAATAACAAAAAATTAGAAAAGTCGAATTTTTGCTTCTGCCAGATTTTGTTTGAAACTGAAAATTTCAAAACTGAAAATTTTTCAAATGAGCTGATGAGTTGTACAAACCAGCGAGAATGTACCTAGCTATGTTTTTCAAAGATTTCATTTTTTGAAACCCGGCTAATGCTGGTATATGAGCATAGTGCGTAAGAAAACAGCAAGTATGTGCTTGCGTGCTCGAATCGTTGTGTGTGCGACACGGAAAATAAAGAAGCTTACCGTATATATATATAGCATCTGTCCGCCTGTTTTAATATTTACTTTGCATCTTCTGTAGGGATTGAAATCAAACATTCGAGAAACTAAGGGCAGGCTAACAGCATACAAAAAATGTTATATGTATACAAATCCACACTTATGATACATATTATCTTATTAATCAATCGTACATAAATATAATCAACTTTCTTTATAGTGCAACAAGAAGAGTGAGCTATGTCATAAACTAACCTGACCATCGGCATCACCAGGTGTGTCAAAACTTGTGAGAAATGATTCGAACACCTGGTCTTCAGTCCATTCACCATTTTGATATTTTGGATGATGCGATGCATTATAAACACCTCTCAAATCTTCTACAGTGATGACCCCATCCCCTGTTTTATCAAGCTTTCGAAATGCTTTTTGAATAAGATTTTTTCTAGCTTTCGATAGGGGTGGCTAAAAAAAACATGATGAAATAAATTATAATATATTACGGTTTTATAACCAGTGAGTGGCCCACCCAAAATGGTCTGTTTCTATTGTTTCACCCAAATTTTTTTTAGAACGAAACAATAATTTATGTTTTAAGAGCAATAAAACAAAATCAGCCAGCAAAATGTATTTGCGAGGGGGAATTTTTTTGTAAAAATTGAATGAAACTCGCACTTTAAGGGCGACATATGGCACAAAATTTATCAGGGAAAAGAAATTGCACGTCTGGGAAGATAGGAAGTAACCACCACTAAAAACGAATAAAAACCTCCCACAATCCATTACTGACCAAATAGTGCAAGGTAAATTATCAGTAACCACCACTATTACGTTTTTTTGTACAATCATTCTCTAACAAATAGGAGTAAATTATCAAAGCAGAAACATTAGGATATTATGATATATTTGGGCAATATAGAATTGAATGTCAGCTAATGCTCATCTCAGAAGTTATATTCTGTGAAAAAAATAGTCAAGTCACTAAAGAGAACTAAAATGGCACCAGAAAACCAGATGCATGCAACGGGAGGACATAAACCCCGCCAGTTACGCCTATGTCTACATGTCTATCTGGTGGTAACCATTTCCACATTATTTTTGAAAAAAAAAGTTATGTTCAGCTACAAAACCAACATCCATAGTTATTCCCATGAACTTGAAAGTACCAATGAGTAAGTGAATAATAATAAAAAAACTCACCCTTAAACTGACTAAAAATTCATCGAAATCGATAGAACCTGAACCATCTCTATCAAAGGCATTATACATTTCCTGGACCTCTTCAGGATCAATATCAACTCCATAATCTCGCAAACCCTTCTTAAACTCCTTGAAATCTATCTTCTTGTTACCATCATCATCCATTATCCGAAAGGTTCTAGAAGCAAGCAACAACAAATATATGCAAATATTTTTTTTAAATATTTGCATATTTGGTTACAACACAGTACACAAGACTGGGACATCACAGATTCAGTCTCGCCTTGACTGATTTCGGATAGACTTGATAAACTTTTGTAAAATATTGGTATCGGTAATAAAAATTGTGCTTGTATTCTTGAATATATTTTTTTTTATATTTTAATATAAAATAAGAAAATTTATATATGTTAGTAATATGTTCAATGAATTATTATCCTATACCTTTGCTATCATTATCATAATGACATTAGACTGATATTTTTGGTATCAAACGATAAGCAGTAACATCCACCAAAATACGTAGGGTAAAATTAGGTTCTGCAATACTTTTGTGTTTTATGATAGTTTTGACAGATGCACTATACCTCACTGTTGTTATCTAGATCAGTGGTTCTCAATCTTTCTCTTTATTCATACCACCTGATCACTTTTACTATCTCACTATCTGTCTTCAGAAAAACGTCCGAAAAGCAGAAACAAATTACTTGTCAATACACCATGCCATGGACAACATGATCACAAAATAGTTGGTCAAATACTCTCACCGCAAGATATAGGTTCCCAAAAAAATGCAAACTTTGTCACAACCAGATCACAACACTACAATAGAAAGCACTAACAGTACAGGACAATTTAACAGAACATTTACTTGTAATAATGTGTAATAATATATGTGATTTTTTTATCGACTTACACAGAAAACGTAACATTTAACTAATAATTCATAACAGACTTTTGAGCATTAAACTCAGAAATCAATTACGACGAAAACAAGTTACTTTTATTATTACAACATTGATCAACATTTATCATCATAAATAGCTGATAATAAATAGAATGCTCTAATTGCAATCAATCCTGATAGTGCATGTTATGGCAACAGGAAAAAAGATTATCTTGAAGATCAGAAATGTCAATGAGGTTATGAAGAGAGATCTCCATAGTCTGGATTTTTAACTAATATGAAATATCATTTTGCGGCCATAGTAATGTAAAGCGAGCATCTGAATATACGGTAAGACATATAAAAACAATACACAAATGATTCCATTTCATATGCTGATTGTTGTTTCTTTGTAACTTTTCACAAAAATACTCCAATATATTAATATTATTTTTTTCATTTTTTTTTTTATTGAAATTCACTCTAAACAAGGCCGGAAGCATCTCTTAAATGAAAACAACCAGCAGCGACTCAATAGAAAAGAGCTACTAAAAGCTGTAGTAACAGCAACTGCTCTCTTGACAAAAAACATCCCAAACGGAACTGAACCGTAATGATAAAGTACAGTGGGTGGTATCTGCCCTGGGTAATGGTAGAAGAGTATGCCTCATGGAATGGTACCGATTTAACTTTATGTAATTATGGTTTGCATTCATTTATGCTATTAGTTTTTGTAACCAAAGGAATATGATTGTGGCATTCTAATATTGAATCTGATGATGTATTTGAATTTGACTCGATCAAAAATGTAAATATATATATGTGGTACACAAATTATATTAAAAATTCTATTTTGGCTCTTACCCTGAAAATTGAGTTGAAAAAATTACAGTAAAATCTCTTCAAGAGTTTGCAACGTAAACAGATTGTAATATTCTTTTTACTAATTTGATTTCTAATTCTGAGTGAATTTTATTTTGGAATTGATACTTGCTATGTAAAAGGGTTTCATTAAAATTTTTTATAACTCACCTCCCCAATCCTTTTATTCCGCTTGATCCCCGAGAGAGACATTGAAGTCTAAGTTTTTCTATTGGATTTGATACAGATTTCAGCTGTTGTTCCGCTTTCATCTTCATTTCTCGATCATGCCTAGCTGTCCCTGCCATTTATTCTGCTAGTTATGCATAAATTATAATATACACCTGTCCAGAACTTATTGTGACTGTTTAAAAGCTCAATTATGGTTTTAAAAAGCTACTACATGTTTTAGATGAGGTATCTCATCAAACAAATGACACAATGAACCAGCTTAAAGAAAATTAATCAATAATATTTACAGCATGGTACTGCGAATAAATTGAAGATGAAGCGGAAAATGGCTGGCAAACTTAAAAACAAATGCAGCATCACACATCAATTTGTGTATATTTGTGAGCGATTTCTGGATTATTTCTAAAAAGCCTTACTATGTAGTTTGTACAACCCAATATTACAGTGGAAGGCTTCATGTCCAAGGTCATTAAAAATTTTGGAGCGTGTACCAAAATTAAAACTTGGCGCTAGTGCAAATCAAAATTCAATGCCAGAGTTTGCAGAATATATCTTTTTGAACCAAACTTTGCGCTTGCTAATCTAGAGGAAGAATTGATTCATGAGTACCGCAAGAAAGTAATGAAACAATGGCAAATTTGAGAACATTGCACTCATAAACACTCAACAAAATATAAATATGCCCCTCATTCCTATTTCTGTGATTTCCGTGAAATCAGGCATAGAGTAGGCACCCAACATATCAATCTTCATACATCTGCATGACCCTTGGCAGATTTCATAAAGTAAAGTTCCAGGTTCTCTTAACAAAACTATTTTGATTGTCAGATTGGTGTGTTGTGGTTTATTAGCATATAGCTCTCTGTAGTTCAGAAGTCCAATATTATGACATGTTAACACAATTTCAAATTATTTGCAAGAAGTACAGATTTGCAAAATAAGATTTTATTTTATACCTTTTTTTCTGAAATTCCATGGATCTTAGTGTTCTTCATTTTGTAATTTTTGTTATTTTCGAATATAAATATTTAGCTTGATCACCTGTGTTTACTATGAATAAAGACATGCACTAAAGAAC
The DNA here is from genome assembly GCA_963675895.2 of Styela plicata. Taxonomy (NCBI): domain Eukaryota; kingdom Metazoa; phylum Chordata; class Ascidiacea; order Stolidobranchia; family Styelidae; genus Styela; species Styela plicata. Next base: position 932,947 of record OZ023139.1, read on the forward strand.
TTTGACTGCATGCCGGGAGCCGATTCATTATGTTTTGCACATGCTAGATTTCGTCAAATACTTCCATCCTTCGCAGACTGAATTGATAGTAGAATATCTAAGATACTTTTGTATTATAAAAATTATACACCTAACTATTCGTATAACATTATAAAAACATTACCAGCTGAATTCCTTTCTAGTATATGTTTGCAGTAAGCTGGCCCGTCGGCAAACTTCCCATTGTTGCATCATAATAAAATTTGTTTAATACCAACAAAAAACCGACAATTGCAAATAAAACAATATACTGTTTCAAAAATTTGTGATATATTTTGGCAGAAAATTTGAATATTATACTAACATGTCATAATATTAAATTGTAAATTGCTAGATCACATATCGCTATACACAGTACAGTATAACATTCCAAAATACAGCAATTATGAAATAAAAACAGTTCAAAAAAATTCACCCTGCTTCGGAACTGCACGAGAGGCCGTGGTTTGCCATACAACATATGCAGTATGATTAGGCTGTATTCTCGGTTTCCTATACCGCCGAATGAAAATTGAAATCCTATACAGTAAGTTACCCGTACCGGTATCTGTTATACTACAGTCCTAAATCATACATTCTTTCTGCTTTTATACGTAAGTTACGTTACCGTTATTGAGCAATACCACTAGGTCACGGTACCTACTGTTCACGCCTTATACTATATAGGCCTAAGTCGACGTGTCTGTCTGTTCACCACATAAGTATCGTAACACCTGATCACTCTGCACAGCACACATTTCATTGGGACAGAGTATAGATAGTAGATCAGTCCTTGCAGGCATAACATACGGTACAGTACTGAGTACAAGAGAGTACCGGTACAGGTTCTTCTTCTGTCTTAGTGGTCACGCACGCTCAGGTGTTATTGTTCGTAGCAACGCGTTTGTTTACATTTTGTAATCAATCATGCGTAACATACTGATCAACGGTGGTTGTGCTTACTCAAGCGTATAACATCAGACTGTTGCTAATGGTTAAGTATACAGTATAATCAAAAATTCGGCTTTAACACCGAACATAAAAAATAACGTGTAATGAAATGTACTATTTTCATGATAGGCTTGAACATGTTTTGTTGGGTATGAGTCATTGATGGATCGCGCCACCTTAGCAAGATTCACCAGTGGCTCATGTTTGACATAATGCGGGGAGCTTTCCGACTCGGAATTCAGTTGTAGGCTTTCCTGTGCTTTCAGCTTTGCTCTTGCTTAGGTACCGATAGTTTTGTTGTTATGCAATCAGCAATTGTTCACAATTTTACCTGGTTAGGAGGCTTATCTTGTTTGTACAAACAGTGAAGAGCACAGAGCAAGTGCTTTTTTGCATATACAGTATAAGCGTTCATTTCATTAGCTGGTACTTTGGTTCCATAAAAATACTAACTTATACAGTATATGCCCTTATCACAGTTCATCGGGGTAATAACAGTAATAATTTAACAATCTTCTTGATTAATTTTTGGAGGAAATAGTATCAAATGATTGCCTTTTTCATTCCTTTCGGATCATAGTTTTGTTTCCCGCTTTCTGCAAACCAGAGGTTAGAGACCCATACTATTTAATAAGAAAATAAAAATTTGTGATAAAATCAAGAATAAGATATAAGTCAACTGGTCAATGAAATTTAAATACTATATATATATTTTTCACTCGACTAGTTTATAATATTTTGCAAAACAACCCTTTTTCTACATATAATATTTATATGCACAGAATAAGATATAATCTTTTACCTGATTACGATGCCACGTAGTCACAGCAGCATCTATTCTGATTATTTTGTATCAAATAAACAACAACAAAACATTGATGCGACCGAAGATGTTTTCAAATCGGAATGTGAAGCTGCATATCTCAGTGTATTGCAAAATATCAAAATTCCAATTGATTCCAAGAAACAGTTAAAAAGAAGTGAGATATTTAATAGTTTTTCTATTTGTTTTGTATAGGATGACCAAAAAAAAGGCAGAACCAAATAATGTTAGAATTTTTATGTTTTTCTAAAATATATTTTGAATGGCATCCTTGGCATTGTAGGCACACTTGCATAAGTCCTTGGGAATTCTTGTAATCTTTCCTGTTTTTGCTGCCTGTCACATGAGTGGTGGCTCCACTGTTTATCTTTATCAAAATCTTGGCGTTGCCCCAAAGAATGTCCAGAACTTTCTCAGCACTGCCACAGGATAATATGCATGAAAACAATCTTCTGTGAATTAGTAAACAAGTTAAGTTTACGGGAAGTGACTCAATTCATTGAGTTTGTATAGCTGACATAATCAAGCTATTGCTTGTTATTATCACAGTTTTGCAGCAGGCTGGCAGAAATCCCTCGGAGAAGCAGATGAGTAAAATCTGGACAACTGAAACAGGTCGAACTATATTCACTTTGTTATCCCTATTTCAGACAGTAGACATAATATTTGTTTAAAAGTTATATAGTTCTGTTTGAAATACTACTGAGACTATTGCTGAGTTAGATGGAAATCTCATGAGTTAAGCCCATAAATCCATGACCAACACACAGCCCAGTTCATGCAGAATATGTTCCAATCTATTTTGGCAGTGAGTGTCCTACAAATATATTGTATCATCTCAAAGAGTGACAATTCTAAGTTCGTTTTTGTGAAAAACTGATAGTGCCTTCCTATGTTAATTACCCTCTCATTATAATTTGTCACATGGCAATAAAGAAAATGAAAATTTACTCTTAATTTTTTTTTTTCAGATACCGTAACGTACGATGAATTCTGCGACATTCTTCGTGAAATCAAAGCTCCATCTAGAGATGATCTGTTGAATGCATTCAAAAAACTTGATTTGAATCAGGATGGCTTTATATCACATTCAGAATTATATAATGTTCTCACTTCGGTACGCATTCTAAAAAAGTACAGTACACTGAATAAAGTAATAATACCAGTGTGTTGAATAAGTGCATATGTATCATTTCCACCCAATCAGAAATATAATATTGTATAAGCTTGATCCACATATGAATCTCGTCTGGGGTCCTAAATTATCTTCGAAGTAATGAAACATCAAACTCAATCATGGTTATAAGAACATCCATTCTGTTGTGAGTGCATTCCTTATATCAAGCATCTATATTAGTTCTTCCTAAACTGTGATGTGCGAGAGCTTTTCAAGTGGTATATGAGCATAATTGACAATAGTTTAAATATTAGTTGAGAGTCGACTTGAAACTCGATATGTCTGTTATTAGTTTTGATGCTCTTGTTTGGATTGGCAAATGAAAGAAAGAAAAAAAAATTGTGTCTATATATCACATTCCATATGGCAAAATCAAATTATGATGTGATTTTGTATCAGCTTGCACCAGTGCCTGGGGACTTCATCTATCACTGGAGGGTCTGACTTGATGATGAAAAAAAATGAATCAAAGGCCCTCAATAAATTACTGGTTAATTTGCCATAAACAACAAATTTCAGCCCAAAAATATTATTCAATAATGACCTTGCCCTCTGAGGGCAATAAAAATAATATTAATTTGTCGCTAAGTACACTTGGGGTATGAAAAATGTAGCTTGTTCTTGATGTTTTATCTTAGTGCTTTGAAACCTACTGCTGCACACTACAATATGAAGGTTATCGAACCTTGGCCTGGTTTTTCTGAAGGTTTTTATAGAGACATAAAGATAATTGACAGTTTGTATAAACAAAATTCATCTCCCATAAAAATGGACACCAACCTTTGGCAGGATATACAGTGATTGGGCTTCAACTTGATTTATTTTATAATTTTACTGTCAGCAAGGCGAAAAAATGAGCGCATCGGAAGTAAGGAAAATAATAGATGATGCTGATGTGAACCGAGATGGAAAGTTGGATTATGGAGAGGTACGTTCTATAGAAATTTAACACAAAAACAAAGTCTCATTGCTTGGATCAAATAATATTGTTATTGTTGCTTGCTATCATTGCTAGAATTCAATATAAGTTTGTTCAAGTTTTATATATCTATGAAAAATGAAATGGTATATAAGACTTGGCTTGGCATTCCTGTATATAGCATATTTACCAATTCTATTTCCCCCAACTCAAACCTTGCATGCAGTACTTTTTATTTCATGCAGTAGCATGATAGGTTCTGAATTTGTGGTAAGGTTTATAATTGTATCATCTTAAATCTAAATTATTTAATGGAAGCCCAATTTTCCTTAGTTCTGCACAATGATGTTATCCACAAGTCAACGTTGTCAACAAGCAAACTTCAGAAGTTTGAAACAAAAGAAAAGGGATTCAACACCAAGGCCAACCTCTGCAAGTAGTTTTGGTAGTGGAAGAAGTACGTTGAGCATTGGGTTCTTGATATTCTTTTTCATTAAGGTTTCGGCTCAGACTCTATTGATCTTTTTCTTTATCGATAACAACATTTTAATTTTTTAAATATTGGTTACCAACATGAATATCATTATTGTTCTAACTTACGACCTGTTTTTTTCCAGTTATTGCTCACAATATGCTGTTTAATTATATTATTATACTTATTAAATGTCCCATGATTTTTGTATTCATCTATTGATTACTGCAAAGTAAGTATACAAGCTAGAAACATTAATTCAATTTTAAAATATTTCGCTTTTTCATTCCAGATCATTTGAACCTGCATATAATATAGAATAATCAACACAAGTTTAGTGAAAATAAAATTCTATTTTATTTTTACCTTTTAAAGGGGGAAATTAGAAAATGCGATGTGAAAAGTATGACAACAAAATCCCTAATCATGTTATTTGTACAAATGTTATACAAAGTTTTATTTTTCGACATTTGATGAATGAGCAAAGCTATAGTTTTTCTGTGTGATGTCAAGAACCTCATTAGTTTATAGTTCAACAGTGAGTTGTGGCATGAGTCCATCCATTATATATCAGCTGTAGCTGAATGAGACTTGAAAAACATGTATGCATATTATCGCTATCTTTTAGAATTTTATTTATTCTGCGCAAAATAAGCCTATATAAAAGCAGTATATAAAATATGTAATCCCAAATATTTTTCAAATTCAATATACAAGGAACGCCACGGGCAGCACAACGCACAGTATCACTTGAGAAAGAAAATACAGTTCCAACTAAAAAAGAATTGAAATCAAATTCTCGTCCATCTTCTGCAAAAAGGTCATCCATTTCAGAAGTCAGAATGGACAATGGCATCAAGATTAAAATGACTGCTCCACGGGAGAAAAAAGCCATTGTACCTGTTCCTAATAACCTGAAGGTAATAATGATGTGAATTATTAGGAAATTGATGTCAGTGTGATGCCTATTTTATAGGTAATGATAGCATTAATATCAAATTTTTTTTGGATGCTGCTGATACTAGGAATGTCTTTCTCCAAAAAGTTGGGTATTGTAGAATTCTGATTTGAAGTGATTCATTTTGTAGTGAAATTATGATCCCTTAATTCGTGTTATCAAACAAAAGAGTGCATCTTTGAAACAAAAAGTGTAGCGTTGCTTATCTCTTTTTATGTATGATAACACAGCGGGATCTGTGACATTAGTGGTAGTAAAGAATAAGGAAGAAGAGGTCCTAACTTCACATTTCCACTTAGCCGTGTATGTGCAAGCTTCGAATTGCCTTAGCTTATTTTCTATGTTTCATATGAGATGACTAAAAGAAAACTAGGATGCCACTTGCTGTACGTTACTATAACAGTTGTTTTTTTCGATTTTTTCCCCAAAAAGTGAAGTTACTGGTACTACGTTTTAGTAGCTCATTATCATTAAGTGACTGTTACCTTCTTCTTTTTCCGAGCTGCCACCGGTCTTCCTTAGGGCGAAATTCAATGAAACAAATCATGATAAATAATGAGCAAATTATGGTCAAATATCTTCCATTTTATTTGTCGTAAAATTCTATTCATACAGTGAATTTTAAATGTTGTTTAAACTGAAGAAGAAATACAACCCAAATCAATACCTTATCCGCACATCCCTAATTATTATACCACATCCACAACGCAGGAAAAATGAGTATGAATGTTAAGCCAAAACCTTCACCCCGGATTTGGAACTGCTGTCTGCACGAGAAGTTCATGGTTCACCTTATGGTTAGGTCGTATTCTCCGCCTTTCCTCTCCCGCAAGATAAAAATGGATTCCTATCATATACTTCCTAATATAAATTAAACTCCTTTGTAATGCCTACATGATGACATATTTCATCATACGTCATTATGAGACAGATGATGACAGCATTTTGAATCGCATTAGGTTATAACTTATCAGCAACCAGAAAACTTTGATAATGAAATTATCTGTTCAATCGGCCTATCCAACGACAAACCTGAACCTGTTAATGTTTTTCGGATGGACAAAAAAGCCTATTTCACTTCAGTATTGACGATTTTGAGCCTTTTTATTTAGTTTGGTTACTACCAGGCAGTCAAATCTTATAGAGATACGTATAACATAAAATTTTGCCCATTTGCTAAATTTTCTTTTGACGGAACCCATTTTCTTCGAGTGCCTGTACCAAACAATATGTTTAATATTGTGCCAATATTTTTGTTTTATAGATTTCCCCAACATACAGGGAATTTCATTACACATTTGACTTACCTTGGTCTTATTTTTCACAGTCTTGGAAGAGAGCAGCAAGTAAAGGATGTTTCTATCTTGACAATGATGATGGATCAGTTCAATGTCACCAATTTTTATTAAAACTTCCAGCAGCTTCAAAAATATGGTTGACTATAAAGCCCTACTTTCTATCTGCAAGTCAAGGTAAAAGTGTCGATTTGTAACAAAGCAATGTATCAAGGAAGGGTTGTCTTAGTGTAATCAGTTTTTTTCCAATAAAGCTTTACTTTTCATAATTATGTAGACCAAATGTGTTGGATGGCCAACAATCTCAAACTTATGGCTCTTCAGACTTTCAGACATCAATTCTTATGCCCTGCATTGTTTTTTTGTACTTGCTTGTAAGCTGCCTTTCGCACAGTCAATTACGATTTGTGTGGATAACACCACCTCACAGGTCCCTATTTAATTTTATTTATTTTATTGTTTAGCAAATGAGTTGAAATACGGTAGTCAATGCCTGTATATTGTGTTCTGTATTTCAGATAATCCTCGTAATCCGATAGATACAGGCATGATAATTTTGAGACAATCAAGAAATAATGAAAGTACAGAACTTATTGGATTTACAGATTTGAGATATAATACAGTGAGTCTTAAAGTTGTTAAATTTATTTCACTTAACTCTGTCATACTTCATTATTGGCTAAACATAGAAATTGAGGTGAAAAGGCTCCCTGTTCTTTTTCTTTCATTTTTATTGTTATTTGAAGATTGCCAATGTGAAATGATTTATTTTACTGTTCAACAGCAATACTGTTGGAAAGGAGATTTGAGAGCTGGTTCATATATCTTAATGCCATTTACCAGCGGATGCAGATTGTTTCGTAGAAGAAAGGAGCCAGAGGATGATGTCCCTTTGATCAGAAAAGATCAAAATGGTGAAATACAACTATCCAGAGTTTTCAGGTAGTTTTCTTTAAATATGACATTCTTCTTATTATATCCAATATCCATCGAATGTTATACATGTTTTTCAGTTGATCATTATGCAGGTACCACTACTACACTAATGGTATGGCTCATTTCATGATTGGATCGCAACTCCTCTGGGCCCACATATGACAAAATATGTATATTTTTCTATTGTATTTACAAGCAAGTTTTGTTGAATTATTTTAAATTTTTTTTCACAGAGAAACACTGTCAGACATGTTTGAAATGTGCGATTTGGATAGGAACGGATTGTTGAGTCGCGATGAGTTCAACTGGTTCCAATTATTAACTAGTGAGGAAGAAGTTGATGATGAAGCATGGCAGATTGTTCAAGGTAGTCTTTTAATTTAAATATTGAACAAATATGCACTAATATAGTGAGAAAATTTAGGAAACACATTTTTGTCATGAACTTATATTTGTTTCATTTCTTCTTCTCACTTCATACCGCTTTATTTACCTTTAAGACCTTTCTGCTGTTTTTTAAAAGTAAAATTTAATGTCTAGCAACAATTTTCTCAACTAAGTAAAATGGAAGCCATTGAAATTTGTAGCTTTCATCAGTGTAATTAGCTGTATTTATAAACTTTCACTCAAATTAAGAAAACTTCGAAATGAAGAAAGGCGAATTAACGAGAGAAGGATTTATTCAACTTCATCTTATGCAAGCAAGAGAAGAGAATGTTGATGTTAAAGAAGAATTGCTAGATACCTTAATGTGCTTGGGATATAACAAAGCTCTTGATCTAGACCAGGTATTATCTACATTAAACAATAAAAGTCATGCCCTGTATTTCGCTGTGTGTCTCTGAAGTAAATGTTGATCTTAATTTGAAATGTGGTGTCTGCTCTCCATTAGGTTGATCACTCGACCAAGTCGGCCATTGCTTTTGAGAATGGGCAGCAATGTTTGATTATCAATTTGAAGTGTAATTTCGAATCTATTGGATATTTGAATAGTGATGTTGCAAGAAGGAATAAACATTGGTGAGCTTCCACTGAACAACCTCCGGTAAAGTGAAAAGGGAAAGAAAGACAAAGAAATCATAAAGTTGAGACCAGATTGCAGACTTCAGGCGATCTAAACATAGTACCTAGAAGTATGCCTATGTGGTTGCCATTCGTATTTTTAAATCAATTCATTTTAGTGTAATAGTGTATTTTAATTCAGGCTTGTCAGCAGAAAAGAAGTAAATCCCCCCAAGTACCAAACTGGTTGAAAGAGAGGTCACTTTGAGAATTGCAGCAGCAAAAATTGCAGGATGCCATCAAAGCGGTTGCAATCAGTGTCATTGAAAAGTGGGGAAGCATAGTGTAGCTATTCCAATAGTTGTTCAAAGGAGTATTGAAAGGAAAATTAGCAGTTTATTGCTTTGCCATGATTTTATCTCTGTAAGAGAATACCCAATATCGCAGAAAAGAGATATCATTTTTACTTGTTCCTCAGCTCCTGATTCGTCTTGCTGGATATATGCAATTGCATTTCATGAAGAAACACCAGGGCATAAAATTCGATAATGAACAAATTCACCTATAATTTGGTTGACCCGTGGTTGGGATGGGACGGGGATTTAGGGGGTGGCATAATGGTATCATTTCTGTATACGGTATTAGATTGACAAGAAAAATAAGAATCTTATTTTTTCCTTCCTGTCTTCCTGTTTTTTGGGTAGTCTCTTACGGAGGCAAAATCATGGGAGAACATTAAACTGCCAATTTTTCTTCCACGACTCCATTGAATAGCTACGGGTATCCACTTTTCAATAACATTGATTGCAACTGCTTTGATGGCATCCTGCAATGTTAGCTGCTGTAGTTCAAAAAGTAATCTCTTGACAACCTATCTGGTACTTGTTAGGAATTGCTCCTTTTATATTGGCAATCTTGAAGTAAATTACACCTCTTTCAATAAAATATATTGATTTGATATATGAATGATAACCGAATACGTCAGCCTTTGTCTGTACTCTGGTCTCAATTTTTTGATTTATTTTTTTCCTTCTTTCCTTTTTCTCTTTACTGGAGTTTATTCAGTGGAATTCTATTCCTTCTCGCAACATCAATAATTTAAATATTTAACTTTGTTCACTCAAAAACGTTTACGCAAGTACTTACCCAATATTTAACAACATAATGCAGGAGTTAAATATACTCTATCTGGCTGAAACCCAGAAAAACTTGAAAAAATAGGAGTAGAAGAGATATGACTGAATTTATATTGAAATCGCCAAGTAGGTCCTCGAATAAGCCAAGACCTGATGTATTACAATTAGGATGAGAACTAAAAATGCAATGTAATAAGAGGTCCACACTAGAAAATGTGTCATTATCATGCTGTGACGATGCCAAAATCTGTTTTTTGAGCCCAACTTTTGTTCTTTGCAATTTTCAAACCGTGGCTGCCACATTTTTTGAAGAATGTCTCAGTATTCTACCTTGTATGGTTTCTGAGCTATGGCTAAAATGCATTTCACCCTATTCAATGACCTTTGACCTCAATCAAGTCTGAGCCGAGTTCATGACTCTTTAATCTATTCCACCACTCAACCCAGGGTGTAATAACTTGGGTAGGCGAAGCCGAACAGAAAAGGATTCAAAAACTGTTACCATATTCGTCTATAAGTGGCCACTAGTACAGGGCCTTGGTCAAAAGTGATTTAAAAAGTAAACGAAATTTTTATTGCCATGTATGGGATATTCATGCTAAATCAACCAGAAAAAGTTTGCCCACCTTGATTTTGAAAAAATATACCAAATTCTGATGGGACGAATGTCTATTCCTGAATTAGCTTAGAAAAAATTGATCTGTGCTTAGAGATTCCTACATGCACCTTCTTGCATTCAGTAAGTGAACATGCCTCAATTCAGAACTGGTATTGGTATCTGTTTTAACATTATATGTTCTGATTTGATTTCCAATAATGCTTAAGCTGTCGTCTACTTATGAGTTTTGAATAACATTCTATTCTGTTCCTCACCATAGGCATGCCCATTTGAGATGGAAGTCAATGCTGCAGATTGCATCCCGGATTTAAGTGTATTAATGCTTGGAATGGGAAACGAATACGCGCATGTAGAAAAAATGATTTTGCAAACTATCTTACAATATGGTGAAAAACAAAGTTTGAAAAATTTATCAGATATCAACTGGTATGTCTACAAGAATGATGGAAGAATAAGCTCAGTCTTGGAAAACCTAGTAAGAGTCTATTTCAATACTACTTGATATAGACTGTTTGAGTACCGGTATATTTATTCAATATTTCACTTATGCAATTATGAAGAAATGTGTCAAAACGAATATCTTACATTTTCAAAATGAGTTGTTATTTTGATGTGAAACTGTTAAAGTTTGAATTGCTAATATTGCGGGTAATTGGGCATTTTGTCTGGGACCAAAATTACAAAAAAGGAACAGGCTAGATCAGGTCCTTGTAGTTATGTTATACTCAAAATTCACTAAATAAATGGAATGATCAAGCATTTCAGATCAATTAAATTTCTGACGTTGGACAATATTTTGCAGTAAAGGCATGATTTATGTCTAATTTTTTATTGGAAAATTTGACATATATTATGATTTTACTGCAAAATAAATCAGTTTAGAAATAATTGAAAAAGAAAATTACTTTTAATCAGAATTCTAGAATAAGTGATTATTCAACTAAGGGCATTCCTTGTTGGGGTTCCTGGTTTGTTCAATTGTAAAAGCATAAAGTTTATACTTCAAGTTGCACAACTTCTGGGAGAGAGATGCAAGTTTAAATAGGTGCACATGAAGTAATGTGGTTTGCAACAGGGTGGCAAAATCTTCATGTGCCCGAAATATCAAATTTGATGTCTTCAGTAAGCTTCAGCAACGTCAACAGAGTTGAAGTTTTTTGACAGATGATATTAGCACAACACATGATGGAGAAGTTTTTATTGTATCACAAAAGTGTATTTTTTGATAAATATTCGTTGATGGAAGCCATTTTTCTCAGGTGTCTGAGTGGCCCAGTTGCTGACATTCTATCATTCAGGTTCGCAATAATGACCAAGCTGTCTTGTATTTCTTGGAAGAAAAAAATTCAATAGTTCTGTGCTGTGCCTTAGTCCTCTTCCTGATAATTTTTCAGAGTTCGGCAACTGTTGAGATAGATGTTGACTGCAGCAGAATGAATAATTGTATAACAACAAGAAGAAAACAAAACTACACACTGCAACTTGTCCCGCGTTCAAACATGGTAATTATCTGTCAACAGTACAACAACAAATACTTTTTTATAGCCAATCATCGGAGTGGTCCACCCTAAAAAAGGTCTTGTACCAGCAGTCATGTATAACAGGCAGTTAGTGTTGTTGGAAAGTTATGAACTTTCCGGTTCAGTCGAGCCTAACCACGTTATTCCTCATTTAGTCATGAATTAACGAGCCTGGATTTGCCGGACTCTGGTTCAGAGATCATAAACTTGTGATGCCAATATGATAACCACTAGGTCATCACACCATACTTTTGTTTTTCGACTCTTATGCCAAAGTCTTATTTCTTTGGTATGATGAGACCAAAATATAGGATAATATATTCATTTTCATTTATATGAATTTTAGCTTGTTGACCATGTCATGGCAGAAGATGAGGGACAAGAATGGATTTTCAATTGTTCGATATCTAATCATGTTGATGCTACATATATATCAGGTGTTGCCAGACCATCTTCATCGACGTCGTCTCGTCCTAAATCTGCAACGAAAAAGAATTCACTACTCTCTTTATTCTAATTCTCCTGTTGCTTATAACTTATTGAGAGGAAGTTCGGTTTAGGCCCATATTGATGTCAATTTTTGGTTCTCACATACTTATGTACTCTGTATGAATGAAAGCACGAATGTGGAATATTACTTTATTCACCAAGGTGCATTTTCGCAGCCTGATCTGGCATCAGAGTGACACCTATATCCATTTTGACTTGACAGTTTGAGTTTCTATCATAACAGGTGAGAAGTGGGTTTTTTTGTTTTCCTAACTTGTCTAGTCAGGAATGATTCTACTATTTTGTAAAACATATTCACCAATATACGACGCTGATCAGGCGTGGTTTATCTGCTATCCATGCCTGGCAGAATACAATTTTCGATTGGGTTCGGGAACCACAGCTGTCAGAAAAATTTAAACTCTATTGATCTTTACATAAAGCATAAATCACTGTTGGGACTGGGGTACAGGTTTAATTTATCAGTGTCTTGCAGAACGGAACAATTTTCGACTGGACAAGGTAAATGTGTACCAAAATGAATCTGTCTATCACCATAGGTAGAGGTGTAAATCATTAACAATGTCCTATATTCTAGCTACATGCAGTTCAGTATAGTATGGAATTAATTGGGCTTTTGATGCGAAAGCAAACTTATTTCACCCAGCGTTAGCATTCTTTGAGCCAGTACAGCCCAATGAGCCTATAGTCAGTGGTGTAGGGCTAAAATGCGAGCAAGGGGGCCCAAAATTAGTTTATGAGAGCATCACGATAAGGGGGTGTATGAGAGATTTTTTACAAAAAATTAGCGTTTTTAACGTATATTGGTGTAATATTTTTCAGGAACGAAATTTAATGGCCTCTAGCTATACTTTCCAAATGAAAAAACTAATACGCGTGGAAGGAGCCCAAAATTTTTTGGGACTTTACTTTTTAATGCGGTGTGGTAAAAATTAATTTATTACGGTACATGATTGTGATGCATCTAATTGCCAATACTGTTTATTTGAATCTTATCTGTCTAGTTGGTAATTGCTGAGCTATGGTCATGATTATGTGATCCTAAATTGGTTGATTACTTTGTTTTAGTCTGGCTCACTTGTTGCCTTGTATGTAGTATTTACTATTCAGTTCACTTTATTCTCAGCTGTGGAACAGTTGATTTAAAGCCTAGTCTTGATTCTAGAGTAATTCAAATGGTGAACTGCAATAGGTTTCCACAATTTAATCTTTTCTTTAATGATAATATGGACAGGATGTTGAAACCAACTTGAGGTAGATCCATACGAACCTCAAGCAGCTAAGATTTATTAATAAGGCAGCTTTACCTAGTACAGAGAGCTTTACTCCCCCAGAAGCAGATAAACTTCCCTTGTCGATCAATTATTTATCTCCTCTGGTGTACACTTCTGCGGAAGAGGCAGAGTCTTTTGATGAAGCAATAAAGCTTCTTGAAACGATGTACCTCAAAACTGAAAACGTTATCTATCCCAGTATCGTCCGACATCTATAGATCCGAAATGATACGAGACTCTCGCGAGGGTGCCCGGTTAGCTCAATTGGTGAAGCGTTGGGAATACGCTTCGATCTACGCGTCTCTGATCGTCATGTAGGGTTCGAATCCCGTCAGGGATAATGCTTATATACAAAAGGGCTGTTGGACGCCTCGCCGGTGCATGGTGGTTCGATGCTTACGGCTTCCTCCACCAGTCCAGGTGCATGCACGGGAAAAGTGAGAAATACGATAAAGCAAAAAACCCCCACCCCGATTCGAAACTGGTATCTGCACAAGAGGTCTGGGTTCGTCATTTGGTTAGGCCTCCGCAAGATAAAAATGCTAGCCTAGCCTTTCAGGAGTGGCCTTCTTTCTCAATCGATTAGACAAACGCTTCTCGAAGAAACTATTCTTGACGTTAGAACTGCTTCTGATAAGCTGATATGCTTGACAGGGCTCAAAAGCAATCTTGCATATATTCTACTCAAACTGTTCCCATGGCAGTCCATAACGAAGGTCCTGTCGAACCTTGCGGTTCCCAATCTTCAGAAGCTAGGTGTCCGCCCTTGATCAATTCTTCACAAGCATCTATCGCCTAGTCGAAGAAGACAAATTCTAGATTCTCTAGAAAATGCTTTTTCTGTGGCGTCAAATTTCATTCGCCCCAAGCGCAAGGTGTCCAATGTCATGCTTGTCGAAAAAGAGATCATTTTCAAAAAGTATGCCTATCCGATCGTAAAATTGCCCGGGAATGTCTCAAACGATCGGTACTAGATGCCGAAATAAAGGAAACTAACATCAAAAGCGCTGATAGATTCTGTTGCCTCGGAAAGTTTTCTTAACGCAGAGGTTACTGAAAAATTACAGCTCAAATTGTTACCTGTGAACTCTAGCGTATCAATGGTGGCGCCGTCAGTACTCCCCTCAAAGTTTGTGGACAAATCTATAGTTTGGGTTGGTTGAGAACTTGAGTGCCGATGCTATTCTTGGTCAAAACTTCATGCAACTACACGGTACAGCCAGTTTCAAAATGGCAAGTTCGTGTGATGCTTTCATTGTAAAAAATCCTTCTAAATCATGCGGTGTTGCAGCTTCTCGTGTCCCAACACCAGGTCTTTTCTCCAATTTTCAAAACAATCGTCGTCCAATTGCGATAAAATCACGTCCCTTCAACATCGATGACAAAAACTTTATTCGAAAAGAAATTGCGAATCTTTTAAAAGAGGGCATTATAGGAACATCCCACTCTCCTTGGCGGGCTCAAGTTTTGGTTAGCAAAGATGAACGCCATAAGCGACGAATGGTTGTTGACTATTCCCAGACAATAAATAAATAAATACACTCTGCTTGATGCTTAAGGGCGATGTCCACATACCCGGTAAAACGGCAGCGGTCGGGGAAACCCCGTTTAACGCTCCGTCGCACGGCAATAGTCGGCGCCGATCTTCACGATTCTAGTGTCCACATGTCAGGCTACACGATTTTCCAATTCACACATGAACGAAGTGCTCAGGCACGATCAAAGCTTTTTTACACGTTGCTGAAACCTAAAACCTTGGAACTCTCGTAAATTTAACAGTTTCAGACTTTCCATATTCTTTCCTCGATCCCTATATTCAAATTGTATCGTTTTTTTTATTCATTTTCTGCCGCGCGCTTCCAACGCCATAAAAAAAAACACCCAATCATCCTTCGCCACATAAATTCCGGTTGCACCAGGTAAAGTGCCATTCGTTTTTTTAGGTTATAGGGAAGGAAATAGAATGGCTAACTCCAACGCCACCCACCAAAATTATGACACTTTAACAAAAAAAAAACTATAAAAGATTAAACCAACAAAAACACATTCACCCTGCATGAGGGAATTGAATTAAAAAAAATTTAATCACATCATAAAAACACAACAAATAGGTTTAATGAGGTACATTTATTCCTTTATTTTTGGAATTTTTCAAGAGAATATCTGTTCACTACACAGAGCCTTCATACACCAATTCAGAGAACAAAACACTGCTCAATGCCCTCATGTAGGCTTCCGCTTTTGCCTCATCTTTCGATCTCAATTGTGCAGCAACCAAGTTTCCGAAATGACCAAACTTGTCCAATTCTTGTGCATGATCCAACTGCTCGGAGCTCTTTTTTAAAAACTTCACCATCTCTGCCTGAGAAGAGTACCACAGTACGTTTAACCGCAACCAATATATTTGACTAATGTTCTCAGAGAAAAACTCATCACTCGATTTGCGATCAGTATAGTTGACTAAGATCTATACTGAAAAAAACCTAGCACTTGCCTTGCGGTGAATGAATCTGACTAATGTCCTTGCTGAAAATCTTAGCACTTGCTTTCTAATACATTTGACTGAGATCTTTGGTAAAAAAACCTAGCACTTACTTATTCTTAACCATGCTCTTGAGCGGGAGGACGAAAAAATCCAACTTTTACATTGCTAACATATAAACTGAAAATTTTTGAAAGCACTAAATCAACGCCATGAACCTTGCTGTGAATTGTCTACCTGTACATCAGTTCTTTCTCTGGTTCTCTTTCTCTTTACATAACACCCAGGGGATGTTGATTCCAGGGAATCAGATTCCAATTGTAACGAACCTGAAAAGAAACAAAATACATGCATTGACAAGTTACAAAAGAATGATGTATTTATAACCACATTTCCTTACCACAAAAAAAATATTTTTCTGCAAACTTTTGGCACTTGGCACATTCATGATATATTAAGGGAATAAGAGAAAAATGTATGAAAACAGATATGCAAAGATTACTGGCAGAATATTTTGTAAGTGGTTGTCGATTCACTTTAAATATCTGGGTAAAATAGAATATAAAACCAATGATATAGCAAATCAAGGAGGTATTGAACTCACTTTCACTTGTATTTTCGGCTGTACTTCCAACAGCAATTTGCTCATCCAGTTGTATATCAGGAAGATTGTCAACAGTTCTAAAATATAAATTGGATAGAAATCCATAGAGGTTCAAATGAGCCTAAACAGTATATTAAAATTACACTGAAGCACTCTTAACAATCAGAAATGTAAAATGTCTATTCTCTTTGTATGGCAGAATTACAACTATAAGTTTAAATTTGGCATAAAAAATAGGCACATATGAACATTTTTCATAAAGTTGTCAAAAGCACTGTCACACTTTGGCTTTTTAAATCATGTCTAGCCTGTATATCAGGTGTGTCTAACTTCAAAGCTAGAACGTCAAAATTACAATTTTATAAGTAGGTACTTCTTACTTTTTTTAACAATCATAAGTAAATATTTAAAGTGAGGTTCAGCAAACAGGAACGGAGGCATTGCCTCTGTAACGGCTGAACAGGATAATGATTTCAAATGCACCAATTGCACTGAAAATTATATTTTACTCTGTAATTGGCACAAATTTCATGGAATATTCATGTCTCAGAAGTTTCAGGAAAACCCAGGAGATGTGAATTGATGTAGATGTGAAAATAATAACAGACTCGTGGAACTCGTAGAAACCAAGTTGCAACAAAAACATATCGTACAGCACCACATATCATTACAAAACTTACCTTCTGTGTCTGATAAAAGAGTCTAAAAACGATAATTGTCGATAATACGGCCATTTTTCAGGTGCTTGTGACGCTGAACCACTGGGCATCCTCTCCCACTCCCTATGTTTTTTCCCGTAAGTTGTTCTTAGACTGCTCCATCTAGTTTTGCACAGTTCAACTGAATTGTAAAGAGATTAAGATATATATATATATATATATATATATATATATATATATATACACACATATATATATATATATATATATAAGTATTCAGAAGATTAAAGTTGCACTACTTTAGTGGAAAATATAAGGTTGTTTTTCAATTTTCTGAACTATAATTCACATCTGTCAAAATCCAAGGTGTCTATGAAATGCCACGACAAAATGCTCATTTGGTATGTAAAACAGTGCTACACGACAAAGTAAAAGATTTACAGATTTCTAAATAAATCCATATTCGAAAAAAAATCATGCCCAATACACCAATTACTTTGGGTTGACACCAGTTATTTTTCAGTTCTATTCACAAAACAAAATATTGAAGTATTGAAATATTCGATTGGTGATATCATAAATTATTTAATCCTACAGCAATTCAAAAACAACCAAATCAAAATGTAAAAGTTTCAGAAAGTACTTGTAATATTTGATATTTTTCCGAAAATACCTCTTTGTATGTTTTTTTACAAGGCTATGATAGAAATCGCAAAAATTATTGTTTTGCTATTCAATATGAAATGGAAAGATACTCCATTTCGGCCACCCTCAGTCAAAGTTTGTACAAAAATTGCATTACCTGATGAACCAAGCTCAGCTGCTACCTCTTTCCAATGCTGATCAATTCGATCTCTATTCTTATGGTCCGGAAGGTACTGATTGTACAAAGGTTCATGATTTGAAACAGTATCAATTAGTTTAGCGTTGAAATCCATCATTATTTAACTAGAGAATGAAATTAAGCAAATAGAGAAACGTATTTGAACTACTTTTTGGAAAAATCCTTTGTAATAAGTGTGGTTTCATAGCATTGCCAACATCAACATCAGCTGCATATAAAAGTGCAATATTGAAAACAACGACATACAAAATAATGGCATTTATGCAAGGAAAATGGCACCATCACATCACTATTACTGATAGGAGGCAGGCAAATGAGTTTTCTTAACAAAGGACTAAGTTTCTCGAAAAATAAGTTGAAATATGAATGTTTTTGAGTGAATATACATTATAATACATTCGACGCGTAAACATCTGGTATAAATCACAGATCTTGTTGTGAGATGAACTGACGAATAAAGCTGCACAAAAATGGCAGATCATCTTCATTACATATATAAAGTGACAAAACTGGATACCACAATCCACTAGAAGTACAAGATAATAACATTCATTCGGTCAATGATTCCACTGCCATGGAACAGCTCCATGTGTGACAAAAAAATGCTTCAATTTATCACGGATGGCACCAGCACTTTGAGAATAATTATTTGAACCGAAATGGTTCAGGGGAAATAGATTTACATAGACAGGCAAAGCAGCTCTCCAATTTCCGTCTGTCAAAGAACCATCAGGACCTGCTTCATCACCACATATGCTGTTTCGTACATGTGGCACTTGCAGAAAATTATGGAGTATGACACAAGCTTGAACAGTTAACACAGCCATTTTGGGGTCACAGTTCATCATTTTAAAAAAAACTTGCCAGCGTGCAGCAAGAATCCCAAAAGTATTTTCTACGACTCTTCTAGCTCTGCTTAGTCTATAGTTGAAAATCTTTTGACTAATATTGAGTTCTCTTCCAGAATATGGCTTCATTATACCATTTTTTAATGGAAATGCGTCGTCAGCAGCAAAATACAGTGGCAAAGGTTCATTGATACCTGGAATAATTTGATGAGGGGGAATATTAAGAGTTGACTGATCAAAGCATTTACCAATACGAGAATTCAGCATAACCCCCCCCATCGCTGTGTCTGCCAGAATTTCCTATGTCGACCAATATAAATCGATAATTAGCATCACATACTGCTAATAAAACAATTGAGAAATACCCTTTGTAATTGTAAAATTCACTACCACTATTTGGTGGCGATTTTATCCTGACATGTTTCCCATCGATGGCACCGATACAATTTGGGCATTGCCATTGAATGTTAAACTCCCTCGAAATTTGAAGCCATTTTTCAGAAGTAGGTGGAGGCATGACATCACTTACAAGTTCAGTCCATAATGCAGACATTGTCTCTCTTAGTATTTTCCCAACTGTTGAATGGCCAATTCGAAATGAAAAAGAGAGGTCGAGCTGAGATGCGCCAGTAGCCAGGTATCTGAAGATATAACATATTGAATAGTAAAAGAAAATGCTCATTAAAAAAATGTTGATAAAAGCGGGGGTGACCAAAATTGAATATCTGTTGAATTCAGAATGTTATCGGATAATTTTTAAAAATCCGATGTATTATACTCAACAAACAAATAAGTTTTGTCATAGAATTAACAATGACATCAAAATCTACAGCTATTTTCTGAAATGTATACTTGCTTAAATATGTTGATTCCAAATTTCTGGCAAAATCTAATCGAAGAATTTATAGCACGAATCAAATATTTTGGACAGCTCTAGGATCAATAGGTTCAAGACTATCTTCTGCTCAACACCAGAGAATTCAGTTTGTAAAATAATATTTTTGCAAAAATAAAACGTAAGCTTTTTTTCATTAATTTGAATACAATACCGGTAGTACAAAACTGTGAACCTTATAGTCAATATAAGTCTTCGTCTTGCAGGTATAGCCATTCTCCAAAATGTATCCTTTTTACGAATTTTTGCTTCAACTTTCTGCAACAAATAATGAAACTGAGTCTTTTGCATTCTGAAATATTGGTGGCATTTTTCTTCATCATTAGATTCTAAAATTTCTTCAGCCAGAAGAAATTCTGACTTTGTACCTCCTCGTAATATGAGATCATGGACCCACATTTCCCTGTTGAAAAATGTGCAATATACTTTAAGTCCCGCAATATTATATGATAAGTCACAGGTATATAGAGTTATTTATAAGTATCCTGCATCATCATTTTCTCCTCAAATAGCCTATTACATAAGCATATATCTATCAGCTTTAGATCACCATCTATAATATGGGCTGTGCTATAGGTTATCACTTCAACTACCATGTGGAAATTACAAAACCACAACATTCACAGAGCGGTTAGGACAGTACAGAGTAGCACAGTAGGCTGGGTCTATTTGAATTTGGACATGACCACAGGCAGGAGGAAAAATAGGATATTTGTGTAGTCGAAGCTGTATTCTCGGCTATCCTCTTCTGCAGAATAAAATGACAGCCTATGATATTTGCTGTATTCAACATTTCCAGTGGCATGCCAAGATATGACTAACATAGAATACTTGGTTGCCTGTGTCAGCTTTTGTCTACTTGTGGTAACTGGTAAAGAAACATATATGCATGTTGTGTGCAGGTACAGTATGTTTTTAAATCTCTAACGTTATATACTGTATACTGCATAAGTGGGTTTTGTACATTTGGGAATTTTTTGCGCTCAAATGTTTATGTTGTTTTATTCAAGGCTGATGGTTACGTGCTTTTATGAATTACTCTGTACTGGTACAGTATCAAAATAAGAATTTTATTAACCAATTATGAAATTTACCCTGAGCAAGTTTGAAAGCAATGCCTGAAAGTAACCAACAAAGTGCTACTACAAGATGTACCGGTACAGTGTAAAGCCAGCAACTGCACTAGGCAGAAAACATTCCAAGTGAACTGAACCGCCATCATAAACTGCAGTGAGTGGTATTTTACCTGGGTCAATAGTAATTATTGCTTCCTTTTCTGTTTCAGTCGCCTTTTATTGTACAGGGCAAATACGGTAGGACTAGCCTACCGTACCCTGCACCGGTATTCTATGTTCTCAAGTCTGTGACAGGGCAAAGCTACAAGTACCTACGTCCGGTATATATATACGAGTATTCCCTAACTATACAGTATAGAATACGAAAAAACATAGGAATACACTACAACAGGCTAAGAATACCGGTGTAAACTATAAGAACTGAGAAAGTTCACTTACCGACCACCTCCCAAAGTGTCATACAGCAAAAACATACCAATGTCTCTAGAAGTGATATTTATTCTACTGTCCATAGTTCAATATAACCACACAATTCATATAAATTACAATTTGATATCTCATAACACTGCAAAACACGCATATACAATTATATATTTGCAATGGAGCGCAAAATTCACAGTACAACGGAAAAATCAGCACTAGGCATAACGTTACGATCTAGCGACAAAGTTGAACATGTTTGACTTTGTCGTGAAGCCGTGGGACCTCGCAAAACAATCGCTCCGCAGTCGTGTCTGTCGCGTCGCACGCCAAAAGTCGGCGGTGTGTGTATTGAAATCGTCAGAAACGGCGACAGCCAATCGTGGGTGATCGTAGTCAGCCGTAGCCGTGTATGTGTGCATCCCCCTTTACGCTCTTCCTCGGATTGATGACCAAGTTAACCAAATCGCGAGATGCAAAGTTCACAGTTACTTTGGATCTTATGTCCGCCTACTATGGGATAGCTGTATGTAAAGAAGAAAGGCCATATACCGCTTTTGAAGCAGATGGCAAACTTTACCAATACTGCAGGCTACCCTCCGCGGTTACCAATGGTTATTCTATTTTTCAAAGAACTATTGATTCTCTTATAGAAAAACATAAATTGCGTGGAACTTACGCTTACCTTGACAACATTACTGTAGTTGGTGATCATAAAACTGACCATGATAACAAGCTCAGAGCTCTCTTTGATTGCGCAAAAGCTGAAAATTTGAGTATCAATCCGAGCAAATCTATTATTGCTCAGAGAGAAATCGATTCGCTTGGGTTTCGTATTTCATTGGAATGTTCGCGTATTACGCCAGGAGAATACCCCAATTTTCCTCCCGTATACGACCTCTTATCAAATCTGGCCACTTACCACTGTCTCAACCTGCAATGGATGCTTTTGAGCCTCCCCGTCAAAATTTGCTTACCGCTCGTTTAGGTTGTATAAGAGATGAGCCTTTTTGTGTCGAATGCGATGCTTCTGACGACGCAATCGCTGCTACTCTCAGTCAGTCGGATCGCGTAGTGACTTTCTTCTCTAAAACTCTTTCTCCCACTGAAATCAAATATCTCATAGTCGAAGAATTTCCAGCTTAGGTTTACCAAAACTATAACGAAGATTTAGTTTCAAAAACCTTAGGAACATCTCTTATAACCAACACAATGTAGAATCACCACATTCGATTTCACCCCCTTTACGGGAATGAAATATCATGAAATGTGTCTTGTTTTATCCATGGAAAGTTTGTTTAATAAAAGCCTTCTCGTCAACGCTTGCCAAGTTTTCATCTGTCAATATCATTAATTCATTAAGGTCTTTGCCAGTTGACAAAAGATTACTGTCAGATAAGCAAACATAATGGATTCACAAGCTCTCGGGCAGTTGGGTAAATCATTAATATAAATTAAGACCAATAACGGCCCAAGTACAGATTTCTGAGAGACTTCATGCTCCAAGAAACGTATGGTGTTAGACGATGCTTCCTTGACTTGGTCAATTTGTTTTCTTTCGGTCGGATAGCTTTGAATCCAAGTGTTTGGAAGACCCCTTATTCCACACTGCTCAAGTTTTCCAAGAAGAATATCGTGGTTAATGGTATAAAATTTTTGAAACGTCCAAGGAAATTTCAATGGCATGTTGTTGTTCAATGTTGTTGCTGTCAAAGCATTTTGTTATTTTATCAACAAGATAATTAGCTGCTAAGGCAGTTGAATATTTTTTACGGAAGCCAAATTGCTGAGGATGAATGATTTCTTTTTGATCAAGATAATTTAACATCCTGCTGTGCATAGTTTTTCTCAGGAATTTTCCAAAAGGATGTAAGAAGACTGATTGGCCTGAAATCACCAAGGTCTGATGTGCTTTTTTATGAAGAGCAGTTTTACAAGCAGCAATTTTTTATAAAGAGCAAGAGTAACTTTGCAATTTTAAGCTCGTTGATTTATACGCCAAATGTTGAAAATAGGAACCAGATTATCTAAAATGTGCTGTGGAAGGTGTTTGAGAATATACCATCGACTCCAAAGCTCGATTTTGGCCTCATATCTGTGATAATATTTTTCACCTCAACAGAAGAAGTGGGTCTAAGATACATTGAGATTGGACATATTTTTTTTTGCAACATAAAATGCGTTCATATTGATTCCGACATTTATTGTAGGCCACCCCGCAACTATCAGACGGGTTTAAGATGCTAATTAATTTTTTGTACAACTTTTGCTTGATTTTTTTAAGCTTACATACATCGCCATCGTGTGAGTTAAAATATTATGTATTGTAAAATAGAAATAAATTAGAACCACAAAAGCTATCAGAACCAGCGGGTGAACCGCCCTTCTTCCAGACACAAAACAATAATAGAACGAAAGACGACCTTTCTGATCCGGACAAGCGAAGTCAAGATAGTCTCGGAGCAGAATGGCAACCTTCCATAAGTAACATAAAATGTCAATCACGTTTAACATCAACATACATCGCCATCGTACCATGGCTTATTAGCATTCTTTTTTAAAATTTCGCAACTGGAAAGGAAATTTCACATACACTGGAAAAATCATGAAAAAATTGTTCCAAACAATCATTGGCATTCTGATAGCCCATGTAATCAGATATATCTATATTATTCAGCCTATTCAGAAATGATTCCAAATTTTTTTGGTGAACCTTCTAAGCAAATTTTCAACTTGATTAGAGCTTTGTTTTTCCAGTAGAGAACATTGCACTGTTAATCGGTTTTTCAAATACATTTGTCCAAATATGATCTATGATCAATGTTGGTAGCATAAGTTGCAGTTATTCTGGTAGGAGAGTTAATTAAAGAGTAATATGAAAATGAATGTCCTGATAGATGTCTATTAACGCGATTTTTAAAGCATTGTAGATCAGGAAAGCAGCAAGAAGGCGAGGAATTCCAAAGTTTAGATATTCTTGGAAAAAGGCTCCTTGCATAAAACTGTTTGTGACATTGTGGAACCTCCACAGTGAATAGGAGCGAATTGGTAGCCAATCGTGTTGACCGATTAAAAATTTTGTTCGGAGGAACGAGAGCAGAAAGTTCCCTTTAACAAAGACCATTATAATATCTGTAAAATAAACATAGTGAGGCGACGTTGCGGCGGTGTGTCAAACTTTGCAGACCGTAAAAAAGTTTAGGGTCAATCATATTGATCACACGCCGTTGAATACGATCGAGCATGCTAAGAACAGTGACAGCGGCACTGTTCCCAAATGTGACAGCAATACTTCATACAGGGTCGAATCAATGATTTGCACAAATGGAGAATGATTTCGGGAGTGAGATAATGGCGAGCTCGATATAGAGAACCGACTTTCATCGAGGCTTGTTTAGCAATACTAGTGACATATTCATTCCAACTCATGTCCTCAGACAGTGTGAGTCCAACAAGACGAATATTTAAGGATTCCTCCAGAACAGTACCATATGAAATTTGAGCTGCATTCTTATTAGTGTAACGATCACTTGATAAAACTTTAGTCTTCTCCGAGTTAGGAGTTACCTGCCAAGTGTTACCCCAATTAGATACTGTGGTGCAATCACACTCAAGCGATTTTGCCAGAGCTAGAGGTTGTTCCGGGAGGTATTTTTCGTTGAGACAAGAATATAGAGTTGTATCATCAGCGTAAATTACCAAATCACATATCAAATTATCGGGCAGGTCATTAATATATATCAAGAACAAAGTTGGACCAAGGATCGACCCCTGAGGGACACCAGATGAAATGGAATAGTTTCCTGAACGTTGTCCGTCCAAAACAACATTAATCTTGCGATTGGATAAGAAAGATTCGACAATTGAAAAAACTTCCAGAAATCCCATACGATTGAATTTTCCGCAACAGACCTTGGTGCCAAACTTTGTCGAATGCTTTAGAAATGTCCAGAGCAGCAACCGTCTTTGCCTCCCCTCAACGATCAAGGGCACGAAATATTCGTTCGGTTATTACTGTCAGCAAGTCAGCAGTAGAGCGAGAACGATGAAAACCATACCGCTTGTCAGTGAGAAGACAAAGCGACTCCAGGTGTCCAGAAAATTTATTATTAATAATTAATTCAAAAATTTTACTGATAATTGATAAGAGACTAATTGGACTATATTTAATAGGATCAGTTCGGTCGCCACAGTTTTTGTATGCCGGCACAGTCGTTGCACGTTTCCATGTGTTGTGGAAGGTGCATTCTTTTTAGGCAAAAACAAATCAGCATCATCATCATCCATCCTTTCCAACATCCATATTATTAAAATGGTTATTCAAATCATCTGGATTTAAATTTCATCATTAATAGGCTTGTAATTTCCATTTGGCAAAGAATCCATCAGATCAATATCATTTATTGTTGAAATGGTAAGTTATCAATTAAATAGATATCACAGAACCAAGGGTTGTCATCTGGTTCTAATGCCAAATTGTCATATTCATACTTTTTTAAGGTTGTACATTTAAAATGCAACTCATTTAAAACAAATATCACAGAATATTGAATCACTATCCTTACCCTTAAGATTTTCTGCATGGGTATCTTAATTGTTTTCTGAGCATGGGCTGTAACAGGAAAATAAATTAAAGAAAATATTACGATAACTAAATTGGCTGTTAAGGTTAGGTCTTGTTTGCAGATTTATATAATCAACAGTTGATCTTGATGATGATGGGATTTTTTTTGAATTGTGACAACAGCTTATGGGCAATGTCAATGTCCTCGTTCTCGATGTTAGTATTCCGATTTGTATCGAGGCTTTCCACAAGCCGTGTATCAAACATTTGATACTCAGTTTCCGGGCGAGTTTGCTACCATAAAGTATAATACAGAACTATACTGTTCCACGTACTCAATTCTTTCATCAGAAGACTCGATCCTTTCCATATTGTTGGAAATCTCGGTTATTAGATTGTGGAGCTGGCGGTCGGAGTGATTTACATCTTTTTTTTAGTCCCGCATGCTTCTCCTTTGAACATCCTGCCCTAGCTGGTGTTGTTCTTACACCAACATCGACAGGTGCAGCATTGGTGTTTGGAAGCTGAGGGAAAGACATAGCATTAGTGCTTAGTATTGTTAGGTAGCTGCCACATCTTCAATTTTTGCCATAATTTTGTCGATTGCTTCATCTTGCAGTAGTTGTTAATCGAGAATACGGTTTAACCATATCGCGAACCACGACCTCCCGTGCAGACACCAGTTCCGCATCCGAGGAGAAGGTTTTGGTCTACCATTTATACTCATTTTCCTTGTACGTGGGCAGGGTTGGTGGTGAAAGCCGTAAGCAGAACTCTTGCCATATAATCATCCCTCGCGGGATTCGAATTAGGACGTTAGTAATGCGTAGGTCAGAGCGTGTTCCCAACGCTTTTACGATTGTGCTAACCGGGTATCGGAATATTTGTTATTTAAGTACATTCTGATTTGACTTCAATCTTGGGACAATAGTATGTGAGAATGTGAATGAGAATGTGCGTTGATGGATGGGTTGCTTGGATAAGTAAAATGGTTGATTGGGAAGTGTGCTAGCCTGGTTGTGAGGAGCACTGACTTTGTGTGAGGGATGCAGTCGCAGTGCGAATGAACGCTATAAACAATAAATTTTGTATAAATATAAGAGATTGAAAACATATTAATTAACATAAGTCTTTGCATATAATTAGCTAAAATAAATATGACAATAAATTGCTTCGGAATTTAAAGTATTATAGCACGATGAACGTAAATAATGAGACAAAAACTGCGAAAATTCGGGCATTGCTTCTTTATAAAGATAAATGTTCGTTGAACAAAAGTTGTTGATGCGTTGCATAATATTGGAGTGTAAAACTCGGGTGTTGATAACTTAAAACTTTCGTTACAGTTTTTCAGTCTTTTTTCGTGGTCCGGATCCTGTAATTGCATTTTTTATAGTTAACTCATCAACTGTGCAATAAGAATATACGGACGCTTGGACAAGAGAGACTGTTGTTAAGTTGTCTTAGTGCAGGCCTCATTTGAAGAGGGTAGATCACGAGTGAACCGCACCATGGTCCAACAACCAAGAGGACAACTACTCCGCCTATCAATAACCAACACAATCCCCCAGCTGACTGCAGAAGTGGCGAACCCCGGCGACGTGATCAACCTATGACAACTCCACGAGTATAATAACACAAGTTCACGCTTGTCCTTGTTTATTTCACACATGATACTTAAAGTAGATCAAATCAATGCACTCGGAAATTCAACTTCACGGACTGCTCATGCTAGAGCGACTTTTTTATTCACTTTTTTATTCAGTTATCCTTTAGCAATCGCTAACTCGTTACCTAACATTGTCAGGATTCACCATGAAATTCACTAACTGACTTCCTTACATTGGAAGGGTTAAGATTTCAGTCGAAGCAACACGATGGAGTCATTCTTATGACAAGTCATGAAGCCTCTGCACGTTATAGGATAGTCCAGCGCCTAAAACTTCAACTGTAAATTTATCAGCTCGTATTTGCTTACTTGTTAAAATGTGCTTCACCCCTTATTCGAATAATCTTTTACCAAACGCTCTTGGATGCGCATATTTAACTCATAAGAACTCATTTAACTGCTCATATCTCGATTCTGTCTACATATTTTACTCGTGCTTGAATAATACCTCCATCTTCGCTGCAATCTAGATTGCGCTTAACTATAACAATATTCAATCAGTCATATTTCACATTCAAGAATTCTAGTTTTTATTGCTCTAAAGTACTCTCATTTATCCCCACTAATTTCTTCGGTTATGAGCTGAGTTTTGCCGGAGGCATATGAAGTGTATTTATTTCGCACACAGGTCTTGAACCATAATTCCCCTATCAGCCTTTATACTGTCGTTGGAAAAAACATGTTTGGTTTGATCATCTGCTGGGAACGCGGCGTAACGATTTACCTACATCTGTTCCTCGTTCCTCGGCCAAGCCTAAAGGAGCCCAACCGATAACAACCTTGACACTATTCCGATTCTCGTGCGATGCAAATGTTGAGCACTAGTCAAATAAATTCTGTGGCGTCTAAATTAGCTCCCATGCTTGGAAACTTTCTTTTAAAATATGGTCATATGTCGACCGATTACATTTGAATGAACTTTTTAAAGTTGATAAACATGTCTGTTCCTCTAAGATGTCTGTACGCACGTGCTTTCTCTTTGCTAGGCTATATCGCAGTAACATGAAAGTTCTTCGAAGTATCTACTATCCACAAAGCGTGCAATGAGTCACAATATGTTCAGCTTGGCTTATCTAAATGTAATACCAATCCTATGCTTCAGCGTATGGGTTTTTGTCGTATTTTATTTTTTTGTTGGTGGATGGGCTGAGGCGAGTCCAAGTCAAGTTTTTTTTTGTTATTTTTTTTTAAAGATGTATTTTCTATTAGATATGAACCGCAGTCGTAGTGCAAGCAGTTTAACATGGAATATCACATGTTTGGAAACCTATCCCACTGGCAGTCTCATTGGATCCGCCTTATAAAATGGTTTTCTACCCTTCATTTTCCCTCTACTTGGACATAGATGGCGGAGGAAGCCGTAAGGATAGGATACCATTTTTATCTTGCGGGAGAGGAAAGCCGAGGATACAGCTTAATCACATGGCGAACCACGACCTCTCGTGCAGACTTCCAAATCAAGTTTTTGAACAATCATATTTCCTGTGCATGGACCTGGTTGGTGGAGGAAGCCGTAAGCGTCGCTTACGTGAACCACCGTGCACCGGCGAGGCGTGCAGCGCACCTCTCGCATATAATCATCATCGCTCACGGGATTCGAACCTGCGTCATGACGATCAGAGATGCGTAGCTCGAAGCGAATTTCGAACGCTTTACCT
Organism: Styela plicata; assembly: GCA_963675895.2. Taxonomy (NCBI): domain Eukaryota; kingdom Metazoa; phylum Chordata; class Ascidiacea; order Stolidobranchia; family Styelidae; genus Styela; species Styela plicata. The sequence continues at coordinate 962,276 of OZ023139.1, forward strand.
AACCGGACACCCCTGCGGTTAAGTGGACCAACGCAAGCCAAGGTGTCCAGAAAATATTTCGAATGTAAGCATCCCAGACCAGATTCACTTAAACTAGGTAAAGCGAAACGAATTTTCCTGAAAACTAGTTAAAGTATTACTAGGTAACCTAGCTTCATTTTTAAAGTAGTGCTCGAATTAAAAAACAGGTAAACCAGGTAAGTTCCACTTCATTTAAGACTTTTTATTATTGATATCACCGAATTGTCTTTTTCGAAAACATTTTCACAAATAGTATATGATTTACTTAGTTTTTCATATTAGGTACCTGTTTTTTTTTAATCAGTTACCTGGTCACAAATTAGGTATATTCACGTATTTTAGCTAGCAAATTATCCAAGTAAAATTTTGAACAGAAAACTAGGTAAATCGGATATCCATGATATTCTAGGTAATATACCTAGATAAATGTATTTTGAAAATAAACTAGGTAAGCTCGATACCCTTTACTTAGAATTGCCAACGCTAGTGGTATATGCGAAAAACGAAGACATCAAAAGTACGGTATGAATATTAGAAGTTGTTATTATGAAATCGTATCTCATAGCCCGGGGCAAAACGTGAGTTTGCTGGGTTCATTTTAACTCACCAACATTTCATTTGTCGTTCGTTTGGATTGGAATCGGATGCCTGAGTACCAGAAATACCAATAGAAGTATGTTGCTGTTGAGGTTAATCGGAAAGTTCATGCTAGTTGCCGGAATTTTATTCTGCGTATTTTGTGAAGGTATGATATATATATATTTTTTTAGAAACCTATCAATCAATATCTAAAAGTGACGTTTGGATTTTCCTACTCAGCCTGCTGTATAAACGCTAAAACAATAAAGCGCTGATGCGCGCAATTTTTTTGTTGGTCCCTAGGAAAAAGCTCCATCCTTGGGTATTTTCGGTAAACAAAAGAATTATATCAATGCTTCAGCGCATTTCCTTCTTGTTGATGTATTCTGCATCTGTATAAAAAGGTAATTTTTAATCTGCTTGTTTTTCCGATTCAGAAGTACTTTCTGAATGTCCAGCACACAATACTGGGTCACATGGATTTTCGATGTGCTCTAATGGGAAAAATCATAAATCAATTTGTGAAACAAAGTGTAAAACTGGCTTTAGATTAAAAGGCCCGTCACGAATGATGTGCTGGTGTAAAAATGGCAAATGCAAATGGACGGGGAAAAGAGCGTCATGTGAACGTAAGTAGGTTGTCATTCTTGATTTGAAATTTTTGACCTTCTTTTATGGTCAAATTTTTAGAATAAATCTTTCTATCAATTTTTGTTGGCCTAAAACAAATATTAAGATTAGAAAAATATTACCTAAGAAGAGAAATTCCACAGTTGAAGTACCAGACACGACACATGTTCGATGTAACATTATTCGGACAAAACAGTTTCTCCGTGTGCGTGGCTATAAAAATAATCGAATCAATCAATCAGATAGAGCAAAATGTACGAGTAATTACTTTTTGAAGAACTAAAAAAGTATCACGATGTCCAAAATCTGACGAAAAGTAAAAGAATACATGACTGCTTAATTAGATGAAACTGTGGCACAAATTGTTTATTGCTATAAAACATTGTCTTCGAGTATTTGATCTTCAGAAAGCATTTTCGAAGTTGAATTTGCATTTTTTACAAATTCCAGCATACACTCTGGCCAATACAAAATGATATTTAGTCTCTGCATTCGCTTCTCGATATGTTTCGGCGTCCTTAAATAGACGTAGGTGTTTGAATAGTCCTTTGAATTTTATTAGAGGTGGTTTCCTTTATTACAACTTTAATGACGCGATAAAATTTGTAGATGATTCAGCGAGGATGTACTTGCGGTTATAATTAAATCAGATATGCCAGTTATTGACGATGCAGTTACAAGTTGCAAAACTCGTTTTAAAAATTTCGTAACCCACTAAATTTTGTCCAGATAATTATAGAGTACGAATAAACGTAAACAACAATACAGTCGCGACATAGTTTATCGGATCAGCTGTATATTTTATCACGATGATCGCAGTAATGATTAAACATCGGGTTATATTTTTTAGTGTTTATTTAAGTTTAACTCTTGTTTCTATGGTATGAAATATATCTGAGTAGGTTATTAAATATATATTTCATTGCAAATTCAAATGTTTTTTGCGCGATCTAAATTATTCTTACAATCGTTTGCAAAAATAAAAATAGAATAACTACACAATAAATCAATTAATATCAAGTTTCGTTCAGACGTCTTTGCTGGACACGAGTAGACGGTGGTGATTCACACCACAGAAACGCGATTTTTTCCGTTTTTCGCGTTTCCTGATAGGAAGGATGTGTAAAATGAAAGGTTATCTTAAGTATATTTCCCTAATTTACCAAACCGAATTCTGGAACATTGATATATGTTCAGATAAATCGTGTGTCCAGCAATTCACAGTTTAAATACTGGATTTAGATGAATGAAATTCGGACACTTTTAAGGGTATGGTCTATCATGTATTTTTATTTGTTTTCTATAATACAGGAATGCCATGCAAAGTTCCGAACACAGATGCGGGTTTTGTAAAAATTGTTGATTCGTGGGATAATGGATTTGCTGGATTGATTGAAATACAAAACATTGTTCCAACTTCAGATTCGGAGTTTGGTTGGTCTATTGTCGTCATATTTGATAGACCATTGGGTGAGGTAAGTTGTGCGCCAAAACTGTTTCTATTGTCCGGTGCGCATGTGTGGGTCGTTTGTCTGATTTATTCATCCCATGATGCACTTTTTGCTCAAGCAAACATGACCAATTCATAGGGATAGTAGCAATAGGGATAGTAGCTCAATTAGATGAGAAAGGGATTTTCCCATCATATTTATCATCGTGTTTTTCTAATATTTTAGGCAGCAAAAATTACAACATGGAATCTCGAGCTCACGGCAGTTTCATATGACGGACAGGCTTTCACTTTTGTAAACTCAAAACGGAATGCCAAGTTGTCAGAATTTTTGAAGGTTGATAATCTTCTGTCTGTACTTTTCATTGTTGAAAACACAGGAGAAAATCCCGGAGCGGGTAAAAAATTACTATGTGACTTTTACTGTAGTGTATTAAAGATGATAATCGGGACAGATTTGGTAATTGGAAAAATTTAAAATACCATGTTCTATGCTTTACTAAAACTTTTTTAATAAAGAGAGGAGGAAATATTGCGATGGTAAAAAAGTTTTTCTTCACATATGGATCTGTTTAATAGAAAAAAAGAACTTCAGTTCACTTGCTATTTATTTACAACGGCAAAATTAGGAATCCTGAAAAAAGATCGTTAGATCGAATGTGAATTCAGCGACATTTGACTGTGTTATAGCCACTTCTTGGAATGGATCATCCTGCCCAAGGCCCTGTATGAGCTGCCACTAATAGGCAGGGTTAGAATTGCTGGAAAGACATGTTTTCCCCCTGGCTGACCCAAGTTATTACACCCTTGGTTGAGTGGTGGGCATGGATTAACGAGCCGGGCTCGTCGGGACTCGGCCATCGCGCCCACTTATTTTAAAGTTTTTAAAAGCCAGAATATAGCTTTGCCAATCATAATTATCTGAAAGGTTCAATCAGTAAAATTGGCATTCGATATAGAACATGTTCCATAGAATCACTTTTTTTTATTTCATTTTTGAAGCTTATGTTGGAATGTATCAGAAACGTGTGAGAGATGCAACTTGCCTTGCTGCAACGAAAATGCCAGAAATTAGATCCGTGTATAATGGAACCTATGTCAAGGGCGATGCTCCAAAATCAACAACTTTGTCGGATAATTCAAATAGATTCAAAGTAAACGGTCCACCTAAGTCTACCACAACTACAAAGCGACCTGGTACTGAGCCACCCAAAACTACGAATTCAACAAAAACGAACAACGACACGAAAACCAATGACAACAAAGCTGATTAAACCAGCGACAACAAGAAAACCTCAAACACACATTCAAGAACTGACTACCTCATCTAACGTCCCCAAAACATCTGCGCCAATTAAGCTTTCAACAAGTATGTCCGTTTCAAGTATAACGACTGTTAATACTGCAGATCAAATAATACCAGCGGGAGACTATTGTGTTCGTAAGTTATTTTAAGGTTATAAATAATCTTAGTGATTAGTTATATTATGTGCGGAACAAATACGCAACTTGAAGATCACGTTCTCAAGTCCCAACAACTCACGGAATTATGTCCACCTAAACGTACTTCATGTAGTAACTTCTGTAAGCTCGGCAGATATGAATACGGGCTGAATTCTTTGTAGTATTTAGACCATTTTTGTCTTTACTTGACCCACATGTTTCATGCCCATGGTGAACTACTCAAAATGAGTGATAGTGAAATGAGTCACCAATAAATTGGAATATTTATCTAGTCGACAAAGTTCAAAAATCCATTTGAACTGTATTCATCAATACTGAAACCCGAGCCTTCATCGAACGAAAATGATCAAAAACTGCCAATATCTGTCAATACTATATATTGCTACATCCATACTTCTACTTCCTAATATTACAGTACAAAATCACGAAATGCATTATACTACTGATGATGGTTGGGAAGATGGAGGGCGGAATTTTTTCAGCGGCAACATTGCTCTTCGTTCTCCAAGTGATCTGCCTGATTGGTCGATGGTTGTTGTTTTTGAAGAAGCCGTTGACAACATTGAAGTACGATTTATCAGTGGGCCTGCCTTATTTAATCATCAGAATCAGTCAAGGAGCTGGTTGATACCGTTAATCTCTTGAAGCGTAAAATAGTACTAATGTTTAAGCTACACTGGTTGAAGTGATGGACTGGACGAGATTAATCCAAATTGAAGATATGACTGACACTTAATTCCTCCGCTAAAATATGCTTGAAATGATTTGGCCTGTTGCGCACAGAATAATAATATGATGTCCTTGAATTTTAGCTCAAATAATAATGTTATCTTAGCTGAGGGGCATTGGGTAGGAGAGTGGCTTGTAATACAACATCAGACGTGTCGATATCTTTTTCCCCGGATGAATTAAACAGTAGATTATTGGCAATTATCCAAAATGTGAATTGAATTGAACCTTCCATTTTCCTTCATTTATAGGAGGGCATCCATCACTATCACCACAGAGACAAACGTACCAGAAATATTTTTTTGGTAAAAAGTGTCAGCTCTCGTATTCTTGGAAACATGAAAAATATACCATTACAAGGTTCGGGCGCTAGAATTGCCCTAACGTATTTCCTGGGCGTCTTAAGATGCGAACAAAAAAAAACGTGGTAGATAGTTTTACCATCGGCCAACTTTGTTTTTTACAGACATGGGCGTGTCGTGTATTGGATAATTCAGAAGACGGTTATATCTGGACATTCGGACCACATCCCTGGAATACTAAGCTTCATGGCGGGGAAAGTGATATACGATTCATTGCTACACAAGCATACGCGACAGTAAAGAATCCAAGTGGTAGGCTGTACTTCTCAAATACCAGTGATTTAAAGTTTGGTCGTTTTTTGTGGATCACACACAACCTGTTTATTTTAACGTTGGAGTTAAATTATATTTCGTGTATTTATTTTCATATGTTCATGGACACTGCTTTAAATACAATATAAATCGTCACACCCCACGGGATATTGAAAAAAAATACTTCAAAAGCAATGCACTGCAAGGCTTATACGATTACTAAAATACGTGTTTTCATACTCCTATAGCGACATAACAATAGATTCCATTGCAATCAAATCAAAACTACCACAAACGTTGGGGAAATACTTTTATATGTACTTTCAATATGTACAATTATGATATGAAATTTTCAGTTGAACGATCAAGTATTAAGCTTCGCCTTTTTGTTACAAAGTGCAATCTTTATGTGTGTCAGTCGATCTCAATCTGTGGACATCCCATTTAATTCCAACCGGAGTGAATGGCTTACATAACAAAATTCCACTATGAAGTGTGATAGAATAGATTTCAATATTTTTAATACCTTACACTGATTTTCTTTTCACAGCCCAAGTATATCTTTGTTCCAATACATTTACAACCGGCGATGCCGTTATGTCAAATCCAAATAAGAAACCTGTGTCGGCAGTTTCATCTCAAGCAACAACGCGAAGTCCACTGCAAGCATGTGAGGATTAATTAATTCATTTTTTGAAATAACACTTTTTATGAACGAAAATCTTTATTTCGATGACTGTTGTTAACACTTTTGATATGAAGTAATAGGAATGAGTAGTCTCAAGTCCTTTAGAAATAAATCATCACTAGTAACATAAAAAGTCTCAATTTATGCTCTTCCGCCATCCATTGTTTGTTGTTTTCATGAGATTGTTGCAACATAGAAAATGTGATTCTGGCTTGAATACTCGATGTGAATTATAATTATTGCATAAGTTATATATAATATTATAATAGGCCTATATAAGTAATTAAATAAGGAATTAAATTTAATTTTTCAAACAATATTTTTCTCAGTTTCTCAGAAACAAACTGCTCCTCAAACTACAACAACTACACTTGCTTCAGAAAGATGTTCTGCTAATGCTCCTAATGGACGTCCTGTTATTCGTGCTAATCAAATTAAACTAAATTTCAAAGAGAATAATGGTGAACTTTTCCCTATTTTAACAATCAAATGAATTGAAATTTTGAACGAAAAAGGATGCACGTTTTGTATATCATCTTGATTTTAAAACTGAAACATTCATTGTGCTGTAAGATAGCCTACGATTTTTGATTCTTTTAAAATTGCTTTCCGAAATTCAGCTGAAATTTAATATCAGTCAAATAAATATTTTGTTGTTCATGCGAGAAAGACGTAAGTCACCGATTGATCGCGACTTTCAAGCTCAGCTTCATCTGTGACTTGCGTTCGTGTTCTACAAAACAGTTTCTGTTCTGCCTGTCTGGCTGAGTGTCGCCGTGGAAGGTTTTAAATCTTAATGACGCGCATAAAAATATAAGGACAGATTCTAAGAAGAAACGAAATCGACCAATATCTATAGTAAATGTGACCGGTATTTTTATATAAAATTCAAAAAAAATTTACTGTTCTGTTCTGTTCATGCCTTCTCAAACTTTTGGAGTGATATTGCTTTTTTACCATTTTTACTAATTTTCGCTATTTTTTATTTGTCAGATGGTACCAAATATAATTACAATGAATTACTGCACAAATCAATTCTGTTTTATGAAGCCCAAAGATCTGGTCAATTACCAGATACCAATAGAATACCATGGCGTGGCGATTCTGCTTTGAAAGATGGATGTGATATAGGCGCCGATCTCACAGGCGGATGGTATGATGGTAAGATAGAGCATTAGAAATTGAAATTTTTGATTGTAAAGCATCAGTCTTCTACTTGGCCAAGTTAAATCGCATAGTACTGAAAAACCTTAACAAGCTTCGTAATTAACACTTTAACTCTGGCATCGGCGAGAGAGGATATATTAATCCTACAATTCAAATATTTATGTAAATATAATTTTTTTCAGCCGGCGATAATGTGAAATTCAACTTTCCAATGGCGTATTCTCTTACCGTCCTTGCATGGGGCGGAATAGAATTCAGGGATGCATACAAAGATGCTGGAGAACTCGACAATATGATCGATTCTATAATATGGACAACTAAATATTTTATAAAAACCCATATTTCGAAGTATGAATTGGTTGGACAGGTTGGTTATTTGTTTTGTGCAAAATATTTAACAAGATTAGATTTACGTTAAACTAGCTACTGAAGAAAGGCAATAGATAATATAAACTATATGTAGCAGAACACAAAACCAGAAAATATTTTGATTGAAACTTTCATGATTATTTCATATTGTATGTGTTGGCTCTTGCTGCTAATGGTAACCGGCTCTGATATTACATTTTAATTCAGAATTTTAAACAGGCCGTATTCAATTTTATATTATTTTTAGGTTGGTCACGGTCAAACAGATCATAATTACTGGGGGCGACCTGAGCAGATGAACATGAAGAGGCCGACGTATATTATTTCAGCAAAGAAACCGGGGACTGAACTAGCTGCTGAGGTATCAGCTGCCCTCGCCGCATCTTCCATATTTATCAGACCAACTCATCAAGAACTTGCTGACGAGGCATTACAGCATGCAAACGAAATTTATGAATTAGCTGATAAATATAGGTGAGTAACTCGCTGCCAAAGAAAACAACGAATACGAAACACAATACATATTATTGTGCTATCAACGAGACAGTGTGTGCTGTTATTAACAATCTGGTGAAAAAATCTTGAAAACGTGCAATGAATGCATAAATAAATGTATAATACACAAACACTACAAAGGTCCACGCCTAACGGTATACCCTCCTTACTTTTATTCTTGACTTTAGGACTTAATGTTTTCCACTGAAAAAATAGTTTTTAGCCCTTTATTCAAATCTAGTAGCTCAGATTGATTTAGTAATATCTGCATTTTTGTAGAGACCTTATGTGAGCAAAAAATGTAGACGAAATCCAATTTGAATCGCGTATAGAATCATCTTTTTCCTTCGTGGTATTTGATTGAAGCATATATTCTTGTTTTCATCTGACAGGGGAACTTATCACTTTTCAATACCAGACGTTTCAAGATATTACAAATCATATTCTGGATACCAAGATGAGTTATTATGGGCCTCAGCCTGGTTATACAGAGCTACTAACGATTCTAGTTATCTCCAAGCAGCAATCAAGTTCCACGATAGGATGGGAGGAAGAAATGCAGTGGGGCCTGTTTTTTCATGGGATAACAAACTTGCTGGAGCACAGGTACTCCTACTTTTTTAAATGTGTGTATTGACAGACTATATATTATAATATCTCTAAATTAGCCATCGAAATTGCATGAAAGCGTTTCCGTATCGGCCCATGCGGAAACTGAAAGTCAACATAAAGCCAAATTATTCGAAGATGAATCCTACAACTGCATATAAACGCATATACTCAAAAATGCTTCTTCCAGAAAGAGCTTGTTTCAAATTTATAGTTGAATTCCGGAAAAACAAGGCAAGGGAAAATTGACCCGCGATTCCTCATCGTCCATCTGCGGTGTAATCATTTAATATTGACATGCGCTAATATGAAAAGCTAAACGCGCATTGTTCAATTTTGCGTTTTTTTTATTTGAAAAACAGTATTAACTTAAAAATTTTCCATGTGAAATGAAAGTGATCATGCATGTGAAATTAGCACCCTTGAATTTCGCGAATTTAAATTATTTATATACTTATTACTTCTTCTCTATATTTAGGATATAATGTTTGAGAAAAAAGTGCAGTAAATAATTTTGTAATTCCAGGCACTGTTGGCAAAGCTGACTGGAAAGGTTGATTTTAGAGTACCACTAGTGAAACATTTAGACAGCGTACAAAGAATCAAGCAAACACCACACGGACTCATGTTCTATTCTGAATGGGGAACAAATAGATATGCCGGTATGCTTACTTGATACTAAACAATTTAATCTTTTGAAAATGCTTGATACTCGACTGTTTGGAGGATATTTCACAAGTAAGATCGTCATATTTGCCAGAAACCAAAACTGATGGTTTTCTTTTTCAACGATCGAACAATAAGTTTGGGTTTTATTTTTATCACGCGTGATAGAAAAGCCGATAATGCGGTTTTACCATGTAGCGAAACTCGACTTCTCGTGCAGATACTAGTTCCAAGTCGGATGTTGGGGTTTTTGCCCAACCGTACACCCTCTGCTGTGCCTATACATGGTATGGTCGAGGAATAGACCTCTGGAAATTACGTGAACCACCGTGCGCCGACGGGGTGTCCAATGCTCTCGCCGCGCGAGACTCGAATCTAGGACCAGAGACCCAAGTCATTCATATTTTTATGTTCACTACTCACAAATGTCGCTTTCTCATATCTTAAATTTCAAAACATTAGGCAACGACAGAGCCTCATAGACCATCCCAAAATAGTTCAATTCTTGCAACAAAAAGTGCTATTAGCATTAGTTTTGCTATGCTAGCCTACTTTCATACATAGTATTAGTATATTTTATATTAAAACAAAAGTTTTAGGCTTTTGCAATTCAATAAAGCCTGCTGTACGGCAGAACTGTCGGTTTCATGTAGTCATGCCACTCGTTTATCTGTCAGTTAGTTCATGATGAACTTCAAGCGACCGCAAATACGAAAAGATTAAACTGAAAAAAACTCTCCAATTTGAGCGTTTTAGATTGATGCATGTAAAGATCCTCCTGCTAATGCAGCCTCTGAATATTTTAAAATTGATTGCATGGAGGTAAGAATTCGAATCGCCAATAGTCAACTTCTTGATCTGGGCTGGGGGAACCTCTCGAGTGGTAATTAGATGTTCATCCGATCTCATACTGATTTGACAGATGTCTTGACTCTATACAATATAAATATTACTGTTATTTTATATTCACAGCAAACGCAGCTCTACTAGCTGTCATGGGTGCAAATTTAAATCCACCGCTTCCTCGCCATAAAGCTTATCTTAATTGGGCAAAGAAGCAAATGGGATTGATTTTCGGGGATGATGGAAGAAGTTATGTAGTGGGGTTCGGCGATAATCCTCCCAAGAGAGCCCATCATTCATCCAGGTGAGGGGTTTATACTATTTTCAAACATTTAAACAAAATATCATACGGAGTTCTGTGTTATGTAATATGTTGTATGTGCAGATATTGATACATCTGTCAACAAAAAACAATACCCCTATCTTTGAGACTAACTAGTATTGCAATTAATATTACTTCTACTATTTTGAAGTACTTGACATTTGGGATCGAATCCGAATTTGTTAAAAAACAATTGCTGAAATCGAATGGGTGAAATTAAAAAAATTGATGAAAATGTTCTACTAATCGGGATTTGATAAAAACAGAATCGAATTCCTTTGGTCGAGATGCCGCTACCGGTACAAATATCATAAAACTTGTGGGTATTAATACATCGACACTGTACTAGTTGAATATTGAATATTAAATAATTGAGATGACCATAACGGAACAAATTTAGTATATTATAATGATAATAAAACTTTTCGATAATTAGAATTAACATATTTTTTGGCCTTCGGGCGATAGATTTTGGGTATTTTGCTTTTTATCTTGGTAATTTGAATGAACAGTGAAAGCCCATGCCCATACCAACCAATGTTAAGGTCAGATTAATTCTGTGCCAATTAGCAAGAATAAAGATAGTGTTGTACACTAATGGAATTCGGCATCTTCAGAATGTTTCGCCGTGCGAAACTGATACCTCATGGCATACCTTGCTCTGGGAAAACGGGTATAATATGAGATATGTCAGAGACGAAAGGAGCATTTAAAATTATTGGAAAATATATATATTCAGTACGGCTACAATTCGCTGTTTTGAAAAACATAAAAAAGATTGCAAAATTTGGGGAAAACCAAAGAGGCCTACACGTTTAGAAAAAATTGTTCAGATTCGTAATCGCAGACGCTATATGCCGAGTAAATCATAAATGTAATCATTTTTTAGCAATTGTCCGCCATATCCTGAACGATGCGACTGGACAACATATCATTCTCCAAAACCAAATCATTATATCTTGTATGGGGCAATAGTTGGTGGCCCCAATGAAAAGGGAGTTTACGGAGACAACAGGGGAATGTATGAAGAAACCGAAGTAGCTTGTGACTATAATGCTGGATATCAGTCAGCTGTTGCCGGTGAGTAATAACCTTGGTTTTTTTTAAATAAGTAAGGGTTGACACAAAATCAATGCGATACGAAAAACTGCTATAACCTTCACATAATGATTTCAAATCGAGTCTTACAATTGAGACGTTGAACCAGTGTAGCAACAAACGAAAAGCCCTTTTTATTGTAATTTTGGGGAAGATCGAATTGTCTTGCCTTTAAAAATGCTAAATGGGTTCACAAAAGCGGTGTTGTCAAAGGTACTCTCTAAACAAAGGATTCGCGCTTAATATTCGATGTTGTAATTAGAAATATACACTACAAGTTTTTTGGACTTTCCTTTCGGAAAATGCCATGGTTTACAACATCTTAAAAGAAAAACTAAAGCTATTTTAACATACGATGGTTCAAATTTCTTTTTTAGGTTTAAAACATTTCGCTATGAAAATTCGTCAACCGGTAACAACAACAACAACAATAAAAATGGAAACTACTTCTATAAAAGCTTTGAAGTCGCCAGTACCAACAACATCTCCGAAGAAAACGACAACAATAAAAACAAAGAAGCAGCCATGTCGGCCATGGAGAAGCAAAAGATGTATCAGAGCAAGACTAGCAGCTAAAAAGACCCGACAATCAAAGGCTAATTGAATATGAAATGTGTCTGTTACTAAGTTGATAACTGAATTATGTATTCAGTGTCCACAATATGTTTGAGAGATAATATTACCACTTCGTGCAATCGCACAGAAAATAATATTTTTAAACTAGTTTTCTACATCCATACGACCGACAATTGACTGGGGACCATTATTGAATATATTGGGGATTTAAAGCAAGAAAGAACAGTATATGTCCATTTTGGTTGTTTCGATAAAAAACGCATTAAATTTTTTCAGAATTTCCAGGGGCTTGCTGCAACAAGGCAAAACCTCCTCAAACATTAATTTTTGCCGCACAACCCATGTTGATGTACTCCGATAAAAATCCCGGCGCGTTTACCCGATATGTTTGTTGTAAAATTTTTTATGAACAAATAACCTCCAAAAGTTGAACAAAAACCATTCTTGCAGGCGAACATACACTTCTCTGGAGTTTCTGCGGACATAATACCAGGCAATTAAATCAAAATATAATTTCAATAACTCTGAAAAACTAACTCTTTCGAAGCAACCATAAACAAGATTTTACTTCAAAACTACAAAAAAAAAATCCAGTGTCTAAACTCAGAACGGTGTTAACATCTTGTCCTCGATAGCATCTGTAACGTCACTAGGTACAATGGAAGTATTTAATAGATTAACAAAAAATAAATGGCACCAAAAATTCACCAACAACTTTAGTTGTCGTCCTGCATCGCCGAACTTTACATAGGCTAAGCTAGGGGATCCATTTCGACAATCAATGTTCAACTCAACATGGACTTAATACTTCAACAAACCAGAACTGTGGCAAATGCACATAATCGATTTAAATAAATCCTGACAAGATTGAATAACATCTAATACACCAAGAGTCAGAAGATTATGTCGATATCCCATTTTCAACAAAAATGGATATAAATCGGTCTTCCACCGAGCCTCAATATATAGTCAACATACATAAATATGTGCTTGTTCATTTTGCTCAGGATTTTCAAATATATAAATTTTCTTTAAAATAAATAATATTCACTTACGAGACACAAGATGTATCCTTCGGAAGGGATTTTTGTCACGAACTGACATTTCATTTCTTCCCGCTGACGCTAAGCTAACTAGGTGTCCGGTAAACTTCCCGCATTGGATAATCAATAACAGGATTCCAACCTCTTTCTGGGCGACAAGAGATGCTCGGATCCCTTCCTTATCCTAACGCTTGTTTCAATTCAACTAATCGGGCACTCTTGCTCATCGTTGCTTCGCTCGCAATCACAAGTCGTTCATTACAATATCAGTTTAGATCAGTCACATTCTCACAAACCGAAAATTTCCTTTTTAATTGCATTGAAAAACACGAAATGTAAAGATTCTTTCATGGTCGACTAGAACCCAGTCTTCTATCCCAAACATGACTACTACATCTAATTACATCACAGTTGTAGCATTGTTATGCATACGCAATTTCGATTTACCATGCTTTCATTTATAGTAACCAGAGACTCGGCGTTTGGTCATCGCCTTTCAGAAAAGTCGAACAAGCAACCTTTCCACAACACCCGAACAACAGTCAGAGTTATCATAACTTATAAAATATTTGAAAAGGTCTATTTACTATCCACACCAGGTAGTCTATATGGTCAGCAGAGAGGGAAATGATGGGACTATCATTGACGTGGGATGCTTACAATAGTGGACACATTTAGAGACTCGCAACTCCATTAAATTATTAAAATCAGTGACCAGTCTACAATACTAGCGGCCTTTGTTCATAAATTGACACATTCATTTCATTCAAACAAAAGGATTTTTTTCTCAGATACTAATAGTTTCGAAAGAAATGACGCTAAATTTCACCAATCTGGTTTATACTTACCAAAATAGCAAGTTAAGTGCACAATTATAATTTATTTTTAGTGATAACCGATTACAAAAAACAGCAAACATAAAGCACCAAGTTTACTGTGATTGCGAACAACTAGTAAGTTTCCCAACCTTGAATGTACGAAGGTGAGATTGGCAAGATAATACACAAATTATACATTCTTGGTGTAATAACATTAACATGACATCATATTTTTCTGAACAAAGTTCATGAAGAAATTTCAAGAAATGGCACAGTGAGAATTTTCCAATGCGATAGTAATTGGATTTTGAAGTAATGACCCCATAACACTTTTACAAAGATATCTGGCCAGACCTGATGGATCTTGATTATAGAAATTGTTCATGACATCATCCTTTTCTTTCACTTCCTGAATGAAATGAAATTAATTTTTGGTTACTGCAATTGGGTGATGCTATTTTGCTAATCTATTGTTTGATAATTTATGTTTATTTAGAATAAGTTTGAAAAATTCCAAGCATTGACATCAGGAATACTGTCACTACTCCCTAATAGAGTTCACTCTAAGAAAATTTTGACTGTGAGAGTTACACTTGCAAAAAGAGCGCGAAAATTGACCTCTAAAAATTGTTACTGAGAAAATGTTCAGAAAGGGCAGAGATATAATTAGGAGAACAAACTAACTCATATATTTCCGTGGTTGATCGAATTTTGCCAATGGAAACTATCGCATTGTAGAATATATGCCTACGAATGAGCATTACCAGACGGCCTGTATGACAGGTAAATGGAGAATTATCAAATCTTTCCCTTCATTTTTTTTTATTTAAATCAGATTTGGAAAAAACCCATTCAAAATTATATGCATTCGAAAGTGAAAGCTCTTCAGTTGTTCGTCTTGTCTACCTGCATTTGAGCCACCCTGCACCAGCAAGGTGTCCAAGCAAACCTCTCTCATATTCATTACAGCGTTTTTTATAATATGAATTCACTGTTACGATGCTAGAAGACAGCACTTCACTTCCGTTCACATTATCATACACATAAAAGGCTATTCCAAAATGGAGCTGAGCTTCATTTACATTGTAACGGAATTATATGATGACAGCAGAATACATAATGCAGCATGCGGACGTAAGTAAGTTATATTAAGGCTGTTTTTTGAAATTGCTTTATACCACGTCCTTCAATCGTTTACGTCGCCTGCGGGTGTGCGAAGAATATTGCAGACTATGTAATTTGGTTCATGCAACATTCGAGTTGTTATGCATCTTGAAAAATTTTAGTTGAGTGGGCATTTATAGATCAATGTGATATAATTCGAGAAACATACAAGCCAAACGGCCTTGATTCGAGGAAGGTATAAGCTATCATTTTACAGACTGGTATTAGATTGAATTATGTTAACTTATGGTTTTAAGGATATAAGCGAGACACAAAAAAACATCAATGAATAGAATTAAACCTAAAATGTGTTCATTACAAGAAAAATCGATAAAAATATCACTTCACACTTTCTAAATAAAACAGCAAAAATGCCCCAGGCTTGGCACAAAAAATGCCATATAGTGAACACTGTACAGTAAGTAAGTAGCCTGTACCTTAATATTTTAGCTGAAAATGAAAACAACTGTTTGAAAAACAAACTATATCAAAAGCATTCAAGATATAAACTATACACAAGCCGTATACCTGTTGATAAAGATCAAACGCAGTTTTGATAATAACATCCAAATCGACACAGTTTTGAAACTTCAACTCAGTATTTCGTTCCAAGATTGTGCCGGTGAGAACTAAAGTTTCCACCATAATATGGCGATATACCGGTTCTTTAATTTCAGCAAATTTTTCTCCAACAAGTTTACACCAGGTTATTTCTAGAGGGCCTGAAACAGAAATATGTATGTATGTATGTATGTTTATTCGCCTCGTAATAATCAATATAAAATTTAAGGATAGAGAAGAATAAAAGACAGGATAGTTGCACAAGGCCCTGTCGACCTAAAACACTGGTGTGCGGCAAAAACCCTTGAAAAAAAAAATATATGTAAAAAAAAAAAAAAAACAATAATATTAATATGTAGAAAAAGACGCAAATTTACAAAAACACAACATAGAAATTTATACAGGTAATGATACAGATAATGCAAAGTATATATATATATATATATTTAAAAGAAAAGAATCTATTTGCGTCAAATTGGGCTACCTACATATAAGGAGTTAAAAAAAAAAACTGCTAAAATTAAACTGCTAAACCATGGTAATATTGATTTGAATTGCAATAATCACCGGTTCTACCAGGAATTACTGAGATTCTGGAAAAAAAATTGACTACCAACAGTCCAACACTTTCATTGCATCAAGGAAAATCCATCGTTTCAGTAGAGAATCACAACATTTAAAGCGAAGCATTAAAGTGCAATAATTCTTTTGAAACAGTTCCTTGTCGGAGTAAATAATAAAAGAAAACACTTACTCATGTCAGAAATAGTTGGTTGATAAGGTAGTTGGTTTCCATTAATAACTAGACCTTCAGGACTTTTTTCTAATATTGACCAGACTTTTGTATAAAATCCTTTCGGTACCTATTTTAAAGTAGATAAATTTAAGATCACACATCAAGTTTTTATCTATTTTGACTGAATCCAATTCCAATTGGTAACTTATTGAACCTGTCACGAAATGACACTCTTTTAAGAAATGTAATGGAAAATCTCTAATTTTCAAATTAAATCACACTAGGACGAAAAGCATAATTTTTAATCACATTAACCTTCTTCTGCTTACACAATTTCCATCGGAATCACAGTTATTAAAAAACTTAAATAACTTCGGTGGTAAGATTATATCCTTTTAAAAATAGAGATATTTTGGCTTTGATTGTCATTTATAAACTATGATAATATGGTGAGAACCAAACATACAGCGTCAGATATTTATACAGCTAAATTTAATTCAAGATATGATTTTGTGGTAAATTAATAAAATATGTCACCTTAAATCAACTGAAAATTCGATACTAAGATGAAGGGAATCTTGTGGTTCACAATTATCTAGATTTTTAGGATCCATTCAACATTACTAACAACAAGAGGTGGAACGAGAGCAGCAGTAACAACAAAGTATTCAAATACAAAAACAAGTCACCTTATTCAAAGCCCCATTTATTTGTCTACGTCTGAGCCAGGATAACTGACATTGTGAATCTTGAGAAACTTTTAAAACATCTAACATTAATAATTTAATATCACTCGGTGACATGGCATAAATATCATCAACTGAATTACTTTGTCCACTTTCTTGTCTATTAGACAATTGTAATTTCATTGCATGAACCAACCATCCGATTCGCACCTGTAGCATCCCTGAGAAAAAGAAATAGGATCTCATTTTTATCCTGCTGGAGAGAAAAGCTGAGAATACAGCAGAGCTCTTGCACATAAGCATAATCCCTCACAGGATTCGAACTTGAGAGTGTCTTCTCAATACTTTAATAATTGAATAAAGCTAAAAAAGGATTTCTATTTACAATCTCTGTTCGCAAAAACAAAATAGGTTTTCCTCCCAGATTCAAATATAACTTCTAAATCAAAACAGATATCCCAATCAAAAGTCATAGAGAATAACAAAGCCATCTTCTGAAAAATATTTCATAATTTACTCTTGTTGGCTAAAATATATGTGTTTGATTCTATGGATCTCGATTCTGTATTGAAATCTCGGTACAGAATTACAATTCGAAGAATTGGATGGTTTGGACGAGTTAGTTCCTGTTTTGCAAATATCTCCTGCATTAATATTTACGCAGAACATATTCATTGTTTATTCATATTTTCCTAATTCATGATTATAGAACATTAAAAAAATGATAAAAAAATAAATATAACTGTTTGAAAAGTTTAAAATTATTGTTCACAATGCACTCAATCTACCATACAGTACTAATGAAAATAAAATTGACTTTCAATGGAGAAATTTGATGAAAAGATGTTTTTTTTTTATTCAACTCTCAACTTCCAAATGCAATAATTTACTCATATTATTAATTATAATACCTTCAAACAGATCAGGATGATCCGTCATAGCTGCTGCAACATGAAGAACGAGTTCTTGTTGCAAACATGCTTCATAATCATTATGTCTTGGACATCTAGTGTACAATATTTTCTGAATCTCGGATGGTGGAATCGGATTATTCACAACAACCTAAAAAATAAGAAGCTAAAAATCTTTCATGGTTATGATTAAACATAATCACCATTGTGAACAGTAAATAGGAACCAACAATAGGTAGTTGATATAAAGTGACATGACAAAACTATAAAATAAAAATACCAGAGAATAAGAAGTTGGGAAAAGTCACAAAATGCACATGTGTATCGGAGGGTCACTGATAAAATTATAAACCAATTTGTGTTATGAAAACAAAAAGTTATTTATCAGCAGAAATTCAACATTTGTAATTCTATCAAATGTTATGTAGAGTGACTAGAGCTAGCGGATTTACTGCTGCTTACTAGTGAAAACCCTTGACCCAAAATTCATATATATTGCTCTGAATAATTTAATTTCTGTTTCCTACAAGGCATGGGAAAAAATGAGAAGGAATATATCTAATTCCCACTCAAACAAATTGCCCCTCTCATCTTAAGAACACTGAAGCGGTGACCTCTTAAAGGCACATGGGGTAGTCTATCATTTGTTTACCAACTTAGTAATTAAAATCCACCGTGCAATACTTAACTACCGGTAAGTTCAGTGCCGCACATACAATGCACGGAAGATACTTTAAATTTAACATAACTCTTTGACATGGAGTAATTCTGCATAAACAAAATATTGTAAGCTGTTAAATTTGGATTTTTAAAAAATAACATTTTGCAAACCTCTTCATGATTGAAAACACCCAACGTAACCTCTCTGCCTCGAACGAGAATTGCTGTGATTGAAGGAGCCAAACTATCGACAATTTTTTTACACAGACAGGCAGTGTAACGAACTATCGCCCAGTTCTTTTGATAAGCTGCAATTCTAAGACCATCAGTCAGTTATTAAAATTAGAATCATTAATCAATTCAATAACGATATTACTATATTACAAATTATTCTACATTCTCAGAATTACTTCTTTAAACATTTAGTCACAGCATAAATGATACAGAGACAGGTTTTCTGGAAGATTTATCAGTTTTTCGATTAAAAAAACTTCTAGAGATTAAGAATTGAAGAAGCTAATCTATAAAAAATTAGTATTGCTTTGTAATTTAATCGATATAGATAACCATGAAAAAAAATAATTTAAATTTCTTTGTCCATTCAAACAGTTAAATTTGATTTTTTTTTATTCAATTAATTTTTCTAAGGGATTTTTTATTTATAGCCACTTCTCAGAGTGGATCACCCTGTCCAAGGCCCTGTAACAGCTACTGGGTTACAATTACTGGGAAGATATGATCTTTTCCTGTTGGGCTTAGCCTAGCATACCCGAGTTATCACAACCCTGGGTTGAGTGGTGGGCATGGATGAGCGAGCCGGACTCGCCGGGGCTCGAACCCGAGATCTTCAACCTGCGATGCCAACATTTTTAACCCACTAGGCCATCGCGGATGCTAACAGGAAACAAATATGCGAAGAAAAACCATGCTTAGTTATCATGACAATCTAAACAAGGCAATGAAACGCCACACTATACTGAGATATTTTAACATACTATACCTGTAAACTCTGTTAATATGATCTATACAAGTTCCACGTTGAGTCATAAATTGTGGACCATCTCTTTTCATAATTATTCCGAGTAGATATGATAGCGATTCAATAGACTGATAAGTTCTCAGGACTTTGACAATCTCTGGGGATGATTTTTCTCCATCAATCTTCATTCTTTTACCCTAAAAAATCAGAGGCATTGGCTACAACACATAAAAACAGGCAATCTGTCGTTTAAAACTACCAAATACTTTAGTCAAAGTATTATTTAGAAACAATTAAAACAGCTAATGGCCCAAAACTTCAACCCTTGAGTAAAAAAATATATAAATATAATATCACCTCATCTTCAGCAGAACTAACTTCTTTCACTAAATTAGAGCAGGAACTGCCATGACGACGTAGCACGTTTGTTTCTTCATCGTCTTCATCTAATCCATAAAATGGTTTAAATAACCCAGGATCTATTTCTCGAGATCCATATCTAGGCAGGAGAAAGAAATAAGGTTAATAAGGTTACTTTTGATGAAACAATTTGCCTGATTTATTTCACATCATCAACCACTGAGCATGGAAAATTTCTTTTAGTCAATGTGGCCCCAGATGCCCAATTTCCTAAAAGATCTTTTTGCTTTAAATATGGATAAAAGCAGTGCAATCAAAGTATCACCATATTCTTAGACAGAGACTATTACATCTGAAGTATCATATTCTCACAAATCATCACATACCTAAATTTATAAAATATAATTCAAGCTGACGCCTTTAGTTAATCAACCAATAAATTATAATTTCCTAATCTCGAAATGAGGGAGCAATTATGTCTGGAGCAGGTATTTACAACGGCAATCATGCTTAGGAACAATCTTGTGCGAGGACATCCGGGGGCAATTCTATCTTGGAGCAATACTTCTTGTGTGCAATTTCTCAAGGGCAACACCGTGGCCACCTCAATAGACTATAAAAAACTATAATGCCACATTGCAAGGTAGGTAGTGCTGGCAGCCTAAATGGTATTTTTGCATGATTAGAGTTCGATCTTTGTAGATTTCATGATAGAACTAACAATTCCTTCATAGGTCAGGGCATGCAAACTCAAAAATTTTGAACTGTTATTGTAGAAACATATCCTCACAAAACAATGCACCTTACAAACTCCAAATGTTCAAAGAATGTTGATCCAATGAAAGACTGTATTTTACCAACTCTTATTTTAACACCTTGCCATTCTCCTCTCTTGAATGCACTCAACATCTAGTACAAAAACAAAATGTGTAATAGCACAGTTAAATTTAAAATAGAAGAAAGAAATTTGATTTTAGCACTTGTAATAGAGTTGAATGACACAAATTTTATTAAAGTAACTTCGTTGGGTGTTTTTCGATAAACAGTGTGTTTAAATGCTGTAACATAAAAAAACGGCGAGTGAAATCACACAATCAACAGACAGTTTTATTCACACGCCAGAAATAATTTATAAATTGATCCTCCATAGTGGTACCGGTATTACACTCCTGCATCTGGTCCGATATTCTCAACCGATAATTCTGAGTTGTAAAGTTTAGTAAATACGTTCAGTCAGTATATAACATTTTGTTCAGATAGATTAAAGGATTTGCTAGATGATGATAGAAATAATTCTAATAATATAACAATGTTTCATGTATGTATATTGATAAAGCAGATGTTATCACAAGGGAATGCCCAGTTTACCATATATAAGTACTGGCTTATATCAGCGTTTCTCAAATTTTTTTTGTTGCAAAGCTTCTGAAGACGGTTGCTGAACTTGGGACGTACCAACGAACACAATTGGGCTGACAATACCTTCACTGCATGCAACTCATCGAGTTTTTCCGTGTTATACCACAAGATAAAAATAAATTCGAACTTTAAATAACTGTCGTTCTAATACTTCCGAGACTTCTTCGCCATCATATTAATCCACTCAAATTCATTTAGATACGATCAAAATTGAACACGTCCGCATTTATGGGGATTTCGAGAGATTTTATTTTTGGCTTTTTAATATTTACGGCTCTTATGCGAAGAAGTTACTTCGATTACGTTTTCATCTAACTAAATGCTTATCACATCTATCAAACAGGGCTGGATATTTCAGGGACTTCACTTAATATTTTTAATCAAGATTTGCATGAACTAACCTCCAAAATAGGTCCCAATCGCTCCTGTCTCATTACATCTTCTCGAAGCAAAGTGATGAAAAGTGGACGACCAGGTAACCTCCAATAGCTGTTTATGAATCCCATGGTATGCTTAATTTCATCAAGTAAAATCTGAGTATCAAATGCAATGTAGAAATCGCTAACATCGAACAGTAAAGGATAACATACAACGGTGCTGCCCAGAATTCTGAAAAACGGAGATAATACAATAATGTAATGTTTTTTGCATCGGCCACAAAATCAAAACGTTCCAAAAATTACACACCTATACACTTTTGAAGTCCCCAAAGCTCCGATGGGCCGCTTTGGGCGCCCAGATAAACCGAGGTTAGGTAGAACACCAAGATGTTCATAAACTTTTACTAATTCTTGTGATGGCCAAATCTGCACAGGTTCAACTTGATGTGCTGTCTGCGTTGTTATTCCGTATGTTGACAGTTGAGTCTGCAGTTTCGTACTTTCAGCAATCAGTACAACCTTAATATTAAAAAATATATACCTGAACGAATAAATGAAGAAATACCGAATGACAGATTGAAAAGTAAATATTTTCAAACAAAAAATATGGTCTTGTTGAGTGGCCAACCATCAATGAGAAGGTCATACGAGAAAAAACATGATTGGGAGAAGTATTTCTGATGGAGATATTCTATTAATTTCGTATAAAAATTACAAATGGCAAAAGAAAACATGAATGATAATCACTATTGTTTTGTATGGCCACTATAAAACTTTTATCAGTTAAGCCTGTTCAAAATTGATTCATACTTGGATAGTTGTTTCACAGGAAACTCCCTGAAACATGGAATATCTCATGTTGACATCCCGTTGTTCCTTCAATGGAATGAATCTTTTGATTGGATCAATCTCTTGTCGTGATACCAAACCATCAACTAGTAATCTAAAATAAATATTGCTAATCCATGACATTTGACATTATGTAAGATGGATGTGGTTTTCTTATTTGGCAGTCTAATAACATTGACTGACGTCTGATAACATAAAAGTTTATGTTGAAATGCTTATAAGGTAGATTTTACCCTTGAATAAATTCATATCCTAAATGCATGTATGAATGTTTTTGTTTTCATATCACATCAAATTTGCACTTACTAGTAAGTAAGTTAGGACTAGTTCAGACTGACAAATATCAAAAAATTAGTATTGGTTCAAATTAAAAATGTTGAAGTTGAAATTGTTAATATTCAAGAGTGGTTAGCCATGTAGTGCAGACTGGCAGAATGTCAGATACTCAGAAACCAAAGCAAACGACTGTCATAAGAAGAAAATCTACAAATAAAATTAAATGATAAACCCCTTGCCAGAAGACTAAAATAACGCGTTTTAAGAAATAGCAATGTTGAAGAAAATGTAATGACAATTTCCGGACATCTGAAAAAACAACAAGATTCTGTCAACAGGCCCTAGCGCTAAGAAATTGCCAGTGGTTAAAATGCTCACTGAGATATTGTGTATAAAGCTTGTCCCCATAAAAACACAGGTGGTTCATTGGATGAATTACAACTGCATTTCCTGTCACATGACCCAGGATTATCTCTCTCTTTTTGTATGTCATCTTTTTCAACATAATAAAAACGTGGAACGTGGAATTGCCCATCGGTTCTTCTCCACAAAGTGGATTTCAATTTATCTTGATACTCATGAACCTGCAATATTAAATAAAATATGCCATATACTTTTGAAAATTATTATTACCTAGATTAATATTTTCCATCTAAAATAGTTTTTTGTATCATGTCTTGACAATTTAATTTATTTTTTTTTTCAATTTCTTTTCAAGATTTCAATTTCAAGATCTTTCTAAGAATACAGAGTCAAAAAGTACTGGAGCACTTTTGAAATACTAAATCAAAATTAGTTTTTCAAATCCATCAAGTCCAAGCGCATGATAGAATTCAAAAACAATATCTGTACCTCAAACAAAAAACATTTCATAGCATTAAATGTACAATATGGTGTCCAGGTCGAAAGCAAACTACTACTCCGGACACTCAAAAAAAATTGATTCTGCCTGAAGAAAATTTAGCAATAGGGCAATATTTCAGGATATATTTTTTTGTGAAGACTTAAAAATGTCTCATTTTAGTGTCTGATAGCAACAAAACTATGCTATGAAATAGCAGTGTTGGTGGTTTTGAGCATTTTTGTTCATCCGAAGAAAATGATATGAACATCCAAACTTCCAAAGATAAACAAGATTCTGCGAGCGGGGTTGAAAGCTGAGCTTTGTACAACTTTTTCCCTCATCAAGCATAGTTGAATTCATTTTTGAATAACAGACTTAATGATTATCATTTCTGAATATTGTCAAAAAGACCACCAGAACAAAATATAGCTAGCAAGATCTTGTAACAAAAGTTCTATGTCGAAACCTACAAATACATGTATGGTGGCCTTGAGTGCTATATCGAGACAACAACGTGCCTTGTACCCATATGCCAAGTGCAGTATGTTGCAAGCATGTTTGATAGGATCAACTCCTAAACAAGCCGGGCATGAGTGAGCCATTTCTCAAAGCTACTTTTATTTTACTGCAGTAAACTGCTTATCATTGTCGATTTGTATTTCATTTCCAATATGTATCTGATTTGACATATTTTCAATCAACCAGCTTCAAATAAGCAGCTGATAGAAGTCAAAACCACTACTAATATGTAAAGTGCAAAAAGACACGAAAATTAGAAAACCGGCAACTGCATTAAATGGAAAACATTTTTTATTTAAACTGATTACTTTATTTTTTCAGCTAAATTGTTGAATTAAAATGCAAGTTCAAAGCAAGTAAATTTTGATCATAATACAGGCACATTTAGCATATTTTTTGAAAAATACAATTTCCATCGTTGGACTTGATCATCAAAATTTAGGATAAAAGCAAAATTAATATATTAGATTGAATGAGATTTTGCAAAATTCAAGAAAATTACACGAAAAATTAACCTGATTCCAGTCATTGTGAAACACGCCATCAATTATTAAATAAATGAAAAACATAGGCCACTCGCATTCTATATTATTGAACAATTTAATTTCTGCCGGACGATAATATTTTCTGTTTTGATCCTCTACTTCTGTCATGTATCCATCACCCTGAATTGAATAACAAAGAAAAGTAAGTATAAGCCAAACAATATTACAATCAATTTTAATATTTATGCCAAGGCTCAGGACAGAACTGGTCTGTGGAGCAAAATCCTGCTAATATTGCCCAAATTTTATGTTGATAAAATTGACTTAGATATACCAAACTAAATCCATTTAATCCCCTAAACACACCATAAAATTTGTGGATATTTAGTAGAGATGACCAAAATATCTTGAAATGGGAATCAAATAGAACAACTCTTATCAAATATTATGGTAAATAAACAAAAAAAAATATATAAAAATTAGGAATAAAATAAAATATAGACAGCTTGGCATTATACACGAATACATTTTCTAAAATAGCCTGCAATAAGTAGGTGTGTGATGAAATCCAGGTAATTTTCATGAAATGTTGAATACCAGAGTAAGAAAATGTCACAATCCTATCTACTCAATCTTGGTCTCAAGCGTGCAACCAGTGAGAAAATTTTGGGCATCTTGCAAAGATTTATCGACTTTTTAGACAATATAAGAACAATTTTTCAAGTGCTGGTATAGGCATTGAAAGTACACTCAAAATGGAATTTAGAAGCTTTCAAGTAAAGTATTTAAAATAAATAATTGTGTGCCTTCTGATCGAATTGCGTTAATTTGGATTTTGCAGGCCTAAGCGCACGCCTACATATAACCGCCGACTCCTGCCACCAATGTGAACACCTAAACCAGGAATACTTGGGAATCACAAAGAATAACAAATGGCAGAAGTTATAAAAATATCTAACCAAGAATCTTTTATAACCATATTTTCCTTCCAATCTATTTTTTACTTTCTGTTTTGTACTCTTACACAGTACATCATCATCAATTGCAAAAAACGGAAAAGAAGTTGTCGGTAATATTGCAGAATCTAGAATAAATGAGTAAATTCTCTGAATGTTAATGACCAATGAGCTAGGAATTGAATACTAATTGAAACTTTATTCATTTTATTTAAATTCACAGAAAGCATAAAACAGTTACATAAGATTTTCTCAACTACATTACAGGTACATTTTTACTTGGCGACTCTCACATTTTACGTACTAGTACCAAATAATTTTATCTAATGTGTGTTTTCTTGTAAATTCATATTTTTAAAAACTTCATTTGTCAGCATTTTATCAGATGTCCATTAAAGATATGCACACAGGAAGAGCTAGCTATATGACAATCAAAAGTTTTCTTCTTTATAATTTCTGAAAATTTATTTTCTTATTATTACTTTCCCAAAGATTTTACGATATAGTATTATGAAAATGAATTGAAAATATTGATCAATTCTAGACTGTAGTGTAAAGCTTTTAGGTAAATAGTTCGAGAGCTCAAATAATTTTGACATTGGAATTATGACCCAGTTGCAAAACATTGAATATTTTTATTTCAGGCAAAAAGAACTTTATCAACATATACATGGCTACCTTTATCATGTTGATTGATATCGTTCTGTAAACACCTCTACATTTTAATATTTTATTCTGGTTGAAGTGAATGTACTTCTCATCATGCCAGCAGAAATTTTGCTTTTTGTCATAGGTACTTCAATGATATTGAGAAGAGTCATAATAAGAAAATCTAAGATTGATATTAAAATACTAACGATTACCCCGAATATTCGTATTTTCGCTAGATTAAATTATTCTGTGTCATCCCTTACCCAAGAAATATTCGAAACAATATGTAGTAACATTCGACTCACCACTATTTTTAGAAATTGATTCTTTTGGCAATAAAGAGTCAACAACAGTTCTATTTCGATTATGAGCATCCATGTCGACCCATATTACTGACCACGGTGCTCCATGTTGTTTACCAAACAGATTGAATCCATTCACAGACTCCAATGCAGCTTTTGCAGCACCGACAGCACTTGCATGAAGTTCAGTATTTCCATTATTATATTTGCTTCCTCTTTCCCACATACCAAAATCTGGCACTCTGGCACAAAGAAAGAAATATATCAATATGTGATGATGTTTTGCTTAGTATAGTATAGTCAATTTATTTAGGTTTTCCGTTACACAAAAATAACTGCAAAGTGAAGCAAAGCTACTACAAGTTTAAAATATACTGGAAAGTAATTGATTACCAACATACACAAAACAAAACAAATCATCACACACCAGACAAATCAGTACCAGTGGCGTACCCAGAAAGATTTAAAAAATATTGTACGGTAATTACATTTTTCTACAAATATTGCTTTCTTTTTGAGATAGCTTATCAATTACAACTAACACACAACACATTATGATTACTTACGTATTATCAGTAAATAATAAGAAAAACTATGATTAAATCCTTAGTTACCAATAAACAGGGCCGAATATTTAGGCCAACGCGGGGGCGAGTGACAAGAGTATGGACATTATCAACTTATCGGCTAACTTGAAGAAAAAGGAGATCAGATGTGTCTGACAGTAAATTTTGTTTCATTTTTATGGCTTGACCCTAGTTTTGTAAAAATGATAAGTATTATTTCATGAAATTTCATGGCAATGTCTAATTCATTTTCCCACAAAAATGCTTCAAGATATGAAACCTTTTGAATTGAAGGTATAACATTGTTTTATTTATCGCAAGATTTGAGTTGAATTGCGAGTTTTCTAAAATTTGGTTTTTGCAGTTTGTTGACGCTGTATATAGTTTAATAAATTCTTTAGATAACGATGTCAAATTCATTATCTTTTAAAAAAACTCAGCGTTTTACAAATTGTGTACTATTCTTTTATTTACGTCAACCTTGTTTAAATTGCACAATTTGTAGCGATCCTTTTGAATTTAGATACTTTGGAAAGCTATTGCAAACTATATATATGAAAACCCCACTAACCCAACTACGCTAATAAAAGGTAATCTTTATTTTTTGATTAACCATTGTGGAATTTCTTGGTAATTTGAAATTTTATTGAAATTCGCCCTGAGCAAGGCCTGAAGCAGAGCCTAATAGGAATCCTAACGACCACTTAATAGCAAAGAGCTTGACAATACTTGATGCACAAGTTTTAGAGCATGTTGCATTCTGAATGATATTAACTTCGATCTTGTGGGCAAGGCAGCCGTTCTCTGAATCAATTAAAACGATCCAAGCCAAGCCACCCATGTGAAGTCAAAACCGGAAAAGTCAAGACAACATCTCTGATAACGAATGAACTGAATTTGTGAAAGAGGAAAAGATAAATAGGATATCACAACTTTTCCGTGTTTGTTAACAGAAAAGTTCGAAATAGAAGATAAAAGTATCCATGATGGCCGCATGAGGCAAATCTTACTAAACATTCTACGTCCAAGTATTTTTTGCCACTCGTAAGAGGAGACTGGACCCCCACAACCTCGCCCCCATGTGCGGCAGTGGTTATTCATATAAAAATCAGTTTTCACTGACACTTATTAACAAGTACCATACATCGTAGAATAAAAAAGATGCGAATATTACTCGCACTGAAACTCGTGTTTATGGTCTAGCGCTACTTTTTATTCGAATTTCGTACTTACTTTCCCTCGCGTGTTGAAGTCTGGTAAATAGGAGAGAGAAGTATCTCATGAAGAAATATACATATGCCCACATATGAGTAGGGTGCGTTCAATCAAGAGCGTGTAATTGAAGCAATATAGATATCATAAAGTATATTATGAAACCGCTAAACGCCATTCTCGAGGTTCGTACGCAAGATTCGTGGCATTTTTTAAAATAATCAGGTAGAATCATGAATAGTTTGACTTGTAATTGTAGAATAACTCTATTCTTCATATCCTTATTGTAAAAAATGTTGAATTGCAATGAGTTATCCCATTTTCAAAACTACTTATCATCATGTATTCTGAATTCCAATTATTATCAAATATGGTATAGTGAAGTGCGAAGTACATTCACAGCTCAGAGTGTACCTAGCACGGTTTCAGTACCAGGGCTATAATCAAGGAATGCAGCTCAAGAGAATCACTGAACTTGCTCGATATTGCAAAATTACATTTGATTCATTTCTTGTTTTTGGTTGAACTGACAAATTTATGATTCAGGTGAACTTATAGTCATTTAATGTGCAACTTCACCGGAGTGAAGACTCTCGATATATGAACGTAGCATACCTGTATGATCTTTCAAGATAATAAACAAGATTTTGTACAAAAGCAACTTCATCTGTGTTGAATACAATTTGAAGACCTGATGCTGTCATTTGTACAAGATATAAAATAAACAAGGCCACAACATCCTGTTGTAAATGTGGATAATCTCCGGATGTTGCATTACCCGTCCACGCATTAAATTTACAGTGAATTGCATTTGCATTTGTTTGCTCTGACTTGAATTTTTCTACCTGAAACAAAATAGACCTGTTGGCATGTTGAGAATAGCTTGAAAACAAGTTTTGAGTAATATATTTGCATGAAATAAACCATATTTCTATTGCACGGGAGTCTTCAATAACCAATGCGGCAAACATAATCCACAAAATTGGTTGATAACGAATAACAAGAGCAAAACAATCTCAGTGGCAGGCTGATTTTATTGAAGGCATAGAATTCTTTGAGAAATGAGTGCCTGATTAGATCGGTTGGCAAAAGCGATAGAAATGTGCTCCAGCTATGCACATCTGATCAATCTCAAGTCGGTTCGAGTCCTATGAAGGACACCTCGCTAGCACAAAGTAGTTCACATAACCGCTGAGTAAAAAAAACAGTTTGAAACTTTCCTCCAGTCAGACAGCCTCACCCGATTTGAAGTTGATTTCTGTAAGAGGTCAAGGTTCATCATATGGTTAAGCCTAATTCCTGGATTTTCTCTCGGGCAGATAAAAAATTTTCCTACCAACACGTAATGTATACCTTGAACGATTGTCTCATATAACAAGTCAGAATTCCCCTCATGCACTTGACGGTACAATGTTCTAACTCATAACATCTTCCTCCATCATCATCAATTCTGGAAATGAAAATTTTATTTATTCAGAATATGTTCGTCCATCTTTATGAAGGTAATAAGCAAATAGTAACCTTCTGTATGCAAGTCCAAGAGACCAGATTGCTGCAGCACAGTAGACACTGTCCCGAATGAAAGCATCTTTGCCACAGGAGAACAAACCAGTTGTTGGACTTTGATATGGAAGCAATAACCTATTAAAAAAAGATAAGACATTTGATATGGTGCATTGTTCTGTATTTATTCAGCCCAAAATGTGGTATTTTATTCAAATAATTTGAACAAAATACATTTTTCAAAGATTTCAAGGACACAGATTTTTTCATTATTGTTAGATTTAACAGGATAAGAGCAGTTCAAACTATTAGGAATTCCTAACAATTAGATTTATTAGAGGATTAAACAGATACACTTTTTTTTAACTACAACCTCAACAATAGAATAGGATTTTTTTTCTCTTGTGAGATGAGAAAGCTGAGAATACGGTTAAACCAAATAATGAAAAACGAACTCCAGTGCATACACCAGTCCCAAAACACGGATAAGGTTTTTGCCTATCTTATTGCATATTCACCTTTTGACTGCCAGGTAATGTTCTTCTAGCTGAAGTTTAGCTGCATTATAAGCATTTTTAGTCCTTTCTTCCATGTGAAAAACTAGATCACACCTTTCTACGCATAATTTATAGGACAAAATGACAACTAGCTGAATGTACAAGTAGAATTTTAACTATAAGTAACAGTTGACTAATAGAAAATCATAAAAACATGTCAACTAGTTACACACGGTACAAGACTATCGCAAAGTTAATTTTGTCAAGCATGTGCGGAAGAAGGCCCATGTCTGCTGCACGATCAAGGTAGCCACATAACATGATTTGACAATGGGTACTGGCTTAGATTTAATGATTTCCTCAAATCGATAAATCCGTCTACATAATGAGTAAACGATAAAGCAAAAAATTAATAGTTTCATTGTTACAACTATGAGGATAATTTATCTGAACAGATAAACTACGAATCTTGTCCATGAAAGTTCAAAAAAGGCAACCAAGTATATATATTACCAGTACCTTGAGTAACCTATTACCTCAGTAAAAAATAAACTCTAATTTTAGTGTGATGATAATAGCCAAGCAAATGAATATGATACGAAGAAAATCATAATTGGCAGTGTTTCTGGACCTGATCATTTGAAAGCACCGTACCATACTTGGACAATACTTTAGGATTGATATATCTATTCAAGTTCTTGCTATGAAAGATTGCTTCTACGATTCGGGTTTTCAATTGAAAACAAAAATTAATACCAGAAGCTTAGGAAAACTATAAGACCACTAAAAATTCTTGAAATTAGGGAATAATACATATGGGAGGCATACAGTAATAATTATTCAGTATGCTAATATAGTCAGTAAAATATAAATTTGCAATCATCATTTAGTTTCATATTGATGGGTTTTGAAGATTCTTCATTCAGTGTCATTACTAAATGTATAACACAAACTTGTAAATAGCGTTTGGTTTGCAGACTATTTAAGAGTTACTAGCTGTTCATATACTACAACTAAATAGTTTCAAGAAGCAATAAGGTAATTTACAAATAAAACCTGTGATGAACATTATATATACTCTTCAGACTTCAGCCAATTCTGGGGATAATATGTTTCTAAACTCCAGCAAAATTATCAAACAGTTTCACTTGATATTTTAAAAAGTATATTTTGCAGATGAAATATTGACACTAAAATTTTTCTCTTTTTATATTTCCAGTAAAATCCAATACTATTTCTTCTAGACCTACCATTCAATAACTTCTATAAATTGATAAAATTTCTTGCAAAACTTTTTCCAGTCTCCCCTTCTCTTTTCAAAAATATATAAATCATTCTATCATCCCTATATTAGGTTAAAGAAATGCGACATGATGGAAGGAAGGGACTGTCCAAAATATAAAATGAAGATATTTCACAAAAAAGTTTCAATTTTGATGTACAATCAATTGGCCAAGATAGAATCTATAAAATTGTCCAGTTAAACAAATAATTATTTCAACGGGGCATGAAAAAAATCACGTTTGTGTGGTAGTAAATAGTGAAAAATAATTGAAAAAGATTTCAAGAGGGTTGTCCGAATTATTAATACATGAAAGAGAAAAAATGACCTGATGTTCAAACATAATGATTTCCTAGAAAAAATATCCAAAACAATTCTATCATTTTTTTTACAAACTATGTCAATATTTACTTTTGAAGACCAAAGCAACATTTTCTAATGAAACTGACTTCTGTGTATATTCCAACAAAAAACATTCATATCCATTTTGTAACATATAATCAATTCGTCCTCTATCAATCAAGTTTTTACAAATCAATCCAATTTCTTCTTTTTCAGAATTGGACAAAAAATCAACCCTATTCACATCATCCGGAATAGGGTTAGCAGACTCATTTGGTTTAAAACAACAAACAGCCCAACTAGACATAAGTACAATAATTGAGAAATCTCTTGCAGTTAAACCAAGCTCATGAAAATACTCTTTACCGCAGTATTGAGTCCATAAGGATCTGTGATGACAACACAGAGCAATAATTCCGCCATGAAATCCTTTCTCTGGTGAAGTTTGCACAACACATCTCAACGCAAAATCTGTTGCCGCACCACATAAATGTTTACTGATACCGATTAAAGGAAGAGGTGGAAGGTCTTCAATTTGGCTCAAACAAAGATCTTTGATGTCTGCTCGAATTCTTTTCATAAGAATATCACCACATTGACGATGTTTTGCATCCAATTTTCTTCGATTTGTGCCACGATCAACAAGAATAAAACAACATAAACTTTGCTCATCAGGAGGTATTGTTTTGATGACAGATGTAGAAAGTTGTCCTCTTCCAGCCCCGAATTCTACATAACAAGCTGGATGAATAATTAGCTTGTGTTGCCGCATTACTTCAAGCAAGTTGGCATTTTGTGTTATTTGACGCAAAGCAGAAGTTGAATTCACAGAATTTTTAATATCCTCAGAAAATGCATCATGTAATTTCACAATGGAAGGATTCAATTTCATGGGTTCTATCAGTTTCAACTTTTTAATCAATGTTCTACATTCAGCTACTGTCACTTCCCTAAGATATCTTACCATATCCTCATCATTATTGGTTTTTTGAAAATTAATGTCCTCAACAAACCAAGATTCAGTTGGAATTATCTTTGTTGCATTACATTTTTTCAAATGTTTTGCTAACTTGGATTTATCGCAGGTGTGTGTAGGATCAAGTGGGCAAGATATCCTTGAATTTCCACCTTCACCTGAATCGTTCGAAATAATGTGTTGTACACAGTAATCTTTGCCTTTAATTCTCTCCAATCTGCAATTTCTTTTTTTGTTTGAAAGGTAGTATTTGCAGGACTGAGAATTGAGATGTTTCCCATCTCCCATCATATCCATGATCTATTTCGATCACAATCACAATAACTTATATAAATAGTATATCATAATAGTAGACCTAAATAGACCTAAATTAAAAGAAATGTAGTGTTAAATTGATATGTGTCAAGTGCTTACAAAAACCTAGCTTTCACTTTGGTTTATTTCAATAAGTCATTTTAATTCTTGAATGCAGTTTAGGCAAAATAGAAAATATAATATGTATTATGAAATAAAACAAATAGAGAGCAATAATAATCATTAACATCACATAATAACAGAATAGAATTCAGCATAATCAGAGATATCACACAAGTGAACGGAGAACACAAAACAAAAGAGTTTAACAATCCAAAGAGTCTTATTTTCATCAAATCCCAGTTGTAGTCAATAAACAATCAACAATAGAATGGTCAGCAATGAGCTTTTTTGCACATTAGCACATGCAATGAAATTGAATGAATATAGTGTACACAGGCATCAGTTCAAATGTTCAAATTGAGTCAGACTATCAAGCAGAGAATTAAGCTTATGGGGTTATGTTCCAAGTATCAGATAATTGAAATTACTGAATTTTTGCCACATTTAGACCAATTTGAAGTAGAATAATGATACAAGACCTGATGGCTGTCAAAACCAATTAGACCACCATTGATTCAGAGCACATTTAATCAGTCCAGGTAAAAAAACGTTTATTCATTCATCATCAACACAACAAAAATATTTGTCATTCATTAAATTATTTTATTAGGTTTCTAGTTATTTAGGGTTTGATTTGCAAACAGTTATATATCATAGAAGTGGCAAAATTTCTCAGGAATATTAATAATTTGTCCATTTTGAGTGAAAAAATGACCCTCTACACTACCTGAACTAGATTTAAATATTATTATAGCTAATATAATCACAGCAAAATAGAAATTATGCAGGATTGTAAACACAAATAAATATGATATGAAGAGTTTTCTCATAAACTTGTACTCGAGTCAAAATAAGAAATATTGGCAGTGCAAAGTTAAAGTCATACCAAGTTTATTGTCCAAAAATTCGAAAGGTTACATGGAAAACAAGCATTCCACAACACCTCCTTACCACCCATCATTCATCATAATATGGAATCAAGCCAATCTTCCAAATCGTCAACATCTTTATTTTCGTTTCCATCGTCTGCAAGAATTAAAAATAATAACAAATATTTTTCAAAGGTAGATTTTACTATTTTCATCTTGATAAAACAAACATAAGATAGTCTATAACTAATTAATGGAAAAAGAAATGTTTATCATTTACAAATACAGTAATAAGAATAAATATGAAGCTGATAAACAAAAGTTATCCAAAAATTAGCAATAGGATCTCAGTTGTCATTTGAGTATTACACATTATTTCATGATTCTCAAACTAATTTAGGTTGAAATATCCAACCCACAGACCTTCGTTTCCAACATGAATCAAAAGCAATGGCAGAATAGAAAACTTGCCGGGTCATTCAAAGTGCCAATAAACCAAAATATTCCAGGAATAAACGATAGAACTCAAAACTTGAAGAACAAAATAGTACCATTGATTGTCGATTGCTGTAAATTGCTTGATTCTGTAGATATCATTTCTGTAGTATCATGTGTGGTATTTTGTTGGCCAGTTGGCGACAAACTTTCTGTATGTCAATGTATTAGAACCATGCAGTAATGCCGTGATAATATCATTATCAGCTTCAAAAGTGTCATTAGGATATAGGTTCTGATCTTGCAAATTGGGAACCTTTTCTTCAACATTATCAGCATTGCCACTACTGATGGCACTTGTTTGCGAGTTTGTGGGTTCTGCTGTTTTGTCTAAAAATAGAATTAGTTTGTTCATTTGTTGGTAACGTTGGTAACAGTGTAGCCATTTGGTCGCTTTTTGATGCTAGCATGACAGGCTTAGCATCTACTCTGGAGAAGTTGAATCCCAGTTCTTGAGTTTCTTCACTAGATAGTAGTGTATTGCTTGGCAGTAAATTCGTCTCTGAAGAACCATTCCAATCAGTCAAACTTGATACAAATTTAACAAGATTTGGCTAAAAATATAAAATACTTCAGAATATTGACGGATGTACTGATATTAGCAAAAACAATTGGAATTTTTTGTATCAATGGCACACAAATACTTTTAAGTGGAGAAGAGGGTCATAAAACTTTCGCAGGACAGAATTACTTATTTTTATTGCTTATAGCCCTAACATGAGTTTGATGAGTAAAGGGTAAAAGAATTGAATCATTGGGTTAGAAAATCACGCTGGGGACATTCCATTATATTTAAACCAAAAAATGCACTTTTTAAACACCCCCAGAATTTCTTTCTCAGAATTTCTTAAATTTAGCATGATAGTGGAGTTTTTTGGGGCAGTTCCAGAAAAGTAAATTTTACAGTCAAAGGTCGAGTGGTACAGAGCTGGGCGGCATAAGGTATATTTTATATAGGCATACCCTCATCAAAATGCCGGTATGACAAGCCCTTTTTATTTAGCCAACAAAAACCATGCCATTGTGTTGTTTTTAAAAAGTCGCACGAGGTGCAACTTAGCTAAAAAAATCAGATGCATACCTCTAAATGCGGGCGGGTCGTAGTCACATAACATTGCAAAAGTTCAATTGAAGCATATCATATTGCAAAGATTAACACGATACTGTATTTTTGGAAAACTCAATATCGGTTTTTACCGTCTTACCGATATGCCACCCATTTCAGTTTTTATAGGCAGGCAAATTTTTTGCCTAGTCTTGTTTTAATGATTTTGAAAATTTCTAGTTTCCCCAATTTCTCCCCTACTATTTCATGAATATTCATGAAATTTCGCACAAAGGTTTTTTTGTCCATGAATTTTTTGAGAAAATGATCTTTAAAAATAGACCTCTATGATAAAAATGCTAATTCACATTTAATGGAACCGTACCTTTCATAATGGTAGTATTTGTTGTATGGTTGCAAAATTCTACACCCAAAGATTTCTTTGGAATAGTGAATCCAATTTGAAGGTTTAAAATTTATTATTTTTGAAAGAAGGGGATTGTTTTTAATGTTATTTTTTAATTTCTCGCTGATTTTAATCAGATAAAGAGAACCCAATCAGAGGATTGATTTTGCAAAAATTACACCATGGGTTCCAAACTCGTAAAAAACCCGGTACTTCCATAATTTACTAATGGTATTGATGAAAAAATACAAATACCTAATGTTAAACAGATCATGTCAGGCCGCTCAGGTATAAATGTTCCCATATCCATTATACTGCGCTAAATTTCACTAGATATTTATATACCTTATACCTGAATGTGCTGCTAAATATACTGACTTTGTTATTAAAGACTTTGGCGATGGAAAATTAATATAAATTAATAAAAATGATTCAAAATACCAATAACAATATTGAAGATCCACCCTAAACACAACCCTTCAGAATGTTTATTTTAAAAATTATCCTATGTTCTAACTTGAGCTGTCCCGAAGTATTTAATACCGCAGGCTCGTTATTTGCAAATTGATTTATTCAATTTTTATTCAAATGATTAAAATTGGAAAAGTATACTTTTCTGTTAAATAGATGTCATTTCGGTCTAGGAATTTTCACAAAAAATGTCTTTTTTTTTTGGAATATTACTCCTAATTCGAATATTTGATTAGATTCGAACAAACTATTTGATTTTGATTGACCACCAATACCTGATATTTCATCCCACAAGAACTCGTTGAAAACTCTTCTGAAGAAAAGCAATGAATCGGAAAACATAATGAAAGAGCATGTCTATTGCATAAGAAAGTCAAATGAACATATAAGATTTTAATGTGTTACTAAGCAATTTTTAGTGGAGGGAGGATGGAATTGGATTCAATCTCATGCGAAACAACTGCTGGGGATTTCCTTAAAGGGAAGCAAAATATTGTGCAATTTTTACCATTTGAACAAAAAATGCAACATTTTAAAAGGGAATGGCACATACCCGTACGAGTATTTCGGTTGGTCAATATTATCGGGCAGTTTTGTGATCTGCCGATATATATTAACAATCACGCAAATGATTTGAAGAGTAATGGATACCGATGATGTGAATGAATCACGAGGTTATTGAGCATTGTCCTTCGAAATTTAAGTTTCTTTAAAATAAAAAATAAAATTGGGACACCATAACAATATCTGAAACATTATTCAAAGACAAATAAAAAAAAAAAAAGATTCGGGTACCTTATGAGAACACACATACCATATTTAAAATTGAAAAAACGAGGAGTTGGGAGCCCCCAAACAGTTCCCTTGGGTGCGCCACAACTTACAGATTCCCCCACTTGTTTAAAATAAATCAACACTGAAAAAATGCTTACATCCAGATCAAACTCAGAAATTTTGTACTTCTCGCCAAACGGAATATCTTCTAATTCATTTGCAATATGTTTGTGATTTATCATCATAAAAGAAAATTCCTGAATAAAAAGTGAATGTGTAAGGTAATTAGACACAACAATATGTATACATTCTACTACCTACATTTGATCTAGTCAGTAAAATTTCAATTGCTTCAAGGATTCCATGAAAGAGTAGTAGTCATTTTGTTGAGCATTAATGAGCGACTCTCACTTGTATGGGGACTTTGCAAAAAATGGTGGAAATCAAAAAAAAAGATGTATGACTTAGGTGCTGCTATGCAAAAGACAATAGCACTCTCAATGGCTAATTCATTCAATATAGGTATTTCCAAGTTAACTTAAACAATATTCTACCTAATTTGAATAATCGATCAAATTGAACAGTGAGAAATTTATTGTCGTGTTATGAATCATCAAGAAGATTATTGATGAGAGGGCTTGCTTACCTGTTGTGAATCCCAATCTTCTTCATCTTTCAACTTCATATGAGCGGATGAATCGCCTATTATATAAACAATAACATGACCTCTAAATACGGAGTTGAATTTTTTTGCCCATGGTTGTCATACCTGATATGGAGATATAAATACCTTTTCTAAAGACATTAAAACGAATGACAAAAGTAGCGATGTTCGTCCACAACACAAAGCATATTACATCGAACATTTTTGTGTTTGAAAAATCAGCATGTTATATCATTCTTTTAAGCCAAATCAGAATCAGTGTCTAAAAGAAACCGACTAATGGTCACTTATATGACAGAGAGCCACACTATTACAAAATGTAATACCAATCACGAACTTCAAGCGAATAACATACCAAACCGAACAGAACCACTAAAATGGGTTGCAGTGACTGGCATCTGCTCTGACGACTCAAAACTTCTCTTTGGCCCCTCCAATGTACCATGGAGTAACAGTAGGACAACTACTATGAAGCAAATACAAAATTGCAAAATTTTCAATTTGATACGATACCAAAAATTTGTGACATTGTAATAAAGATTATTTGGAAACTATTAAAATTTTGGCAAAGTTTGATGGTATTATGAAATTCATAATATGAACAGAATTATTGGATTGAATTATGAAGCAATCACCCGCAAAACTCAATAGAACATTGAAGTCAGCTCCAAGTTCCTCATCTTCATCATCAATACACTGATATTTCTCCCAATTACTCTCAATCGGTCGCTTACTAAATCCAGATCCCAAATTAAGCTGGGTATTATGATCAGACTGGATAAAAATATGAGAAAACTATGTTGAAATTATGTACAATTCACAAACTATTCAGACTTGAAGTTGGGTCAAGAATTCAAATTTTCTTATTTTAGCAGCATCGAATAAAAGGTTATAAACCACAATTTGACCCAAAGAAACTGAAATCCCTCATATATTTCAACAAGAGTGAGATGCTTTCACTATCTCTGGCACTATTGAAAGTTAGAGTAGAGACGTACCTTATTTTCCAAATCGGTACCAGTCGAATAATCTTCAGATTTCAAATTACTTCTTTCCGAGCAGGTGGAATGTTTCTTTCCTAAATAATAATAACAAGAGATGAATTAATGTATTTTAAATTGTAAATTGAACATTGGCTGCTCTGGATTTATTTTCCGTTCACTTCGTAGGAGGAATTTCCTAGGTACCAGTCGGCACAATAATCCTCTTATATAAAAAAAGCAAAACAAGCATTTTCCATTTTTTTTTCCAAAAAAAACCTTGCATGATTTGTTAACCACATTTATTACAACATTGTTCACAAACGAAAAGAGAAAATAATTAATGAATATCAAACCATTGACTGGTAATTTATAGGTAAAAAAACATTTGGGCATTTTTTTTTCTAAGATATTATAGGTTGTATGCAAACAAAGCATCCGAGTGACATTATCTGTTAACAGGTTAGAGGTAAGATACCAAACTAGTAAGTTTTTATTAATAAAATCTCCTTTCAAACTACAAAAAATTAAAAAAAATCCTAGATATATATTTAATTTATATAAGCTATGCAAATTTTCATTGAAAAAAAGTTTAGAGTTCAATCCTGGTGTCGGTTAAAATATTTGACATCAGACGGGCTCAAGCCCGACGTTTTGCGTGTGAGCTGCACCTGAATACTATGGCAAAAATATACATCGAAACCTGTGTGATCCACATGTGATAAACTTGCTTTCTCTTGCATTCCATGCTTTTTCTTGTATTTGGCATTCTTGATTTTTTTATGCTGATCTGGCCTCATTTTCAGTACATATTTTCCAAATCAATAATGGCAGTTAATAAAGATACCGTATATACTGTATATAAATAAGCTATATTTATTGCATAAAAATGTAATATTCTTAATTAAGGAACAATTATTGGGCAAGTAAATTATTAAAGCAATCAACAGCAATGGTAGTGGAATATGACAATGCTTCAAAATTAAGGTTTTACAAGGTTCAGATTCAATAGAATGTAAGAAAGGTGAACAATTGAAAGTGGTTTTTTTCACAAGGTTGTACCCGTATATAATTTTTAATAATTATTCTCATTATTTCAATGAACACTGTAAAATAGCAACATGATTTTGCAAAAATTACACCATGAGTTCCATACTGATAAAAAACCCAATACTTCCATAAATTACTAATGATATTGATGAAAAAATACAAACACCTAATGCTAAACAGATCATGTCAGGCCGCTCAGGTATAAATGTTATATATAGCATGATTTTGAATCAATTAGGCGAATGCCTCTCATGCTATCAGCCCTATTTTGTTAATGTAGATATTATTACTTGCTATTACCGTACTTAATGGTAAATGCACAGAGGATTGAATATTCCACAGAGTAAAATTTAAAGATCAGAGATCTTCAACCTTAGGAAGTTGCTCAAAACTCACCATATGTTAACATCCACCAAGATATCAGTATTGACAGCAAGACAAGTTTAGATATATATTACTGGGATGTCCAGACAAACTTTTGAAGGAAGAAAATGTGTTGCAGGTGAAGAAATTTTTTACCCTAATTCAGGGAAAGTATAATAGTAAAATGCAATAGTCTTGTCCACAGGATGTGCAGTGAAAATAAGATCCCGTACAAATGCAGTTCCCATGCTGAGTTATTGACTTAGGTGAATACAATTTTTACTTAATATTACATGTCATGTCTTCTGGTTAGATTTTCCAGTAAACAAATGCAAAAATACAAAGTAAAAAAAAAGAAAAAGCTTAGTTTAGCAACTTGATGGGTGCGTGCATTGCTGAATGCATGTCTTTAATATTCGTCAAGGCTTGCACAATATGTTATGTCTAAATGATATTTATTTCCGCTTACTCTCCACCACACTATATTTGGTACCAAATATTAGTTTGGAATGTAAGATGAAAAATAAAACCTGTGACATTGTAAACATTGCATTAACTACTAAGAATTCTGTACTGATTTCATTAGCTCAACAATTATTAATTAGTTGGTATAATACGATTCCTACAACCACATTTGAGAAAACATGCATGCAAGTATTTTAGATATCCCTCGTCCGTCACCTGCTTCAAGGTGTAACTTTGCTAAGCGAGTAAAATTCAGATTGTCTAGTTTCTCTATAACTTGGGTAGGTTCAGTCAAAATGGAAAGACCATGTTTTCCAACAACACTAACCCTGTCAGTCTATAAGTTGCCGCTAGTACAGGGCTGGTTTGGAGTGATCCAATTGAATGGAAGGCTATAAAAAATTTAATAATACAAAATGAAAATAACTCATTTTATTCCAAGCATATTGGTTTGTAAATGCTTCTCAATTAATGTAAAGTTAACAGAATCAGCAAAAGTATAGTTGAAATTAAAAAAGAAGTGACCAATTATAGCCCAAATTTCACAATAAAAATTAACTCAACAAGGTTTATAGACAAAATGCTCCCATTCAATACAATGAATATGAATTTACTGGCGAATTCCAAAAAATGAATCTAGTTAGATAAACTAACCATAATTGGGGAATGAAAAAAGGCAAAAACACTTCAAGTTTTTACTAGTTATATCTTGAATAAAAATTTATTGGTGAATG
Organism: Styela plicata; assembly: GCA_963675895.2. Classification (NCBI taxonomy): domain Eukaryota; kingdom Metazoa; phylum Chordata; class Ascidiacea; order Stolidobranchia; family Styelidae; genus Styela; species Styela plicata. Next base: position 1,004,306 of record OZ023139.1, read on the forward strand.
AACTAAATTTGTTTGCTCAGAACAGTTTTTGTAAATTATGCTCCAGAGAAATTTTTTGCGAACGTAATACTTAATATGTAGCAATGTGAAATCAAGAGTTAGGTCATCTTAGACTACATTAGAGAATTTGTTCAAAAAATTTTGCTTCTTTCCAAACCGCAACTATTTGAGTTAAATTTTTTAAAGAATATGTTTTTAATAAAGTTGTTAGGGATCGATGATGGATGGGGTCACAGAATAATTCTTTTTGAACATTCAGATAATATTACTAAGAAATTGAAAGATGCCAGCGGAACGCAAAATATTTTGACCTTTTATTGAAAATAGCCTAAAATTAAGACAATTCACTAATTCACTGTTTGAAATTACTTCAAAATAACTGATTCCAGATAAAAAATATTTAAATCCCTGTAACTGGTCTTCTGAGATTGAGAGTCTAAAACCGAAAACACACAGTGTTGCCAAAACAAACAGAACCTGCATCAAACGACTTGTGTATATTACACAATCATTGTGTACTTAACAATAAAAGGCGGGCTTTAAATATACACTTTCCCAAGATGGCACGATGTATTAAATAAGAGTGAGAACCCAAAATACGATGACAGAACGATTTTGGACTGGAAAATGTGTAGTTTTGCAATATGGCATTACCTATTTTGTTATTGATAAAGATTAGACAAGCTATACTCATTTCATCTTTTACTTATTTTTCCTAATCTAATATCTCTCTCCTTCTCAAATTGTCTAAAATCAGTTCTCTCCAGGAACAATTGCTTCTCAACATATCCACCTTTTCCTTTGTTATAAATTTTCAATTCATCTTCAATGCCTTCTTCTTTTTTATAACTTTGCCAATCCAATTTTGACTTTTCAAGAGTGCTGAGCTTAGGTCGTTTTTCCATTTTTCCGAGTATTCCTTGTAATCCACCCTTCCGTTTTGAATTTGGGAAGGAACAACTTGAAGCAGTACTCATTTTAGTTTTAGAAACAAGTTCCTTTTTATTCACTACTTTGGTGATTTCAACATTTTCACCTGCAAAATCATACACTTTCGTTATCGTTACAGTGTCTTTTAATTGACTATTGCTTGCTGAAGATGAGATAGAATCTGGCCCATTTTTATCAGGAAACTGGCATAGATTAGATTTAGCATCGATTTGACTAAAATTTGCGGTTGTTTCAGTTTTTGAAGCATTTGATTTGAATTCTTCCCAGATTTTATCTACCTCTTCTTTTGAAACGTTGTCACCATCAGAACTGTTAACAGATTCATCATTGACCACACCATGATTAGAATCATCACTTTCATCTTTAACATCAGGTACGTAGTCTTCATCTTCTGATGAAGATTGGTTATCAGTGCAATCAGACATTTTGCTATTCTTTGACCAATTAAAAATGATGCTATATTAGAATGTACAATTACTTTACTATCTTTATGTATAAAAGTAAATTTGTCGGGACTCATGAAACTTGGTACCATATTTCCCCATATCACAAAAATTTCCATTGGCAGCACTCCTAACCCTGGTGCCAATGCCATATGCTTGCAGCATTGAGGCCCTTTGGTTGGAAGAAAATTATGCCATTTTTAATTTTGACGATATTCTGAAATATAAGCAAATTCTATAGTGACCGTCCTGATTGGTCACACATAAAGAGCGTAGTGATTTCGAAACTCCTCGAGAATCATGTACGGACAATACAGAATACCAGTACTGGCAAATCTGGCGACAATATTTAGAGTAATTAATAGACGGCCAAGCATGTACATCTGATTGAAAAAAGGGAGTGTAATCAATTTGAAGGCAGATCTGACCGCAACAAATGTTTTACATAATCTCTTGGACCATGCATTAATAGTAAACATGGAAGTTAAGTTGAAATTTTTGTATTGGTTCTTTCAAACTCGGCTGTGCTGAATGTTACTGCATAGTTGCCCAAAAGCTTAAAATAAACCCTTGTTGTTCACATTTGATACAGTGGTCGATGTATCATGTTGTTGAGACGCTAGAATGCCTGCTGAGGGCCATCGCTATAAGTTATGCCATACGTTGTACACTCTGCACTGCGTCATACTATGCGATTAATTTTCCCAATAATAAAAGCATGTATAATTGTGACAAATGCATTCTTATCGTACATTTAATGAACATAAATAAGAAATAGCATGAAAAATATCCAAAAGAAAGGTGTCCTCTATTTAAGATGAACTGTTTTTCTAATAATGGAATGAGGATTTCGTCGCATATAGCCCTTAAATATGGCAATTTTACAACCTGCAATTATCACCCAGCTGAAGAATTTTGCTGTCTGAAAATCAGTCGCCCGAAGGAAATCAAGATTATGACACCCTCAGCCCTACCAAACGTAAAGGAGCTAAAACTGTTATAATATGTGGTTACACAACCAAAACTTAGCATATATTATGTCTATTTTGGAGTATTATTTATTAAAATTACAAAATCTTTCTGGGAGGAAAGTCCCTCCCTTCAAAACCCTTGAAGGTCATGCCATGAATTGCTGGTATATTGAATACGGTATCAATTTACGGAATTAATTTTGTACAATACTGTTACTCTGTACTAGCTAACGCGGAACGAAGCGTATGCTGTATGGTAGAAGACTATAGCACACATGCCATGGCCCTGGTTCAACTCCCGGACGACCCCTCTCTCGCAATATGCTTGACATGTCTTTCACAGTATTCTGTTAGAGCAAAAACTATTTTCGACGCTGTCCAGAAAGAAAACAGACAAAACCCAATCGTGCAATAGTGAATAGACGTACGGCAGCAGGGAAATCGGCCAACCATGCAAAAATCAAAAACATGAAAAAAGCGCAGTGTATTGGCAAGATACCCTACAGTACAGAGTATGTTTTCGGTGAAATATCCTTGGCCCACACTTTTTCGAATTTTTGTTAATATTAAATCGTCAATTTATTTTTTCGTCCGCCAAGCCGAACTCCGATATCTTCCGCCGTCACTGTCTGAACATACAAACTACTACTATGAATGGTCTGAATACCCTACTACTTGGAGGTGTTTTGCGTAAAATAGTAGCGCATTTCAGAACAAGCAAGAGAATTTTAATTTACATTAATAAAATTTTGTTTGAATGATCCGAACAATCCCAATGCTGAAGTAAACGAGTGTGGTCTGGGAAAATCTTGACATATTTTCACCTGACTGTCCGACCAGTTTCTTTTATTGCCATTCTCATTATTTTCAGTACCAGATGCAATACAAAAATCTCATCTGTTCTAAATATATAAATCAAGCTATGCAGTGGTTCCCAACCTGGGGGTCGCAGAGCATATTAAAGAGGGTCGCGGATCTGTTGCTAATGCAACAACAAAAGTAAACGAAGGTAGGACAACCGGCCCGCAAGTATTATGTGCCACTTTTCATTGAGCCATTTCATTCGCATTGCTTGTAGCACAGCATTATTGCATCAGTATGCGTCCACAGTGAGTTGTGAAGCCATGCGTGGCAAAAACGATAAAGCTGGTTCTCCGAGATACAAGTGCGGCGAAAGTTAAACAAGTTTCCCTTTCTAATAATACCATCAAGAGACGCATATCGGATATGTCCAAAGATGTAACAGTGCAAGTGATGCAGGAGATCAAGACTGCTCCGATGTTTTCATTTCAGGTAGACGAGACAACAGATGTTAGATCATGTGATCAGCTTCTCGTTTTTGTCAGGTATATCAATTCCGGTGACTTCAAAGAGGAGTTAATTTTCTACAGTGAGCTGGACACTACTACAAAAAGTGCAGATGTTATGAAGAAGGTGAGAACTTTTCTTGAATCTGCCCAACTTGTATGGACAAAGGTTGTGAAGTTTGTACCGATGGCGCCCCTCCTATGTTGGGATCGCACCTGAAGCAAAGGGCACGCACTGTTTATTCATAGATATGCGCTTGCCAGCAAAACATTACCAGCTCAACTAAAGAATGTATTGAATTCTGTGGTGAAAATCGTAAATTTTTTCAAAGCAGGAGGTCTCGGCTCAGGTCAGTTCAAAGAACTTTACAAGACTATAAACTCAGTACACGAAACATTGCTTTTCCACACAACTGTTCGTTGACCCTCCAAAGGGAACGTTCTTGATCGTGTTCTTGAGATGAAGAATAAGCTTCAGGCATTTTCAGAATTTAAAAATGGAAGGGAATTTATGTCGTACTTCAATGATGATAAGCGGAGGAACTGTTTAGCTTATTTGGCAGATATATATTTGAAAAATTGAACTGCCTAAATCTGAAACTTCAAGGGAAAGACACAAATATTATACAACTCAATGATAATGTCAAGGCATTTGTCTCAAAATTGAAAACCTGACAGCGAAAAGTGCATATTGGGAACATTGCTATGTTTGGCCGATTGTCCAGTGTCTCTTGCAACGAATGAAGAGTTTGACGATTTAAAAAAATTGATTGTGGCACACGCGGAGTCCTAGTTCCAACGTTACTTTCCAGAACTCGAAGAGCAAGAAGCTATACTTGTTCAAAATCCGTTTTCCGCTTCTCTGAATGCATGTGGCATTCCTGATGAAATCCAAGATCAATATTTTAATCATAAGAATAATTCATCTGCTCGCATTCTCTACCATGAAAAGTCGCTTACACAATTTTGGTATGAAATGTATGATTCATACCCACAGATTTCTAAGCTGGCTTTTCAAGTATTACTGCCCTTCGGTATGACTTATCTAAAAGAGAGTGGTTTTTCAGCTCTTTTGCATATGAAAACGAAGGAAAGAAATAGAATAAATGTGGACGACGACATGAGACTGGCTCTGTCTAGCACGCAATCTCGAATTTCACGGTTAGCTGCGGACCTACAAGGATAACCATCGCATTGATTTGTCAATAAATGCAAGAAAAACAATTTTAGTGCTCACTTTCTAATCATGCATTTAGGAAAGAATATAAGTGGGGGTCGCGGAATCTAGGAAAATTTTTAAAGTGGATCACCAAGACAAAAAGGTTGGGAACCGTCGGGCTATAGGCTAATTATTTCAATTGTGACGAAAGGCGTTGTCGTCTTTTTCTACTCCACATTTGAAAGTGACATCGTTGAAACGCCTCCTTAAACTTTATCCCCTCCAAAATATGGTGAAGTAACTCAAATAAAAGAAGAAATAAAAAGCTAATATATCTGAAGGGAAGTCTTTCAAACATGGATTGAAGTCACTGGAATTTCCAAAAAAATGACCAAATTTTGTCCTTTTGTCAAGTTTCAAAGTATGGAGTACATATCCTCGGGAGGCCACCTTACGACTGATTTTACTCGAAATATCGTAAATAGTTATACGAGTGAAGAAAATAGAAACATTATCTCGGGGAAGGCCTTTAGAAATTGTTTAATTCACTGGAATTTCACAAAAATGACGAAATTTTTGTCATGCTGCATGTGATATCTGGGGTAGATACCGTTGAGAGGCCACCGAACCTTTTTGAAAATTCGTGAAAAGTTATTCCAAATAAAAAAATGTATGGGATGAAGGCTTAAACATGACTGAAAGAAATTTAGTGGTCGGAATACCGCACATCTCAAAAAGTATATATCAAACCATACCTTAATGAGAGTTAAACGAAACGGATGTCAAATTGATTCACAATCACATGGTGTAGTTGTAGTGGGTCTTGGAGGACGTAACTCGCTGTTTATCGTTTTAGTTGTTGTGAGCTAGGTCTTCCCTTAGGGAGTATGATTTTTGGTGACATAAAATATTGTGCTAATGTCCTTCATTCGGCATACATCAGTTTATCTATCCAGCATGATAATAATGCTAATAGACAATGATTTCCGAGCTAACGACCTCAATTTCGTTCACGTTGATGTATAAGTGCCTTAATCAGTCACCGAAGGTTCATACATACGGGTTTTTTACGAACGGCAGAAGAAAGAAGCGATTTATGATTTTCGGCCAGACGCTAGCTTTTTTACGAAATCAATTTCTCTCGAATTTTTTACGAAGAATAGTGAAAACATCAACACGTATACGTATGGGACACGTATGAAAGTGCGATAATATTAATATATTAATAATGAAACGTTGATAAAATACAACACAAAAATATAGTAAAATTGATGAAGTTTTCGCATGAAATAGTAACTTTACATGATCAAAATATCGACAATTGCGGCCACCTGAAAGGGATATATAAATATTGCCAGTAAAAATATTTAAAATAAAAGTGAGAAAAAACAACATGTCAATGTGAAAAAAAATGTGTTGCTGGTCCAACCACTGAAGCTTGTGTCTAAGTATACAGTGTAAAAAAACAAATGACGTCATCGCAAAGTTAAGTCACTTAGCGTGAAGTGAGAAGAAATGTGTCTGTGATTATGTAAAATACGCTGCTGCAACGGGAAGGTTGTGTTACGTACTAAAATTACAGTGTCTGGATCGCTGCTGATGGTGCGTCGCTATGGAATATGCAATATGACGCAATGCAGCCGGGTAAAGTGAAAACGGGAATGAAAAACGGAAAAAGTGGTGATACGGTCGTGCAACGTGATGCGAGAATCTCGAGGGTTTCCGCAACTGTCGAATAAAAAATAATGCGATAGTTGACGGTTAGGCTATGTGATAATAATCAAAAATTAGTACTGAAGAGTGCGTTGGTATCTCAAAAGCCTGATTTGACGTGATTATACCTTTGTACAAGCGACCGCATAAAAGCGGTCGACCACTTTGGTTTGAAAAAGCGCATCCATTGAATCGAGTGCGTGAAAAATACAAAGAAACCTCAAATAAAACATAAAATGAGACCGCATACGAAGCAAAAATGAGAATGAAAAGAAAACGTGAAACTGGAACAAGCATATTCGCCAGACACTATAGAAGTTTGTGAATAAAAATATTGGAAAACTGAGCAATCTTCAGCCCTACCAAACAGAAAAGTTATTGTGCTTCTATAAGTTACAATAAGAAGTAACGGAAAAATTAGTAGGGAGAAAGAATGTAGGCCGAAAGTAGCTCACCGCACGCTGCGTAATGAGGGAAAAGAGGGCTCAAGAAGTTACTTGATGTAAGTGATTTCAAAGAAATTCAGTCATATCTCTTCTCCGTTGCTTCTATTTTAGGTTCTTCTAGGTTTTAGTCAGAAGAGTAGAGTACAATATTCAGGGGTTGCATTTTATAGTTAAATACTCGGTAAGTAATTGTGGAATGTTTTTGAGTTAATAAAGTTCAATATAGAAGTTGGTGAGCTTCCGCTGAACAACCTCCAGTAAAGAGAGAAGGGAACGATAGTACATAGTCAGGGGGCAATGTAGTAGTAGTTTATTTCGATTTTCGCACTAAAAATGGAAACACGGCAAAATAACGAGTGAGAAATCGGGGTAAGGGTAAAATCAAAAATACGATTTAAAATGCTAACTGATGTTTGCACGCCGTTCACCCTCAAACACACATCGGTCACTACCAGCACACTTAATCATTTTTACAAAATAGGCAGACGCGAAAACCAGCGCGGGTATGACGGGAATTTGCTTGTACAATCATGAATAATTATTGTCATACCAATTGAAGCTCCAGAAACAAAACGCGATTGCTGCAAAGCCATCGGGCGTTTCTTGTGTAAACAAAAAAACTCGGTCGAATGTCGGATATTAAAACGTGAATTAGCAAAATAAAAGGTAAAAAATATTTAACTTATATCAAAAATAGAAATGACCATGATCTGAAATGCGGAAACATCGTAAAAATACCATTCATTGTTTATTAGTCTGAAAGTGTGTTCATGTGCACGTTGATGTATGTGTTCGGAGTGTTGCAAGTATTAATTCTCTCTTATTGTTAAAGTTATCTCGTCTGAAACGCCCAGTGGTAAGTTAGGATAGTTCAATTTTCAACCATGCACTTCTCTACCCTTTGACTGTTTGTTTATTTTCTTTGCTAATATGTCGAGCTTGCTTCTTGCAACTTCGTCAGCTTATCCTGTGTCTAAACGTTGGGAGTGATGCCGGAATAGGTCCATATGGATAGTCATTTTGTTCTATAATAACAACAATTCTTCATTCCACATTGTAATTAATAATTCATGTGTATCGCGCGACTGTGAACATATCAACTCCTTGTACAAAGCCACGAAGCCAACATTCTGCTGAACAACAACTGTGAGAAAGGGCCCAGCGAGACGACGTCTGACTGCGAACGTCTGAAGAATTCCGTTGCACATCGAGGGGAACCAGAATTTCTTTTCATTTTCATACAGAAATATATTCATAAATTGCCAATCTATGTTTCCATACTCAGATTTTTCTTTTATTTCCGAGAAATATACGAATATTCCACGCTACATTTGGCGAATGCTTATATTTCCCCGTCGGCTTATTTATCAGCTGTTGTTACATATAAGGATTAAAAAAATGGTCGCACGTCATAATGGGAGTATCACGGTTCGTGCGCATGGTAGTAAACAAAAATGTCGATATCGAGCGACTCAGCTATCACAATCTTGCTCATTATCGTTATTAGTATATTTGTTAATTACAAAACTCAAAAAGATTTGTCTATAAATAAAAAATTATTGATTGCGTGTGGAGAAAGAATGGTTATGGTTCGTGGGTGACCAAAAATATGCCGACCTCGAATCATCTGTAACTCTCTGTACTTCGCATAATATTTTGTATATATAATCAAGCATTGAATATAATATGCCAAAACACTGTTATTTTGTGTAATATGGGATCTTGTTTTCAATTGTGCTTTCCGTTTTCCATGCTCATATATGAATGTATGGCTTAGTGTTCCAGCAGGGAAAAAATTAAATCACTGATAGATAAGTTGGTGACATTGTAAAACAATAACTTTTAATTATGCTATCACAATCCTATTCCTCAATGTAATGTCTTTGTTAAACTTAAGGAGAGACAGAATGGATGATGGGTAGTTCGTGATTAAAAAATGCGAACCTCGAATCATTTCTTGTTCTCTGCACTTTGCATGATATTCGGTTTTTCTGTTATATTGTGTAATAAGGGATTATATATTTTTTAATTGTGTTTTTCTTTTTATCATGCTTAATTAAATTTGACTATGCTTAAATATTGAAAAAACTGGAAATTATCTTCATGAATTATCAATGTGGAATATCAACAAACATGGAAACCTTATTTGGAGGGTTGGTATGATAAAATTTATGGTTACTTTTATAACTTCCCTCAGTGATGGATCGCGCCGTCAAGCCGCTAGAAAATGGAAAAAGGTAGAGTGATTTAAAGATGTGATTAAATGATCTATTGTCTAATACAGGATAGGACTTTGTGCCACTGACAGACTGATTTGTCGTTTGTTTTTTAAAATGAATAAATGAATGTTTTTATTTATACATGCAAGAAGTACAGTAACACTCAGCGAAACATCATCACAAAAAATATATATTCTTAAAAGTAACTCCATTGCCATTTTCTAAAGATTGTGAAGGGACTTTAATAAATTTATGAAAGTCTGTGACACCTGGAGCAAGGTAAAAAAAAATAAGTAGTAAACAAACAAACAAAAAAGAACGATTTTTTGTCACAACTTCTGAAATTTTTTTCGGTCCAGATTTTTTTTCGAAGTTTTTATGAATTGGTTATAACACTTGGCTCTGACAAACAATGGCAATAAAATTTGTGATATGTCGGTTCTTCTCATAAAAAATTTAATATAACGTGAAAACATGCAGGTTAATCAGAAATCTCTCGACCCCAGATCCGTAGCTAACAAATTTCTTTGAATGAAAAATATCCACTATATTAAACAAACAAGCACAGGTTTTTTTGAAAAGTATCAAATGCATTAAGTTATATTTGCTTTGTGAAAATATAAACTTTGATTCAGCTGATTTCGCACTTGCAAAATTGAATTAATCATTGTGGACATCTCTACTGGACAAAAATGACAAAAAACATTTAGTCACACATATTAAAAGTCAGATGAAGGGAGAAATGTCGTCAGTCCTCAATCATCAAAAAAATAAATACATAAGAACCGAAGAATGTTAAATGCAGCATAATTCACATTGGTTTAGATAGTATCAAAACAGAACAAAAACTAATTAATTCAATGTAGCCAAGCCAGAATCATATAAAACACATTCTCATGAATCTAAAAATACACTATAAAAAACAAACAAGCAGATATTTCTTGGAAGGTTTCAAATACAACAAAATTTATTTCCAGAAAATGTAACTTTTATTGATTCAGCCTGGCATTGTTGCTATTCGAGCACTTGTTTTTACAACTCATTTTTTTGAATGAAAGTTTTTCAGTTGTGCATTCTTTTCAATCAAAATTGAACGGATTCGATTTTTTTTTATTAAGACCAACAAGTGAAGAGATCCTTTTTCCTCAACTTACCATATGTAACAGTAATTATACACATTTCTAGCGAATCTAATCGGTGTTTGCTTAAAAAAGATTGAAGACATTTATAATACCGTTTCTTGGAGTACTCGGTGTTAGTGTTAACTGACTGACTCAACAATATGTCGAACCACGACCAACTTTCGTGCGGAAACACGTTCCGAATCGGGGGGAAAATGTTTTGGCTTAAACATTTTTACTCATTTTTGCCTGTGCATTGACATGGTTGTCGAAGGAAGCCGTAAGCAGTGTTTGCGTAAACCACCGTGCACCGGCCAGGCATCCAGCACACCTCACACATATAATCATCCCTCACGTGATTCGAACCAGGACCTTAGAGATGCGTAGCTCGAAGGATGCTCCCAACGTTTTACCTACAAGGCTAACCCATTTCGTTTACTTTGATGCCGGTATAAAACGCCGTTCCAGGATTTTAATCGTCAACTTTTAATGAAGGTTGACATGCAGGTATAATTGTTGAATCCAACTATCTTGCTCAAGATAAGATTCTTCTGCTTCTTCTTTTAAATAAAATATTTTCAATTTTTATGATACACATTTTCGTTATATTTATTTATTTTTTGCATTTAGTTTTGGATTTATTCTTTCGTTCCTTTGGTGGATTATGGATGTTAAATTTATTTGCTAATAGTGCTCTTGCAATATAAGTGTTTAATCCAACTATCTTACCTAAGATAACCTTCTTCTGTTTTTCTTTCAAAAAAATATTCCCAATTTTCATGATATACGGTTTTGCTATATTTATTTATTGCATTTAGATTTGGATTTATTCTTTCGTTCTTTTGGTGGATTATAGATTTTAAATTTATGTGATAATATTGCTTTTACAAAGTTTTAGCGAACAATGAGCCGGTACAAAATTCCGTACCAGCCATTGCACTATAAGCGGAAAGCTTCTTAAATATTACCTCACCACTATAATAAAATAGCGCGCGTGATATCTAATTTGACTGACGGAAAAATCATCTAAGATGTCTTTGTTTCTTTTTAGTTTTGTTATGACACGCAATAAATACGTTATTGCTATTCTAGAACCCACTACGGGACTGCACATACTTCTCGTGTATAAAAAAAACTTGACTGTCGGTCTTGTATGTGCATTTGAATATTTTTATAAAGAATGGACAAAGTAAACTCAGCGGTACAACCTGTTCCCGTTCGCATTTTAGTATATTTCTCGTAATTGAAGAAGTGGTAGATGGTTTTACCAACGCCCAGGACAGATACCACACACTACTTTTTACACTAGTGGCTCGGTTTCGTTGAGGATGTTTTCCTCTTGGAGTGCAGTTGCTTGTAGTACATCTTTTAGTAGTTTAAGTGCAATTCCCGTATTTTAGTGCGTTTATCCCTGTTCCCATTCGCATATTCCCCGCCATCCCCGCATTTTAGAATATCTTCTGCATTATAGGGTATCTCCGGTCATTTCCGCATTTCAGTGCGTTTCCCGTCATTCCCACATTTCAGTGTGTTTACCGTTCAGACCAAATCGGGAATTTATTTTTGTTCCCGTTCGCATTTTGTATAAATCCCGCCATCCCCACATTTAAATTATATCCGGCTTTTTAGGTAAGCTCCGGTCATTCCCACATTTCAGCGTGTTTCCCGTAATTCCCGCATTTTAGTGTGTTCACTTCATTCCCACATTTTAGTGTGTTCCCCTCATTCCCGCATTTTAGCGTGTTTCCGTCATTTCCGCAATTTAGTGTGTTTCCCGTAATTCCCGCATTTTAGTACATTTATCCATGTTCCCGTTCGCATTTTTGCCTAATTCCCGCCATCCCCATATTTTGAAGTATGTCCCATAATTCGGATTTTAAGCTATTGCCCGTCATTCCCGAATTTTAGTGTTTACCGTAATTCCCGCATTTATCCCTGTTTCCGTTCGCATTTTTGTCAACACAAATTTTAGAATATTTCCCGCATTTTCCCCGTCATTCCCGCGTTTTTAGTGCGCTTCCATTCTGCATTTTAGTGTTGCCCGGGTCGTTTCCGTGAATTTTTCGCTCGCTCCGTGGTCGTTTTTAAAATTTTCCGTCGATTTGGTAATTATAGTACCGGTAACCAGGCTTAGTCCCTATGCAGTATGCGTTACCAGCCTACTAAAATGGCCAACCAAGGCGTTAATCTTTGACGGACGGTTATTTCAGAAGGGAAGCCTATTTAGTAGTGACATAGAGAAGCGGGGTGCCCGTTTAGCTCAATCGGTCCATTGTGTTTTCGGTGGGTCAATTTGTACTCGAAAAATAACATGTAACTTAGGTCAATTCGTACCGGTAACCGAATAAAATTCACGATGGATTTACCACGAAAAGTCTGGCTGATTCATCCCCGTGGGATAAAATTTGATCCCAACCCGGAGAAGCAGGCATTTTAGTTCAAATCGAAAAGGATCGAGTTTCACCATCCACAAGTCCCTGTATTAGCGGCCACTTGGGGTCTAGTGAAGTTTAGTACCATATTCCCGAATGTCATCAAAATAAAAACTGGCAGAATATTCTCATCCGAACTATAGGGGACGCCAATGCTGCAAGTATCTGGCATTGTCTCCCGGGTTAGGATGAGTCGTTCCCAACATGGGAAATTTTTATGATAATCGGATATATGGGGTACTAAACTTCATGAGACCCGCCACTTCTACGTCTAGCTTACATATAGACCTGCAGGGTTACTATTGTTGGAACGATATGATCTTTTCCTGTTTGCCTTAGCGTACCCAAGTTATTACACCCTAGGTTGATTGGTGGGCATGGATTAAGGAACCGGACACGCAAAGACTCGAAGCAGAGATCATCAATGTGCCATGTCAATGTGTTTAACCGCTAGGCCATCGCGCCCATCAGACTATTTAGCTATTAACAATGAAATGACCATCGCGTTCATGATGAACATTTCCGCAAATCTTACTTCGAGCCACAAATTTCAAAATTCAAGATATTTTCATCGGCGATTTTTATTTTATCCTACTACACACAAATTCGTAAACAAGCACCGTAAGTTCACGCAAAACATTCTGCAATTTGGCAAGAGTACGAATCGACCAAAAGCGATTTTTCAGAATATAAATTGATCAATCGCTCTTGATATTGAGTTATATTCTGGTTAGAGTTGACCAGGGTACGAATTGACTGGCACCGAGGTAGAAATTTATGTTTTAAAACACGAGGAAATTGTTTCAGACATCTTTGGGTTGTTTCCGGTATTTATCAAGACCGGGTAATTCATACCGTACACGAAAAAATACCACATACAGCGGGGTCAATTCATACTCGCAAGAAATTTGCAGTTGACTGACTTTGCATTGTAAAAACACAGGGAGGTTTGTTTCAGTTTTTCAATTGCAGTAGAATACAATTAAAGTCCGATAATTTGGCATAGCAAGTGAATGGCATTTAACAAGACTCTTATACGCCTGGCTATGAGCACTGGTAATTAATATTACGGTAATACAGTATTTATTTGGAAAAAATTTTTTCCGGTCAATGCGAGATAACTATGGATAATATGGAGCAATTATTGAATGTGCTCGTGGTCAAACGCCAGTGAATTTGTATATTTATATGTAAAAACATGTCTCCGTCATGCATGATCCACTGATGGAATTGCTTGCTTCCAACTGTAGTTATTCTGAAACAAAACTTGATTTCTCGTCATCCCGTCTGGTTCCGAGAAACGTTTCTCGGGGATACAACAAATGGGACTAATTGGCTTGTCAATTATTTTCTGTATATTATGCCAAATGTGGGTTGGATATATTGTCACGAAAGAATGGTAATCTCACTCGTAAAGCAGTATTATGCATCAACATATGTTATTTACTTCGCCGATCGTTATAATGAGGGAAGGGTATTTTTTTGAAAAAAGATTAGTGGAAAATACCGCACAAAAATCTTTGTATTGTCTAATGTCCTTCAATCATGCCCATGCTTCATCATTTTTGATTGCTAATATATTATATTTGTATCATAGTCAGTTGTGCATTGTGCTGAGCAGGTAACATCACTGGGGCACAGGTCACGTATATGATGTCTTAATAACAGTACATAGCTCAATTGTCTAAATTGAAATCAATTAAATTTCAGTTTTTGATTTTATTTTCATTGAATTTAATAGCATTGTTACATTCACTATGATCCCAAACGTGGATAGGTTTTGCAAGAAAAAAAAAGAAAGTACAATTTGATTAGAATTTATATTAAATATGGCAGAATTTCTATTTTCACATATATTATATTTACCTGTAATATAATCTATTCTGAACATCGGACCATATATATGCCTGTCGTGTATGGGGCATGATCACTTCTAGCGGTACCAAAATGTGCTTCGAATTTGCAGTAAATAAATAAATATTCCAAATTTGATCCTAATCCATGCATCCTTTCAAATTAGCCGGGCAAAGAAACTTAAATTTATGGAAGGATATATTCCTGTATATGTTAGCCGGATTTTCAAAAAAAAAAGTGGTGAAAGTATTTCATAGCAATTATATAATGTTTGAAATATCTCTCTCAATTGTCAATTATCTAAACTTAGCAAATTCGGCAAATTTGATTCACACGATTGACCAAGCAAAGAAAATTCCAAATTCCACAATTGTGGCATCGAAGCATTTATTAGCAATGATATATTGCTTGAAATGTCTTTTTAAAGAATACAAACATGGCAAATGTGCCGTAAATTATCTTGATATTTTCAAAATTTGCCAATTATAATCTATGGTAATAAATTATCCCATTGCCAATGCTATAGCGTTCGAAATATCTTCCTGAAGAATTTAAACTTGGCAAATTTGGCAACGAACGATGAATGGAAACCTGGATTGTGTAACGACCATTATGATCATACACCTAGGAATGGCACGCTGTCGGTTGTGTTTATGCGAGCATGCACTGTACATGAAACATGCATGTATTACAGGAAATGCATTGATACTGGTACCTTTGGTAGTATAAAAGTATTTTCCAATGAACTAATAAGTTATCAAATGGTGTTCAGTATTAGCCTGTGAATGACATCACAAAGAAAGAAATGAAAACTTCACATTTTCGACCTGTGAAATTTACATTTTGGAGTAATTGGGCAATTTTTAAATCCCATAAGTAAAATCTATGTTGCCTACTACAACAATGTCAAATATTTTACAAAGTAAATCTTAAAAAAAGATATTGACTTGTGCAATTTGGCTACGAGGCTGACGACATGCTATTTTGCGGGGTTGTAAGGTGATTTTGAAGTACCGTATGTACCTATTGAATGAACTTGTGGGTCAATGTAAACATGGTTTGATGCAGTCAGGGATTGCTAATGAAAATTTTTTTTGTTTTTTTTAAAATAATTATTTTTTTAGGAGGCTAAAGTCTAATGTATTGATTGGGTTTCTTTGGCATGAGATGAAAATTGTGTGGCATGAAAGGGGTATATGGGATGTGCCAAAGTGATACTGTAAATGATGGTGGCTTTGGCCCACCACAAATTAAAAGAAACGGTATTCCGGTTTAGGGTACTGGAACGTAGCATCGTTTCTACCCACGGTGGCATTGACCGACACATCATTTTTCCATATTATTTCGACTTAATATTGTCATTTCTTGTCGGAATTGTTCATTTATCGAAATATACCACATTTTGCATTTTAATACATCGCTTACTAATACTATGTGGTTTATTTTGTGTAAACTCTGAATCAATTAATTGTTGCCCAGTTAGCTTGTATGGCAAATCAATCATTTATTCTCGGACGAAGATGACAACGCAAGACCTCGTGTCTTGAACATAACTAGGTCTACATGACAAAAGTGCTTTCTACAATAGCACAAAACGATGTCACAGTGTGAAAATTCGAAATTGTGTAATTTAGAATTTTTCTTGATCGATTGTTCAGATAGAATTTGGTAAATTTTTAGGTAATATGTGCCAAATCCGCCAAGTTTAGATTAATTTGAAAGATATTTCAAACAATATATTATCGGTGATAATAAAGTTCATATCGAAACATATTCTTCGATTCCACATATATGGTATTTCGAACTTTCTTTGCTCCATTAACTTAGAAGGTTGTGTGGATTGCATCTAGCGATGGGCTAATACCACCTTCTTTATTTGTATTCAGATACCGAGTACTTTATCAAATATGTTTGACACCTTTTAATAACCACATGCATTTGCACTTGATATATAAACCTACTCGCGTTTCATTTATTGAAGTTCGCTCTAAGCAGCGCCTAAAAGGAACCAACTAACAGCCAGTTAAAATGACAAAGAGCTCTTTCATAATTTAAAACCAGGAACTGCACTCTAAGCGAAAAACACCCCAAACTGAACTACAATAATAAAGCCTATTTTAATTTTTACGGTATGGTGGCCAGATTCTGAGATTGTGTTACGGTCAAGTATGTGAATAATACAAAATAAACAACATTGGCTCTAAATTTGTTGAAACCTGAGTAATTTTGACATTTTTCAGAGCACCTGCCGAACTTGTCGCGTTTAGTTTCCTGAGAATGATATTTCAAACAATATATTATAGATATTAAAACACTTTAGAAATCTAGCTAAAACCAGTACATACCGAAATATATTCTTAGATTCCCCAATTGTGAAAATTTTCCTTGCTTCCTTGATCGGTCGAATAATTGTTTCAAAATACTTTCTTTGCCATTCGGTGGGATTGGGAAAAAACAATACATAGGTAGAACCAAAATCAAGTTTTTCAAATTGCTCGAGTTAATTCAAGAGTGCCATATTTTTTTAACTTGAATTTATGAGGAAAATGAGTTGTCCTTGCAAGCACGATATAAGGCTCACAGGTTTTTTAATTTTCTCTTAGTTTTCAAACTCCTTAGACCTATTTCCAAATTGTGATTATATATTTTGATGTATGGTTTATTGATCGATTCATTGATTATATTGATCAATTCTATCTGTATTGATAAAAGTAATTTCCTAAGGGAAATATTTATTGTATTGTACTGCTTTTTAATTTAAACATATGATATTTAAGTCCCCCATTATCGATAACTCAGTTAGTAAAAGCTTAGAATTTATACGCTTCAAGAGCTATGTCTATTTTATCGTCCTGATGCAGATTCAAATTCTGTTATAGATGATTACTATGAGAGCTGCTGTTTGGTGTACACCTCGCTGGCGCATGGTGGTTGGTGTTACTGCTGTTTCTTTCAGCAACCATGGCCATGCATATTATAAATAAAAGGTGAGGCAAAAACCTCCCACTTCAGACTGATATCCATGCAGGTTGTGGCACGACTTATGAATAAATTGACTGCTTTTGGCAAAAGGTGTGTATGCTCGAAGTTGTCATAGGTAGAAGAATTCCCATTTTATGCATGCCAGGAACTTACAGCAATAACAACTTAAGGTTGGGATAAGAATACTCGGGAACATGGTGCTAAAGTTTACTAGACAATGTTTTTAAATGAGGTAGTGGAAATGTTCAATGAAGTGAGATTGTTGTTTTGAGATTCTGTTTGGTTTAGGACAGTGTGGGATACGTTGGATATTTCTATATAATATAACGTTATTGGCCTGATGTAGATTTTTGGTATACTTTTCGTGCATATGCATAAATCTATGCACAATCTATTCTTGTGTGGTTAGGGTAATATCCAACCCTATTTTCCTATTTGTACTGTTTCATACTCCGAATCTATTTTTCGATTTTATTCGTTTGTGGAAATTTTTTGTTATTTTACTAAAATCTTATTTGTATTTCGATCAGGGCTGCGAACTTTATTGGTTTTCGGGTTCGGGTTCACAACTCTGGTAGATTGAACTATTTGTAACTAATATCAGTATGTCTGATAAAATGCTCTTCACTTTTGAGTTTTGCAGAACTTATGATCTTAGCCAACAAATTAGTTTTTTGCGAGTTTCCAGGATCCACGGCCTTGAGCGACTAATCTGCTTTTGTGAGTTTCCAGAATTCTATAATGGTTTGTCAGCTACCTTATAGTTGTTTTATTTCAACAAATTTTGATTGGTTAACTGATTTGGAAGGTAATTAATGCAGAAAATGCATACTTTAGATACCAGTCTATTCAAAAGTGTAACAATTTGCTGAACCTATCTATTTTATGTGTGTACAGTTGTGAAACTCAATATTGGGATCAGTAACTATTTTAAGGCAAATATGAATAAATTCACTCAGGTGCTCGTTCTTGACAATTTCTGGGCTGCAGTTTTCAAAACATAGCTAATTTTGTACTATGTTTTTATTGGGTGATAGTTCCCAACAAAATGATTATGTATATGAGTAAAATTTATTACGTAAACATATGGATGGCCAAAGGTCTTTTTAAGGTATAGCAAATGCTCAGAAACACACATATTAATGGGAAGAGAAGCAAAATTACGACAATGAAACAGATAAAGAATTTTAACATGAGTTTCACTGTATTCTGGTATTTTTCAACACGCCAGTATTTCTGGAAAAAATCGTGACAATTTTGAATAAGAAGTACTTTTATTTCAACTGATGTGCTTGGCATTGAAAAACTACATTATAAATTGAGTTTGTTTAGTATGTCAAAATTTTTTTAAGGTATACACTCTCATTCAAAAATAATTCTCAATTTAGGGAGAAATATACGGTAATATAAAATAATATGCTCTTGTACTTTCATGGTATACATATCCCTGGGACAGATACTGCGAACCTCGAGGACAATCTTGGACTGCAATATTTCTAAGCATTGCCAGATTTGACATTGATTAATTTCATAAAATTTACAAAGTATATGTGCATAAATGGGGATATCAAAGCAAAGTCTCGAGATATGAGAATTGAGAGTAGATCGTTTTCCCTATTATTTTGTATGCATTTGTTCATGTTGGTCAGGAGGGTGACACGTTTTTCATTTCTATATGTGTATATGTGAGAATTCATATATGGAAGGCTTTAAAACCACTGAAATTTTATAAAAGTTGTTTGTTGTTTGTCTTTGAATATTTTTGTAAAATTGAGAATTGAATAATAGGAAAAAATGATTTTTGATCATTTGGAAACATAATTATTCCACTGAATAACAGAGCATTTTCCTAATTTATATTAATTTCATTGCAACTTCATTTTAGTTGTTGGGTTATCAGAGCGAATTAGATTTTAGGCGTTTGTAGTTTAATCATTTTTTTTAAACTTATTCCAGATCTTTTAACCTAAAGAAAACTAGCTTAACTCAACTCACAAAATGGCTGACCAGCTCACAGAAGAACAAATTGCTGAATTTAAAGAAGCTTTTTCATTGTTTGACAAGGATGGCGATGGTACAATCACTACCAAAGAACTTGGAACTGTCATGCGCTCCCTTGGACAGAACCCAACTGAAGCAGAATTACAGGATATGATTAATGAAGTTGATGCTGATGGAAATGGCACTATTGATTTTCCTGAATTTCTTACGATGATGGCAAGAAAAATGAAAGATACGGATAGTGAGGAAGAAATTAGAGAAGCTTTCAGGGTGTTCGACAAGGATGGAAATGGTTTCATATCTGCAGCTGAACTTCGGCATGTGATGACTAATCTTGGTGAAAAGCTCACGGATGAAGAAGTAGATGAAATGATTCGAGAAGCAGATATTGATGGGGATGGTCAAGTCAACTATGAAGAATTTGTGTCAATGATGACAAGCAAGTGATTATGTTATCACTTGATTGACTCGTATTAGATTAATGAAATGATTATAATTTGCTGTTTTAGAATTGTCTTGAATGTTGTGACTTAATTGTTCATAGTAACAGCATATGATATTCCCGCTGACTGACCAAAAATATTTGTAGCATATCTCATTGTATTAGACAAAATTAAAAACACTTAATTTTGGATTTCCATTCGGAGTTGACTGAAATCATTTTATGCTTTTGACGTGGTTGTAGGTTGAAGGATTTCATTTTGTTACGTTTGATATGTGGGCCATAGATCGCAAATAGGCATTGTAAAATAAAGAAAATAATTGGATAAAATGATGGTGGATGAAAATAATGATCACCTACTAAAGTATAATGCAAACATTACATTTTATGCCAGAGTGCAGTCAACGTAGAATATTCAAATTTGGTAGGTTTGAGTCTGTCATATCCATTGTGAATTAAAAGCATCTTTTAAGTGCATCATTGTGGGTTATTGTCGATTTTTTCAAATTTGAGCAAAAATTTCAGTTTGTAGGGGAGCCACAATGGGTCTTCATGGAACCTCATTAGGCAATAATCTTCCCTCGACGTATTGACTTTCCACATGTACAGACACAGTCTGCATTTTTCGAAAGCACGGGAAACGCGATGAAAAAGGGTCTTTATTTTCTGTTCCCAAAAACCGAAAAATACTATTCTTGAACGTTGGCTGATAAACTCGCCAACTTGTTGTGTTGCTAATTTTGTTAGTTTCACCAAAACGACTTTTGCAGGCGCAATTTTCATTAGAATGCGGATGCAGGAGTTCTGTAACAATATCAAAGTAATATTTGAACCTTCGCGCTTCCAGAATCTTAGCTGCGAATACCCTGAGCAAAGCCTTTATTAGATTTGTCAATGTTTGTTTAGGCGGGGTTCACAAGGCGAAAGCCTATGCCTATATATGGTGTTCGAGGAAACGTGGTCATGAAAAGTTCGATATATTTTCTGGCTGGGAAGAGATTACGTCGTTGACGAAAAAGGGGTTTAAAAGAAGGCATAAGAAATTTCTTGATTGCCAAGATACATATGAAGCATGAAATCAATACAACGGTGATTGATAAACAGTGGGCTCCTGTCCGCCAGCGAAATGATTTTATTGCAAAAAATAGGATATGGCGATTAAAAAATGCATGCTAATATCCGAATGTTTTTGGCATATCGGTGTCCCAGAAGTCCCAATTCCTGCATACTTCTCTGTTGATTATCCAGACTGGGAGATTAAGTCGGGTTGTTCTGTGTCTAAAATCTGGCTGCGTGTGATGTGTAATGTGGCATGGTATTAAGTGAGTTTTCGATACTAAAGCAGGTGCGTTTCAACAGGCCTTCACGTGCCGATTTTTTGCGTTAAAACAACACACCGCCGGGCACATGCTGTTAAGCGGAGATCTTCACCTCGATTCGGAACTGGGGCACGAGTGGTTGTGGTTCGGCGGAGATCTTCGCCTCGATTCGGAACTGGTGCACGAGTGGTTGTGGTTCGGTGCATAGGGAAGATGATCTTCGCCTATTGTTCGGAACTTGGGATGCACGAGTTTGACAGGAAAGTTAATATAAATCGTGAATGTTCGAGGCGGAGATCTTCCGATTAGATTTTCGCAAACTGGTGTATTAAAAGCGAGTATTTTGTCGGTTCCCTACATAGCTTAAGGCCGCATTTTCAGTCTGATTGGGTATCTGGTTCAAAAAATCGTTGGGGATGCGATTCGACAAAAATCTTATACGCTATCAATGATGTGAGAAATAAAAATAGGAATTTGATGCAGGAAATTGATAATAGTTTTCTTACTTTACCGACGCTTCAGTTTAACCCAAGTGGGCTCTGTTCAAAATTAATTACCTTACTACAAATACCCAAATCCTATGACAAAAATTCGCTCGACACGCGATCGTTAAAATGTGTATGAAGGCCTGATCTTTTTCTTCATATATTCTCTTTTATTCTCATATTTAATCATTGATATTTTATTTCGTTGTAAAATAACGAAAACGACTAATCATTCGCATGATTTCTTTTTTATTCTTTTCATTTTAAGCTATTTTTTCATGTTCAATTACTGGTCAGTGTTTATTTCCAACATAACTTACCCAAAATGTCAAATTCACGTAATTATCCTCATACTCCAAATTTTATTTTTAATATTTCAGAAGTACGACTCATTAAACAAATTGTTATCTAACGAGCCACTGTAGCGCGATCACTTTACTATATTGGCGTCAAAAGAATTTTCAACAATAGGCGAGTGACGCAGATTTCAAACGCTTTTAACTACAATGGCGCAAATAATAATTTGATAAATTCGGATTTGTCACATTTATGTCACATTGTTTAATACTGTATTTAAATTTTGTATTAATACTTATATTAAAATGTTTGTTTTTTCATTTCATAATTAGCAAAATAAATTGTGTTTTTCAGCCTGCCATTTATTAGTAATAAATATAATATTTTATTTTCAGTCGGCTGTCAAAAGTCTAAATAAAAATTCCGCACATGGCACCGGAATTTTTTTCATTACCATACAGAAATATATTCAGGAATTGCCAATCTATGTATCCCCACATTGATTTTTCTTCTGTTTTCGAGAGATATAAGAATATTCTACGCTATATTTAGCGGATAAATATATTCCGGCAGGATTATTCACCAGCTGTTACATCCATTTAAAGGTAAAATTACGTACGTCATAATGGGAATATCACGGTTCGCGCGTTCATGGTAGTAAACAAAAAATGTCGATATCGGGCGACACACGATACTCTGTACTAGTAAAGTCAATAATACTTCGACGTTTTTTGGTGAGAATGGGACACTGATGGATGGCTTCGTCAAGATGGTATGAAGAGATAGGGGTGGTGATTTCAAAGTTTTGAGATTGAACGAGTCTTCGTTTAATCGGAAGCTCTTGAGATCGATAAAGGATCTGATTCTGTGCGTACAGTATTATAGATGGTTGCGTTGATAATTTTGTGTCATTCTTACCCCTTCCTACATCACTGCCTAAAAGGCCATTTACCTTTCTATTATATAAATGGGGGGGGTCCTATGATCAGTCAAATGATTTAAAAACGCTTTTTCCAAAGCAAGGCTCTCTCCTGTTGAATACAAACTTATGTCCTCAAATATCTTTTAACTTGCAGAATACAAAAAAATGTTGAGAAAACATATCAGTAGCAAACTTGATACAAATAATTTAAATAATGAGTAATGCAACAGACTTGTTGATGCTAATTTTATTGCATTTATTTTTCAATATCAATCAATTAATACTTCTATTTGCAAGGAGTGCAGTAATACCCTGTTAAACATCATTATAAAAATATACATTCTTAAATGTAACTCAATTGTCGTATTGTGAAGGAACTTTATTGTGATACCTAGAGCATAGTTTAACAAATAAGTAGTAAACAAACGAACAAAAAAAATTGTCACAGCATCTCAAGATTGTTTCAGTTCAGATTTTATCTTCCGGGTTTTTAAAAATTCATTATCACATTTCGCTCTAACAAACAAACACGAAATTTGTGATGTTAGCTTGTCATAAAAAAATCCAAAAATTGAAAAGTGCATGTTAAAAGATAAGAAATATCATCACAATTCTCAAAGAACATGTTTCAAAGTATCAAATAAGTTAATACTTACACTGAATATATAAACAAATTAGCTGCCGATGAATTGTTAAATGCACGGCATAATTTACATGAAAGGAGAAATGGTTTTGATACATTGTGTTAAATGCAGCATTTTACATTGCTGCTCATTTTCATTGCTAATTCACAAACTGGAATCACCATAATGTAGACTACGTGCCCAACAAAGCCTAAAGTGTTTAAAACTGTCGCCCCTTGGATACATATTGTTCGCCTAGTTTTACTTCCCAAACCCAGGACAGGCTTTTCTCGCTCTCTGTTTGATTACATTGGTATTGTACAAGATATGCAGTTATCTTAAAATTGCCCAGATTAAAATTTAAAAACAAAACATTATCACTTGGTCACTTACAAAACTCTACTGGACACACCTTAGCACTACCTAACTATACTTAAACGGCCAAGAGTCTCTTTAAACTGAAGTACTTCAGCCTTGGACAGAAAATACGTAACATGTTTTTTTAAAAAGTCTGCAATACGCGAATTATAAATGACGTTTATTATGAGTCAATTCGTACAACGAATTACTCAATATAATTCAAATACTTTACCTATAATTCTTTTCCGTGGTTCGGGACTTGGGACCGTTTTTGTTCACAGTATCTTGTTTACTCGAACATGGTTGGTTGGGAACCCCATGTCCCAAATCACACGTATCACTGGGTAGGACAATTGGACAACCTGTTTTCTGTCATGTATACTGTACCAATTTTGCCAAGTGTATATTCCTTACGTTCGATCGACGCTGTCATCATTATTTTCAAAAAACGTATAAATTCTCGATTGCATAATATTTTATCTAGATTTTTTGGGGGCGAGAGGGGGTTCTAGTTCTATCTATACCAGTGCTTGACTTTGGTTTCATTTCATGCATAATCTTTTAAATTTCAAAACAAGAAGTTCGCGTGGGAAAGCACGAAGTCGAGACAGATTTACCAATATTATGCGAATGCGTTCCTGGTGGATGTAGTATGTTGGTAAAAAAATTGTTAGCTACGTTTTTCACCATTCGGAGTTTTCCAGATATTTCTGGCATTGTCGTTTTGGAGCTCAGATTTATAATGATAAGATTTCTTGCACTCAGTCCAGCCTTCGCTGTTCTCCCAATTCAACGTTTGCTGTAGTTGAAATGTAATAGGATGGTAATTCATTACGAGAATTATGTGTATTATTTTTATATGTTTATGTATACTGAGAGTTTATGCTCCTGATCCAATAATGCATTACTGGCGTCTCAGTTGAGCATGACTTCTCATTTTTTCGTGGTCATGTGTTTTTTGTTTTGTATTTTATCTTCATGTGATTGCTGTGATTATTTGTAAATGGGCATGTTTTTAACTGAGTTTGGCATTAATGATTGCTTCTTGTTTGATTCTTAGAATTTGTGATTGGTGGTTAAGTAAAACAAGAAAATTACGTAAGCAATGATCCCACCATTATAATCTCAGGATGAAAGTATTCTAAGTTTCATTAATTTCCTCACCAAACTGT
The DNA here is from genome assembly GCA_963675895.2 of Styela plicata. Classification (NCBI taxonomy): domain Eukaryota; kingdom Metazoa; phylum Chordata; class Ascidiacea; order Stolidobranchia; family Styelidae; genus Styela; species Styela plicata. The sequence goes on from OZ023139.1 coordinate 1,029,525, forward strand.
TTTGGTAACCAGTTGAGGTGAGAAAATCTCATTCTTCATCGCCAGATGTTGCCATCTCCAAAGTAAAATAAACGTCGCACTTACATCGTTCATGAACTATATACCCCATAATGACAAAAATTCACCACCGTTGAACAAATATTGCCGGTCCACATGTTTGTAAAAAAGTTTTGGTCATAGCATTTAATCAGTAATATCCATGTTAATATGCCAAATTAGGTCCATAATGACTTTTAAAAATCAGACTATCTTGGAATAAATACTATTCACTCTTTAAAACATTCCAAATCTGGACAAAATGGTTTTTAACATCAATCTCCAGCGTCGAAATTAATCCTTAAAATATGCCAAATTTGGTCCATAATGGCATTTTTTCATACAACCACTTTTTGGAGTGGATCACCCTGGCTAGCGGCCACTTATAGACGGATAGGGTTAGAATTGCTTGAAAGGTATTATCTTTTCCTGTTCAGCTTAGCTTAGCCAAGTTATTACACCCTGAGTTGAGTGATGGACATGGATTAACGAGCCGGACTCGAACCCGAGATCTTCAACCTGCGATGCCATATTGTTTAACCACTAGGCCATCGCGCCCACATGGCTCATTTCTTAAATCCTCGATCAAATGCAAACGCCACAATACCACTCCTGCCTTGCCAATTGCTATGACAATTAAACTCCAGCAGCGGTAAATCCGTTATGTCCAATATTGCAAAAAATAACATCTGGAATTATTATTGTCGAACTTTTGTATCATATTGTAAATGTTTTTTAATCAATCTATGTTACGATGGCTGTATCCAAAATACCAAAACGATATCATTATAATAATTCATATTAGTAACAATAAAAAGTTGAGTTAGTATTGTAATTTGACTGTCTCGGACAATTTATCAAGCGATGCATGTAAGAATTTGCCACTCTTGGCGGTGTATATAATTTGGCTCGAAATTTGGCACAAATACCAGTGTCTATCATGAAAGGCGATCCTCATCCTTATAGCAATGTTAATTTTTTTTTTAAATTTATCCCCTTTCATTTTACCCCTCTTTTCTTTTACTTACTTATTTTTTTTGTTTTCACGTATTTTTTCTTTCATGTAAAGTTTCTCCAGTACAGTCCATTTTTTCGCTTGTGTTTTAACGTATAGTGTGATTGTGTCTGTGTCTGGTGCAAGGGTGGTAGTACGGTATGGTACGAAATTTTTATCGTACTTCGAACCAACAAAATAATTTTGTACCGAACTTCGTACCGTACCTTTCGAAAATTTTCCGTACCGTACCGTACGATATTATTTTTTTCGTACATCGTACCGAACTTCGTACCAGTACGAAATTAAGTTCGATTAATATTTTCCATTTATCGTACTTAATTTCGTACCAGTACGAAAACAGGTACGAATCGCTGGGCAGCAATTTCGTACCGTACCAACTACCAATGTCCAATTCAGCTTTATTTGTAAGATCTGGCCACCGCGAGAAACGTCACGAACATCTTACAACAAAGTCATCTAGTTCTTGCTATCTGGTTTAAAATCCAGGACAGTAAAATATAGGCGTAGCTATGCATATGTCTCCCTAATACCATTGCATGGTTATAACTACAGTATCATTGTGCATTTTTACATCTGGTATTTCTTGTGCAATTTACGTCCTCTTCACATTACTGAATAATGCTATTTATTTTTTCAAACCAGACAGACGTATTACCAACATGCCCCGTTGTCTATATCGTGACTTGGCTTTTTTTTTACAAAATATATCTCCTAATTAAGATGAACATCAGCTAACATTCAACTCAAAACAGCCTAAATATATCTTTATATTCTGATGTTTCTTCTGCTCTGACAATTTACTTCTATGTGTTAGAGTACAAACAAAACGTAATATCGGTCGTTACTGGTTAACGTAGTTGCATAGTTGGTCAGGGGGAGAGAGTTTTTAATCAAATATTCATAAAATTTTCGCGCGCCTGCGTCGCGCAATATTTTTCCTTGATTAATTTTGTATATTTCGCAGCATTTAGTCTTTAAAGTGAGAATTTTTATTCAATTTTTACAAAAATTTCAGCGGGCTTCCGCCGCGCAGATACATTTTCCTGTCCGGTAATGTTTATTTCACTCTTAAAACATGTATTTTTGTTTCGTTCTCCATAAAATTTAGCGCGCCTCCGGCACTCTAATCTTTTTTGAAATTTGAAAGCCTATGTTTGCATGTTCGAGAAAATGGCACCCCCCACCTAAATTTTTTCTGGATCCGCCATTGTAGTTGGTATATTCAGACAGTGCAACCTATGCCATTGTGAATTTTAAATAAAAACAGATCAGAGCACATCGGCAATGCTAACGATTTATTCAGAAACTACGCCATGATTTTTAGTATTATGAATGCTGCTTATCTTGTCGATTTTAATTGGGCTTTCACAACTTTCGTTATTACAGAAAAATGCATTCAGATTAAGATGTCATAAATCAGCGGCCTATATGTATTTCCACGCAATCACAAAGTTTTACGCGCCACTGCAGTAAAAACCGATATACGACATAGCTCATCTTATCAGCTCAAGTGAATCAGTTGCATTTTTTTATTACCATACCTGCGCCGCTTTTAATCATTTTAAAATTGCCCTTGATTTTAAAAATTCTTTGACACAATTTATATTATCAGCGCCCCGTTATGAAACGGCATAGATGTTAAACAAAATTATTTTTTTTTTTGAATTGATTTGAGAAGAATAAAGTGTAATGCGAAGGTACGAAAAAGAGTACGGTACGGTACGAAATAAATACCGAACTTCGTACCGTACCGTACCAAGTACGAAAATTGAAAAAACGAATCGTACCGTACTATCGTACCGGCAAATTCAATCGTACCGTACCGAACTTCGTACCGTACCGTACTACCAGCCTTGGTCTGGTGCCCGTTTATTTATTTTTTGTGGGAGAGAGGGTCCCGTATGATGTGTTTGGCCGAATTTAGCAATTTTTATATATATATATTTTTGAGGTAAGCAAACGCCTGTTGCTTTCTTCGAATGTTTCTTTGAAACTTATTCCGTGGCAAGTTTTTAAATTTTATTTTAGGTTTTGTTTGCCTTCCTCATAACTCTGTGATGTGATATCATTGTTTGTATCACTGTTTGTGTCGATGGAGGTGTCGAAATAAAAAACTATGTCTACGATCAGCGACGTGCGGGTGGTGTGCTTCGATTTTCACCGGTCTGTAGCGGTTGTGTAATAATAAGTATTTCAAGTATTGAGTGAAAAATATTGTGTTAAGTTCACCGATCGATTGTGCGTCAGGACACGGTCTAATTTTAACTTGCTTGACAAAATAAAATTTTTGATTTTCTCAATCGCAGCCGAAAAATGTATTGTCGGTTTGATCCTGAACCTTTCGACGACCAAATTCATGAAGTTTCGTGGCACAGAGCGGAAAAAAATGTGATCAAAAGGTTGGACCACCCTTCATATAATATATAAAGGATGGAATAGATAAATATAAGAATCCGTTTTTGTATCCGGCATAGATTTCCATCATTCGAGTACCGAAACCAATTGAAATGTATTTTAAATGCAGTGTAAATTTTCATTTGAACTCCATGCGCCGCCACACCTCAATATATGATATAGTTTTACTAAAAAGTCAAGCGCCCTCCCGCGATTTTTGTATGTTTTTTATGTAGTAGAATTTGATGCAGTGAAAAACATTCCCTGCTGATCACATTGTATTAAAATTCTCCATCACTCGTTCAAATATTCTTTGACGTACAGTTTTCACAGACGGTATTCCATCCATACCCATGGACGATATTCGGGAAGGAAATAAAAAATGATTTATCGCTGGAATTTTAATGCCATTACTGTCGTTCTCATCTTCAGCTCAGTTGCCAGAGCATGTGGAAATATGAGCAAATGTGGTGAAAGTGAATTTACCATTCCATAATAGGGTTTCTATTGGCAACATCGACGTTAAAATACCTGGCAAGTCACTCGAGCACGTGCCTGGTAGACAATCCTTCTCAAACTTTCCATAATAAGAATTCTTCTTCATAGTTGTACAGCTAGTAGACGGCCCTTACCTGCTGGCAAATACCATATAATACTTTCCATAATGCCGCCTCTGCAGCTGGTAAATACTATGTAATACTTTCCATAATGCCGCCTGCGGTCACTGTTATAGGAACTGGCCTCAGTTGGTGTTGGAATGCAAGAAAAATATTTATGAGAGAAACTGACAGCGAATGTTTCCATGATTTCATGAACAGAATGATTCCATGATTTCTATAGCCCAAACTCACAGTACTGTACCGGTACAATTAATTGATGAGCGTACTTTAGAATTGTCATAACGTATTCTATGCGTATACAGTATATGTATGTATACTGTATAAGTAAAATTGGTGCGTTTATGTCTTAGCCCTAATCTCAGTCCGATGGGATATCTGAATTATTCCCCTTCTACTCTCTGACTTACTGTTCGGTAGCGCAATAAATGGAATAAGTCCCTCGCGCATTTGATGATCGACTTTTTCTCTCAAATAAAATTTTCTATCTCCATCACCGAGCCGGCGCAAGAGTATCACGTTATTGATGCGTTCCCTCGCTCTGCGCGCTTCTCTCTCCACACACGCCGAAGAAAAGCGTTACCGGGCAAATGTATGCCGCCCAAAAACTCAGAACTGGCATTAGATATAATTGTTTTTCAGAGATTATAATAGAATTAGAGAACTATCTCCATCACCGAGCCGGCGCAAGAGCATCAAGTTATTGATGCGTTCCCTCGCTCTGCGCGCTTCTCTCTCCACACGCCGAAGAAAAGCGCGTTACCGGGCAAATGTATGCCGCCCAAAAACTCAGAACTGGCATTAGATATAATTGTTTTTCAGAGATTATAATAGAATTAGAGAACTATATCTTCTCTGAAATTAATTCAAGAAGTTTTTAGGTTTGAAAATGAAATGAACACGATATATTATTGGAAGGATGTTTTCAATGCGATATTATTTCGCAATATTCATTGAAATCCTGTGCTAGTGATATCTGATATAGTGTTGTTCATCGAATGCATGGTGAATAAAAAACACTATGTAACCCTAAAGGAGTTTTGATATATAAAAACCCACTTTTATCTTTCCTTTTTCCCGTATTCATATATTTACTCGAGGGTGTTTTTTTTACTGGTGTTTATAGGTTGACGGGGCCTTGTGCATCTATCTTGTCTCCCATTCTTTTTATATCAATTCATCGAACTTTTACATATCATGCTTTATCACTGAGGCCAATAAACATACATAACTTACATGTCAATCAGCGATGGTGGAATGTTACCGATATTAAGGGTCGGGTCTGCCAATCCAATGAGAAGGACAGACTTATTGTTTTAAAGCCCCCCATGCTTCATTACAAATACGGCTGGTTCCCATACGGCTGGCTCGCACGCGACTGACTGTCTCATACAAACCTCGACACCCAATGATACCACAACCTGCCAACCATAGAAGATCATGCTTATTGTGCTTTAATTTCTAGAGTTAAAGAAATACTGTCTGACCATAATACAGTATACGTGTATAGTTATAGGCACAGAAGCTCATCTACTCGCACAAAAGTCTAGCACTGCGATCCTTTGTACTGAATTTCTGATCATCAAGTGGGAAGATGGAAAAAATTGGAATAGTGGGAAGGTATCCTAGTTTTAGACCGAGACTAAATCTGGTTAATCAGGCTGATCTTATTTCAATATTTTAGGAGAATCGTGAAATATATTTGTATCTAGTTATCAGGTTGTGCGAATTCTAGGGTCTCATGAAGTTTAGTATCATATCTGCATATATCCAATTAGTATCATAAAAGTTTGCCATATTGGAAGCGACTCATCCTGACCTGTGAGTCGATTTGTATCTAGTTATCAGGTTGTGCGAATTCTAGGGTCTCATGAAGTTTAGTATCATATCTGCATATATCCAATTAGTATCATAAAAGTTTGCCATATTGGAAGCGACTCATCCTGACCTGTGAGTCGATGCCATATACTCGCATTGTTGCCCTCTGGTTAGGATACGGATATTCTGCCAGTTGTAATTTTTATAACATTTGCAAATTGGTTACTAAACTTCACTAAACCCGAATTTTATTACTATTCATTCCACCTGCAATCAGCTAAAGTGAAGATTCATAATTATTTCTAGCAAATTCAGATGAGAATTTTTTCTGTGCAAAATTCGTGTCTAGGTAAAACATTCAGCTCATTCCAATGCACTTTTTGATTAACATTACAAGATCAGGGTGGATCACTATAGTTATAGAATCTACCGAAACTACTACAGGAATGACCACAAAGGGTGTGAAAAATGTACCGAAACAGTCTCTAGATGTAATTGGCCATTGATAATTATTCTAAAGAGTTTTGACGTGGTCCTAACAACCCTTCCTCCCCAGGAACGAAATTTGAAATCTGTGATCAGCGATTATAACACTTAGTTATACCAATATGATGTAACACAATGTCTTAACTAATTTAGTTGTATTTGTTTATCAAGTCTCAACATATTCGTTGTTTCCTTCATTATACAGTGAACACAAAAGTGTCAGTTTCTGCTTTGACGTATGGCTGACAATGTCAATAACGACATGACGAAAATGGTTGCGTCAACTAGCTGCACTAATAATCTTAGTTGTTACCTCGAAAAATAACTACAGGGTTGTTTCAGGACATTTTCCACTTTTTTTGGGGTCGTTTTTGTAATTTTCGGTCATTACTCAGCCACTCAACACACAATAGTTATTGCTCCCTAGTCCCTATGTATATCTGTCGCACACAATTAGGTGCACTTCATAGACTTCATCGAGATGAATTTTTCCAAATTAATTGGATTTTCTTATGGAATTTTGGTCAATAATTGATGGCATGTTAACTCGAACAGATTTCGGACAATAAAGCAAGTTTTGAAGTTTGCTCCTGACTATATTTTTATCATTAAATTCACGGACATGTCAGGAGAAATCTGGCCCTATATTAAAAAGTACAATATACAAGTATTCTGCATGAACTTAGTTTGAAGGCTGCTTTGAATGATTTAACTTGATATGACATCGCCTACATGATTAAGTACTCAATGGTGGAACAGTTTTGGTGCGATATGCTTATCATAAAATTTGACATAATGTTTATTTATATATTCTTCAGAACTGCATACAACAATAAATTCATCAACAATGCCTGACTGTATTCCCTTGAAACAAGAGTTGACCAAAATTTCACAAGAAGTTATAAATAGTACTAACTGAATGCCACCTCAAATGCTTTTACGTAGTTAATCAAAAAATCTATTAACTCTCATTTAGTGGTTTGATTGGAAAGAGTTGGGCGATGTTATTTGCATCTGCTGGTTATCAAGTTTACATATACGATGTTGATGAAATGCAGTTGAAAAGAGCTTTGGAGTCGATTAGGTTTGACTTTTTATTTTGGTTTTTAGGTAATGTGGAAACATTTTGTTGAAGGTAATTGTACACTTAATATTTTAGAAATCAGCTGGAAGAATTTGAAAAATCTGGTCTATTGAGGGGTAAACTCAGTGCAAAAGAACAATTGAAATTGATAAAAACAACACAAAATCTAGCTGATGTTGTACAAAATTCGAAGCATGTGCAGGTATGAGAAAATCTTGATATGTTGGCCATCCTTATTTGCGAAGAGCATTGATGGAAAACATTTGTTATATCACATCGAATAAAATATGTATATATTTACATATGTATCAAGCAGTGAGCATTATTAATAATGGAATGATTTCTTCGAAGCCATTTGCAAGTTGATACTTAGAGGGATTAAATTTATGGAGTGATTTTTAAGAGATTTAAATAAATTAAATTTATCAGTTCTTCATGTATTTTTACATTGTTGTGCCTTTATTAGAAGGAATTTATTGGCCTTGATATATAGCTTCTGTATTTCTATGCCCCTTATGAAAGTGTTGTTTAGTTCTGGATTTCTGAGAAATTGACAATGTATCGTCCCTTTTGGGCTCGACCTATTTCCATGTTTTACATTATTTTGTATGCATTTAATAATTTGATTACCATTTCATGGCTTTTCTTATTGGTTGCTTGTCATTAATTTGCTTCCTTGAGTCTGAGCGAGATAAATTCTCCTAATTAGTTGTATAAGTGCTGTGCAACTTCTCAGCAAAAAAGTGAATGTCAGTAGTGAATTTTCCAAAATACCGTATCGTTGCCAGTTTGTAACGATACAAGGATTTTGCTGCATGCCGCTTAAAATGATTTGGGTTAATACAGTATCACACCGAAAGAGGTCATACGCTTCAAACTTCCTAGCTCTAAGCAATGGTAATTATCTTCTACCAAGGACAATTCTGAAGGCTGTTGTACCCATAGGGCATGTTGAATGATATAATATGATTGATATTTGGCATTAGTATCAAATTTATATAATTTCGAGTAATTAGGATTAAGCACAGCAAATACCTAGTTTGAGTAATTAGTTGCTAACTGTATCAGCATAGGGCAGTTAATCATTAATTGGGTTGCATTTTTAAAGACACGCCTGGTAGATTCCAAACTTTATACTTATATTACACTTGAATAATTCTGCAAGTATTGGTCAAGTGATGATCCATAATACGATAAGTCTAGTAATTAAGTACTTCGAGAAGTAATTACTTGAAAATTACTTGAGAGCAATCTTTGAATAAGTTCAATTGTCTTTGTTTCATTCCCTATTTGTGACTAGTCCTGATTCTAGATCTTCTAGAACTTGTTCTTTGGGTTATTATGGTGAATGAAGGAATAAATCTAGATTGTGTTCCGCCTTTTTTTCCCACTGTCGACTTTCCAGAATGTAAAAATGCTGCACCAGAAATTTATTCAATTGCTGTGAAATTTCATCTTATGCTTTTTTTACATATAAATGTAAATGATTTCATTTTTTTTAAGGAATGCGTGTTTGAAGATCTGGAATTAAAACAAAAAGTTTTCAAGGAAATATGTGAGCACTGCAACAGTGATGATACAGTTTTGTGCAGTTCAACATCTTGTATCATGCCATCAAAGTTATTTCAAGGATTAAAAAGAGTTTCACAGTGTATTATTGCACATCCAGTGAGTTTTCTCTAAATATATAATCAATTGTAATCATATCCTCACCTATTGAGAGGACTCAAAATAACCTTTTCGTAATTTTTGAATTAGACAATTTTTTGATGAATTGATCTTTAAAATGCTCACACAATTCAAGGAAATTCTTGTATATATTCCTCAAATTTTATGCTATTTTTATTTATATATTGATCAAAATTAGTTTTGGTAATTTCAGATACATTCATTTTTGTATTGAGTTTTGGATCATATCATCTTAACGAATTTTAAAGGGAAATTTTAAAACAGGGTGTTGATGTTTTGATACATTTGCACAATTCAAATTTTTCAAATATACGATATTGTAACGTTTATATACTAAATCGTTTTCTAGTTAGTGTATATCAAATTATCGCTAATAGTATTTGAACGATTCTAATCAGAGATGCAAGTTATCCAAGCTTCGATATATTTATAAACCCAGCACAAATGTCCCTTGAGGTTGTTTCCAGATAGATGTGTTCCTGAAATGGTTCAATTGAAGTTTATCAAGACCCAGAGATTAATAGTGTGTATGTAACTGGATAGAATGAGCCACCACTTCTGCGACTTGCATGAAAATTCTGAGTGCTATAAAAAGAAAACAATAATCTAAAACCTGTACCATATTTGCACAAAGAGTTGGATGTAGGGCAATTTAATAGTTTTCAACATGTTTTCAAGGAAATGAAATTGTTCCTGACATCTGTATTTACCAAATTTTCAGTTTCAATGTTAGGTTTTTTTTATCCTTGGCAGTGTAATCCACCAGCATTATGCCCCCTCACGGAAATTGTGCCACATCCTGAGACTTCAGCTGATGTTATTAAGCGTACTAAGGACCTGATGTCGGAGATTGGACAAATACCAGTTTTGCTGAAGAAGGAAGTCGATGGTTTTGCATTGAATAGAATCCAATATTCTGTGATTAATGAATGTTGGAGATTGGTTCAGGTATGTGAATTAAGGGGGCTAAGCTTTAAATTTTCATTCATCTCGCGTGTATTGAACAATCGCTAAATCTGTTGTGCGTTCACTATTATTATATTATGATGAAATGAATTTTATTCCACAGTATGCTTTTAACAATTTTACGAATATATCTGGTTGCGAGATTTTTCTTGTGTCTTGCTTTTGTAGGTATTGTATAATTATATAAATATTAGTATGGTTATTTAAAAATTACAATATATTATAATTTCAGGAAGGATACATGTCTGTAGAGGATGTTGACAAGGTTTTTACAGCAGGGCTGGGGATGAGATATGCCTTTATTGGACCTTTCCAGACAATTCATCTTAATGCGGAAGGTTTGTTTGATGTACTGATTTGATTGAGTATAGATGTTGAATTTAGATTGAAACACGACCATATATGTCTTGGGGGTTTATTGGCTGTGACGGCGTGGTGGTTAAACATATTGGCATCATAGGTTGAAGGTCTCAGAGTCTCGTTAATTCATGCCCACCAGCCCAACGTTGGGTAGGCTAAGCCAAACAGGAAAAGATATCTGTCCAACAATTCTAACCCTGTCCATCTATAAGTGGCTTCTGGAAGATGGCATTGGTCAGGGTGATGCACTACAAAAAAGTGGCTATAAAAAAAAATTTAAGATATAAATTCGTTTGTTAGTAATTTATTTTAAATCCGTTTTTAATAGGATATTTAGTGAACAATTTTCCAGTTTACTACTTTTCGGCAGTTTCTATGTAAATCGAACGTTATGCAATTTTACTGCGAATTGTAAAGGTCCATATTATATATCTGTATTTCACTGTTTGATGAATTTATCAAATATTAAGGTACACTGCAGTACATGGACAAATATGCTGAAAGCATCAAGAGGGTTTCATCCACGTTTGGTCCTACACCAGAATACGATAAGGAATCTGTTTCAAAAATCAATGCTGTGAGTTATATCATTGTATGCGATTACGTTATAGGAAAATTGTAGCAAATGGCAGTGTAATACTCAATGACCAGAAGAAAGTGGATACATTAATTAGAAAAATTCTATGCTGTTGTACATGACTTTACAGTTTTTTACTTCAGATATATGTCTTGCATATTTCAATCCATATTTTCAACTTTTCAGGAGATTTGTCAGGCAGTCCCAGATACTAAAGAAAGCCTTGAACAAAGAAGAAAATGGCGAGACAATAGTCTTGCTGAACTAGCTAAATTGAAGAAAAAAAATCCGGAGTAGGAAAGCGAAAGTGCAACATGCAGAGAATGTTTATTAATATAATATCATTTTCTATTATAATTGAGTAAATTAATTTTTTCTAATTTATCTTCATCATTTTGTGCAATATCAAATAAATACTGATTGGATACTGATAGTGATGTATGTGATATCACAAAAGTTGTCGGAAGAGAAAACCTAATGTTTAAGATATGACCATAAAGGTTTTAAATGTATGGTGTGAGTCTTGCGGCTTTGCTCTGCGAATTTTGTTTAAAAAAGCTGCAAGAAAAACAATTTTGTTGCCGTCTGATGTAAAATAAATATAAATCTTTTACTACGACTTCTTGTTGGCCTCCCTATAAACTCTTAACCCAAAATGAATAATTCACTCGTACGTAGTCATAGAATGATTCTCTTGTCTAGATGTCCAAGGTACCAGTACATATTCCCCCATGCAAGATTTATGTTCACTCGTCTAAAGAAAAAACGCTATTATACATATACATGGCAAAATTAAATTGAATTAAATCGAGACGGCCTATATGCGCTAGACCTTGCTGGCCTAAAACTCGTATGCGCGGCTTATACCCGCTATCAACAAGGAACCGCTCTCATTGTAAAAATCTCATGACGAAGAAAAACATGTTTACACGCTGTTAATAATATACAAAAAAGAACACAGACAAAACGCAGACATTTGCATAATAATTACAGAAGCCCAAAACTTGGGCAATTTAGCAGGCAAAAAAGGACAGTCATCCCAACAGTTATCAGCCACAGATGTGTTGACCTGCAAAGGCTCCGTCCATTCGCCACCGATGCTCCTCAAATTTGTCAGAGGTACGGTCTTTGCAGTTGATTGTGCATATACTAGCAGACCCGAGAAAATGTATAGTACGATGCGGAGATTTGATCATGCTTTGAACAGCATGGGTTGCTTGTTATGGTCATGTTGGGTCAAGCATACATAGCTTTGTGATATCACAAAGTTGTCAGGAGAGAAAACATGTTGGAAAGACATGACCATAATAGTCCGGCCACCAAACCCATATTTTGGCCACAATGGGCGATGCATGTAACAGAAAAGGTATGGTATTTATATATTTATTTGGGTTATACATCCCAGGACTATGCCAACTCAGTATCAAAGGCTATCTTCAAACTCTTTTTTATCTATTCACTGATATATGCATGTATGTATGTATGGGACAGACAAGGTTTGGTGCCTTGAGATTATTTTTGGTTCATTCATCTCCGGACTGTGTCACATCAGTATGAAAACTCATTTTTTATCTATCACATGATGCTCATATGATTAAATTGTAGGTGGATGGATCAAGTATAGAATAACTACCTCCAAAAACATCTTTTTACGTTTTTATGGTTATACTAAACCCATGTGCGCGCTATACATGATATTGATTTGACCACAAATAACTATAATTCAACCATTTTTGTATCAGAAATGTAGGATCAATCTTAAAAAGTTTTAACAAATGTTAAGAATGCACCTAACAATCAGTATCAATAAATGCTTGATTGGGAAAAAAACGCATCAATATACACGGGGCAATAATCACTGAGCATTGTTACAACCAGAAAGAGTGAGAGCACTTCGAGATATACCCCTCCCTAAAACATAAGCAAATTGCAGGGAGCCTTACGATATCTGGCTAATCACATTACTCTTGCTCCTAGAAAAGATGCAAAAACACAAACAATCGAGTGTTGACTATCTATCTGCTCGTGCGATGGAATTCGCATACCCGACTGGACAAGCGATCCATAGAACAACGCATGAAGTGTTCACAGCAGGTGGATAGTCCAGGTCAGGTTGGATGGAGATGGTGGCGGATAAACAAGACTCGGGAACCTGGCCCACGGTGACCGCGATCCCGAGCGATGATTTGGAAAAGGGAAAGAAAATATCAAAATTTGTCGTTCGTCATTTACGGCACTAAAAGTGACCGTATCGATGGTCCAAAATTCAGTCAATAGTAGTGAACAGTTCAAAGAAGATTGATTAATGGGCTTGCGGAGCCACTGATGTTGCTAGAAAAATTTCCAAGTTGATTCACAAGACCCAAAAATGCCCTCAATTCCGTAATATTGCTTGGTTTTGGAAATTCAGAAATCGCACGAATTTCTCCAGCATCCACACGAGCTTTGCTGACTCAATTTCTTGCAGGTGTACCATGCAAATCGCAAATGTGCATTCGTTCAGGCAAAATTACTCAATGTCATGCAGATGTACCATGCTGTCGCAGATGTGCATCGTTCACGAGGCTTGTTCCCTTGATATTACATTTCAAGCGACTCGATCTCTGTCCTGTTCGCTGAAAAAATATCATGTGCTTGACTTTTCAATTTATTGGCGTTGAAGTTGATTTGTTGCAAAAAAATTTTCTCGACCAGACATATTTCTGCCCCTGAATTCTGGCGAGGTTCACCAAAATAGACCGTCATTCGAGCTTAATATATTTATCGATATATTCAGAGCTCTTCGACTGTATTGTCCTGGCTTTAACTACACCGATATTCTTGCTAAAGGAAACAAATTTTCCCGAATACATGACATTCCAATTTTTCGTAACCATGTCTTTTCCCGCCATATTGACGGGAAACATCGGCATCAATTCGATTAAAAAGCAATTCGATCATTGTGATTAAATATAAATCAAAACTTCCTCCCTTGATTTGCTTTTTGATGTAACTCAAAATGTCATCGACAGACTTTTCAAACGATAGTATTCCAAGTGATAAGCATCCGCGAAAGACGACAAATTGTTTTGCTTGTGGTTTTCTAGTTACCCCAAGACTTGCATACAGTCGGACCACACGACTTTCCGTGAGTCAAGTCCTGACAGAGATATATCAACCGTCAACTCTGGCGGAGATTTGGCTGCTATGCGCCCGTTCTCGATGTACTTTCTCAAAAGGTAAGTGAAGATATCGGAGTAGTCATTTTTTGTTGTTGCATTTCTAAAAATTGTCACCTCCACACTTTTCTAAGTTGGAGTGGTGGATTCAGTTTCCAATCTGCCAATTTCTCGAGTTTTCTCCTCCAATTCCAACTTTGCTTTTTCGAGCATTAATGATAACTCTGCTTTCGTCGCCTTTCCAAAAAAACAAAAAACTATACCCCAATGGAATTAGTACAAATAAACCCCAAATCCAGTTTTCTACAATGCAACTAAAGTAATCAGTTTATATCCAATAGTCCTATTGCATCATTGCAAATACCGAAAATGACCTGTTCTATTCTAGATAATTTCTCAGATTCGTATAAGACGCGGTGGTTGATATAATCAGATTTCAAACAACATATCATACGATTTGTAAACAGATATTAACTATACCAGTGAGAACACAAAAAGCCATACCGCACAACAGGTAAACAAGTGACAACGAACACATACAACTCTGGCTATTGATTACTCTCCCGGGATTTATCCGTGAAAGTAAACAATGACCAGACGCGTACGCAACACTCCCAGAAAAATTCGAACCCCCTTTTTGCATTGCTATCACAGCCTGCGAATTTCTCAGCATAATCCGTCACATTATCAAATGAAAAGTTGTACATGTGACGGAAGCTCATTGCTGGGAACTCGTTTCGACATGATTTTATTTTTTTTCCTACACCACCGAAGTGGTTAGTAATGCGGAAATAATTTAAAAAGATAAAATAAGAGAAAAATTAAACAAAAATTCATTATAATTAAATCTTAATTTGATATAATTTCATTCAATCATCCAATCATATTTATATAATTTTATGTTTATATAATATTTATATAATTTATTTGCTTAGAAAAATGAACAAGTTTAATGAACGACTACAGTAATTTAGAAGTATTTACAAAAAACACCTACAAAAATTACATCAAAATACTAAAACAGGAAAGTCAGCGCTCAGGAAAAGGTCCTATATGTATAACTCCTTTTAGTATCAAAGTCGAATTCAAGCCTTTATGAATCTTTGTCCGTACACTGCCCGCCGACAATACCACTACAAAAAAATCTAACGTTACTACCATAGAGAGATTTTCATACAACCCATTCACTGTTTTTCCCTGCGCATGGACATACTTGGTAGCATAATATGGTTTTATAATAGGTATATTGTGTAATAATCCCGAAGTTAAAATCGAACACAAAAATGAAGTTCAAAAACGCAAGGTGTGGAAAAGATCTCTGAAAAATGCATTTCGTTGTAGGCCGACACAGCAGACATTTAATGACATTGCGTGGTATTTATTTTTGCTATTGCTAGCCAAATTAGGGATATCAATAGGTTTAAAGCTGTAAGATAATAATACAATGCGCGAAGCGAACGATTGTTTCAGGAGAATGGATTTAAAAATGAGACTATTAGTTTTAAGCTTGTTTGCAGCTGAAAATGGCGATCAAATAATTCTTAAATATAGAGGTTGGGCAGGTTGTTAACACATAGCAGTTCAAACAGAATATTTTTCAACATATAACAATTCGGCGCTGTCGGAGGATCACCCATCTTGCCTTGGTGTACAAAACTATGTGGTTGAAAGTGGCGATATTCAAACATATACATGCATATATACAAAGACACGAACTCTCGATTCACACGCACCTAACAAATTAATGTCGAAAAGTCGTGTTTGTTTTCACAGTATAGAAAGATTTTATCGTGCCTCAAATAAGAACAAATTCTACTATTGAATACAAATAAACTTATGTGTATGTAGAGGAGTCGAAGTCAAAACTATCCGCATTTGTGATTTACTGGCTTTAACCGTCAGTCCACGGGTTAACGCAATACATAGCGTGTCTGCTCTGCTCAACCTGTAAAAACGTTAAAAATACGTATCTCTAATTGTCCTGGGTTCGGATCCGTTGTCAAGAATTTGTTTATTCTATTTCATGTCATTATGTATTGTCTTAGGTTTCAGGTTTTTATCAATCCCCAAGAATTTCGGTCTAAATCCATCCATTGTCATATCTCTTATCAAATGGGCCATTGGCGGACTGCTTTGTCGAGATGTCCAACTTTTTGTTCATCTTCGGTTCATGCCAGGAGATAAGAAGACTTCCATTTCAAATTTAGCGCCCTATTTTCTACAAAGCAAGAAAAATCGTATGACATGTCAAGTTGGCCCATTGATGTAGACTGAAAATTAATTCTTTCTGATCCTTATAAACTATGAATTAAATTACAACATTACCTATGGACATCGACATTTGGATCACTCAGACTCGATAACAAGTTTTATAGAGCTTGCCCCCACCCAACCGTATTTTTTACTCCTTAAAGACCGGAACAGCTCCCAAATGGAACTAACCAACGGCCACACAATAGCAAAGAGCTACTAAAAGATGTAGTACAAGCAACTGCACTCTAAACGGAAAACATCCGAGCCAGAACTCAACCATCATGATAAGGGGCAGTGAATGGTATCTGCCCTGGACGGTGGTGAAACCATCTACCACTTCTTATCTTGTAGTATCTGAGTATGGCGGTATAATTTTTAATGTTGTGTTTTGTCGATTTGCGTGTTTTTCTTCATATACATATAAATATTATTATTGTTTTTTTTCGTTCGAGGGATTTTTGCCGCACATCGGTGTTTTAGGTCGGCAGGATTCTTGTGCAACTATCCTATTTCGTATCCTCCTGTATCAATTGAGCGGCGCACGGGGGTTCACGTATCCGCTTTGGCCATGGCTCCAACCATGACAATCATATCCCTACACAAGAATAATTAGCGAAAAGATGTTTGGGGAAAACCTCAACCCGTTTTGGAGGTGGCCTCTGCGTGAAAGATCGCGGTTTGCCATGTGGCATTTTGAGCCAAGTACCCATTCTTAGCTTCCCTCTCACACAGTAAATAAATGAAATCTTATCCCTAGACGTGCTTGAAGCTTGGAATCAACTCCGCAAGCATGATCGAGATAACTCTTTAGGGTTCAGAGGGCGAATTCGCGAGATGGCGTACAAAAGTTTGCACCTACAGCAGAAAATGGAGCCCTATTATGGTTATAGTATATTCTGACAACTAACGTATTATGGACTGCGCTGACCGTGCACCTGCGAGTTCTTTATTTAGATAAAGTACGCCAATAAAAACAATTAAACTTGTCACTAATCGGTAAGGTGAAAGGTTGAGACATAATATTCGTATTTCGCTGCGAAAATCATTGAAGCGAATATAAAGTATCCAATCACCATACGGCTTGGAGGCCCTTTAAATTTCGAAGTCATCTGCGCAGTGCGAAGTGAATGTGATTATAGTTCTGAGTTGGTGAATAAGCAAAAAAACTAGCTCAATTGAGTGTTTTCATATATATTTTTGATTTTTTAAATATGAAAATACTGAAAATTAGTCAATGGCAGTTGAAAACAGACTATAGAACATGTGTTATTTTAGATTTGAGTGGACTAGAATACCGTACTCACATACGAACCTGTGCAGCGCAACTGTACAGTGTATGAATATAAAAGATATAAAATATGGACAGAACGAAATGAAGCTATTTTCGAAAAAAAAGAGGCTATCAATACCGGAAGTTGAATCCCAAATCATTTCTCCTACACTCTTTAAAAAGGGAGAAATAATATTGGAAAAATGAGAAATAAATCCAAGTTGATTAATGAATTGAAAATATTTTATGTCGTTGTATAAAGTAATTTTTATTTCATATTGCCTAATATTTTTTCTTTTTTCATATAAAGTTAGCCTAATTTACTTAACTGTGAAATGCAAAAATATTGCATACTCAAAATACTGAATATGCTCGACATACCAGTACTGGTACGGTACTCCTGTTTTTAATATCGTATTAGCAGATTAGTCGACAGTAAACCTGGACGACTTTGATAGCTAACTTAGGCAATTTCCCCATTTCCGGGCAATGTTGTGAACACTTTTTTACCCTAAAAATGCGAGAATGTGGCTCTTCTTCGACGGCCCCGTTTGCGGGCGACAAATCACTATTTTTGATAGTTAATAGTTGCATGATGAGAGTTAAAAAATTTTTGAGTAGCCTTCTGTCAGTCTATATTTGTTAGCTCCCTCTAAGCCTGAAATTTAATTCGGAAGACCATTTTTGGAAAATACAGCGGAATAAAAAAATTTTAGTATTATCTTTATGTCATCCCCTTTTTGCACCACGAATACAGAATATAAGCATTGTATTTTTTATGATTGTATGACTCCTAACCTTCCGGATTAGGATATATTGCACAACGTTTCGAAATTGAAGCACATTTGAAGGCAATTACCTTGCTAATCATGCAAATTATCAAAAATATTGGCAAAATCTAGGGAAATCCCCAGCATTCTATTAGATGAAATCTTATTTCGCCCTCATTCCGCAAATATACCTTCGATTCATTGCTTTTCTTCGGGAAAGTTTTCAGTTCTTATGAGATGAAATATTGGTTATCGGTGATCGAAAATGTCAAAATATACGTATTGATATCTATTGCAAAAAAGCGATATCGGCCGGGCTCTGTTTACATGTTGTGTATTAATCTATTTTTACTATTTTAACAGATTTCATTGTTTTCGCATAATTTTTAAATAATAATGACATCGCATTTTGACTTCGAAAATGAAGTTAATAACCTCATCACACTGGATGCCCCCGTTAGAAGTGGTCCTACTCCTAGATGGCAGCGAAAAAATTTACTTGATTTACCAAGTTGCAACTCAAGCAGGAATACAAGGTGCTAATTGTAGTGTACAGATTATGTAACATTTTCTGATAATTATAGAAAAATTTTCGATAGTATATGCAAAAATCAATTTGACCTTTTCTGCTACCTCTATTGGTGGCATATTGAACAACTTCAATATCATGTAGCTTTAATTTTTGAGTGATATTCAAATCAATTAGTGTAAGTGTAAGCTAATTGTAGTGTACAGATTATGTAACATTGTCTGATAATTATAGAAAAATTTTCGATAGTATATGCAAAAATCAATTTGACCTTTTCTGCTACCTCTATTGGTGGCATATTGAACAACTTCAATATCATGTAGCTTTAATTTTTGAGTGATATTCAAATCAATTAGTGTAAGTAAAGCCAAACAATTTGGACATCCTTTTTCAACATGATAAAACTACATATCAATTAGCAAAATTGTCATGCAAACAGTTAAAATCTCTACTAATTTGCAAATTGAGTTTCTTATCTTTTTCCATCTTGATCCAATCTTGGATAGCATATTCAAGGTGATACCATCTGTCTGGTGTGTCATCAGTGATTGGAAATATCTATTTTCTGTGTGTAAAAGGCATGCAATTCTCGTTGCAGCATATTGCAAAAGTATTTGGTGATCTTATGAAATTTCCAACAAACAGTATAATGTTGCTTTATTATTTTTGTTTTGCCTCAGCCTTCCTCTCAGTCCACTGAAGATTTCAAATCATTCACTCAGTAAAAGTTTTAGCAAGTCTCCAAGTTCATTCCTCACACCGAGTTCTGCGAAATGCAAAACACCTGGAGGTAAAATAACTTTTTTCTCTTTATAAAGAAAAAAAGTACAATACGCTTATTCTCATTAAATGCTCTACCTATATTTGTTATATTGCGATGCCATGCAACACGATCAACACCCTGTTCACGCATGTTCACCCTCTTTGAGCGATACACACCCCTCTAAACACTCTATCAGTCTCTTCCAGATTGTATTATTTAAAAATTTAATTGACCAACGCAATGCAATTGTCGCTGCTAATATATTCAAAAGATGTTCAATGACATAGATAATTGTTTCTATTTTAATAATTACCTTGGGTTGCTTAAAAAACCTTGGAAGGGGGAACGATAACACTTATTTTATTGCCTAAATTTTAATTTTATCATGACGTTCCATATTTAATTCCATACCCATTTCTGACTTGTGCATGGCCATAAATGACTTTCATCTTTATTAGTTCAGATTCTCATAGGTACGATAAAAACTCATCAAGTCTTTTAATAATTTCCCTGCGGCACAAATTTCAATGCCCAAGCCTGAATGCAAAAAATTTGGGAAAATATATTTTTTGGCTACTGGTACTCTTTTCTAGTTATACGGTACATGGAAGATAGCCTGGTGTGAGCTGATCTTATCCAAAACGAAAAGAGCATTACTTGTAATGAAAAGGTTTTTCAATTTGTGTTTGATCAGCGATGTATTGTAACTTCTGCCCTGCGATTGCAATCTTTTTTATAAATATCTTGTAAATTGAGGGTTTATGTGATTGTGTCTTGCCGGGACAAACTATATCCATCAGCTGACAAAATGTGTGCTGAAAAGGGTTACAATGGTGGTGTCATGGCAAGGACATGGATTCATGTTAGTTGGATCGGCCACAGAATGTAGACAACCCCCTTTTGTGCCGACATGTAGTGTCAGCAAATTCTATAATACCTGTTTTGATTGGTCACACTTGAAGGGAGCATAGAGATTTCAAATTTTTGGAAAATTATGTAGGGTAATTCAGTGCTGACAAATCAAGTGACTAGATTAGGAATGGTTAACCATGCAGGGACATGTGATTGACCAAAGCAACCAGACTCCCTTTGAAGCTAGATTAAAATAGCGTCTATTAATCAAATTATTCTACATTAATTGTAAACGTGGAAATGTAGTTGAAATCTTGAATGTGTTCTTCCAAACTTGGCCGTACTTGCCGGCGCAGCTATTTGTGACTTACAAAATTTTAGTAAACAGGACATTTTTAGCTTGCACAGGTCTTTGCACTTAAGTGGTTTCAGGAGACTTTTCTTGTATGATATTATGTCTCCCAAAGCCTTGCTCTGATCGAATTTTGCTGCTATAGGCAGGAGCTTAGGTTGAAGGCTAGTTTCCACACAGACTGCACAGCTCTTGTCAAGTCATAATAAAACAGGTTTGCGAGTGCGACCATCAGTTTGCAGCTAACTTTGGAATGTTTTTTTAAATATATTGAACCAATGATTTTCTTGAATTCAAAGCGAAAACGAAGACACCTGTAAGGGGTTTAAGTCTTAATAAAACACCCAGTCGGGGAGATAGATATATTCCAAATAGACAAGCTACAAACTTTGAACTTGGACAATATAAACTTACTTCAGAAAACGGTGAGTCCATTTTACTTTTCTGTATTCAGGCACTGCTTCATCCTCTAATAAAGTATTTGACAGAGTCATAATAAGTCAAACATAAAAATGTTCATGACATGTGACAAATTGACAAAGAGTCTTTCAAACAGCTTTATGCTTACCTAATGCGCTTTATATTTTCTTTTTCTTTCATGTAGTCACATCTTGTCTGAAGAAGTTAGGCTATGACGTAACGAAAGCTTGCAAATATACTTGTAATTTTGTAGGAGGAGATCATGTTATTTCTGGGTTTCATGTTAATTTCCCTTTGTTTCTTCCTTATATTTTTTAACACATATTGTTCTATAAGAGCATGTTAATCAAGTGACATGCTTACATGGCTTTCTGGAATCAGTAGAAAAAACCCAATCGGAACATGTAAAGTTTACACTTTCCCTGAAAAATGCACACAAACCTCATTCTAGTGACACATGGGACTGCACTAAAAGCAGCAGGCTCTGTACAAACTTTTATTGCAGCTATTTTCTCAGGCACATCTGCATTTTTCTCTTTTGCCTGCAATTTCAACTATCTATCGCCTACGGTTTTGACTCAAGTCAAGTATACCATCATGTTCGGTGCAAACATTTAGCGGTTATGTGTGCATCTGTTGGTTTCAATAAAATGTTGCGTCGAATGGATATTGCATGAAAAGTCAATTTATGTATTTATCATGTTTTTTAAAGTTTGTGTGTAATAAATTATGATTGCCTTTCATACAAGATATGTTCAATAATTATATTTTAGATATTCTCAGTGATGATGTGGACACACCTATAGTAGAAGAATACAAAAAATTATTGAAAGAAAATGTGAAGCAGCTACAGTCGAGCGGGGTAAATGACAACAAAATTTTTGCTTTCAAGGACAAACCAATGCATGCTGAAGGTTACCAGAATGGAAGCAAGGTAATTGTCTTATATCTTATGTAACAGCGTAGACCTTTGCAGGATGCAAACGACAAGCGAATTCTTTGAAAGCTTATGCACACAGTTATTAAAGCCTGTCAACCATATTTATACCCTACTAACCATGTATTGGCTAATAATGAAAATTGAGAAATTAATCACATCACAGCAGTTCGTTGATATGAAAGTGCTTGGGAGTAAACAGGTCCCCTTTTTATTTAAAAAAATCATTATTTTGAATAAAAAAAATATGTATAGCGATTCAGGTTGTGCACCTATGTCTGTAATAGATTTGTTTATTATAAAATTCCCATAAACTTTTAATTTTAATTGCAGAGAATTTATGCACAACCGTTTTTCAAATTTTCTTGAAGTGCTTTGCAACTATGTACGATAATATGGAGATGAATTGTTGTAGTACATATGATGCAACAATGTTAAGTCTCAAGCCTTAAGCTTTTTTCACTACATGTTTTAAAAAATGAAAGGGACCTATTGAATGTTGAACTTTTTTAAGCCCCAACTTACGTTATTTTCTACGTAGGTGATATAAAAATATGATCACATTTAAATTTGATTAAGATACTTTAGGTTTGCATGTTACATATTTCTCCCAGACCCTTTGACTGCTTAACAAACTCTTTTTGGTCCGCAGACCCCATTTTGGTACCCGTGATACCATCCAATTTAAAATTTTGACCATTAGTTTTGTGTCCAATAATTCATGTGTCACCTGATTTTGGTTTTTACCGAATATTTTCCAATGTTCATGTGATCATCCATTTTCAAAATTTTCAGGTTTTATACAGTTCCACCAAAAAAAATCCTACAAATAAGAAGAAGAGCAGATTCATTCCCACCACGTCTGAACAAGTTCTTGATGCTCCTCAATTATTAGACGATTATTGTATGACTTTCTTGTTTATTTTAATTATGTTATAGTATCTCTTTTGTGCGATGCTGGAATATCAACCCTTTATTTCAATGAAAATTATAAATATAGCCATATAGGAAATATTTGATTCCAACCCCGGTTGTAGTATAGATTAGATATAGATATTTTAATGTCAACTAGTAAAGTTTATTCTTAATGGGATTGGGTTTTTAATGATAATTATGGTTTATTGTAGGCAGGGTGCGGCAAAGCATTTTAATGTACGGGATCTCTAGTGCGTATTGTGGAATGTTCTCTATTAGTATTACATATTTAACTGGTTAAAGTTCACAGCGACTATCACGACCTGTTTTGACACAATTATTCTTCGCTATCCAATGCCATGTAATAAGATCAACACCCGTACACACATATTCATTACATATGCTATCTTTGGACAATACACATTGTCCCTCTTTAACACTGAAGTCGATTTCAGATTCCCGGCATCTAAAAAATTTAATTGAAGAATACAATACAATCGGCGCCGTAAATATCCTGAAAAGGTATAAAATGACACAGCCAATTGTATTCATTTTAATAAATAACTAAATTGCTTAAAATACCTCGGCGGAGAAAAGATAAAACTGATTATATTGACCTAAATTTGAATCATTATGGCATCACATATTTATAAATACCCATCCCTGACTTGTGCATAAAATGCAGAAATGCATAAAATCCTTTTGATGTATTTCAATAGAATTAGGTTTATTAAGTTTATAATATAACAAATATAATAACTATTATAAATAATATAATTTTTTCAGTATCCTAGCCATGTTTGGTGTCAAAATGATTCTAATGAAATTTGAAATGTGACCCCTTGTTGACGTATGGGTATGATATTATGGCTACCATTACTTTTCCTTAGCTGCCGCTGATAATTTTTTAGCTGGCAGCTGCATGCGTAGGGGATCGTAGACCCGGGTTTGTCGCACCCTGATTGTAGGACTATAGTAGGATGAAGATGAATTAGGTAAAAACGTCTTTGAATATCTTACTTAAAGAATTATTAAACCTTAATGTCTTCGTTTCATAAAAATCATTTCGTTTCTAAAATTTTTTTGTGATTGGCACCATAATATTTCAAATAATGAATACTAATTTGTGACCCATCTACCATATTGTACCAAACTGTTTCATTTTTAAATTTATTATACCTTCAGATTTGAATCTCATCGACTGGGGTTCTGCGAATATTCTAGCTGTTGCTTTGAGTGAAAGTGTTTATCTATTCAATACCAATACTGGTGATATCCAGTTATTGCTAACAATGAGTAATTCCGAAGATTATGTATCTTCACTGAGTTGGGCAGCAGATGGACGACATATTGCAGTTGGTACGAGTAATGCTGAAGTCCAGGTATTTCTTCTACCTGAATTTGTGATTGAGTTTGTTAATGACTTAGAAATATTCTTCCCATGCAGGGGTTGGGAAAGGTCTTGTTCGATTTTGAATGTTTAAGAATCCAAAGTGTCGATGGGTAATTTTTGTTGACAACCGTTTGCCTTGTAATATTGTGGAATGCCCTAGCACTTCTGCCACTGCACAGTATCCGACCTTTGTTTATTTTATAACTTTCTCAAATTTTTCAAATTGATCTCATTATTAACAATAAAGTGTCTCACATATTCATGGTTTGCTCAGTAGCTAACTAGATCAGTAGCTAAATATAAAGTGTCGTTTTCGGCCAACCAGTTACAAACATTGCCATAACCTGACACCAATGAATATCTTTGTTAGTGATACATTTTAAAGGTTCAGTGAAGTTAACTTCACTTGTATATTGACTATCGACAAACACTCAGTTGAAGATTGGTTTCCTCTCTTCCCGCTGAGAATAATTTACTACTTGAAAATGTTTCTTAAAAAAATCAGATTAAGGACTTTTCTCTGCAAAAATAAAGTGGTATTATGTTCTAAATTTAATTTTTTCTTTTTTTTATACTCATCTGTTATCCATTTTGACCAGCTGTGGGATGTTACTGCTACAAAGCGGTTGAGAAACATGACAGGCCACTCAGCTCGTGTTGGATCATTATCCTGGAATGATGTTATTTTGGCCAGGTTTGTTTAAACAACAAATTAATGATCAGTTTGGTTTTGGGGAGTGAGTATATATTCAGCAGTTCTATTAATATTACTCCGTAATTCTATTTCTACGATCCACGTTTAAACAAAAGTGGTTGAGTGCATCTGTGCATTTTACACAGTATCTAGTCAAAAAATATTTCCAAATGAACAACAATTCATGAAAATGCCTCACTAACTAGGCAAAATATCCTTTACAAATAACGAAACTGTCTGTAAAATACGCTTTTCAAATAACACATCATTCATTAATGATCATTTGTTTTATAGTGGCTCGAGAGATGGATTCATTCATTTTCATGATGTCAGAATCGCCAATCATCTAGTTCACAACAACCAAGGTCATGCGCAGGCAAGTTTTTGTGGATAGTATCTTAAAAGTGTGAAACTGGTTAAGAGGAAGTGTTATGCACACAAACATGTTAGAATTGACTAGTGATAGTTTGTTGATCAAAAAATTATGAATAACTACAAAATAAAAATCTGTTAGATAGCCATCCATATTCAAACATTTGGCAACCAATAGCCGATAATATACGGTAGGGGAAACAACTGTAAAACAAATTCTCTGGTAATAAGCAATGAATAACAAAATATAGTGAAAAGATTGATATAAACTTGAGAAAATGCATGATTTTGAATCAAAGTACGACGAGTATGTAAATGAATTCTGTTTTTACAGGAAGTCTGTGGTTTGGATTGGTCACCTGATAGAAAACATCTTGCTAGTGGAGGAAATGATAACATGGTTAATATTTGGGATGAAAGAGCAGTTCAACCTTTGTACTCATTTTCTGAACATCAATCTGCCGTCAAAGGTACTTTATTATTCATTTTGCCGTTTAATGCAGATGTTGCATTTACATTCTATTATGCATAAGCAATTAAGCATAAAAAATGCTTTAAAAAAATCATATTGCTTTCTTTGCAAATCAATTGCTGAATTCTCTTAGAAAGTTCTAAAAAAAACTTCTAGTGGAACAGTTGGCTTTAGAGTACAGTACGAACCTGTTATGTGTGCGAGTATGATGTATAAGGTCTTTTTAACATTTTTTTCGTTTATTTTTATTTAATTCTTTAATGTAATTTTTGAGTTTTTTTTGCCTAGTTATCAATATTTGCGCATCCTGTTGAGGTTCAACAAAAGATTACAAATTTTATTGCACCATAAAGAAATTAGGTAGCCTAAGGAAAGATTCAAGGATTGTAAATATAAAGCCTATCTGGAGTATATACTTTACAAAAGTTTTCAGAAAAGTTTTGTTCCCTTCAATGGGAATAACTCAATATAAAATTTGAACTAGCATTAAAAAGCCAAAATGTGTACTTTAACAAGTGGAATTTACAGCTTATACCAACTCCATTCAATAATATAATTATATCTTTTGGGTTATACCAAAATAATATCAAATTAATTGTGTGCCAGTGATAATTTCAAATTATTTCTAATTTTAGACATTCATTGTAGAATACGCGCCACAGTCAAAGAACCTTTACACTGCTATGCAATGCATCCAATTTCTGAGTCTTTTTTTCCACAAAATTCATTTTTTATAGAATCACGAATTGACTGACAACATTTTTTTTAGGATACAAATTGTCGGCCCTTCTTAAAATTGATTATAATGGTATTAATTGCCAAAAGTACAATTTCACGGACACTATCTTTTCATTTAAACAAAAAATGTAACTTATTCTTCTTCACTGGTCATGCAATTCTTGTAAATATCATTTTTTATTTTGTCAAATATTTTTTCAGGCAATATCTTGGTGTCCATGGCAATCCCATATTTTAGCAAGTGGTGGAGGAAGTGCAGACAGGCACATTAGGTTTTGGAATTCATATACTGGATCAATGATGAATGCTATTGACACTAAATCACAGGTAAGAAAGCAGAAAATATTGTTGTACTTCTAATAAAAACTAGTGATCCTTACTGCCCGTAAAAGGCAAATACTCCGATAATAACATTTTTCTTAAATACATTTCACACTAACACTAATGCATTTCTGATCACCTGGAAAGACAATATTTGTCAGAAAGTAGCACCACTTTGACTCTTGTTTAAAAATGCCTCCAGTCACACTGAAATATATTGTACGAAGAATTCATTCTTTATGCAATTTTTATCTATATTACTTTATCTTTTTAATCATTACCCCGAAGGAGTGTGTCTGCATGGACGTGACGAAACAAATTATATTGTTTTGTGTTACACAAATTGTGCAATTTCATACGCTTATATTACTCCCAGGTCTGTGCACTGAAATGGTCATGCAATTATAAGGAGTTGGTCTCGTCGCATGGTTATACTCAAAACCAAATCACAATATGGTCATATCCGACTATGAGAAGAGTGCAGGATTTGATGGGACATAGAGAACGGGTAATCGTGATTTTTTCAGATTTTCAAATTTGATGCGAACCCATTTTCGACTCATCGAATATGCTCAAACAAGTTATGCACACTATTTTTTATAGAAGTTCACTCTAAACAAGGCCAAAAGGAAAGCAATGCTTAAAAGGAGCTAACCAATGTTAACTCAAACGGCAAAGTACCACCACAAAATAAGGTACCAGCAACTGCACTCTGAGCGGGAATTATCCGATATAGAACTAAACCATCATGGCAACGTTCAAATTCATCATAACCAACAGTGACTACCCAATATTCCAAATTATATCTCATTGAAAGTAGCTCGAATAATCTTATATTCGTATTTTTGGATGAGTCGTCATATCGAACTTGAGGAAATTAAGCAATTTCAAGCATGGGTCACAGGTAATGCATTCCACAGTGGAGATATCTTAGGTATTATTTGACGAACTTCATTACTTTTATTCTCACTAACGCTTGTTTATTCTATAGATAATTTTCCGTCTGAATTTTGTTTTGTCAAGTGTAAGCATTGGTGAAACAGTCTGTTAATCACCCATGCTTTCCTGTGTGAAAGGAAAGCCAAGAACATGGCTTAAGTATATGTGTGATCAATAATATTTCGTATGACCCTGCAGCCTTTACTGAATGAATTTTGGTCCATTGGGATATTAATCTTTTCTTCCTTTTTGTACCCTACCTATCAAAATATAGTAATTCATTTTTCCGAGCATGAGATATGCCGCAGTCCACCAATGAGTCATACTTAATGCAGGGAGCATTATTGCGTTTAACTGTGATGTTCTAATAGATCGAATAGTTGAAATAAAATAAAATATTATGTGTGTATAATCAGCAGTCCAACGATATTTCGCAGGTTCTTTATCTTGCAATGAGTCCAGATGGAACGACTGTATGTTCTGGTGCAGCAGATGAAACGTTACGCATGTGGAAATGTTTTGCACCTGAAGAAAAATTAAAGAAGTCATCGTCTGACATGAAATCATCCAAAGGAAACAGCAGAGTTGCTCCGTGCATGTCTATTCGATGATACAAGTTGATGATATCATTTTTATTCTGAATATTGAGGATAGGAGTGTGTATCCGGTTTCAGTGTGGAGTTGCATGGAGTCTTACTGATTTTATTTTTGTGTAGAAACACAATGTACAACAGCAATATTATCTTAATATATTTTGACGTTTTGCATGTGACATGTCAGTTTTTCCTGTACAATTTTTTCAATAAATGTCACAATGCCTAATATATCTTGTGGTAGGTGACGAAAGCTCCATGATAAATAGTATAATATCTTGCTGGTATATTGATAAACACTGGACCGAGATGAAATTTTAACACTTCAAGAATGCTTTGGAAGGGAAAGTACAAAGATGGAAATATCAGTATAGCACGAAAACTATATCACTTTGCGCACTCATCTGGCTTGCAATGTTATTTATTTAACCGCCCTATTTAGCCTCGGGTATATCGCATATTGGACCTGGGGACCAGGTAACCGATATTTGAAACTGAGGGGAACGTAGCGCCTGTCCATGAGAAGAGTTGGTCTGATGACAATCTCTAGTGGGGTCTTTTACTCCGGCCGCCTGCCTTGCAATTTGGCATTGTAGTTCTTATTTCTTGGTGGTTTTTGATAGTCCCAATCTTCTAGTTTCACAATTCGCGTAAACCTCGAGCGTTTTGAGATATTTATGTTTGAAAATAGCAAGTATATCTATTAGTCTACAAATTCATGCATCGTGTTTGATAGGATATCATTTTTATCCTGCGGGAGAGGAAATCCGAGAATATAGCTTAACCACAAGGCGAATGACATTTATTATGTGATATTGATTATGTTATTATATGAATGAGCTTTATTATGTGTTAGCAAGTTCATTTTCCCTCAATTCAGGCGATAAAAGTCAGTCCAAACGATTGTAGTTTATTTTTATTGCAAAGGCGAGATTACTGTATACATTGGGTATGGACTTTCGAGCCATTGGATGTGACGATATGGACCGAAGTGGGGTATTTTTAGTTTTTTTGCACAAGAAAAGTTTAAAAATCACGATTTAAACAAATGTGCCATATATTTGTCGATACTAGAATTTTTTCAATAAAAAATTATTAAAATATAACTTTCAGTGGAAATTCAAATAGAAACGCCAAAATGGGATGTTCTACATAATAATAAAACATTTCGAATATTTTTTGCTAAAAGTTATCATTTCTGATTGAGCAGCTGCTAAAATGGTTGATGTATAAAACTCATTCTTAGCGCAAAAAAATTGTGCTCTTATGTGACTAACAGTACATCCAAGTAATTTTCCTGGAAAAGGCCTTGATCTCAATCCGACACCTGAAGGATTTGGCAAATTTCAACTTAC
This sequence comes from Styela plicata, assembly GCA_963675895.2. NCBI lineage: Eukaryota > Metazoa > Chordata > Ascidiacea > Stolidobranchia > Styelidae > Styela > Styela plicata. Next base: position 1,059,666 of record OZ023139.1, read on the forward strand.
ATTCACACAGACGTGAATAGGACTATAATTACAGACCCAAAGAATTCTCTTGCGACCCCACGCAGCCTGAAGATAACAATGAAACCGATCGTGATAACACATATCCTAACTCTCCAAATGTACCAAGTTCCATCAACTGTCAGAAATTCCGATTTGGATAATTTTACCAACACAATCAAGCGCAAAATATTCGAGAACACCTCAAAAAGACGAGCGTACTCGAAGCTCAATGAATCCAACCCCAACATGCAGGGGGCAATCTTTCGTGTGGGCAATTACATGTAGGAAAATACCGTAAGATCAGGAACACTGAGGCCAATCATTTGTTAGGGTAATATCAATCCGGCGTGTGAGCCATCGCTGTGTGTCCAAGCAGGATCAGTATTGCCGGTATACTTGGGTGGCCGGTTAGCTTAGTCGGTAAAGGTGTTAGTAACACGCTTCGAGCCACACATCACTGACGTCCTGGATAAAAACTCGTAGGGCATTGCTGTACGCAATAGAATTGGTGGACACTTCATCGGCGAAATCTGTGAAACCATATTAAAGAGAAGACAAATGACACGATTACCGGATATGTAGTATATCCTGATCATAAACCCGATCCAAAATTTAGCTCAGCGTTTTTGACACGTGGTTCACTGCAGTTCAGAATATATTCGGGTAGCAAATTATCCTGGGAAAAATTTTTGGTGTTCAAAGAAGGAAGTTCGGAATGTATTACTGATAATAAATTTAACCAGAAACTGACAGATTTTACATATACGGAATTCGTAGATGTTGGATATGTACAGGACATATTGGACACAATGATCTCTAATCTAAACATAAAACTCGTTCAGCGATAAAACCGATCACTTGTTCGAATTGTTATTTGTTTACTTGTTGAAAAGCGCAACGTCTAGCCGATAATTTTAACCCTGTTTCCACACTTCTGTTTACATTTCACGGAATTTGTATCGCGATTGGCAATCATCGCAATGTACAATCGCAACAAGATTGGTTTCATGGTAACAAATTTTTACCTTTTGTTTCAGCATAGACAAATCTCTATGGCTGCAGTCTCTACGCACGCCAAGGCTCTACCAATTGTCACTGTATTTTCTGATATCACCAAGTGATTTTTTCACTGTTACAAATTCACGTTTACCAAGTAGAATGCCCAAGTCAGTCTCGTGTTTTATATTTTGTATGCTCTGTTTTTTGTCGGTGTGGGCCCGCACCCTTGCGTTTTTAGCCTTGCTATAGGTTATGCCCACTCTCCTGACCGCCCTGTCATTTTGCTGTATTGTTTCTATATGTTTTGTAAATCAAAAATAAATTGATTGATAAAGGTTAGGCGGAAACCTCATCTCTGGCTTGGAACTTGTATCTGTACGAGGGGACGCGGGGAAAATTAGCACTTTTTTTGCAATCTTATCCAAATTTTTGGTGCTTTTGGGTCGGACCCTCCCCCAATATACACCCGAGGCGGCAATTCCGTCTTGGACAATCCCATGTATGGGCGCTTCCGTCTGAAGCAGTAAGAGTTCGTACTCAATTGCGTTATTGGAAGATCTCAGTATGCTGTAGAGCAAAGTTTTTACATCCACTCCTGAGGGCATCTCCAAACAAAACATTATTCGGGCATATCGAGAATGAAAGTAAAAATAAACAAGAGGTTCAAGAGTCTTTCTACACACATTCGCAAATTTATTTCTGTAACGCTTCGTCTGACCAAGGTCAGACTTCCTCAAACAAGCATTTTCAAGAATGACAATAAAAAGCATTAAATAGCAATATAAAAGTATCAGATATTAGTCAATGTGTGTAAATAGGGTTCATTTTCAATCTGATAAACATTCAATTATGCGTAACCATTAGAGAAAAGGCGTCGATAAGTATATCCCGGTTGTAGCAGAAAGCGGAGATAAGCAGAAAGCAGAGATAAATTGAAATTTATAATTCGACAACGTATTGTTTGATTAGGAGATATGCATATTATGTTGCTTAAAACAGCCAAGGCTGGGTGACGAAAAGAGTACTCAGAGAAATAACTATTCGTGTCTGCATAGGCGTAACTGATGGGGTGCGAGGGCATGCCCCCCAATAATATATAATAACATAGAATATAATAGGAGAATATCGTGCTAATAATAGAATGGCGTGATCACGCGTGCTTATAAATAGTGGTGGCGTGATCACGCGAAAAAAATCTGCAAATAATTTTCTTACGAGAGCATGTCCGTGGTACACCCTCCATGAGTTAGGTGCAGTCTCATTCGAAGGCTTCTAATCTTCCTACACCCGCCGGCCGCAAATTCCACCCACCCCTTTTCCCCGTGACACATTCACTAGTGCTATCCATACAGCTCATCCCAGTAGTTTCATCAAGACTGGAATAGACATCACCAGTGAAGTTCCAACATATATTTTATTTCTGTAGCTCCTGTATATATATATTTGTTGTCCGTCCTTATTATATTATACTTTTATATTCTGTAGCCTTTATATACATATACGAGGTAGTATAAAACAATGGCGTTTTCTATCAACCTTGGTTATGCCCCCTCCCCCCCCCCCCCCCCCACGCACGAGGATGGGAGTGAGCACGCCTTCCAAAAATATTTAAGTAGTCATTGATGAGGGCATGCACGGAGTTAGAGGCTTTTGCCCACGCTCATCGTCAAAATTGCCCTAACTATAGTTTTAATCCGAGAAGTTGCTAATGCTAATGGTCAGGATGATGAACAAGGACGAGACGATTTTATGGTTTGTTTATGAAATTTGATGTTGGCTACAAAAATATAAAGAAATGCCTGACGGCTACGCTTTTGCCATCTCATTCGGTTACTATAATTACTGAATCGGCCAAAAACTACAGGAATGACTACTAAGCGAGTGAAAGATATACCAAAACGAACCCCAGTTGTACTTGGCCATTAATAATTAATTTAAAAATGGAGTTTCAAAGTGGTCCGACCAACCTCTCCCCACGAGGGTCGAAATTTTTTTTTTTTTTTTTTTTTATAGCCACTTCTCAGAGTGGATCACCCTGTACAAGGCCCTGTAATAGCGGCCACTTGTAGACGGACAGGGTTACAATTACTGGAAAGATATCATCTTTTCCCGTTCGGCTTAGCCTACCCAAGTTATTACACCCTGGGTTGAGTGGTGGGCATGGATAAGCGAGCCGGACTCGAACCCGAGATCTTCAACCTGCGATGCCAACATGTTTAACCACTAGGCCATCGCGCCTATTGAATCTGTGATCAGTGATTATAACACAAGAACAATTACATCACAACGATTATAGGCAAAAATAGGGTATAACACAATGTCTTTCTTGACCAAACATAATACTCAGAACTTAATAGTTATTTCTCCATTATCCAGACACAAATCTAAAAGAAGTGTCTTTCTAACTTTTTTTTCGTGCCAAATAAATTCCAATGCCAATCCAGATTTATCTTTTCATTATTTTGATGATGCCAAAGGTCCATGTCCAAATTCAAATTGATTAGACCCAATTATATCAAACAAGCCCAGTAGCAAACGGGATAAAATTTAAAAACAAAATGCCATTAAGTGCAAAAAAAGTGTCACTTTGTCACATCCGCAGCGATGTCGATGCGACGAAAATTGTACTATATTCAATATTTTCATCCCACTGAATAGTTGAGTCACCTAAAAATTAGATTTCGACACATTGGACCAGCCAACATAACTACAAGGCCGTTTCAGTCAATTTTTCACTTCTTTCGGGGCCGTTTTTGTATATTTCCATCTACACAAACAATATAAAACTATTTGTTCTTTGTAAACAAAGAAAGATGACTCTCAAAATTAATGCCAATTAGTTCCTACAATTACCGAATCATCTGCAGGATAATTGATCAGCTAGCTTATTTCTCAGTCGTTTCGGTAATTAAAGCCACCCATGCCAAATTGAGCAACTGCTAATCAGACATCATTGGGCCAACATTATGGGATATGCAATTCAACGATTTCTTGCCGAGAAACATAATGGTTACGGTAAGTAAAAATTTCGCTGGCTATCAGAGAAGCCATCTTTTTGGAATGGATCGGAGCCATTTTTCAATTATATTTAGAATTTGGATGGCCTCTATCCTCGACATCAACACAAAATTAAAACCCTCAGTATTGTATATCAATATGTATTTCATTCCTCATTTTCGTACATATTCTGCTGTACAGCTGTTTCAGAGAGATCTTTTATCAAGGTGTCTGGACTTGCAAGGCAATCAATTAATTACTCATTAAACAAATTACAGAAAGTAAAATATACCCTAAAAATCACTAGACTTTTATTTGTTGTGAAATACGCAGGGTTGCAATTAGGGCTGTCCAAAATACTCACTCAGTAATCAGATTTGTGATTCGTAAATCAAAAAATATTCAATTTCAATAATAGTGATTTGAAAACCGCCTGATTAAAAACTCTTTTCAGAGAATAGATGTAAATTTTGACATCAATAACAATCTTCTGAAAAATCATTCGTTTGTTTATTATAATCCCTCCTGATTCAAATATTCTATTTGTATAAGTTAACTTATTTGACAACCAAACACCTACGGTACAATTTAAAAGTCGCAAACATTTCAAGCAAAATAAATGTAGTCTACGGTCATTGCAACAGCGTATAAAGAAGATCATTCAATATCTATATGTTTGTCCTTCACTATCAGGTCAAGGTTAATGCCGCTGCTTCTTTCAGTGATGCAGATTAACATACTAGTGTATACTGCTCGATTAACATGGATATTCATCTGTCAAATACCTCTTACATCTGCTGGAAAAAGGTCTTCAAACATTATTATGCCACGTGGCTGTGGGAATGAATATCAAGCAACACAAATTGAAAGGTCTTCATGTACCATAAATCCGATGTGCTCTACTAAAAATTCTTTCTCCACATTCGCCTGCCATCTTCATATACTTGCTAATGTTGTACTGAACAACATATTATATTTGTCAAGCATCTTGTAGTTGCGGACAAAGAGTGATTATCATACAAGAAGTCTGTTGAACTCTGCCATCATCTGGGATTTTTTGATAGCTTCCCAAGTTTTTGCTGCATAATAAAACCAACTTTTTTCTGTGAGTGCCTGTCTTGTGAGACGTAACCTTCGAATTGATAAAATCATATTTCTGAAAACTTTTAATATCTCATCTGTACCTGGAAGAGTCGCATGCTTAGGAAATTGATAGAAACGACCATCTTCCAAGTTGTTAAAATTTTGCTTTCCATCAGCGCAATTAAATGTAGGAACCAGAAAAAGGTTGATTTCTGAAGAGGGCTTACAGAGTGAGAGGTTCGGAAGCAGCATGGACTTTGACAGAGATATAGAACCTTTGTATAGGAGTTTCGAATGTTCCATCATATTTGATATCATTTCACTCATTGACATGATGCACGTAGGATCAAAGTGACTTGGTTCACACTTGTTTTGAAGAAAAACAACATGAGGATGAAATTCTTCAAATTCATTCTCCATGTTTGATGAATCCGAACTCGGCGTTGGTGATGTTAATTTCAGCATCTCCGCACATTGTAGAAAGCTATACAAACTGCAATCTGAAAACCAATCTTGCATTATGATGACCACATGACATATGCTGAAAAACAAAGTTGCAAGCTGCAATGATTGCATTTCAATTCCAGCAGCAGGACCATTATACTCAGCAGACATTTTCCTATCGTTGTAAATACATTGTTCCAATAAGGATGGACTTAACAACGGCTGACAATCAAGAAATATGGTTCGCTCTTCAGTAACAAACATATCTACACCAACCGTCATATTACTTGCTCTTTCGGCAACATCTCTCGTTTGACATGGAAAAACATATTTTTTTGAGTTTATATCACTTCCTGCAAGATAAGACATTATAGTTGACTTTCCAACCCCTTGTGGCCCAAGAACTCCAACAACTAGAAAATGAGTTTGATCTTCCAACAATTCTATCCCACAATCAGTCCAATGCAACAAGTCATCCAATATCTTAACAGATTTAATATTTCCACCTGTATCTTCTAGTGACTTAGTGACAAGATTATCTTGTGGTGGAGCAATGTGGCCAACATTGTTTGATCTGACATTTTTATTTGAAAGGTTACTTTTAGAGATATCGGATTTTCCTGCATAGGGTTTTGATTCTCGGTACTGACCATGATACTTTTCTACAGGAGATGAGTTCTCAACACCAGCTGAAGAATTAAAAGATGTTTTGGTTTTGGAATTCATCCTCAGCGTTTCGGAAACTGGGCTCGAGTTAGACAGTACACTCTGTTTTGATGTGTCATTAGAATCAGGTTTTGCTAAAATTATGGGTTGCTTCATTACAGTATGCTGTGGTGGTGCAGGCTTTTCTCTATTTTCATGAGTATAGTCACGATTGTTACGACGAAAGTCATTTCTTCCACCGTAAGAATCCCTTGGAAAATCTTTCTCCCGATATACTGGTCTCTCTCTCGGAGGACGTCTTTTTCTTCGTATCCCTCCACCATACATGCCAGGATCAGCCATTATACTATGGTATTAAACAACAAATACTGAATACAGAATATACTGCATAAATATATCTGAGAAATACGATTAAATTTTATTCAAAAAACACAGAACAAGTCTGGTGAAAGGAAAAATTGTAGAATGCAAAAACTCAGCCAAATTTTAACCATAATTTAAGACGCTGGATAAATGGAAGCACACTTCTTAAACCTAAGAAATCATGCTAAATCATATATTATACAGTACAGCGGCATATCCATAAATCAGAAAGTTCAGAGTTTAAATCAAAAACAGATTGCGCAGTGGGGAGAGACTTGATGGCAAAGCTTTCCAAAGCTAAAATTGTTTTGACCTTATGACTGAGCAATCAAATTAACTGAAAACTAACGTAGTGATTGATCTCTGCACATCGTGAACTTGACTTTTTCCAGACCTACTTTTGCGTTCCTAGCATAGCTTTATTTCTACTAAAATATCCTTGTTGTTGAATTCAACGTCAAGTTATGACAGGTAGTTTATTTGCAGGGTAAAGGAACCAAAAATTTCCACTTTTGTAAGAACAGAAAAGCATAGGCCTAAGTCATATAACAGCCCCAATGACATTTATTGTGACAATGACCTTCGTCACACCTTCATACAGGCATAGGTTTGTGAACTGTATTTCTATTTTTTTCTTTATACGATATTTGGCTCGTGATATGCTTCAATTACGTAAGCTTCATTAGAGGTTTTCACCCCTTCCCAGAAATCCATTGTTTAAGTTTGAATTTTTTTGTGTGTTTTATATGGAAACCGCGGGAATGCGGGAAATTGCACACTAAACGACAGTAAGTAAACTAAAAAGGGGGATGGAGGGAAAGCGGGGAATAAAAAAATTGCAACTGGGAAGTAAGCCCAGCCCTACAGGGCGGGGAGGACACGATAAACATCAACATGTGGGCAAGAAAAAATGTATTAATTTGGTTTTGTAAGTTAAGTAAACTAACATGTCACAAATGACTACAAAGGTGCTAAAAGACTTTGACAAGTTGAATGTAATAAAGCGAAGGAGACGTATAGAAATGCCTGCGTAGTACCTTGAAAAAACTTACTACCACTTGTCACTGGAAATTCAATCCCTACTTGAAAAATAGGAGAGTAAACAAAAAAATTTGACTGATGCTTATAAATACGGATTTTGGCCTCGATTTCTCGCATAATTTTTTTTCCGAAAAATTCCGTACCAAAGGACAATACTCCCCAGAATCATCCAATATTTGTTTTGTGTGTATTATTTTTGTGTTGATTTTTATTGATGTGCTGATTTTTTGAGGTTTAAAATACTATGTCTATACTCAGACAGCTGCTCCGCGCATGGTTGGGTACTCGAACGGCTGCCTCGTACGAGGTGGGGTGACACGGCTGATCCTGATGTTTCCTTTCGCAAAAAATTTTGCGTGTCTCCGGCCAGTTAATCTTGTTTTTTTTTCATTTAGAAGCCTATATGTTGGTTTGTTGAAAATGTGCCCCCCATCAAAGTTTCTAAATCCTTCATTGTAGTTGGTATATTTCGGGCATTGCTTCCTACGCCATTGTGAATTTTTAATAAAAAGAGGGCAAAAGCACATCGCCGATGCTAACGATATATATTTAGAAATTACGCCGTGGCTTCAGCGGCTTATATGGGACTGCAGTGGAACATTGAGGATTTTTTCCTAATGAATAAAGAATATCGTCATCAGATATGCCATGACAAGTAGCAAAAAACGCGAGTATTTTTTGAACGGCATAAAAATTAATTCGCTAGATCTATAAATTCGCATTCAGTGTATCTACGAAAAACAAAAATTATTTCCAAGAATTCACTAAATAATTAGTAGAAAAAAGAGAAATTTTACAAATAGCATAAACTGGCTTCTTGTATAAATTCTAAACCAAATAGATCTCTATACTACGCGATTAATCTGTGACTCATCATTATTACGTCATTAAATTGTGACGTCACAAGTTTCGTCACTCAGCTAGAACATGTTCCTACACCTATGTCTCCACTACACCAACTATTTGATTTGTTCATGCTTATTCTTTTGGTAAAATTAGTTTTTTTCTTTACTAAAGAATACGTGGGTAAAATTCTGTGGGTCTATTCAAAATAACAAAGATTTAGGTTGTGTATGGAATATGGTTAAATCGTTCACGCATTTGAATTCATGGCAGATTATCAGATCATTGAATCTGATGGAAATGTTGTGAATGACGCCAAGGAAATGGGTAGTGTTTTTGCCTTGCATTTTGGATCTCTAAGTAGCTCATCAAATTATGAAACCTAGTTTCCAGAACGCAAAGTGAGATTTGAATCCAACATGCATGGCAATCCCATGGGTCTCCCTTTCACGCTGAATGAATTACGGAATGGTGTGGCTCTCAGAATGAGTACATCGCCAGGAAAATATGGCGTGTGTTATCCGATGCTTTATAATCTGTCACCAAAATCATCATAAAGTTATTAAATATTTTCAACACAATTTGGAATTCGCGCGAGATACCCAATATTTGTAAACATGCTATCCTAGTGCCCATATTAAAGTATAATAGACTTAGTTGTATGTAACCTACAACTGTATACAATTCAAATTACAACTCTAGAATCAAGACTAGGCTATCAATCAACTCTTTCACAGCTAAGCATAAAGTGAACTGAGAGGGGGGGGGGGGGGGGGGGGGGGGGGGAGATTTAATGGCGCTTATAGCTTAAACAAGCTTTTTGCGCTAGGTCAAGTCAGGCAAATATTAAAAGAAAAAGTCGAATTATAGATATAAAAAACAAAATAAGTATCAAACGAGTCTACCAGTAGATTCAACAAATCTTAATACATGTAATACAATTCTTTCATCAGTAAGTAAATAATATAACCTGAAAGGTACATCTAAACTAGCACATAATTGAAGTAATATTGATCGTTGGCGATCAAAACATCTACGAAATAAAATCAAATGGGCAACAGTCTCTTTGATATGACAAAAAATACATGGTCCATCCTCATGACACCCAATTTTATATAAATGACCATTTAACCGGCAATGGGCGGATTCTAGACGAAACACCATTACTTGGTATTTGCGACAGAGATTGACGTTTTGGGATATAAGAAGTTCAGGATGAAACATTTTGTAGTGGGTAGCATCTTCACTTTCATTATACTCGATATTTCATTTACGATGACAAAGTCTGACAATAGAGATAGTGCCTCTCGTTTCTTAATATCCATAGGGACTATATCTACAGCAATTGCTATAGTTATTTTATAGTATTCTATGATAAATTTTTATTAGGGAATAGTAGCATTCTTTGCTAAAATATCAACTCGCTCATTTCCAGGAATATCTTTATGTCCAGGAATCCAAAATAAAACAATACAACATTCTCTGTTATTTATCAATGGAGTATACAGGGTCTAAATGTTGGAAATGAATTCATTTGTATAATCTACTAAATATTGAATAGACTGCACTGCACTCGGACAAACCGACAAAATAACTGCTTCGTGTACATCGTGTTGGTCGCATATCCATTTTAGTGACTGAAGGATCGCATATAGTTCAGCACTGTATGATGAGCAAGGTTTCGGCAAGGTATAGCTACACTGGACGGATTTGGAAGGTATGTAAAAAGCAGCCCCACAACCACTCATATTTTTGGAATCAGTGTAAATCTCTAAAAAACCTGGATAATGTTGTGATATGTGTTCAACCAAGGAAAGACGAATAACTTCAGGAGGATCTCCTTTAGTAATAACTTTGGTTAACTTAAGGTCAACACAAGGACAAATTTGAGTCCAATAGCGTTGATATCTTCCTAATGGTAAATTGTTGAAATAATGAAGACTTCGTAAGCATATTGAAAGACATAAATTTTGTGCAGTCCGGGTAAATTTCCTGCCATGAGTTAGTAATTATCGCATGGGTTGGGTGAGATGGGTACGACAGAAGATGACATTTGTAAAACAAGCATTTCATAAGATGCTGAATAGGTAATGGCATTTCTGCTGATGAAGCCTGCACGGAGATAATACTGGAGCTCAGCATCGCGCCACAGCAAATTCTTAGACATGAGTTTTGATTTTTTTGATTGGTTCCAACAATGTGAGCGGAGCAAAAAAGTACGCTTTCATTCCATATTCAACAAGAGAGCGGATGAGAGATCGATATAACGTGAGCAAAGGACTCTTTGGGGCTCCCCACGAGGTTCCAGAGAGTAGTCGCAAAAGGTTTGTTCTCTTAAAGCATTTTGTTTGAACATATTCGATGTGCTTCTTGTAATTGAGAACCGGATCAAAAATGACACCCAAATATTTAAAATGCATCGATCTGTTCAATGGGACGCCATCCACTGTTAGATGTAAGTTTGGCACTTTCCGTTTTCTCGTAAATAGAAGGAATTTTACTTTGCTCTAGATACTCGAAAACCCCACAAACTGCACCATTTTTGTACTTTATCTAAGGAGGACTGCACCCTAAAAAGTATATTCTCAATTTTCAAGTCAGTTTCCCAAAAAGCAACATCGTCTGCAAAGATCGCGACTTCAGAGGGATGCCTACCAATATGTCATTCATCATGATAGCAAAAAGCATTATGCTACCCTGTACAATTCCATTTTCCAATGTTCTGACTGTTGATTAAATCCAGTTGAACATAAATGCCCAATGTACGAAGTTTATACAAAAGTCCATCCCTCCAGATCATATCGTAAGCCGAAAACCGACGAAAACCTGACTGAAGTGGAGAAAGCAGCCCCTTTGATTCCAAAAACCGTCGCAATCTGCTGGTAACCATACGTTCCATAAGTTTAGAAATGTTGCTTGTCAAAGATATGGGGCGGTAAGATGAGGGGTTTGAAGTTTATTCGATTTGATGATTGGAACAATTATAGAGTGCCTCCGAGATAATGGAACAATCCCTGAGGACCAAATCATGTTGAAAAGTTGCAATAGAACTGGCTGTGCAGAGGCAGGAATGTGGCTCAACATTGGATATCCTATGTCATCTTGGCCAGGCTAAGTAGCTATTAGTCGAACCACCCCCTACCATCCAGTAGTCTTTCAGCTCTCGGGACATAAAGGAAGATCCTCTATAGCTATGTATGAAATTTGGTAACCCAAACAAGGCATCAGGCAATCGATAACAGAATAAGTGGTCATATTTTTGCAAGGGAAAACAAACGGAAATCTGCTATATTCACCAATCACAATGAACAAGTAAGGAGCAGGCTGGCAGTACGGTACGGTGCGAAATTTTTATCGTACTTCGAACCAGAAAAATAATTTCGTACCGAACTTCGTACCGTACCTTTCGAAAATTTTCCGTACCGTACCGCACGATATTATTTTTTTCGTACATCGCACCGACTTCGTACTAGTACGAAATTAAGTTCGATTAATATTTTTCATTCATCGTACTAAATTTCGTACTGGTACGAAAACAGGTACGATTCGCTGGGCAGCAATTTCGTACCGTACCAACTACCAATGTCCAAATCAGCTGTATTTGTAAGATCTGGCCACCGCAAGAAACGTCACCAACATCTTACATCAAGTGATGCAGTTTATGATATCTGGTTTAAAATCCAGGGCAGTGAAACATGCGCGTAATTAAGCATATGTCACCCCAATATCATTGTTCACAATGCGTATAATATGAGAATGGTAGACCGGTGGTGATAAATGGTGGTAGGATGAGCACAGTTTCGCGAAAAAAATCTGGCATTATGTCGTCACAAGGAATTCGAACATTATCATTGTGCATCTGGTATTTCTGGTGCAATTTACGTTCTCACACAACTGAATAATGCTATTTATTTTTTCATACCAGACAGACGTATTCCCGACATGCCATATTGTGACTTGACTGTTTTTTTTTTACAAAATATATCTTCTATTTAAGATGAGCATCAGCTAACATTCAACTCAAAACAGCCTAAATATATCTTTATATTCTGATGTTTCTGCTCTGATAATATACTTCTGCGTGTCAAAGTGCAAACAAAACGGAATAGCGGTGGTTACTGGTGAGCTTAGTTGCATAATTGGTCAAGAAGAGAGAGTTTTCAATTTTCATAAAATTTTCGCGCGCCTGCGTTGCGCAATATTCCCTGATTAATTTTATATATTTTGTAGCATTGAGCCTGTAAAGTATAAATTTTTATTCAATTTTTACAAAAATTTCAGCGGGCTTCCGGCGCTCAGATATATTTTCCGGTCTGGTAATGTTTATTTCACTCTGAAAACATGTATTTTTGTTTCGTTCTCAATAAAATTTTGCGCCCTCCCGGCACCCTAATCTTTTTGTAAATTTGAAAGCCTGTGATTGCATGTGTGACTACCCCCCTACAATTTTTTTTCCGTATCCGCCATTGTAGTTGGTATATTCGGGCACCGTGATAACACCGTGATTTTTAGTATTATGAATGCCGCTTATCTTGTCGATTTTAATTGGGCTATCACAACTTTCGTTATTACAGAAAAATGCATTCAGATTAAGACGTCATAAATCAGCGGCCTATATGTATTTCCACGCAATCACAAAGTTTTACGCCACTGCAGTAAAACCGATATACGGCATAGCTCATCTAATCAGCTCAAGTGAATCAGTTGCATTTTTATTACCATACCTGTGCCGCTTTTAATCATTTTACAATTGCCCTTTAGTTTAAAAATTCTTTGATAGACACAATTTATATTATCAGCGCCCCGTTATGAAACAGTATAGATGTTAAATGAAATTATTTTTTCGAATTCATTCATTAAGTGTAATGCGATGGTACGAAAAAGAGTACGGTACGGTACGAAATAAATACCGAACTTCGTACCGTACCATACCAAGTACGAAAATTGAAAAATGAATCGTACCGGAAAATTCAATCGTACCGTACCGTACTACCAGCCTTGGTAAGGAGTACGGCCTTTGACCGGACCCTTGAAACCTATGCTAACTCTTTGCCAAGGACGGGTGGCTTTAACCAAATTATGATCAGGCAATTGATAAAATCGAGGCTTCAGCTCAGCGCATATTTGACAGGATTTACAAACTCTTTTTACTTACGTCTTCGAAAGAATAAGGTAGATTTTTACTTTGTACAAAGTGAGTCAGTCTCGTAATACCAGGATGACCATGACATGAATGAATTTCACGAAGATTAGGAGAAGAAATCATGTAACAACATACTCGAGAAAGTGTATCGGTGTTACAGCAGTCAATCTCTGAGGTATATAGTTTTGTCAGCTATATTCCTAAAATCCTGCTCAACTCTGAACTTTGATTTAATATACAGTTGAAGAAACTCGTGTTTCCATTTAAATATTTTAAAGAAAGTTATGTATTGCAAATTCTTGATTCGTTGATGACATGAATATTCCTGATATCTCAATAGACAAGTAGATTCATAAATCCCCGTGGTAAAAAATCACGAAGTGAAGATATAACAAATAGAAACTGCGGTAACTGATATTGAATCACAGTGCTTAGTGCCGAATCAACATATTTACATATCAACATAGCTTTAAACAATAAACAAATATTCAACACTAATTCACAGACAAAGAAATACTTACCTAAATAGTCTACATGTCTCGTAACATGAATCAGTTGTCAATGTAATATTACACTATCATATTGCGTTAATAACAGACATGCGACCCTATAACCCCATTGGAATTCTTGAGATGTGGTGTGCCTCAAGGTAGCACACTTGGCCCACTGCCTTTTCTAATTTACATTGATGATTTGCCGTTAGAGTCCTCATTAGACTCTACGTAATTCGCTGATGATGTTGCTCTACTCGACTCTGCGAATAACTACACTGGATTACAATTGTGAATGAACAAAAAGCTGGACAGAATTGACCGATGGCTAAAAAGTAATAAATTGTCATTAAATCATTCCAAAACAAAATTCATGGTATTTGGAAACAGGCAAAATAATAATGATAAAGATTTTCTGCTATATATATTGTCAATATAAAAATAAAAAGAGTCAAAGCTATTAAATACTTGGGTGTTATATTGGATGACAAACTCTCATGGAAATCTCATATCGATTATATATGCAGCAAATTGAAGCGCTCATTGGGAATCATGTGCAAGATGAGACGCATAGCTAGCTTCCACACACTTAAAGTTATATATAATAGTCCAATTTATTCCCATTTACATTATGGAATCCTTAGGTGGGGTTCTGCTTATAAAACTGCCCTAAAGCCATTAAATGTGCTGCATAATAAAATTATGAGTTTATGTATCGATTTGAAAATAACTTGCTGCCACCGATTTTCGAAAGTTTTTTTACAAAAATTTCAGATGTTCACATTTATGCTACCCGTAGTACTTTAAACAGAGTATATTACACTCCTCAAGTCGCCACACAAATTTCAAAAAAGTCCCTTAAATCAGAAGGCATTGAAATCTGGTCACAGATATTTTCTGATTTAAAGGACTTCAACTTTGTAGGATTCAGTCGTCGCTCGAAAGATAGAATAATCGGCTGCTACAAACATTGAATTCTGCACTAACTTGGTTGCCACAGTGTTTAGATGCATCGTGATTAGGTATTTTTTTTTTTTTTTGGTCATCTTTGTTATTATTAATCTGTTCTATATTGTATGTCCCTGTAATCATATCTGTCTGTCTGTGCGAGCCAGGATCTTATTCTATGGCAAAAGTTCAGTTGTTTGCAAGTTGGTACATTATTATGTTATCTGATCTGATATTTATTGCCCTATTAGTCGGTATTGAGTTTGATAAAAATAAGTTTTTTTTGAGGCTGTAAATGGCATATATCCTAATTAATTTGTCTCAAATCCAAAATAGTGATTGGCAATACTTAATTAACCATTGCAGATGAAGTATCGAATTTATTTTATTTTATAAAATGTCGCAAATTTCAATTAGTTTTTTATTCAAAGTTACCACTACTGCTCCACCGTCCTAATACATACTGCATAGGATGGAAGAACATATCCTAAGGCATACTTTAGTAATTTATGTCCTACTATTTTGCATAATATTTTTGTTCTTTCTGGAATAAGTTATGTGGACATTATCTACATCTTAATGTCATCCATGTTATGCTTGCACCCTCTTTTTCTCACATTGTAAATGTTTTTCATAGTTTATAACATGCACACTGTTTTTTTTTTTGTTTATTTTTTTTTAACCAAAACCACCTTATACCTTTGCCAATTAAAGGCGACACGGCTCGATACCTTGTCAGGCTCCCTGTGCCTCCTCCATCTCTGACTTGAGCGATCTATTTGATAATTTCATCATTATTTTCATATTGTACTTATGTTTTTTGACATGTTGGATATAAATTCTACTACTAATACTTCCGAACCGCTTCGATTATAGCAGATGCTTCTTTCACCACTATGGGATATTTGATTTCAGTGGGAGATAGAGTTCTAGAGAAGAAAGTCACTGGGCGACCCGACTGACCGAAAGGAGCAGCGATTGCGTGGTCAGAATCATCGAACTCTACACAAAAAGGCTCATTGTCCCTTATACAGCCTCAACAAGCTGTAAGCAAGCTTTGACGAAGAGACTCAAAAGTATTCGTTGCAGGTTGAAATAGTGGTAAGGGGCCAGGCTTGATGAGAGGTCGTATACGGGATGAAAAATCGGGTATCCACCTGGCGTAATACGCGAACATTCCAATGATTCTTTTTAATTCCTGATTTGTAGTAGGCAGTGGTAATTCCAACAAAGGCCTCATGCGTTCAGGGTCAGGTTGGATACTGCCGTAAGAAATACGATACCCAAGCAAATCGATTTCTCTCTGAGCAATAACAGATTTGCTCGAGTTGAAAGTCAAATTTTCAGCTTTAGAGGCATCGAAGAGAGCTCTGAGCTTATTATCATGATCAGTTTTATCATCACCAACTACAGCAATGTTGTCAAGGTAAGCGTAAGTTCCACGCAATTTATGTTTTTCTATAAGAGAATCAATAGTTTTTTGAAAAATAGAAACACCGTTTCTAACCCCGGAGGGTAGCCTGTAGTATTGGTAAAGCTCGCCCTCTGCTTCAAAAGCGGTATATGGCCTGTCTTCTTTACATTGAGCTATCTGATAGTAGGCGGACTTAAGATCCAAAGTACTGTTAACTTTGCCTTTCGCGATTTGGTTAACTTGGTCATCAATCCGAGGAATAGGGTAAGAATTAAGCATAGTGTATATATTTATTGTCTGGGAATAATCAACAACCATTCGTCGCTTATGGCGTTCATCTTTGGTAACCAAAACTTGAGCCCGCTAAGAAGAGTTGGATGTTTCAATAATGCGATCTTTCAAAAGATTTGCAATTTCTTTTCAAATGAAGTTTTTGTCATCGTTGTTGAAGCGACGTGATTTTGTCGCACTTGGACGAAAATCGTTGTGCAAATTGGAGAAAAGACTAGGTGTTGGGACATGAGAAGCTGCAACACCGCATGATTTGGAAGGATTTTCTACAATCAAAGTTGCATAAAGTTTTGACCAAGAATAGCATCGGCACACAAGTTCTCAACCAAGCCAAACTTCAAATTATAGATTTGTCCACCAACTTTGAGGGGAGTATTAACGGCGCCACTGATCTTAATCGATAATTTTGTGGATGCCATTGACACACTAGAGCTCACAGATAACAATTTGGGTTGTGATTTTCCAGCAATCTTTTCGAAGCACCAGAATCTGATAGTGCTTTAATGTTAGTTCCATTTATTTCGGCATCTAGTACAGATCGTTTGAGAAATTCTGGAGTCCCTGCCAATACGGTGACTAGAAATGGCTTCATCAAACCATGAACAGTTTTAAGAGTGGACAGGCATACTTTTTGAAAATTACCTCTCTTTCCACAAGCATGACATTGGACACCTCGCGCTGGGCAGCGAAGTCGCGGATGAAATTTGACTCCACAGAAAAAGCATTTTCTAGAATTTGTCTTCTTCGACAAGGCGATAGAAGCTTGTGAAGAATCGGTCAGGGGCGGACAACTGGTTTCTGAGGATTGGGAACCGCAAGGTTCGACAGAACAAATACATTCGTTGTGAATTGTCATTGGAACAGTTTGATTATAATACACGCAAGATTGTTTTTTGCGCCCTGTCATACATATCAGCTTGATCAAAAGCAGTTTTAAGATCAAAAATAGTTTCTTTGAGAAGCCTTTGTCGAATCGACGGAGAAAGAAGGCCACTAATTGAGACATCCAAGTATATTTTTTATTTTGTCCGCTGTAGTTCAAATATCATGGTTGACTAATCATATCCATCCTCAGACTAAGCTCTGCTCTCCATTTATAGGCTATCAGCTGATACTGTCAGGCTCGTTCCCGCGCTTTAAAGAATATTTTCGTGTTTTCCTGATTTATTCCAGTTTTCTCTCATTGTAGGACTGTCAGTTGATATTTCAGTGTTTAGGAAATGCCAATATATATTCAGATATGTTATGAAACTGTATGTTGTCTTTTTCTACTGCCAGTTAGTGATCTTTAGTCTATAATATGCCAATTTCAACTTGTGTATAAATGGTGATTAACCCTTCCGGTAGCCTAATGTCAGATGCCGTAATCTTTTGTTTTTCATGTGTATTTTGTTATTTAATTGGACTGTTTGGTTGTATTAAGCTCTAATATTAAAGTGTACTATAAATTAGATAATCTGTGTTTAACCACGAAGACTGTGTCCATCTTTTCAACCTGTGATTGGTTTCTACCTCCACCGTTCCGTATTCTTCGGGTGATTTCATCTATCAATTTGTTCGTGAGTTATTTTCAAATGGTCTTAAAGACTGTCAACTATCGAACCGGATATATTTGGTTGTGCCTACACTCAGCGCCCATTTTAGGCACGCCACATATAACCAAAAATAAATTGGCGAGCACGCTAGGATTAACAATAAAATTTTTTGGCTAAGAACTGTACTAGACTTTGATAGGGATAAGATTAGTGGCCATATATTTATTGTTGTATCTTGGGACATTGTGAAGTTGATTGTACTGTTGACGACCAATTTGCGACCAAGGTGAGGAAGAAAAATATGGCGGAAGAGGCGAGGGAGGACACTGAACTCTTGCAGTTGCAAATGCAGAAATTTAAATAGAGGGCAAATAAATCTGAGCAGAGACAGGAAGAAATTTTGGAGAGACAAGCGAAAATGGTCGAAGTCTTGAAGCACGTTATTATTGAAACTTGAAACGGTCGAATGTCAAAACGCGGAAACAAAGTCATCTTTCGGACAGATATACAATATGTTGCAGGATATTTCGATTATGATGGAAGGTAATGGGGATGCTAATGTTGTAGAAACAACGCCAATGTCGCATGATGACCACCCAAGTCCAGTTACATCTACATCTGCTAATTTTACGCCGGTACCGAAGCCTCGTTGGAAGCGTCCAATGTCCTCTCCAATTCTTGAGGTAGACGAAACTTCAGATTCTGGCTCAGATATTTCAGATGAAGCGGAATCGAGTGGCCGACATAATGCTTGTTCTCAAACCATACAGATTACAGTAATTACAGTAATTTGTATGCTCAAACAATAGATGTTCGTATTGTGGAACCAGGTCATGTGCCTAATTTTACACCTGCTATTCCATTTTCTGGTGATAATGAGAGCAGAAAAGCTGCAAGTAAGCCCTCTGTTAGCAAACATAGATCAGTTTCCGCTGGAACACAATTTCAATCTACACTAGGTGCAGTGGTGGTGTTAATACTGCCTGTGATTCTTTCAATACCACAGCTAATGTTGCTACGATTAGAGCACCTAAAAACACAATGTATTTTGATGGAGCCCATACCATGACGTGACCTAGCTGACTGTGTCATTTTGAATTGGTTTCTAGCTATAATATGTGGGATAAGAATACTGCTGGGCTAGAGTTAGCTACCTGTATGACAGGACAAGCCCTTGATGTTTTGAAAGATTTAAGATACATAAGTGTACACCGAAGGAGATAAATAATTGATCAACAAGAAAAGTTTATTTACTTCTGAGGGAGTAGAGCTCCCTGTACTAGGTAAAGCTGCCTGGGCTGCTCTGACAAAGCCCGAGAAAGTTTTGAACCAATATTCATAAATCTTAACTGCTCCAGGTTCATTTGGATCTACCTCAAGTCTTGCTGATTTTAGCAGGTGGTCCATATTATTAAAGAGTTGATTAAATTGTGGTAACCTATAGTAGTATACAATTCAAATTACAACTCTAGAATCAAGATTGGTCTTTAATCAACTCTTTCACAGCTAGGCACAAAGTGAATTAAATAGTAAATACAAGGCAACAAGTGAGCCAGACGTAAACAAAGTATCTTAATATTTCTAATATTCATAACCAAACATGTTAATAATCTAGAATTGGTATTGTTGCAAAAAATGTTAGTACTTGACAATTTCAATTCCGTAAATTGCGCAACTAACAGTAAAACATAATTTTTAAACAATCAAATTTTGAACAGCAGCTGCGATGTAATTCCTTCTTTACATCTTCCATCTGGAATATATTTAACAGAGATTTATGTATACCCATGAAAAGAATTGTCATGGAATAAAATAAAATTTAGGTTACAAGGTTTTACATCTCATCTTTGTCTATATTTCAAATATCCCATTGGTTTTCTCAGGATGTATCACTTTTTTTCGTTTCATCGATGGTATAATCAATGGCGTATTAAGAACCTTGAAAGAGGGGGATTTTAAAAGTGAAACTATGACGCCATAATCTACGCTACGGGCGAAAATATTTTTAAAAAATGCATAAAGCAATAAGGCGGTCAAAAATTGAACCGAGTGCGCAACTAATGATGGAAAAATTTTGAGGCCTCCTACGTTTTGTAGCACTTGAAGGCCCATACTACAACTTTAAAAGTGGGCGTGAGGACGCGGAAAGGATAGCACCATCAACCCTCCATAAACCCTAGTTAGTATAACAATATTTAGTATATTACATTATTGCATTATAGTAACTATTGATAACTGTTCAAACATTTTCGTTTGTCAACACTAGCGGCGGACCATGGGGGACTGCACGCCCCCCAGGATTTGAAGGGGGCAGTATCCTCCCCAAGTGGTTGGATAATATTTCAAAATTTCATCAAAATAGGCCCAAGAATAGCCTAGGAATCTTCAAAAATGTTTTATTAAATACGAGTCACTAAAGTAGCGCGGTCCATCTCAACAATACAAAATTCGGATTGGACGAGTTTTTACATAAATAATATTGGTTATTTTATTGATAGAACGTACTAGGCAATATTTTGCTTAGAATTTATCTTGTGCACCGTTCAGAGTTGCAGTTCACGTGTTTGGTTTTGCATAAATTCAACTTAGGTATGTGATAAAATACGTCATCCTGTCTTGGTTCAATGTCAAGAAACAAAATTTCACCATCGCGCAGCGTAAATCAGATCAAAATATCGGCGAACGATCGAGACAAGTCCTCCAAACTTATGAAAAGCAAGAGTTGGTCCCCACTCCTCAAAAACATATCGTTCATATCTACGACGTCACACAAAACGACTGGATTGTTTTCGCCTCGTTGTGCTTGAGCTTGCGCTTGAAAGAATGTGCAATAAACTATGTATACTAAAGTATCCGAGAAAATTAAAATATATATGTAAATTGATGAACACTCTGCAGTATGTATGTAGTTCTTGTTGCTCGTTAGATGTCGCCAACTTATTGCATACTTAGTTTACTCAGGTTACCGGGGCAGCGAGACGCCGTTCTCGTATTCCGAAGGTGTATTCGTGATGCCAGACCGGTGACGTTACAAAAATCCTTCACCATGTATGCTGAATAATTTTAAATAAAACTTCAATTATTCTATGATTAATTATTAAAACTTAGAATAAGGTGTTTGATTCCATTTCTTTTAGTATGAAAGTAGTTCTAAACTGCTGAGCTGCAGAAGTTCGTAAGCCTGCCGTCTCTGGTCTGGGTAAATTGGGTGCGGTAAAAATTCATCAACAAACGGAACAGATTAGTAACCTGCAGACTCTGGCGTATATAATAATTAGCTAGTGTTTCGCAGTCTGTTTGTGTAGAGTGGATAAGATGCCCTCGGCAAATCTCTATCCTCGATCATCCAGCAATTTTCAACTTTCATCTTCACTTGAAACCATAGGCGAAGGTAAGTTTGTGAAGAGGCACAAGGCTCGTCGAATATCACTGAAAATTTTCACACCAGTAGGCGTTTAGGTGACTCAATCTAAACTGGGAGCAATGCCATGCAAGCTACCATCTTGCACCTTTTCTGCAAGGTTTAATTTGATGATATTTGAGGATATCGTAATAAACTTCACTAGACTGAAACTCAATATTTTTTATTTGTTTTAGGATATATTCATCTACCATGTGTTTTGTGATGTCATCAGTTATCATGTCAACCTAATATGGTATTTGTGTATAAATCAAGAGAAAATAGTCATCTTATCAATGTTATTTTGTGATTAACCGACTTAAAATCACACTCGTCTAAATCAAACTCACTCTATTATAGCCATTCAGTCCTGTTTGGGGTGTTTTACTTACTTATTTTATATAGCCCAAAGTGTTTGCTTGACAAGTCAAAAATGTGAATAATCAAAAAAAAAACATTAATCATATCTTGTTGCTCAGAGAGAGCTATCAATTATCCAATTTTGTAAATTATTTTTCAGTCGACAATGGTCAATTTGATCAAAGGTTGTGTACATCTGGTATTCTAACTCCTGATGTTCGAGATGAAATGATGAAAGGATCCACTTTATCGGTGACAGGAGAACAAACAGTAAGAAAAAAGAAGAGGAGGAGAGCAGTTGTGACAGCTTGTACCTCTGCTACAAGATATGATCTTGGTATTTTTTTCAGTTTACTTAATTGTGTAAAACTTTAAAATATTTTTATAAACAAGATTTAAAAAAAATCCTACTCAATCAATTATTTTAGCTCCCATGAGTATGATTTTTATTGAGGCATAATATAGGGGTCAGCCAAAATCGAATATCTGGTAAATTCAGAATTAAATCAAATAAATTCTACGAATCTGATATTCGAAATCAGCGGTATTATAATAAATGAACAAAAATATTTTTTCCAAAAACTTGTTAAAACACCAAAACGGTCATATAGTTTTTTGAAAATGTATACTTTTTTATATAGGTTAATTACAAATCACTGGGAAAATTGAATTGAATACTTTATGGTCACGAATCGAATCAAATATTTTGGATTCACAAGGCATGGAAGTGTTTCACAAAATCGAAAAGTTTCAAATAATCTTGTATTCATTGAAATTAGGTTCTTCTTTTAAAAAAAAATTTGAAGTAAACATGAGCGAATTACATAAAGTTTTAAAGGTTCCATATCTTTACATTTTACAATATTTCTAGTGTTTGTTACGGACGTCACAACATTGTAGTACTCGGTTCGGCCAAGTACAGAGTAATCAGAAAAACATTTGGCTTAAACCGAGTAGCTCTGGCCTTTCCTTTAAATATGACAATTTTTGGTATTTTTTATTGTTATTTAAGCATGAAAAATAACTGAGTAACGTATGTGTTCATCAGTAACTTACACCCAATAACTTTTAAACTATAATGATGTCATCAAGAATCTGATTAATTTTACTTTATTTGTTTTTATTTTATCTATAAATTGTATTTTGATATAAATTTCTAAAATAAATTAAGTTTTTTAGTCATAAAATAAGGCCAAAAGTTTCAAGAATAGCATAATAATTTGGCACATGTGCAATAGTGAAAAATTTATGCAAAAGCCCGCACAATTTATCAACATAGTCAAAAACTTTCCTTAGGTAATATGCTGTAACAACAGTACTATGACGTTACATCAAATAAAAATTTCCACTAAATTGAAAATGTGATCATGTTATTCAAAAACAGTTATGCAATTGGTTTTGAGTATTATTACAGCAATGGGTGTGGTGATTTTGCGCAAAATTCAGCAGTACACTGTTTGTCTGCATCCATAAAAACGACAGAGGACGACATAAATCATAACCACTATGCCTGAAAATGGTAGTTTCCATGAGATGTCTATTTAGCAAAAAGCATCCAATCTTAAACAGTGAGAAAACAACCCATTTAGACCAATTAAACTGAACTTGTATGCAATATGATTATGTTCGATTTTATGGTACGATTTGTGTATTTATTACACAAGTAGATCTTGAAAGACTAAGAATTACATGTGTCTTCAAAAAATAAAATAAAAATATTTTCGGCAAAAAGTGAGGTTCGCGTTTTTGATGATGTCATAAAGTCATTTGCTCCAGGTACAGTACATATAACATCACGTTTCGTTAACTTCACATCTTCAGCTAATCATAACCCATCACCAACATTTGTCCGCCTAAAAGTGGCATCTCCCAGCTCCCACTAAAATAACTTGATCTATTTATTGTGGCATCACTACAATAAAAGGGTGATATAATTACCAAATTCATGAATGTTTAATAACAGGAATTTTGTTGTAACCACTGTATTTACACTACAATAAAATGTATGATTTGCAGTTCGTTTGCAAAAAAAAAAACTCTGAAACCTTTTAGTATAGTTAGGTACGGTAATTTATAAAACCTCATTGTATGCAATACTATTCATATTCTTTTGTTTAGTACGTAGAAGTATTGAAGAACTTGGAATGGTTTCGTTGCGCGATGAAGACACTGCATCTAATGCTTATCTTGTCTGGTGTGATTCTGCAGTACAAGCTGATCGTGTACAAGAACTGAAAAGTTATCAACGTATCAACCATTTTCCTGGAATGGCTGAAATTTGTCGTAAAGATTACCTAGCACGAAACATGGCAAAGTAAGATTCTAATATCTTTATGTCTGCCTATAAATCATTCAATATTTTATTTTAACATTTTCAATGGAAATTTTTCCACAGTCTCCCATCATTTTCTGATTTTCTCCTTTATGAATCCACTTTATATTTTTATATCATATACCAGTATGTACATCATGCTGCAATAATAAATTGAGACCATGACTTTCCAATTCACCTTCAAAACTTCAGTACTACTATACTATATATAGTATTTTACTGCCAATTATGTATATATATATTAGCTGTCTTTTTCTTTAAGTTAGGGGATTTGTGCTGCACATCAGTGTTTTAGTGTTTGTACATCATGCCCCAAATTCTGTCATTCTTTTCATACAAATGGATGGCATATTTATTTTGAGGTGAATAAGCATAAATATAATTGAATAAGTCATATGCTTCCCAGTACCAAATTTTATATCACACACATTTTATCTCTTGAACACTTGATGAAAAGAGGTTTGGAATTACTATGTTGATGTCATTAACATTCAGCGTAAAAATTTACTGTATCTTGCTCATGAATCATAAATCTACCAAGTAATTGGATTGATCTAGAATAATGAAAATAGAGTTTGAAATTGACTAGAATTCTGGAAAAACAATTCAGCTAGTGATAACTGACTCCATTATTTCAGGATGGGTAGAGCTAGACCAGACGAATATCATTTCATTCCTCGTACCTGGATATTACCGTCAGAGTATAATTTACTTGTACTTCATTGGCGAGATTTAAAAAAACGAAATAAAAAACCAGTGACTTTCATCATGAAACCATCTAATGGAGCAATGGGGAACGGGTGAGTTGAAATTACAAGAAGTTTAAACCAGGGGGACAGAATCTTGTTTTTCCTTGAGTGACTGAAATGTTCGTGTCATTTTCTTCGCATTGGCAAAAGACATCAACACAGCTATTTCATAGCAGTATTGACCATTTTAAAATCATTTTCTACAGTTTGGTAGAATAAAATTTACCCTTGTAGCAAGGGGTGTATCATAAATATCTTCCTACCTATTTCTTACAGTTGCTTGGGTAGCAGAGTAGTAACTGACATTCTGCCTAATATCTGTCTGCCCTATTATCTTTTGAATATATTTAAATTAAAATGACGATAAGTATTTAGATTTGCCCTAACATATTTCCTACATGCTGTAAGAAGCGATTAAGATGAAACAATAATAGGTAAATGGTTTGAACATGACTTGGGGCAGATACCTTTCAACTGTAAAAAGAAAGAGAGTTGTCTGCAATTTGAGTAGTTTGCCTTAAAAAAAATTTTGGTGGGACAAGAGTGGAAAGCTCCGGCAGACTACTGTTATTACATTGAAATATTTGTCACTAATAATACAATAACATAAAATTTGAATATTATTCGCACTATGTACTCTTGCACACACTTTTTGTATAAAGATCAAAATTTTTCTACGTATTTATTATTTGGTATATTCATGTTCATTATTCTATATTTCAAGTTTGGATCAAGGAATGTATAATAATTTTTTATCATCAGGTGATTATTTAAAGAAAGTTATGAGACTGCTTTTTCAATTGATAATATAAGTAAAAAGTATGGTTGTTGACAACAATTAGTTGTAAAAGCTATGAGATGTTCCCGGCCTGGCCGTTAAACCTTTTCCATGCATTATTATGCTAATTGCTAACCAAACACACAAGTTTTATGCCAATTCAACTGAAAAACTTTACCTTGATTCTTTTATTCCAACATCATGTGTCTCCCTCCTGTTTTAGATATAAAAATCATGTTGATAATTTTTCCATATTGATAGATTTTTGAAATGTTTCCTTATATAAGAAAAGGAAAATGAGATATTGTTCTAGACTTCAAAAGAAATATAATTTGAAAGAAATAGTTTAACCACTGTGGAAAAAGTTTTCAGGCTCACCACCTTATCATAATTATGGTATTGAATATTTTTATTCCCTTCGTATAAGATCCAAGGTAATGTGTCAATTCTGGGGTACCCGGTTAGCTCAATCAATAAAGCGTTGGAAATCAGCATGGTTCGAAACCTGTTAGGTTTGCTGATTATATGAGAGAGGTCTGCTGGACACTTGCCAGAGCATGGTAGTTCATGTATGCAATGCTTATGGCTTCCCCCACCAACCATGTCCATGCACAGGAAAAATGACTGGTATAATAAGCCAAAACCTTCACCTCGACAAGGAGCTGTTATCTGCACGAGAGGCCACGGTTAGCCATATGATTAAGCTGTATTCTCGGCTTTCCTCTCCCACGGGATATAGTTCTTGTTGGGCCATTTGTTCAATTCTCAAACTTAATAAAGCTAAATTTCCACAACTTTTATGGAAAAGTGTCGTTAAACAAGAACTCGCTTTTATTTTCTGACTTTGAATGACTAAAATTTTATTACCTGAATAAAACAAATACTACTGGTGTATCAGAGTGTTTGGTTTTGTAGCATTGGAATACATTGAAGACGAAAAACTAGCTTTTTTATTATGGAAAAACACTCCCGGTACTTTTAATCATCCAAGTGTACAATAGTAATAAATGCCAGATAAAAGCCTTATGAATGCTCTATTAGAACAGTGCTAACTTTAACGATTTTAACAGTGATAGGAAACACATCCTTACAACTCAGTATATAACAATGACATTTTATTCATTTTTTATAACCTTCTTTATATAAAAACATTTACTTTGGCATATAACAAGCTATTTGCTATGCGAAACCTTCGAAGGGCACATAAATATAGTTTTTAAACATGATCACATTGTACAAATATTACATATCTGAAACTTAGTACTGACATACTTTAAATATTTTGCAGAATTCATTTGTTTCGGAATCCCGAACGCTTAGTACCCCATGAACACATGATTGTGCAAGAATATCTCGACAGACCATTTTTACTAGATGATTACAAGATTGATCTACGGTTGTATGTTTTAGTCACTCACTGTGATCCACTGCGGGCATTTTTGTATCGTGATGGCCTTGTGAGACTTGGTACTGAAAAATATGCAAGTCCATCGGAAAGTAATGTGGTAAATGTCAAGTTGCAATTATTCATTTTAAAACATTACCGGTATTATCCGACAACATATTATCTAAAATATATTACACCAAACTTCATTATTTCTTCTTGTTCCCCATTCCTTCACTGTGTTGTCTCAGATCCACACAACAATCTCATGCATTTTAATAAATAAGAATGTCTATTCTATCTTCTTCATTTTATTTCCAATCCCTACTTTCTGTCCCAAACGGGAAAATATTGTCGAAGTATCTATTGTTAAGTATGTGTCATACAGCTGATGGTAGGTGTTGATGAGACGGGATAAAATAAAATTTCTGGTTGGGATTCTCATTTCTGAACCATTCTAAAAATGTTTCGGTGAATGGTTCTGAATTGAAAATACTAAAAAAAAAGTACCTGTATTTTTTATAATTGTACCACAAGGATGGAGCATTTTAAGTATTGATCATATGAAATTTGGATCGCTGCAGGCAATCCATCCCAATTTCAATCATGTTTGTTGTATATTCATTAGGATTCTCTGTTTATGCATCTCACAAATTATTCTGTGAACAAATATAATGAGAAATTTGAACGACATGCTGATTATGATCGTGGAAGTAAAAGAAGTGTGAAATCATTGATGAATTACCTGAAAAATGCTGGATATGATACATCAACTTTATGGAGAAATATTATTGTGAGTTTTTTGTTCACGGATGTGTTGATGTGATATCATCTGATACTAAATATTGTTTTTATGTGTTCATGAAATTGGACCTTGCATGCTTGATAAAATCATTTTGCAGCCCAAGGGTTGGACCAGAGCAAGTTTCTTCATTTTTCTCTAATATTGATTGAAAACTTATTCACCTATGAGAAGATTTCGATTGCGATCAGAATAAAAAATTCACGAAAGATAAGAAAAATGAATGGTAATAACTATCTAATACCATTGAACCAACTTTAAGTACTAGAGCTCTATACATTCAAAAATATTGACATTTTGTAATAGTTGTTTAAGATGTAGATAAATTGAAAATATTTCCTACCTTCTTTGTGATTTCAATAACTTTCAGGATCTTCTTGTGAAGACATTAATTGTCGTCAGTCCTCATATTCTTCACTCATATCGAATGAGTAGACCTGGTCATCCACCACATGCTGACAGTGTTTGTTTTGAGAGTAAGAAATATTTTTTTTTAATGTATATTTCCTTTTTCAGATATCCAATTCGAAGTACAGTTAGAATTGCTTTTGTTTTTATCACTCTATAATTATTATTTAATTTTCAATGCACGTATACTATTGATGGAGGAAACCGTAACTAGTGCTTGAGTGGAACGAACTAGTTCTTGCTAAGCAATCTGCAATTTCTTGTATAATTTATTTCCATAAAATTTCAACCTCCATCTCCCAAACATGGAGACGATGTGGAAGCATTTTTGATTTACATCATTGATATTAATTCGATTTAATGTTCGATAATACTCATAATTACGCTGGAAAAGAAAATAGCTTTTTCAATAGCTTTTTCAATGGTGGCCTATATCTTTGGCGATCTATAGCACATTGCTTTATGGTGCTATGTACTCAGTGCTATATTATCTCAAACTTCCGAAGTTGAAATTAAAATCTCTAAATTTATCTCTAGTTCTAGGTTTTGACATATTTTTGGACAGAAAATTGAAGCCATGGCTGTTGGAAGTTAACAGGTGATGTCATATTCAAATCTTTTTTTTATCAAGTTATCAACAGTTTTTATACAATCTAGGTGAATCACCCAAAGCAAGAAACAATGCCAG
Source organism: Styela plicata (assembly GCA_963675895.2). Taxonomy (NCBI): domain Eukaryota; kingdom Metazoa; phylum Chordata; class Ascidiacea; order Stolidobranchia; family Styelidae; genus Styela; species Styela plicata. Next base: position 1,088,825 of record OZ023139.1, read on the forward strand.
TGCAGTACAACTGTTGTTATTTTCCTCATTAAAATACAGAAAATGATGACAGGCCTTTATTCCCGCCCCAATGTTTATTTTCGCAGTGTTGAGTCTGGAAAGTGGAATGTTTTTGACATTGAAATCTATTTTTGATCAGCAACTATTATATACTTTCTCAATGCATGAAGTATCCTATATTATTATATGATACACGCTGCCTTCTTTTTGAGTGCTTTTGTACATAAAGTATTTAGATATATATACACGCCTCCAGTTATTTACATTCAAAGGAAAAATAAATAATTTTTGTATTTGTTCGATATAACTAAGTTTATTCATTTTGCTTCAATTTAATGACATATGGCATCTGTATTGATTGATAAAATTGATTATTTTGCATATGATATGTCTTAATAATCAAGTATAGTCAGGAAGCAGTGATAAATAAAACTGACGTATTTTTAGTTTAGTTCTAGATACCTCTATGTTTTCAGATCCCCCAGTTTTGGAACTGATGAACGAGTTGATTATGATATTAAAGGTGGAGTTATCAAAGATGCTCTACGTCTCCTTAATATACGGTAGTTTGCTATCTTTGAAGTGTTCGTTTTTTAACATATTTTTAATCATCAGATTAACACTGAGTCATCGTGGTTTAGATCCTGTGATCTATGCAACATTGGGACATTCTTGATAATCATTTTAATGTTTCTATTTATACTAATTTTGATTTTATGACCTAGAAAAACTCTCTGTCAGCGAAATATCCTATTGGTTGCATTTTGTGTGATCGAAATTTCACAATCTTTAAATTGCGAAGTAGCAGGGATACAATGAAGAATTTAGTTTACAACCAACCAATATACAACCAAAAATATTCCTACGATAAATTGAGGATGCCATTAACATGGAATTGGCTCTAATAAGAAACAGTTTTTGAGTATTTATATCAGAAGCAGTTTTCTTGGTCTTTTCCTACTTATGATTGTCCCCTTTTCCGTTAGGTCAAGTGATAAATCACGCAATCTGGCTCAACAAAAATTAGAAGCACAGCGTAGATTGATGAGGCCGGCACATAAACGTCTCACAACATCAAGTAGTTTATCAATCGCTGCCAAAAGAAGATTAGTTTTGAACAGAAGAAAAGAAGAATTGGTAAATTGTTCTAATAGAAATAGCGTTTTTATGGATCGTGCAAAAATAATTATTGCATAGGTGTCTAGTATTCTGAAAATTGGCAATTTTGATTGGTAAAATCAGTGGCACACCCATGAAGCAGGTCTGCGGCACAGTTACTTAGGATATTGGATTTGAAAATTGGCCATGGTTACATGAGAGAATTCTTAAGTATCCTATTTAATATTTGACACAGAATCTATACTTTTGTGTACTTACCACTTTAAAAGGTGTAGCCAGGGTGGCAGCTTTTTCTTTTATTCTTCTAGCAAATGATATATCATGAAATTTAGCGTATTTGCTGAATTTTTTTTCTAATGGAATTTATTTTCTTCGGATTGTCTGAGTAACTGACATTTTGCCAGTTTGGATGTAGCTTTTTCAGAGCTGTTCGTCCAAACGATGCTACTTCATGTTACACTTCATGCACAGGAATATCTCATTTTTATTTGCATTATCTATTTCAAAACTTTCGTCTTTGTTTTTATTATATGCTGTATAATAAGTACTATATATATTTTTTTTTAATTGGCTATGGTGAAATCATGTACCATTCCTATTTGAGGGTATCGTGATGATTGGATACCCTGGAATCTGCCTGACAATTTTTTTATGGGAATCTTTAAACGAATCCTTGTGCTAAATATTCTTGATTTATGCATATAGTTTACTTTGTTTAGTAATGTGATTTATAAAATTTTAATTGGTTCAGTATTGGTTATCAGGTTTGTTACTGCTGATAATTATAACTTTTTATCTTCGAAAAATGCTGTAGCACCATTATATAGCTATATCAATCTTATTTCTGGAAAATCTGTATCCCTGAAAAATATTGCCATATTCTTTGAAATTTATTACTGGCTTAAAATCGTGATTAGTTTTTTCAAAATATTTGCTACTTATCGAAATAGTTTCATGATTATAAAAAATTGAGCTATGATTAGGGGTGGCCAAAGTAGAATATCTTTTGGTTTCAGGATCTATTCGAATCAGAAGTTTTATGATAAACAAACAAAGACATCTTTTTGTTAGATTATAATTTAAGTGAAACTTCTCACATATTCTTGAAAAAATTCAAATTATTCTTTTGTTGATTTCGATTTGTTGCAGCCCTAGCTGTGATAGCACAGAAAACTTACATTGTTTTTATTCTACAAATTCGATTTATGAATCTACTCGAAACTAATTTTAAAAAAGTTTATTTAAATTCCCATCTCGTTCCAAAACTCTTCAATTAAAAATTTCAGAAAGAACGGTTGGTTTGGGCAAGAAAAGATGCAGCAAGAGAAGAATATGAGAATAAAAATATGAATAATTATATGAGAATATTTCCATCTCCTGAAAAACAGCAACAAGAAAGGTAGGGATCAATCATTCCTTCGACCTCTCTCCAACCTTAATTTTAATTTCCATTGTACTAGCATTATGACAGGCATTTCCTCCTAAAATATTAACTTTTTACAATTTTTCTGTGATTTCTTCATCTTAAATTCTCATAGATTGTGCTGGTTTATATTCTCTTATAAAAGATACGAATACTATGTAAATTTCAGATTGTAATCTTGATCACTTAATGAAATATTTTATTCCAGTCTCCCATTCTTATTCTATAAGTAGCAATATCTGGGAAAGTCGAGATTCATGTATGCAGTATGTGTTGTCATACTCTGTGATATTAGGCTCTCGAGAATTTTGTTTTGATATTCTTAAGCCTCGTATAGGCTATGTCTCAACCTTTTGAATTACTATCTATGAAAAGTTAAGAAAATTTCCAGGCTTTCCAGCGTTCATTAGACCAAACAGCTTTTCTTTCACGTTTTGCTTAAAGCAAAGTTGTGGGAGATTTCCATAAAACACTGTGAGAATCTCAACTCAACATACTGGCTAAGGCAGTGGTTCCGAACTCAGAGTCCATGGACCCCCAGGGGTCCACAGAAATATTTTTGGGGGTCTATAAACATGGTAAGATGAATGCAAAATAACAAAATGAAACTATGCTCCGTTATAGTCTAGCTTGCTAAAGACGACTAATCGAGCGCAAATCTAGAAACTAGGCTACATGCTAACACAAGATCTGACTCGTATGAAAGAACATGTTAATTCACTTCAAAATATTATTGAAATTGTCATTTAATCAAGTTCAGTGGGGTATTTGACACTTTGTTCTTGAGAAGCTTATCCATACAAGAAGATGTTTCTGACAGAGCAAATTAACTGTGCGTGAACACTTACAAGTTAATTTGTGATTGGTTCAGTAAAATATAGATTTCAAATATATATTCAGACCATTACGTTAAGGGGTAAAAATTAAATTTTTTGTGTCGTTTTCTAGTAGAGAACATTTGCATGTAACAATATTAAATGATTTTACAATCCCAAAAGAAAACAATGTTGAGGGTTTTGGTGCGTACCAGTAATTATTGTTGAAGAACATTGATCTGTGTTAAATAGGTGAGAGGAGCGGAACAAGGCGACCTCTAGAAGGAAAGAATCTAATACCAATTGGGTTAAGGAGTATCTTGGAGTATCTTTCTTGTGAATTTTCTTCTGATAACAGCTATTTTCTTTAGTTGTCTGAGTAGCTGACAGTTTACAAGTGTATTATGAATCTTTTTTATGGTAAAATACTGTAAGGAGGTTTTTAATGACAATTGAAATGACAAGATCATTTTCACACTAAATCTCATGGTAACATTCAAATTATTGTCAGACATTGAGTAATAAATGTCGTAAAATATTAAATAGTGGAAAATTATTAAACACTTGTTGGAAGGAGAATTGTATGTAGACTTTGTCATTACGTATGCTTAACTGGTTCGTTTCTCCCACCATTAAGGTATTCATTTATACACAAGTATATTATATTTACTTACATTTAAAATCAAATAATAAATTATTTTTTATTTTATGATACTTGTACACAGATATATTGATTGGTTTCAAATTTATTCATTACGGAACCAAATAGAATGAAAATAAATTGAATGCTATAAATACTATATAAGTATGAATAGAATATACAGTGTAAAGTTTGACATATATCATGATTTTACTGCAAAATGAAAATCAGTTTTGAATAATCATGAAGAGTATCAGCATCTTGAATCAAGCATTTTTGCTATATTACTGTTTTTTATTGACTGATGACAATTTTTCGCATCTGTATTTTCCTTTAAACATTCTATTATACTTTAGATATCTGGGATTACTTCAAGAATCATTCAGTCTTTTCCTGCAGTCTCGTTCAGCTCCATTCCAGAAAAATATTATCGATCAATATCGACAGCAAAGGGTGAGAAATTATAATTCAATCAAAATAATAAAAACAAGGTTACTGTAATTCAGTATTGCCGCTGATAAATTGTAACACTAAGGCATTAAAGGGTCATTGAAATTTTGTATGATCGAATTTTAAACTACATCTGTCTGTTTCTTCTGCCTAATTAAAGAATTATCTGTTGAAAAGAATTCTGTTGAAAATGAGTAAAAGGGGGGACATTTGCAATTCAAAACATTGGCAAATTGAACTTCCACTACCATTTCACTGGATGAGCATATTTTATATTAGAATTGGTGTTTTAAATAGTAGTCAAGCTGAAAAAAACTTTTGTGATACATCATCGTGTCAATTTTTTTTTTCCAGGAAGATGAAATACTTGATTTACTAGAACAATGTGAAAGTGAAGAGACGGGAGAGAATTCCAAGTCTAATCAACCTCAAGTGCTATCAAGCATGCCAGTTATTTCTCCTCGCTCATTGAAATCATCCCAAAATAGGAGAAAGAGATCTTCATCCTGTTCCAGTGATTCTGATTCCTCAGATTCAGTGTCATCAGAGGTCAGTGTATGGATGATTTGAAATTTTGTATAGGTTGAGTTGAACATACGTTATTCAGACATAACATTGTGCTTGAATATTATTCAGATTTTAAAAAAATGCAACTAAGTCACAGTTCCACTTTATTGGCATATTGTAGGGACTAGGTACCTGATAAGACTAAAGATGCTTAGGATGGGCATAGGTAATCACCTGAAAAGCCATCCAGAGAGGGGTTGCCCAGAAAAAAAATGACGCTAGGAAAAAAATCTCATACTGAAACTTTTTTGTCAATGTATTTCGGAATGTTTAGGTGCATTAAATTGAAATTTTTTTGATTGTTAATTCATTCATTAGTTCTCACACTACGTTTAGTCATGTATGAAATGTTCATAAAGGAATAGAAGTTAATGTAGAATACAGAATAAATAATGCAAGGTATCAGTTTTTTTGTCATTAATGTTGGTTAAAGGCATTGGTGAATTATTATCAAAAGTAGCATAGAATAGCGAGAATAAATCATGTGTAGAAATATTTCCAGAATTTGGTGCAATTTATCTTGTTAGTCCGAAGCAGGGTGATCAAGACTGTCTGACGATTAGCAGATGGTATCAGCTGGACAGGTGAATAACATCTGCTAAATTACATATGGCCATATGAAGCCTTTCAATAAAATTCATCCCAAATACAAGACCTGATTCTTACTTTATGGCAGAAATGATGCTTGATTTAACATTTACTGCTAATATAATGAAGAATTTTAATTTTAGCGAAGGGAACAATATTTATCCTGAAAGTTTAAAATCAATTTCACTTCACATCTCAGTGAGTGTGACAATGCTGTGACAACAAAAAAAATTATAAGAGACTTCTCCATGTGATTTTTTTGTGACTTTAAGCAAGCAACTTTTTTTCGGGTACTTTTCTTACTCTCCTTAGAATTTAAAATTTTTTATTTAGGATGGTCAAAAACGTAACAAATTGAATGTCAGAAACCAACGACGTGGAATATCAAAATTATCGCCTGAAGCTGAAAGAGCAACTCAACTGGTCAGTAGTTTTGATTAATGTTTAATAAGTGACATATAATTTATTATTTTTTATGCTTCATCTGGAACTAGTGAATCAAAAGAAGAAAGTTTCTTTAAAATAAATTTGATGCATAAAATAAATATTTTGGCTGGTATACTGAAAAGCCAGTTGGAAAATTTGCTGTTTATAAAACTTAGTTTTCTTTCTTATTTGTTAGGTGCGACACGGCAGTGCACAGACTCGCGGAATTTCTTCACCACTTCGTGCCAAATCTGCTAGTTCTTCTCGTACAACCAGTTCATCTCCAATACCAAGTAGGCCATTAACTAGTAGTAGCAGTACCAGAGATTATGGAAAAAGATCAATCAGACATCAAGATCAGAGGTGATTTTTATTCCAATGGATGAATCCTATTTTAATAATTTTTGATTCAAACAACTTTTTTTTTAGATGGAAAACTTTTCAGATGATGTATTTTGATATTATTTCAATATTGAACATGTTGGTAGATAAGCAACAGAGAGTTTAAATAAATAATTATTTTTTTCATGGCAGGAAATGATGTTGTGTGTTTGAATTTCTATCATCCCCCCTCTGATGATATAAATCAGTGGTTTCCAAACTTTTCAAAAATGTTTATACAGTGGATCCGGATTTTTATGATTTGGTGGCCTCTTGTAAAACCAAAATGACTGCTTTGCGAATAAAGTGCAAATATATTGTAACTACATATTATCCACTCTTGAAAAATTGTGGTTCAGGGATTAATTCAAAAATAACAAAAATTTATAGTATGTGACTATGTACCAAAGCACATAATCAAAAATTCATATTTTCCACTGATATTTTGAGTATGGAATCTCAATCTCGCATATTCAACTTTATATAAAAAGGATGACATAAAAATGGATTGTTAGACAATGTCTATCTCCTGTTATTTTAGTATCTGTGATCTGTCGCCTCTTCGAACTTCAGTGCATGTGATAAAGAAAATGACCTGTTTATTTCTGTAGATGAGCATGAAGATAAGACGAAAGATTTGATCATATATAAATATGATTTTGACCCTACAAACTTGCATACTAATTTTCCCTTGTAAACCTTTTGAAACTGCTAGACCTTATTGGGTTGTGTACTCCACTCCCACTTTGGTAACCACTGATACAAATGGATTTGAAGATACCAACAGTACTCAGTTAATAATGATTGGGCTGGGAGTTTTATGGTATATACTGTTGAAAACATTTTCATTGTCAAACTCAGTCCAGGGCAACAAATCTTGTTTTCTTTATACTGCCTGAAATCTTCATACTATTTTTTATTTGAATATACTTTTCTTCCATTGAATCAAAATTCTTCCGAATCATAAACAACGATGACAACTTTTCACAATGAAATCTTCCCCCTGGAGTGTTTACCACCGGAGGGCACCAATGGTCCTCCATAAACTCACTCATTATTTGCAGCATAGTAGCCTTCACTTTCTAATATATAAGACGCCAAGCTTGATATTTCATTCAACCTTATTTGGAATCTTGGGTTTAAATATATTTAATTGCACGTCTCAATTTATTGGTCTTTTTGTAAATGTCACTATTCAATTGTCATTAATATTCAAGAGTGGTTTTATTATATCATTGGGAACTATAAACTTCAATGAATTCACGATGTTTTAATTTTTAATGATGTTTAAAAAGATAATTGGGTACAATTTTGATGCAGTATACATTAGAATAAACAATAACTACTTCAGAATTTTGAATCCCAAAGGCTGTCACAACATTATTGTTGCAATTCTATGCAATACCTAATTTGATCTGTAGTCGTTATTTTCAAAGATTGTTATGTGAAGACTTGATTCACAACATATTTGTGCTATGTGTTGAATTTGCTTGAACTGTACAAGTACACTCAGATAAAATTACAGTCAGATAAATTTGTCCAAACGTGTCTTGTTTAATAACATCATATCTGATAAAATGAAAGATCTCATAGGGGATGTTTGGAAGTTGGAAGACTGCACTGCAACGCAAGCATTTGCATTCAACTTCCCTATGGAATTTCATTTTTATTTTTTTATTGGAATTCACTGTAATCAAGGCTAAAATCAGCACTACTAAAAAAGAATCAATAGGTTTATTTTACAACAAATAGCTACTAAAAAAATGTATAACCAGCAAAACTACACCTTGTGTATAAAACATTTTGAAAATATCATTATCAATCTGGTAACTTTTTTAGATATTGCCATTTTTGTGAAGTTCTCCACTCCGAAATGCATAGTGGAGTTCAGTTTTGGCCCCATGCACCAGTTTTTTCAACAGTCTACATTAAGTATTCAACAAGAACATGAAAACGTTTCGAATATTATAAAGTTCTTTCAAATAAAATGTCATGAATTAAACAAAATGTCATCATCATTATTTTAATTCTTTTTCAGATCAAATGTTGCAAAAGATAGCCGCCAGACAACGTCAAACGCGTTGAAAATTGACGATGGCCATACAGCAATAGTTCAAGCTTATATAAATTCATACAGTGACGTTGGGAGGTCAGTACAATATTAAATTAATAAATTTGTTTTGCGTCGTTTAAAATAATAATAATATTGAATATTAATGAGTCATGACATTCTTAAGGCTATTTCTAATTATACTAATACTATATAAAAAAAAGGTTTAAAAATTTCATATTGAAATGTTATATGATTCCCAAGCTGTAACAAAACCACTGGATGTCCAAATCAAACCAAGAGTTAATGAAGTAGCCAGACTTTTTTAGTTAGTAACAAAGCTTAAGATGGAGGAAGGGACTGATTTCCTTCCTGAAAATAAACAAACTTTGGCTTATTTTGAGGATTTTTGGTTGCATCTATTTTTGATTTAGTCATCAGTGTTCCCATCTCAGAAAAACCAATATTTATTTATACTCATTTTGAGTGAATCATTCTGAGCAAGACTCTTTAGAAGCTGGCAGACGTACAAGATTAGTGTTGTTCTTAAGATATTTATATTATCACGGTTCTGCTAACCCTACTAAGTTATTACGCCTTGGGTTGAGTGGTTGGCATGAATTATCAAACCAAATTTGCTGCGACTCAAGTCAGAGAACTACAACATTATAACCACCGGGTCACCAGGCTCGACAAAACTTATATATTTATGTGTTGGCTGTGAAGGTTACTGTAAAATCATATCTAATTAGGATCCATACATATGTCACTAGGAATGTACTTACACCGGTATTTGTGCTGTTTGTTGTCTATGGACAATCAATTGTTATTGAATAACCATGAATATGCTTTTCCTTAAAAGAAAGGAAGGTGTTTCTTAGCAGTGAGAAGTTTGGTTGAGAAATCTATTTCATTCAACATTTTATTTGATCTTCAGAAAATTCAAACATTACCCAATTTCAAGAAGTAAAACCAACAAGCAGAAAACATTAAATTTGGATGAATTAACTGCAACAGCAGCTCATGAAAGAGAGGAGGAATTATACGCAAAAACACTTGTTGCGTTGAAAAATACGAGAATAAAATTTCCTGGAAAATCTGATGCTGGAGCTGAGAGAATTCTTGATGATGTAGGTTCTGAGCAATTTTTAAAATACTTAAATTAAAGATAATATTAATTTTTTTTAGTAATATCTGTATGCAGCGTATAAAAGGAACTAACCGACAGCTACCTAAATGGGAAATAGCCAGTGCAAAATGTAGTAGCAAGTCCAGCAACTGCACTACAAGTAGAAAACGTCTCAAAGATGACTGAACGACTATTACGATTAGATTGAACGATTAGACTGAACGATTATAACGATTAGATATACATTCTCAATCATATAGTTGAAGCCTCTGCAGTATATCCATAGTCAGAAAATGATTCACACATACATGAAGCCAAACTAGAAATATTCTTTCGTTGAGCATACATGACTCCACAAGTTCCATTTATATCAACAGAGCTTTCTAAGTTTGTTAATTTCTTTTATTTTATATTCAAGCAGATTACCAGATTTTGCCTGGCTCAAGTAATATTTAGTACTATATCAATCGAAATTTAAAAAGACATTTCATAGATTAGATTAGGCAAGAATATTTGCCAACTTTCTGTCATATTATTTCGGGGGAACAAATAATAAATATTATCATGACAACTTATTTTAATTTCTTGTAGATAATGGATAACTGGAAATCTCATAAGTCAAGAGTTGCTTCATACTGGCTGATCAAACTTGATACTGCTAAGAGAAAAAAGGTTGTTTGTTCTATGTCCGAATACAGCACTATACTGGTGTTTCTATTTTCATATTGCCACTAATAATTAATGGACTTCTAGACATTGGAAGTAAAATATTTTTAGAAAATACCTTCTGAGTTTGTTGTTCTGCTTTAGAATATGTCTAGACAAGAGCTTGTGGCTGCGGATTATTCCAAATACTTCACCACGACAGTTTAGGCATTATAATCTCTTCTTTGAGTTTTCATATCACTCTCCCATTTTTTTTTGTTTTACCCTGATTTAAATATTCTGATATTCGACTTATAGATTTCAGGGTTGTCAAAAATATTCGATTCATGATTCGATTAGATTTTTTCACTGATTCGAAATCAAGAGATTGAGAAGGGTTTGAATTTCTACAGAATAGGAATCAATTTTGGTGTTTTAACAATTTTCTGAATAAATGTCTTTGCTTGTTTATTATAATATTTTTTATTAGACTTGTTTCGTAAAAATTATACGATTCGATTCTGAATTCAACAGATATTCAATTTTGAATATCCCTAATTGATTTGAATATATATCATACTTTCTAGTTCTAACATACTAACATTCTTTCTGCTTGGTTTCCATTCTTTTATTCGGGAAGTTTTCCGAATTTACCCTTTGCCTTGCCTATATTTTTACTCCAAGCGAGTTTTTAATAGCACCTGGATACAATTCAAATTTTTTTTATTTTCTGTTTTCTTTTAGGTAATTGACATTGTTCGTGGAAATGTGAGAGCTGTTGTACAAAGAACATGGATTGTTGTTGATGTTGATTCGCTCAAAATAATGCGAACTTTTAATCGAGTGTTTAATAGAATGCATGCCAATCATGGTCAAGGTTTATGGAGTTGTTTTTCAACTTCAAGGTAATGAAAAACCCCTGCACACATTGAGGAACTATTTTCCAAAAATCTTAGCATCATATATTTGAAAAACAGTAAATGAAAGTTCCTACAGCTGAAAAAATGTTTTATAGTGAAAAGGTGTTAGATTCCGAGTACTAGCTGTACCGGTTATTCATTGGTGTTATATTTTTGTCTTATTTTTTCTGCAAGATCAGCATCTTCAAAAACACACTGTTATGGTAGACCAATATATATTTTTCTTTGTCTCTGATGTCTCGTTGAGATTTTTCTAAAATTTATAGAACCTATCATTTTGCAGGCTGTAGGACAATGTTGTTCACTGCATAAGCATTCCTATTGACTATTTGTCATAATTATTTTTTTTCAGTAATTCATGGGAAACAATGTTCAGTAAAAGCAGTGATACATTATCAGAATGTGAGATGGAATGTTGCAGAAGAATTGTGCAGTTATGTAAAGATTGTTTGTTGATAGTTTATCAATTTGCAAGTGATGCTCAGACATCATCCGCAAACTATGTTCCACCGAGTACTCAAACTAAAATTCTTCCACCATCCAACTATGCTCAGAGTCCGAGAACTGCTTCATCCCTTACTCTTCCTAATCATTCAATGTCACGAGGAATTTATATTAAACCTGAAAAACCAACAATGTCAACAATAGACTTGAATGCGCAAAAAAGGTAATTTTTATTTATTCCATTTCAAATTAAATATCTGTTTATTTTCAATCATTATCAGGGGTATGAATAATAAAAGAGTACGAGAAAGAGCCTTAATCTTGTCTGTAATTTTGCAAAGATCTCCATGATAGGATTCAAATACCCATGTACAATGTAGATACTCTCAATCATGAAAAATTCTACATGCTTTAAACTTGTTCATAAATTTTCTCTACAACTGTTTGAAACCTTCTCGATATTCTCCAACAGATCAAACTTATGATAATGATAGTAATCATTGTTGTGGAACCCTTTTTTGTGAGTTCAATCTATTTGTTATTAAGAATGTTGAGGTATTCGGTTTTTAATGTCTTTTGGAAATATAATCTAGGTTATAGAATCATGTTGACAATTTCAGATATACGAAATGACTATTTATTCAGCATACATCCTAGTCAAAAAAATATTGACGAAAAACATATTTTTAAGCTTGGGTCACTGATGGCAGCACGATCCTTCCGTGACCCATGCCTGACAAAATGAGATTTCTGATTGAGTTAGCCTGGGTTATCAATTTTCACAACACAAAATTCTTGTATATTAGGATTTTACTGCAAAATATAATCAATTTACTATAATTCCAAATGGAATTTATATCTACGTTTATACCTACTTTTTCCAGTGACAATATGTTACATGTTGTGTCGAGCCGTTCCAATCAATCCCCGCTTTCATTGATTGGTACATCGGACATGTCTGCAGGTGATCATAACATAAGTTCGACACAGAGAATTTCTTTCTCAGATGAAAAGCAAAAAAGTAGAATGTATGAAGAAAGATCTTCAGTTCCTTTGTCTTTAAATGATCTTCCGAAAAGGTGAAATTAGTAAATTTTTTATTTGAACATAGACATATCACTCCACACCAATCTAATCAAAATAAATGTTAACAAACGGGATACTGAATTTAAACTGAGTACTGAATTTGATAAACTTATTGTGTTTGATACATTGTCATCAAAGTATGAAATATTTCAAAAGATACAAGAGGTCTGAAAAAATTTCTGAATAGTTTTTATTATCCTTTCCATTCTATTCTCATAACATATGAAACAATCTTTCAGTTGACTATTTTGTAGCTGAGGAAAGCGTCCATATATCTTTGTACTGAAATAATGTTGCTTCCTTATCAGAAATTTGGATTGGTCGAGTATGAGCCCCAGGATTTAGCTATTAAAATTCAGGCCCCAATCAAAAATTTTATTTTGTCAAACACAAGTCACAGATGGTATGTGCCTTGTTGTCTGTCAGTGATTCGTACCAGTCTATATAGATTTTTCTCCACTTAAGATGTGTTTATATTTTTTATTTCGTGACAGATTGTGTTTATTGTGGAATAATTAGACCCACATGATCTCAACTGACATTATTAATATTTAATAATAAAGATCTGTTGAACTAAAAGCTTTTGTGTTTATATTTATCGACGCTGTAAACTTCATAAATAATTCTTCTGATAAAATATAACCATTTATGCTGTGATCTATTTTTACCTTTGCAAACACATTTTTGGGACACAAGCTTCATCTTGTGAAATATGGTTTATCCTACTCGTTAATTTAGAATAGTCACGTAAATTAAATTTGCAACATATGAACATCCTCATATTCATTCGATGGACTTCAACCACTTTTTATTTCAGATTCACAAGGTCTTTGCAAATGCCTACAATGAATTCAACGTCATCAAGGTATTTGTCACACACATCAAATTTTCCTAGGCAACGTACTTCAAACAATGATGTCGACATATATTCGTCATTTCAACGATCGAAAACAGAAACTGGAATCAAAACTCGATAATTTTTTGTATATTTGTAAATTCAATTCTGGTCGCAGCAATAGTAAAGTAGATTGATCCAATTGATTAATCTCATTCACTTCTGCAGTACGGCAGATAATAAGTTCGTCCATGTGCAATGTGCATGATCGTTGGGTAAAACTTGAACTGAAAAAGCCTTTTTATTGTGTAAAATTTATTTGAAACTATGAATTTTTTTATAAGACACTTTTTTACCACACTGCAAGATTTTGATTTCACTTTGCAATCTTTTGTAGGAGATATCTTTGAATATATTTTATCAATTTCACTGTAGTCACAATATATCTATAACAAATTTGTGACATTTTTGATATTTTAATAAACCCTTTATTTAGTACTGTTACTAAACAATTGGGCTTTTTTTCTTTGTGCATATGATAATGAAAAACAGTATGAGGCAAAAATGTATTATGTTTCACTTTCATTAATTAATTAAAAAAATTCCGAATTCATGAAATGAACTTTCTCCTTTCATATATCTCTTATTAAATTTATATTTGTTAATTGAATTCACCACAAACAATATTTAAAGTGGCACATATTCTAAAAAATTGGATTAGGAGTATATTCGGCATGTTCTGCAGCAGATATATATATATATATGTCCATTCTTATTTTTCTGCAAATTAAAATTTTGGAATAATAACAAAACTGAATAAATTAAAATCTCATAATGACTCACTGCTTAAACCTAATTTTATTCCATACCATGTAAATTTATGCGTAAAATTGAAACACACTGTGCATCTAATTTATTATTAATTTAGTGGTAGTTGCAAATCACTGTTTTATACCAGGCCGAATTTATAAGTAAAATACTTACGCAGTATTGTTTTTTGTAAACTAATATGATGACCTCTCTTACAGATATTTTTCCTGTGTATGGACCTGATTTGGTGGAGGAAGCCGTAGGCGATTAGTAAGTAAACCACTGTGCACCGGCAAGGCGTGCACCATCAGACCTCTCGCATATAATCCCCTTCCACTGGATTCGGATCAACGTCAAGACGATCAGGGATAGCTTGAAGCGTATTTCCAATTCTTTAATGATTGAGCTAACCTACAACTAAATAAATAAATTTTAAACCAAATATTCAAAACGCAAAATATCCAAGAATCACTTTGCACACTAGTCACTTTGAAAATATGTTATTGTTTTCATTGTTTAGGAAATCTGCCGTTACTTTAGTGCCAATAATTGTTTAGCGTAATTGCACATCAGGTTTGAAATGGATATCTACCTATGGTTTTGCGCTTTTGTTGTTTTTGTACTGTTTCTTGCAGTAGTAGGGTGAAAGCGTTGGGAATATGCTTCGAGCTACGCATCACCAACGTCCTGGGTTCGAATCCCGCTACGGATGGTTATATGCTAGAGGTCTGCTGTACGTCTCACCAATGCATGGTAGTTCACGTAATTGCTGCTTACAGTTTCCTCCACTAACTGTGTCCATGCACAGGAATAATGAGTAAAACCCAAAACCCTCACCTGAGATTCGGAACTGGTGTTTGCTCGAGAGGTTGTGGTTCGCCATATAGTTAAGCTGTTTCCTTGACTTTCCTCTCCCGCAGGATAAAATAAATTCCTATCCTAGCTCTTTGCTATTAAGTGACCGTTAGTTATGATTTCTTTTTTGGTAAAGATTCGGCCATGCTCAAGAAAGAATTTCAATAAAAAAAAATTGGTCACTTGCAATGAGAGCAACGCCGGGATAATATTTCTTATTCGCGTACCGTATTTTTTTTTATCATTTCTAGTGTGTGTATGTGGTATCCAAGCGCGTATTTATATGTTTCAAGCTTTGCTTGTTTTCCAGGCTAACAGTATACATTATCGTTTGTGTGCAGACTTTTTGCTCAAATATCTATATCTTTCCTCAGCCTCCACGACTTTTAGATAGTTTTTTTGCAAACTCGATTAACTTAGTTATTCAATATTGATTTTATTTTTAATTTCTACACGAAATTTTTAATTAAACTTTAAAACGATACACTCAACTACCAATCGGCCATCATCGACTTTTCACAGTAAGTCTATTGAAACTTTCATCAGGGTACGAATTGACTTATGTGCTATTTTTTCGAGTACCCATTGACCAAGGTATGAATTGAATAGCGCATGGCAGGGTTTTGCCATGAGGTAGATTTGTAGTTTCGATCTGGTATGCACAGCCAGTGGAAGCAAAACGGAAGAATTTGCGGAACCTAGGAGAAAGTAATACAGACTGACACAGAGCACAGAGATATCCTGCAACACAAACCAGATAAATCTGCCCTCTAGAATCCCCATTTACAGACATAGTTTATGTCGACACAAAAGGCAAATAAAGATATCACATCACAGAGTTATCAAGAAAGAAAACAGAACCTAAAATAAGGTTGACTGTTTTTTTTTTTACAAAATATAACTTCTAATTCAGATTAGCATTAGCGAACATTCAACTCTGAACAGCCCTATTATATCCTGATGTTTCTGCCCTGATAATATACTTCTACATGTCGGAGGGCAAACAAAACGTAACTTAGTTGGTCAGGGGGAGAGGTTTTTATTTAAGTATCATAAAATTTTCGCGCGTCTGAGCCGCGCAATTTTTTTCCCTGATTAATTTTGTGTATTTCGTAACATTTAGCCTTTGAAGTGAGAGTTTTAATTCAATTTTTACATAAAATTTTAGCGATCTTCCGGCGCGTAAATGCATACATTTTTCTGTCAGACAATGTTTATTTTGCTCTTAAAAAACATTTTTTTTTTTTTTAACTTCGAAATAATATGTTTGTATTTTGTAAAAAATGTCCCCTTCCCTCAATCATTTGTTTTCCGATCCGACTATCATGGATTCTGCTTATCTGGTCGATTTCAGAATATGACGTCACAAAACAGTAGCTCATATGTTTGCCAAGCCTCCCCCCCATCACAACGTGCGATGTGCAAGTTGGATCCAAGAAGTTATCTAGCAAATCGCAGAATGGCATTTTAAGTGTTTAGAACATAAGAAATGCCAAAAATTCAGTGTTCTTAATTGGGCAATTTGAAAAAAATTGCGCCTTGAGCGATTTTGTATCTGTTATGACGTACGTAATAAGCAACGAAACCGCTGTTTTTTAGGATTTTTTGAGCGCGAAGTCAAATATGACGTCTTCATCCAACCAGGAATTAAAAACAAAAAAACCAACATCACGCGTAATTCTGTCGCGGATTGTTTCAATTACAAAATGTAACTGTCCCAAATGGTATTTTAGGCCTATTTTTTCTCGAACATCGAGTAATTGATCATGACTCTTTTGTAACATAACGCTTGCTCGAAATGGAGGTTATCTAAATGTGTCTGCTCGTTCCGTTCAATGGCAAGAACTGTGGGCGCTACTGTACCTCTGCTTTCAACCCATCACGGCGAAGAGAGCAGTTTTCTTGAGTACGCTCAAAATAAAAAAATAGCTGGCTTCTGACGCGGATATCTTAGCTTGTTCAAGATCACCAAACTTCGGACATGAGTAGCCAATACTCTTGGGTATATATGACATACCTTACAGCGATAGATAATTAAACGGTCGAATTTTATTAAAGAAAATATAACACATGGTCAGATGTACCAAATTGCCCCAAAGATGGGGCACGCTGAAACGTGACCTGGGGTAAAACGAAACAAGAGGTTTAAAACGCACAATAAAATTAAAATAAAACTAAATATCGACATTGAAACTTGCTGAAAATATAGAGCAAAGCGTACACAATAATTCCATAACTTTGTCTAAAGTACCACACACTCACGTCGGTCACCTAAAAATGTAGATTTTCATCCAAATACTACAAGACCTTCAATTGATTTGTACTGCAAACTGAATCATTTCAGACTTTTCCGTGAAATTTTGTATAATTCCCCGTTGATAAACTTGGATAAAAGCGAGCAGAATTTTTATGCAGCTTTTGTTGTTTCCATTTTGCCCACTTAAACTTCTTCCACTGTTCCCCACAGCTAGTCCCGAATAATGAGCTTTGCGTCGGGCAAGTGATTTTTCTGTATAAAACCGCGACACTTACGGACCTTACAGCAAGGGGTGAAATGTACATATTGACAAACGAAAGAGACTGGATAAAAGCCTCAGCAGTGGTCCTACTAGGACAATGCCACTGTATTGCCAATTGGAAGTCTAATATGTCACTTTTATCACTGTGCCCTGTGTTCCACTGTGCCACACCTTCCCCTATATTTGAAACCAATATTCGGGTGCATTGTTTAAATGCTACTAAACCAATTTACCCATATTCCCTGCATTCGTTTTAGAAATTCGAAGGCTATTGCTGATCTAGATTAAATGGTAATAATAGAGAATCATAGAAAACCGCGCCGAAGGCACAAAAACTTTCATCAAAGCGATTTTTCGGGCTCAATGAGGTGAGAAAAATCGAGTTTGGTGTATTTTAATGAAATATAAACTTGCCAGCATCAACTATACCAAAATACGTTTTTCAGATAATTGGTTTAGTGGTCGGTGACCCCCACACCTGCTAATGTCTACTTTCATACGTACGATCATTTTGCTAAGATTTTCTGGCAATATTTCAATACTATGAATATGATTAAGCTTCCGTAATGAATCGAACTGTAAACAGTAAAAGTTCAGCGCGCTAAAATTACTCTCTGTAGTCGATACCAACGGACGTTGTTTCAAAACGTGTTTTGTTATTAGATGCTTGGTCCATCTATGATTTATATTCGGCATCGACAAAATAAACTTTCTTATGATATAAAAAAAAACACATCCTTCGGAAATCATCTGTGTTTTTTTATTAGAAGTCTATGTAATATGGAAAGTAAGGTACAGAAAATACAGATTCAGACATTATTATATTGAGAAAACCGTGGGTGATATTATTTTTATTAATATACTTTCAACGATGATTTTTGAAAAAAAAATATGCAAATATAGATAAAAAGACAATTTGTCTCAGGTGCTTCCATAGATATTCCGTTGAAGATTTCGTCCAGTAATTATCGAAGAATTGAATCCTGTGATGAAACAAAAGAAGTATGATTATATAAATCACGTCTAACAAAAATGTGTTATCAGCTGGATATAGTATCGCTATTGTATTCAGTGTAAAGAATGCAAGAATCCTCGAACATTTTCGTTGCCCGGCATATAGAATAATACTAAACTAGTTTTACGCTCTGCCTCCTGCATCAAAATTGGCTCCTCTCATATACAAGCTTCTGAATGCACCACTTGAGTGAAAGTTGAAGCTATTTTCAATATCACAAAATGAAAAAAATTGCGGTTACCTAAGTAATTCATTGCATGTTGTCACGCGCGCATGGGTTTTGAAAATCGTTTGAATGACAGAACATAAATATCATTAACCATCCGAAAAAGTACTCAGTTTTCCCAAGAGGAGTGTTACGGAGCTATTTATTGGCGTTAAAAAGTGATTGATGTTCTTTTCGTGGGAATAAATCGATTTTTCGTTCTGACTATTAAAAATATTGACCTACCATATTCGGTTCATCTTTCTTCTGATCCATCGCCCTATAAGCTAATATATCCTGGAAAACCGCATGAAAAATACAGGATTAGATACGAATTACGCAATTAGAAAAATCGGAATGAAATACTGAGTGGGTTAGGCAAAACATAGTTCACAAAAATACAGACATTAGATATAACTATAGCTATATTTCAAGAAAGCCATTCAAGGGTACAAATTCTGTATTTTACTGTAAGTGCTTTTGTCATGTTTCTGAAATATATAGAAAAGTATTGTTTGATGTAAGAATCTTCATCAATATTCATCGAAGCAAGATTTTGTAGGACCTACACATCTCTCGTATACGAATACACTTTTTCGGATAACATAAAAATTCATATATGCCTACACATGTTTTGGAAAGAGGGTGTCACATATAGATCATGCTCATGCATTCATATGTGATTTGTGTTTGGCGATAAAAACTTTTTGTTTGTAAGAAACGCTGTCAAGCTGATGTCGATGCCAATATCAATAATAAAGAACTCACCGAGATCATCTGCGCGTAAGTCGAATCGGCATCATCCATTCTTTCGGGATACCCTGCTAGCAATTTCATTAAAATTGGTCCCAATTCCGCTCCACCTTCTTCACCATTGTCGAAGTTCCTGTAAATATAGAAACACGTCAATAAATGGGCACAATGGAGCGCTGGGATTACAAGCCATTTTCTGCGAATAATAGCCTACACAAGGACTGGTTTTTGAATATTTGAGAACTGCATAAGTGAAAAAGGACTTAAGTAAAGCAGCTTTTTAACTTTTTAATACTGTTGAAATTATCGAGTTGTAGTAAGAACAAACGATGTTGGAAAACAATATTGTTCCACTATTCTACCAACGTTAACTTTTCCATTTCATCAAAAAATTTCTCGAGGTTTAAACTGAAAATTAAAAACCTCAAAGTTATTAGCACTTCGCGCATTCCCATCAATTTCATCAAGTCCTGGATCCGCCATGGGTACATAGTTTTCAATCGAAGCTGATAAAAAAGTGTTAGATATTAGTGACCTCACGCTAGCAGAATTCGAGAAGCAAATGCTCATACTATTGTGTACCTTTTAAAGGCGGAAGCAGGTGGTTTTCGACCCCACGGACTTCGTGGTTCGGGGACTATGTTATAATACCTTTTCCCAGCAATACCACCCGGTTTCCACCAACTTGTCCAATGATGTGGCTGAGCATCGCCTTTCGTCATGAGACAACTTAACGTTATATACAAAGCAGCAAAGATGATGGCATTTCTGTAGCAGATTATCCTCATTTTTCTATTTTCCTGTCTAACAACAAATAAATCAACAATGATTCAATAGCAGAGGACCAATAAAATTGAATTGCGAGGGTATGGTTTGAAGTACAATAAAGAACATAAATGTTTTTTTTTCAGTCGGTCTTATTAATTATTTTGTAACTATACTGTGTATGTATAGCTACTATGTTGTAATCATGTTGAATTATACTGCAGCCATTACATAGTCTGTTTATGGAGAAAATAAGTCAATACAATACGATGCGATCAGCCTCAAGATCGAGAATGACTCAATCCTTTTTGTCAGAAGTAAGCTCCTTTTATAGAAGGCGACGCAGCCTTTATATGCATAATTAATATATTTTTCATCTCAATTTAATGGCTCCCTATAGTTGACAGCTAAGTTTAATGACTTTTCAGGCGCGACTGTAAATCGACCGGCGTAATTTACTGAAATTTTATCGCTGCATTTGCTGAATTTGTCGAACACATTAAACAAGCTTTTCAAGAAAATTATTGGATGTGCAGGGGTGTTTTATTACTGTGTTTTATCATGCGCAGGATATTTTATTGTGTAAATTGATAAATATCAAACCACAGTTTTCACAGTTTATTCGAATGCTATCAAATGTTAAAAAATAGTAAAGTAAATACTGCAAAAAGGCCGTCGCCGTCAAATACAAAAAAATTAACAAGTTAAATTTTGTTTAATAGTATTGTATCTAATGTTGTCATGACATGTAAAGGTCGCACCACACGTTTGCGTAGTTTGCGTTTTTCTAGGTTTGTTGAATTTTCTTCTTTCGTTTTACGCAAGCGCAATGTGCTATGAAAGCTAACGCAGTGTGCTCGTTTCGGTTTTCGCGTTTGTGCTTTGTAGGCATGCGAAAATGATTAGAGAAGAACAATGCAATCGTGCATTGCCGATTTAATTTTATTACCTGAAACGTAATGCAACGCATCGTTAAGACAACTCCACGTGTATTGTGGCCTCAAGCGTCATCCTTCTGTTTTATGTAATCGAAAAAGATTTACTTTTAGGAACAGCGGTACTTTCCATCTGCATAATTTCCTTGTTTCTCACTTCCTCATTTTCCAAGGTCGTCTCTGTAATAGTCCTTTGAACCATTTCTAAATTGGACTATTTTCAAAATAACAAAATGTCAAGGGTGTGACTGGGCCGGTTTTTCACTCCAGAAACAATGACGATCAATAATGACATAATAGGCGCTGCGACCAAAGAATTTTCTTGTACGAAATAGCGTTTTTTGTAGATCTCGATGAAATAGCTCAAACATATATATATATATATATATATATATATATATATATATATATATATATAATGTATTAGACTTTTTACTCCGCATTTTTAATAGTCATTTAACGTATCCCTGTGTTTTGTAAGGACGAATTATGTCTGTAATCAAATTATTATCATCATAAAAGATATCTCATTTCTAAATGCAGTCAAACGGTGACTACCCCCCCTCCCCCAGTACTATAACCTAGTACTATAGTAATAAAAAGTGTTAGACGCTATCAAAAAAGCGGTAACTACAAGCAGCAGCAAAGCAAAAATGTTACAAGGTTTTGTCTACACAATTTCTGAATATTTTATTCAGCCATACTTTAAAAGCTCTGGATGGACCTTGAAACGCCTTTGGTTTCAGATTTTCGAGTTTGGGCACACGTGGCGCTCTCGATCGTGGATACTGTTGCTATGACAACCCTTCTTCACAAGCGCGAATCTCGTAAGCTTAGTTCAGCTGTTGTCTCAAGCTTGTTGCCTTTTCAGGCCGTGGTACCTCTTTTTCAACGTTTTACGAATCAACAACATAAAAATGGCGATTGCTGTGGCTCAACCACATCATATTTTTGGTTTGAGATCGAATATTAATGGAAATATCAACTATCTAGATGAGCAAACAATTGTTTTCCCGTCAGGAAATCAAGTTGTTCGATTCAATGTGGATCAAAAGCAACAAAAGTTTATTCCAGGCTCAGATAAATCTCGAGGTAACACATTATCTGGAAAATATACAAACAGAAATGTTGGAATGCTATGGGGTTAATTAGAGTGGTAGAATCTTTTTTTCTTTGGGTCCGTAATGATCATCACCACTTTTTTTTAGATGGACACAAAGTTTTAAAAGCAACACTGCTCTTCCAAGCAGTATCGATGATTTTTTAGCGTTTTCTAAAGTTACAGTTTTGTTGCTACCAAGTGCCAAAAGAGACATTCTAAACTTTTAAGTTTTAAGCTAGGCTATATCTTGAAATAATGTCCATAGATAACTTAAATTTTGGGGTCTAGTGAAGTTTCGAGTTAGTAACTTAACTTACCATATTCCCGAATGAATATTCTCATCTTAACCAGAGGGCACCAATGCTGCAATCATCTGGCATTGACTCCAAAGTTAGGAGTCGCTTTCAACATTTTTATGCTAATCGGGAACATATTTGACACTTCATGAGACCCACATTGTGCTAGTCTAGTAGCTGACATTCTCCCAGTCTTCTGGGGTTGACCAACGTTATGCTAACCTACACGGTACAGGTTTATGGAAGCAAAGCATGGTCTAATTTTGAAATGCTATTTCCATTGTAATGTTATAAGCCTTAGTCAATTAAAAAGAGTGGTGGTACATTAAAAAATTGTTATTTTATAGGCATGACAGCGATTGCTCTCAGTCCAAATCGCAGATATGTTGCAGTTGCAGAACGTGGAGAAAAACCAACAGTGACAGTTTTTGATTTGTTACATGATCAATCCAAGAAAAGAAAAGTCAGTGCATAATGCAATACTTTTAAAATAATATCAATTTTTGAAATCTACTACAGTATGACATTTATGATAATGATGCACCTTTTGATATTATTTAAGACTTTGAAATTAAATAACCAAAATTACTGTTTCTTATATACGTAATTGGCATTTTGATCAGCAAATTTTAAAACAGAAAATTTTGCATACTATATCAATATCCTGAAGGAGTAATGGATCAATTGAAGATAAAATTTTTGCCCTGTTAATGAAAATTCTTAAATACTGTAATGAGAACATCCTAACCATGGGATATAAAAATAAAACTTATATTTATATGATGTGATTTAAAACGTTTTTTGTTTTTACTCAAAAAAAAAATTTGAAAAGTGACTTAATACATAATATTATTACTTGTTTTTATTATTTGAAAAAAAAACATGAAAGACAAAAACAATTGTCCCCAATAAATAAACTGATATAAACCATTGTGGTAGATAAAACGTGTTCCAATCTCAACAGCTAATAATCTATCTGTTGAAAATAAATTCTTATATAATTAAATATATAAAATGAGATAATGATGGTCCTAACTACTAAAATTTAGTGTTTAAAAAAATTTGGATATTGGAAAAATATGTTAGGCATGTTAATTCTAGTCGTGTTCATTTATGCTAATAATATACTAATAACAGATGCTGACATGTCCAGAGCTACAGACTCATGAATTTGTCAGTTTATCGTTTTCCCCTGATTCAAAGTATTTGATTGCCCAAGGTGGTAAACCTGAATGGTCATTGGTTTATTGGGTTTGGGAAAAATCCAAAGTGATGGCAACAATGAAAACAACAAATCAGACTGGACAACCAATTTATCAAGTAAGTTCGTTATTTAATTTTTTTTCAACTTCAATCTTTGTGTACTATATTTGTATTTAACTGCAATACTAACTTCAATCATTCACGTAAGCTCTTTCGCTATATTTGCTAATTTGATTAAAAATTAGTACTAAACTATATATCTGTAGCGCAGAATTACTAATAGCAAGGTTTTTAATATCTAATGTTAGGGTTTATTTTGAATGAATGGATCCCTTAATTCGAACTCTACTTGATTTGGATCTTAAGTTTTACCTAAATTTTAGCTGTAACTCTTGGTAAGTTTATGTCATTTTCCTAAATAGATTTTTCTTCTGATGGCAAAAAATTAAGCGGTATAAAATTTTGACAAGCACATTTGAGCTGATCTGAACAAATTCATATTGGGACTGATTCAGATTTTGATCCGAAGTGCCCAGATCTAACTTCAGTTTTATTTTCAGGTGAGCTTCAACCCACAAGACAACACTCAGATATGCGTTACAGGAAATCATATATTCAAGTTATTCAGATATGCTGAAGGAAATCTGAAACAATTTGGATTTCAAAAGTTGGATCCGCAGAACTTTCTTTCTCATGCATGGGTATTATAATTATTTATCACTGTTTACTGTCACTATATTGTTCAAAATATACTTGTATACACTTTTTGTGATATTACTGGCCATGATATGGACATGTTTTCTGATCTATACAACTCCGAAATCAGACAAGATAAATTTTCATGTGGGTTGTGAAGTTTCATAGATGGGGAGCAGGTATGAACTCCGTGGTAGTATATTACTATTTCATAGAAAACTATAACTTGATTAAGTCATATCAACTTGATAACATAATGGAGGCATTGAAAAAGTTATAGTGATATAAAGAATATATTAAACAGCTCAATGCAAGGTATAAATCTAAAATTGACCAGACTAAAGTTTGAAAGTGGCGTCAGTAAATTAAAAGTGATGTGAAATCAAATATTTCAGAATATATTTTAAAAGAAATGAATGTTTATGTCTCAAAACTTACAAAGTTGCCATTTTTTCAAATTGCGAAAAAACACCAGTTAGCCACTCTCACCATGGATCGAGGGCAGCTGGTCATCAGGATATCGTGGCATCGTACAGTTACAGCTTGACGCAATATCACACCAAGTGTGAATAAAAACAAGCGTTTGGCCCATGACACCAACATGAAGCGTGTCCACATTTAAAGAGTTCCATAATATGCAACGGTTTTGTTTCATGCATCATCGAGCTCTTTGAAATGGCACAATAATAGCATACTTTTTGCTAAAAGAATATGGTGTTTCATACCTGTAATACTGGCTTATTTGGAGTGGGGTTATGCCGCCAAGCTCTATCTCATGCAATAACATATCTATTAAGTTTATTGAAAGAGTTCATTAAAATTATCAAACCTCCCTATACAAAAATTTATGTAGCTCATTTTTCGTTTCTAGGTATCGGATGAACGTGTTGTAGTCGGTAATGATACAGGGCATATACTTTTATTTGAAAATGGTGAAATGAAGGCTGATTTCTATGTATCTCTTGCAGCAGGTGCATCATCAGATGCTAGGTATGCTATACTTGATCTTCTGTGTAAAGTGTCGGCCATTGATATCCCGATTAGTTGATTATTATACTCAGGAAATATAATCATAGCAGTTATACTAATAATATAGTAATGCATCAACAGATTTAAAAATAAGGTACTTTATATGCTTGTAAATGCATGATCAATAATACATATTTTTCACCATAGCTTGAAATTTTGTGACAAAATCATTATTTTTGTACTCCAGTGAAACAGTGGGATATTGGCAGAATCTCAGCTGTTGATCATTTTTGAATGATCAAAATATTATTTCATTTGGATGTTCGATACTCGCTCATCTTGCAATGAATCAAATCATTCAATGGCCCTGATGATGCTATCACATGTATATTTCGATGTTCAGTGCAATTTCACCCTTCCTAACCAAAACAGAATTTCGTTTGTTTTCGGATTTAAAAGCAAAAATTTTTTTGAATTGATATTTGAAACGAAGTCTTATAATGAATAAATAAAGGCATCTTGCTAAAAATAAGTCCGGTACTGAAATTTCTTCTCTGCTGATTGTGAATCATCAATCTAATGATTAATGAGTGATTAGCTATTCAATTAAATATTTTGAACAGCTTTAAAATATGCCAGATATTTAACATATGAATAGATATTTCAGTCAATAATATTTATTATTTCAGACAAAGCATAAGTATAATTCCTGAAGATGCAACAAGTGCAACAACCAGCTCATCTGATCCTCGTATAACATCGATTGTTGCTTATTCAAAAGGTTTCGCCTGTTCAGCTGGTCTTGGAACTGTTCATCTTTATGAAAAAACTGATGATCGTGATATGTACAGAAAAGTACGAGTGGTGAAGGTATATAATTTTTCTATATTTTGTAATAAAATGAAATGGGCTGTATTTTGCAATGTACATTTACAGACTAACAATATCCACAATAATATCCTTTTATCGGATCTGTCTTGGATATTGCTATTCTACTGAGTAGTGAACATATCACACCGTCTTAAGGCTTTGGGTAAAGATGTCTTGCTCAAGGGGACCACACACACATTCCCTTTATAGTCTTACTTCAGAGGGTAATCCATTCATTGCTTCTGAATAATTTGAAGAAAATATCATAAATAAAACTTTTGGAGGGACCCAACATGATTCTATTATGATTCTGCATCAAATCTTTTCTGCATAAATCATGTTTTTTTTAGTGTAAATTTAATAATAAGTTTCACGCAGGTTCCATCTGATCCTCACAGCACTGACCCATTACAAGCTGAAACTCAACAAGTATTATCACTGACTGTCAGTCCGAGTGAGGAGAGTTTAGTTGCTGCCACTGATCACAGCCAATTGTACAGTATTGCATTGTCATCTGCCGAATTAAGCAAAGGTAATCACAATCGAGATTGCTACTTTTTTATTTGATTTAAATTCAGAGTATTAGAAATAAAAACTTCTCAGATATGATTCTAATATCTCCACATCACAAGAGTTTACAGAATTCTTTTTTAATATATTGCAATGTCGAACAAAATAATGCATGAGAATAATAGTACCATAACTCTTGTATTAAACAGATTTGTTCATTAGAAATTAATAAGATCATCTGCTGGAGAGAAACAGAACCTTGGGCTTTGACAATGTGTTTTCTTCTTTTCTAGCTAAATTAAATCACTAAAGATATTATTTGTTTGTGCCTGTACAACGTCTTCTATTACCGTACTGTACTTGTATACATGTATAATTGAGACAGTATATTAGCTCCCTTTTTGTGATAGTGACACATGACACATGAACCAGGAACTAAAAAATGTTTCATTGAGTAAATGCAGCTTTGAATTTTCTCATGCTTTTATGTATTATTAGTTGTGGGGTATTTTAACTGTTCATTTGATCTGAATATTGTTAAAATGATAATTCGTAATAATCAACTTTTAGGATAAAATATCAATACCATTTCTGATTCATTGAAGATTATATTCTTCTAACACTTACAAATAGACCAACAATGGAAATGCAAAAATATCGTTGGGATTTATTGGAGGATTTTGAGATTTAATCAACTACATCTAGGAAATGATTTAGGAATGTAACAGGAATGTTATGAAATTTTATTTTCAGGTGAACAAGCATTTTTCGAACCTCTTGTACATTCATTCCACAGTGGAGGAGTAACTGGTTTGGATGTTTGTATCAGGAAACCTCTCATTGCTACTTGTTCTGTTGACAGATCTGTCAGAATTTGGAATTATGAAACAAAGTATGTGTATTTTTTTTCTAAATCTAACAAAAACTATCAAGGATGATTTTGAAAGATGGCAGAGACTACAATGAAGTCGTTCAGCTATTGGTTTGACTGGATAACAAATTGTCAAAAAAAATTCTGTAATCTAATCTTAAATTTATTTCGTTTATTGATGTTATGAAATACTATAACATTTTTTTTGTGTTTTAGTTCACTTGAATTGTACAAAGTTTTTCAAGAGGAAGCATTCAGCATTGCACTTCATCCATCCGGCTTATACATTCTCGTTGGATTCAGCGATAAACTACGACTCATGAATATACTTATTGATGATATTCGTATCTTTAAAGAATTCACGATACGTGGATGCAGAGAGGTACTTTGCATTATTATATTTCATTACAATTGAATTTGGTATGTAGACGTTAGGTAAATTTAGAATAATACACTGGTTTGCAAAAATATAGGTTGATTTGTCAAATTTGAACCGATGATGGATCGCGACTCATCGTTGATAAAACATGGTTCAATCACTTCCAATTAGTTACCTTGGATGTCAACACTGAAATGAGTATCAATATAATAATATCAATTTTATTTTTGGATATTCTTGTGATCCTCCTTATTCTTTCTTCCTTTTGGTAGTGTGCATTCAGCAATGGTGGACATTTATTTGCTGCAGTTCATGGAAATGTTATCCAGGTTTATTCATCGACTACTTTCGAGAATGTATCAAATTTAAAAGGTCACAATGGAAAGGTAAGGTGATTTTTCGAATAAATAGGTGAACCCGCCAAGCTCGTTCCAAAATTTTTGTTGTAAAATTAAAATATACTTATTGTTTTTAAATACCGGTGTATTTAATTATATCATGCTATTAAAAACATAGTTTAACTTCAAATTTTCTATAGAGAACTAGCTATGAAACAACATTTGGAATAGCAAACAGGCAAACCAGAATGAATATTGGTTTTAAATGTAATGTTTATAAATTGCTGAAATATATTCCATAGCATAAAATGGAATTTTGAGGGAAATCTCCTACGTATCGCACCTGGTATTTGCGCAATATATATTCAAAATTTTGGCTATTCATTTGAATTTTTCTGTACATTTTTATCATAGAATCAGATTTAGAAAATTAGATTCTAAATGACCTGATTTGAGATTAGATCCGAAATTAAATGTATCTGAATGTGGTAACTATAGTTTAGAGACTTGATATTGTTCAAATTATTTTTTCAGGTACGATCAATTGCCTGGACTGCAGATGACAGTAAATTAATATCTGCTGGTATGGACGGTGCTGTCTATGAATGGTCAACAACAACTGCAAAACGTGTTAATGAGGCTGTTTTAAAAACCTGTGCCTACACTGGTGTTGCTGCTTCACCTAATGGAAAACATACCTACGCCGTTGGCTCTGATAAATCTTTAAAAGAAATAACTGAATCGCAGGTAAACTGTTGTTTCCGAGCAGCAAATTCATTATGCCAGTTTGCATTGACCCTTTTCCAACAAAGCATCAACTAATAATTTGTAATACTACGAAAAAATTATTTATACAACTATTTTTTTTGTAAATAACATGTGAAAAAATATAAAAAATATCATATTTTGCGGATCATAGGTTTCACTTTATTGAGGGTCATTTTTCAAAAATTTTGCATTCATCTTGTATTTAAATAAGACACATTGAAATTAAATTCATTCATTGAATTTTTTTGATTTCGGGTAAATATTTCAATAAAACTGGACTTGTCTGATAAGGGTGTATTGGTTTATGCGATAGAATTATAAATAAAAATTTCATTCAAGTTCTTTTTTTCATTATTTGAATTACATAGATACTTCGAGCAGTAGATGCAGGAGGATCAACATTAACACAAGTTGCTATGTCACATTCTGGTCGCATGTTGTTCTGTGGTACGAGTAGTGGAAGTCTACGTTCAATCAAATATCCACTGACAGAAGCTGGTGAATTTACTGAACATCAGGCTCATGCTTCACAAATCACTAAGGTACTTATCTTTTCTGATGCAGGTAATGGATAGAATAGGATATCATTTTTATCATGCGGGAGGGGAAAGCTGAGAATACAGCTTAACCATATGGCGAACCACGAGGTTTTTTTTTGGATTATCGTATTTCTCATTCTTCCTGTGCATGGACCTGGTTGGACGTGAACCACCGTGCACCGGCGAGACGTCCAGCAGACCTCTCGCATATAATCATCATCCCTGACGGGATTCGAACCTGCGTCATGACGATCAGAGACGCGTAGCTGAAGTGTATTCCCAACGCTTTACCGATTGAGCTAACCGGGCACCCGAATGTAATGTAACCTGAATTGATGATGATTCAAAAAAAGTTTAGAAACTTATTTGAATAATTCAGTATTCAATTTTAAATGTGTGATATTTATTGTTAGGTTTCCGCCCTTATTCTTGCTGATTTGTAATAATTTTTAAATCATTCATTCATAGATGAAAATAACATACGATGATCAATACTTGGTGACAGTGTCAGAAGATGCCTGTCTGATGACTTGGAGAATTGCTGATAAAGAAGGTCGAGGAGTCAAACATGACAGAGAAGTTCCGTTTGCAGAAGAAATTCTTATCACAAAATCGGATTTGGAAGAAAAAGTAAAATAAAAACCAAAAAAACATATAAAAAATATGTTGATGTGTATCTCATTTCAATAAAATATGTTTATTCACAGAATCAACTGATGTCTGAATTGAAAACCAGAGTTGAAGAATTGAAAATGGAAAATGAATATCAACTGAGACTGAAAGACATGAATTATAATGAAAAGATAAAAGAATTGACAGAAAAATTCATTCAGGTTTGTTGAAAGTACTTCCTCAGTAATAAACCTTCGTTGAGCAAAGATTTGCGCTTTGCGACAACTTTCATCAATGATTTGTGAAGCGAGTTTTATGAACTTCATTAAACTTTTTCTGTGTCTAATTCTATTTTTGAGATTTCTTTTGCACCCCAATAAAGCTTTCTGTTTGTTTTTATTACCAGGAAATGGAAAGTTTAAAAACAAAGAATCAAGTTTTAAAAACTGAGAAAGAGAAAGAAGGTGCAAAACACGAAGAAGAAGTAGCTGAAGTCATGGACAAACATTCTAAAGAAATGCAGGATTTAGGTGGGTGGTTTATTCTGTCATAACTGCAACTCAATTTTTTGTGGAAGTCTTGAATATGTAGCTGGTGAAAATTGAGCAAGCAAGTTTATGTGAAACCACCCACTTCTACTCTTTTACCATGTTATATCTTCCATCTTCCCGTTTTATGGCCATCTATAACTAAAGATGAAAGAAAGCAATTTTGAAGCGTGCTTAGTAAAATTTATCTTATCAACATAATATACATTATCGTATATTGTCATGTGTGCATTATAACCGTAAAACCTGAGTTATGTAGACATGAAATTTATGTAACTGTGGTCAAGATAATAGACTTAAAACATAAAAACCTAACATAAAAACTAAAAACATAAAAACCTAACATAAAAACTACTTAGCTCTGCATTTGTATAAGTCAATCATGTAATTAAAATGAAATATTAATTGAAATATCTATTTTTGAAACTTTTTATTTCAGAATCCACAAACAACCAGAAACTGATGTCAGAATATGAGAAATATCAGGAATTACAGGCAAATTCTCAACGAATGCAGGAGGATTATGAGAGACAATTGCAGGAAGCAGAAGATTCAAAAGAACATGCTCTCGAAGAATTAACAGAATTTTATGAAACTAAACTTCAAGAGAAATCTACCATGTTGGAACAGGTGAAATTTTATGCAAATTGTAATATCAAATAGAACTACATTGTATGAAATAGGATAAAAAAACTTGCTCGTAAAACAATATTTTGTACATGACATATCTAAATCAAAACTATTAGATGCTAAAAATGAGTCTTTACAGTTTGCCGGTTTTTGCATTGCATGGAGCTTCAATTAACCCTGGTCGAAATAAATTTTAGTGACACTTTTTGATCTAATAAATTCTGAAAAAGTCAGAAGCTCATTAAATTAGATGATATATTCTAACTCTTAATCTTTTTTTTCTGTATTTTAATTTTCTGTCCTTTTCTTTCCAATATTTTTGTAGATGTTACAATTTTATTTACTCGATTATTTCTCCAAGTTACACCACCCTGTCTATGATATATATCACTCACTGATCTTTATTGTAGTGTTTCAGTACTTTGAATTCGAACTATACATATACAGGCAAACGATGAAGCAAGACAGCAAAACCGTGAATACGAAGAAACAAAGAAACAAATAGAAGAAGATGCAGATCGTGAAATACTCGATATTAAGAATAAATATGAGAGAAGACTGAGGGATGAAATTGAAACTAATATGAGATTGAAAGGAGAGTCTGGGATAATGAGAAAAAAAGTAGGAGATTTGATATTCAATATGATATCTAAAAATAGGATAAGATTCTGATCTTCAAGTTGAAGTAAAATGTATATAGCAGTATATTAATTTGCCTAAACAAAAACTGATGGTGTGGCTATTTAACATTATGTATATGATCTTCATGAAAATATTTCCTTGATATTTTATTGATGCAGTTCAACAGTTTAAACAAAGAAATCGACAGTAAAAATGAAGAAATCAAAACCATGCAACAAGAAAAACAAAAACTAGAAAATGTCATCAAATCACTGGAGAAAGACATCCATGGACTGAAAAAAGAAATTCAAGAAAGAGATGAAACTATTCAGGATAAGGTTGTTGACTTATGTTTTGCCATTGTAGGTTTAATTTATAGAAATGTCTGATGATGATCTTCGATTCTCAGGGCAGTGGTACTTGGAACATCGATATCTACCGGATATGTGTGTGTGTGTGTGTATCACATTCATTTTCCTTTGCAATGACTGGTGCAATGGTCACTATTACAGTATTAAGAATACATCCAGATCCATCTCCTTTTTGATTCAATTTTCCAAAACAAATATGATGCAATTTCTTCATATTGTTTTAATACATTTTTTACCTTTCTACATTTCCAACAGTAGTAGGAATAGGTCCTTTGTGATGTTTTCTCTCCAATCAATCTACATCACATCTGAAATTTGGGATCCGCCGTACTAAATTCAGCTAGATTCCTCAGGATTCCATACTTTTTAAAAGGACGCAGGAATCGTTTCCAACACCCAGCCTTTGCACATTCATTCTGTGAATTGCAGATGAGTGTGGAAAGAAACGCCAAAAATATTTTAATGCCCTCGCTTCTCATAACACCAACAGCGGAATTCAATTTCTACTATCTTTCAGGAAAAACGTATTTATGATCTGAAAAAGAAAAATCAGGAATTGGAGAAATTCAAATTTGTTCTGGATTATAAGATAAAAGAATTGAAGAAACAAATAGAACCGAGAGAAAATGACATCAAGCTGATGAAAGATCAAATACAGGTTTGAAAATTGACCAGTGAGTTGGATAAAGGTATTGAATTGGTATATCAATCTCAAAAAACAGAAGTCAAGAGTAATCCACATAGATTTTGTTAAAACATACCGTTTTATGCATTCATGAAATATAGTATGTGATTAGGAAGGACGAATCATGATTAGGGATGTCATCTGAATGTACAGGTAGTCTTGAACTTGGATTAAGAGTAATTTTGCTTTTTGATTATGCTTAAATTGACTGATTTTTTAGGAAAATCATTGTATGTGTTATATTTCAAATTGCTGCAAAATATGGTTAAATACCAGAAGTTTTGTTTATCTGTAATGTTGAATCATCCTTCTATTTTAATAGTAAATTTTGAGCTTATTATTATTATTGAGCTGATTTTACTGAAGTTTACTCAATGGCTTCCTGAAACTCCATTGTGAGCTATTAAAATTTTGTTGGACTCGAGATAGTGTAAATAAATTTTCATTTATTAGTGATATTTTATCGAATTGTTATAACAATGCATGACTTTTTTAATCAGGAAATGGAAAGTGAACTGGAGAGATTCCACAAGTTGAACACACAACTGGAATTAAATATAACTGAGTATAAACAAAAGTTACGAGCAACTGATAAAGAACTACATTTGGAGAGACAAAGGGTTGGAATGATTTTATTATTGATTTATAATCATTTAATATTCAAAAAAGCATATTTTCAAGCTTGACATCAGGTTTTGTTTGCTTTCCTGACCTCCTTGGTCAGTTTTTATTGTTCTTTTTCACCTATCGTTTATTTCCCTGAATATGAGTCAAAATAAACTTGCTTACTTTGTTACAATACTAAATATTGGCACTTGAAATTGATTTAGTTTTAACTACCTATTATAATTGAATGAAGTTTTGTGTACATGTTTTGTGTACATACTTCATGTCTAATTTAATGTTGTAGAATAAATATAGAGTTGAAGAAAATTATGATTTTTGGACACAAAGTCAGTTTTCTTTATTTTTTTTATAGCCTAGCTTCTTGGAGTGGATAACCCTGCCCATGGCCCCTTATAGACTGGCAGGGTCAGAATTGCTGGAAAGATATGATCTTTTTCTGTTCGACTTCGCCTACCCAAATTATTACACCCACCCTAGGTTTAGTGGTGGGTATGGACTAACTAGCTGGACTCATACCCGAATCTTTAACATGTGATGCCAACACGTTTAACCACTAGGCCATCACGTCCGCTAGTTCTTTCTTTTCAAATTAGCAAAACCATTCGGACAATCTAATTTACATTTTATCTTTACAGTTTCCTGGTACATTTTTTTGTAGTTGTTATGCAGAATCGCTCATTCATTTCATCAAAAGCATTGCGATATTTTGATAGGTTCGTGATGTTGAGGCAATTATCAAGAGAATCAAAACTGATCTCCATAATTGTGTCGGAAATATTCAAGATCCAAAAAAACTGAAAGAATCAATTAAGGAAGCTTATGAAAAACATGTCCATGATGATAATGTGAGTAAAATTGGAATAATAAAATTGAATTAACCATACTTTTCATCTCATCACCCCGTGAATGTTTGGATTGAAAGACAAAAAAGTTTCTATTTTTTGTGAGCAAACTATATGAGTGAAGTGGTTAAAGGGGATATTACACTATCATGAATCTTTAAATTGAGCATCTCATTGGAGCATGATTAAAAGTGTGTCGTAATGTAATCCAGAGTTTCAGAATAATGTTTCTCAATCAGTCTCAATATATCTTGTCAACTCTGAGTCACCGTTGGATCGTGCCATCAAGGAACGCTCCATCAGTGTCTTATGCTCGGATCATGTCGCTTTACCTTGTTAATTCTAAATCATTCAGGCATCATTTTTATTCTACTTACTATATTTCAAGGATTTTCAATCATATTATCAGCAATTTTAATTCCTACCTTTACAATTTGCAAGGTCGAGTCAAGTGGAGTTGATGCTGATATCCAGAAAGAATATGCAAGGCAGAGAGAACATTTGGAACGATCAGTTGCATCTCTTCGTAAGAAACTTTCCAAGGATACAGAAATTCACAGAGCGGACAATGTTCGTATAATGCAGGTATTCAAACGTTTAGTCATTATTTTATTCAAGACTCAATTATATTATTGGAATTGTCATATTCATAAATTTTGTTATCCTAATCAAAATTTGTCTGCTTTTCAAGATAAATATCTGGTTTTCATTTCTCAGAATATATTGAGACCGGTTAGTTCAATTG
The DNA here is from genome assembly GCA_963675895.2 of Styela plicata. NCBI lineage: Eukaryota > Metazoa > Chordata > Ascidiacea > Stolidobranchia > Styelidae > Styela > Styela plicata. The sequence continues at coordinate 1,124,422 of OZ023139.1, forward strand.
GTAAAGCATTGGGTATATGCTTTAAGCTACGCATCTCTGATCTTCCTGATGTAGGTTCAAATCTCGCGAGGCATGAGTATATGGAAGAGGTCTGCTGGATGCCTCGCCGGAGCACGGTGGTTCACGCAAGCACTGCTTATGGCATCCTCCACCAACCATGTCCATGCACAGGAAAAATGTCAAGCCAAAACCTTCACACTGATTCTGAACTGGTGTTTGCAATAGGGGTCTTGAGTCGCCAAATAGTAAAGCTATATTATCAGCTTTCCTCTCCTGTGACACAATAATGAAATCCTATTCTATTTCCTTTGCATAATAAGATATTTTGACAACCTGAGGCAATCTATATGAGAACTCAGCCTGATTAGTAAATGTCCTGAAATGTTTAATAGTGCCTTGATACGGAGAATAAATTAATTGTCGTGATGTACGTCAATTTTACAGTGTAAATTCAGAATATATTGCGCAAAGAAGCAATTTAGAATATTAGAAATTTGATAAAGACAATTCCAGTGTTTCAATTTATTTTAAAGCATCTTCAGTCAATATGATTTTTCTATATAATTAACAGGAAAATGTGACGCTGATCAAAGAAATCAATGATTTACGCAGAGAATTAAAAATATCCCGAACTCAGGTTCATGATCTTGAAGCAACTTTAGGAACAAACAGAGCAAACAGGGGAGCTAATAATGTTGGAAGACGACTCGAAACAGCAGCCACAAGTAATATTAACTTAAGATATTAACAAGATTGCATTTAAATCTTGACCTGCTTTCGGCATTATTTGGAGTGGTTTTCAATTGAAAAAGTCTTCAAGTAACCATTATGCCAAGATCAGCTTTTTCTTCAGAACGGTTGGTGGGGTTAGGTGTAACCACTGAGTGAGTAAATACCGGTACCTGAAAAACTTTGGGGAAAGACTGATATCACAACCTACACATTAGCAGGCGATTACTGCTTCTTCAGCTAATCATGTGCTCACATTATTAAAACAATATTTGGAATCAAATATAAAAAAAACTGAGAATACAATCAACCATACACTTTTTTTTATAACTTTCCAGCTGTATCAGGAGGAAGTGGACCACAGAGTGTTATGAGACAAAATGCTGAAGAAGAAATTCCTCGAATCATTGAAATGCAGAAAACTGAAATCAGAAAACTCCGTAATCAGGTTTGAAAACTATTTAAAAGTATGAAATGCTCGGTAGTGACCAACTACAGATATATATATAATATGGGGCTGTAATATGATTGATTGGGCAGTAAAAAAGAAGTTGAAATGACACTATTCTAAGGCCTTGTGCATACATATCCACTTAGAGCAGTGGTTCTTAACCTTTTGACATTGCGAGACATAATTTTACTTATCGCAACAACATTTTGGTATAAAATCCTGGGTTTCTTCTGATAATCAAGTCTGGTTGACATATCTTGCCCATCACCGGTGGCAAGAAAGTATATAAGGCAGGTAGTGGCCTATTCAGAACATTAGAATGGTGATCAAATCATGAAGTTTTAATGTTACAGTAAATCAGGCAAAAATTAGGCTAGTTGGTTGAGAACGAATGCACAAGAGTATCTTGCCAGCCAAAATGGCCTTTTAAGTGGTTTAAAACGTAGAAAACCCAACATTTCATCACACCAATTCAACCAGTTTAGGCTCTGAAATTCCATTTATTAAAGGCTATTAAAATGTTTAATATTTCGGCATATGTCCAGCAAATTTTGTAAGTTACAACCTGAGTCTCTGGACAATTTTTTCGCTCCAAAGTCTCATTTCGTCCCTTTCCAAAGCATCTGCTCAAAAGCGTTATTAAATAAAGAAGTACAGAAACAAGTAATCCAAATCTTGAATTGGTATCCGACTCATGTCCAGCCAACCTTGTTAGTTTCATGGCAATAACTCAAGATTGTTGAGAAGATGAATTTGTTGTTTAAAGCATTTCTCATTTCTTGATTGCAGGTGATGGATTTAGAAGAAAGATTAACCAAACGTCCTCCATCCGGTACTAGACTTCCTCCCATGGTTCTCTCACAATAATTTTTTTTGTCAATTCACATTAAAATATTATTGATTTGTGATTTTATTTTTATAGTGACCAATAGTATTTTTATGTCTGTAAAATATTAAGAGAATTGTCTGATATAGTAATTTGTTATTAAACTATTTTATATAAGTCAAATTCCATTTTAGTTTTAGTACAAGATATCATTCTATCCAACAGGAGAGAAATATTGGTTTTATCATCGAGCAACACTGCTCAAGTATATGAACCACTGTCCTGACCAAGTCCGTAATTGCCACAGGATGTGGACTTGCATCCTCTATGCAAAACAACCAGTGGCAAGCGTAGTTGCCAACAAAACCAAACTTACAATCAAATGTACAAACTTCATTGTAATAGGCTTTAGAATAACCCTAACATACTTCCTGCATGTCGAAGGATGCGATTAAAAGAAAACAAAGATGCGGTAGATGGTTTCAAAGAACAAATACCACTCACTGCAAAGTGGTTCATCTCTCTTTAGTATGTTTTCTGCACTTGGCGTTGGTACTACATTTGTAGGTCTTTGCATCATAAGCGGCCTTCAGTCGATCCTTTTAGGTGCAGCTTCCGGACTTAGGTGCAGCTTAAGGACTTTCAATAAAAAATATAAATATAAACAATTCCATGAAATGACTGACAAGATTTCATGTAATTTTGAAGGGTTTGCTATTGGTACCATTAATCCTGGTTTCCAACTTCTCTAGTCTAGGGACTCGTGTCATCTTAGCAAAATAATTCAACTTGGCAAAATAAGAACTGGTCTTCAGAAACATCTAGGCAGAGCCTGCAATCACCTCTCAAAAAAACACATCATCTGCCGTCACAGTATTAAAGACTAGACTTTAACATGCCACTCCACTTTCAATCCAAATCTGGGGAATCTAAAAATTTTCCTGGAGTAAGATCAACACAACGAAGAAAGGCACATTTTTTGCTAGCTTGCAAGACTTCTACTTACAGGAGTGTGAGTCGTGAAATAATTTACCTTTAATTTATGTTTGGCATTCAATAGTTGGAAAGGGGCCAGTTAGTACGGCTGAATCAGTAAAAGTTCAAAAAACTCCATTTTTGGCCTTCAAATCAATGTCCGTAGGTCAGTTACATACTGGCATCTGTTTGAGCGAGTCTGAACGCATTCTTTAATATAAAACTTCACTGAATTTGGAATGTACTCGGAATTATTTTTGCAGAACACACTCAAAATAATATTAACATTTTCTACATTGGTCATTAATGTTTGAAAACTTGATAAGCTTTGCGGGCTGTACAAAATGTCATCATTCGTCATGTGGATCTTGTATTTGAGACCCCTGACTTAAACTAACAAATTGACATGGCAAACACCATTAAATTATCTACCTTCTACACTTGAAACAAATACAACGCAAAAAAATTCAAAAAAGTATATTGCATATCTACTGCAATTTGTAGAATTTGATCGAAATTGCTTGTTACAGAACTCTACATTGGGACAGACGCGAATTGATATTGAAAAACAGATGTTCAAATTTATATCAGTGTCGAGGAGCTTCATGGAATAAAAGTAGTCAGTGTCAAAAATTATTTTAGTGGAAGCCAGTATAACAAAAATTGGAGTCATGAAACAGTACACGTTTAAAAAGACATATGAAGATTCTCCAAGAAAACCTAAACACCAGAGACCTTTATCTCACCAGGAATATAAGACAGATGAGCAACATTCTACATAAAAATAAAGCAGCTTGCATGAAGTGCCCCAACAATAAGAAACAATGAAAATGGAAAAGTATTGAATCTTTTATAAAAAAAAGGGAACAGTTTGTTCACATGCTAATAAATGATCACTAATTTTCATAATATCGACAACACCATCCCATTTAATGCATTTGCAAATGATTGAAACGAAAAATGCTTCTTGACTCTTTCCTTTCCAGCTGAGCCCATTACTTTAGCAAGGTCGGGACTTTTGATAAATTTCAACCTGGAATATAAGGAGTATAATAAAATGATAGAAAGCAAAATGAGTTCCTCAATCTTCTGCACAATTGAATTATTTTATCATTGAAGGCCAACGCAACTATATGGATTCCCGCACTAGAAAATTGCTAATATAATCACAAAATATATATACAAGCTTCATGACTGATGTTGGGGGATTATATGGCGGGATTTGATGTTTTGTTATTAGAAATGTAGGTTGGAAGAAGTCCCAAAATTAATATGGCAAAGTTTTACATAAATGTTAGACTAGTTATTGCCTCAGAGTGGAAAACAATCAATGCGAAATCGACCTCCTATGGTGGCACGCATGAGGGTTATCTGTTCCAGGTGATAGTGAAACTATTTACAACCTCTTATGCAATATATACATAAAAATATCTTAGATAACAACCCACATTGCTTCTGCTACTGATGATGCATCCTCATCACATAGGAAACCAGTTGTTTCATCATCTATAGTTTCTAATGGCCCTCCACTCTTCATTGCTATCACAGGTTTCTGTAACAAATATAATCGGAACGGATCAAAAAATTAATATTCTTCAAAAAGAAGAAAGAAAAGAAATTTTATAAAAAAAGTGAGAAGCTGGCAATTCTGGTTAAATCATTAATTAAACTGCATCCCCAGGATCACATGCGCCAAACTTGCACATACAATAATCTACAGTCAGAACTTGAGAACATAAATTTTAAAAAATGACCCCCACAAGTGACCCGCTTTAATTTGATGAAAAAAATTGTACATTTCTGCCATTACTCTGGTGGGTAAAATAAAATGATAAACAACTGCTTTAATTAGTGAAATGTGCTATGCCCAGTATACTGAAAAATGATTTATAACTATGTCATTTTGTGACACAACTATTCCTAGAAAAGGATGAGATAAATTAGTTCAACTTTGTTTGCCAAAATAGATCACGAAGAGCTATGCTCCCCAATGAATTGAAAGAGGTGAATTGCTAATGCGAGACTGAATGTTTACCACACTCTTTAAAGAGATTCTAGTATTGGACTGGAATATGGCACTGGGAGCTTTCATATATTTGAATCTTAATAATGACATTTTCACTTGGCCATAACTATAATTCAATGGGGGATTGATTTGAATTGGTTTGTTATAGTAAGGTTTATCAAAAAAGAAATGTGTTTTAATAGTACTTACTTCCATATACATAGATTCCAATGGTACAATACCAAAATGTTCATTAGATGGAGTATATATGATTGCAGATGCTGCTTTGAATAATGCCATCTTTGTTGTATTTGACACTGATTTGAAGAATGAAACTTTTCCACACAAATCAAGTTTACCTAGAAACGTTGTTAAAAGATAAAGGATTGTGTTAAAAAACTCCCCTGTCTCTGCGTTTTACATCTTTTGATAAGGTAACGGTGATGGAGATTTTTAAAATTTGATGAAAAGGGCAATCACACTACAATCCAAAGTGAGGCACTGATATGTTCAGTTTATGCTTTCAAGTCCTGGAAATTTGTTTGCATGTGAAAGGCCTATTATGTGTCACATGGTTGATATAGATAATCCACCAATGTTAGATGTAGGCTTTCGTGACAGATGTGACACAATTGGTTGATGGGCAATAATTCTTTGCATCGTCAAGTGCAAGATAGACTAACTATTATTTAGGAGTAGTAGAAGAAACGATGTATATTTGTGAAACTTGAAGTACCTCACCTGACTAACTAGCTTTTCTTAGAATTTTCAACTTGTTCAAATTCCACTAACATATCTGATTCAAGTAACAATTTCCGAAGTAATGAAACTTCCTTGTGCTGATTGCGATAGCTAATTTACCAACCTAATAAATCCTGTAGTTCATTAAAATGTTCCACATTTTCTGCTAAATTTTCATCATATCCTCCAGCCATTGCTAGATGAACGGTATCCCATTCTTCATCAGATAACATATCTCTTAATTCCGCTGTTTGAAATATATCAGTATTTTATTTTCGAGTCTATAACCTGAGTTTTAGTGGTAAAAATTTATCTGTGATCATGGCATGCCAGAACACAGTAAAGATATTGTAATGTTACACAGAAGCGTGTGAGAGGCAGTCAGAGATAACTGAGTTTATCAGCACTCAAGTTCGTCAAAGAGTCCTCAAATGACTTCTCAAAAATGGAAATGCACCCTGTGCCCTATCGTACGCTAACGGTACCGTTATTTATTAACCCGAACGCATGGACCGTAGTATCGTTTTTGCCCAGGTGCGCAAGTTCGTTTCAAGCATTGACCGAAAAACATCGTTTTTCTCCAGGTGCGTAACCATGATCCATTTTCATGATCCGTGATCCATGATCCATTTTCCTCAGACACAGAGGACGAAGCCCATTGAAGGGTTCGGATTTAAGTCCGCCATTTCACGCTGTAATTATTATTTATCGAGATGAGCACATTTATTCTTTGACGAAGATTACCACACAAAACGTCATGTCGTGAACATAAACAGAACCTACATGGTGAAATTGGTTTTCACAATAGTATAAACAATATCACAGTGTGAAAATGCACAAGTGTGCTATTTATTATTTCCTTGATCGACTATTAAAGGTACGAGTAATTTGTGCTCAACTTGTTAAGCTTAGATTCTTCAGAAAGATATTTCAAACAATATATCGTTGAGGATAAAAATAATTTATTTTTATTTATAAATCTGCCTAATAAATATCAATATATATCCTTCGATTTCACCATTGTAGAATTTTCCTTGTTTAGTTAATTTAAAGGGTGGCGTCGATTGTTTAATTTTCAAAAAGTCAAAGTGGTTCACGTTGAACTTGCTAAGTTTAGATTCGCTGGAAAGATAATTTAGCAATATATCATTGCTAGGAAAATAATTCATTTTTATTCGAAAATTCGGCTAATAAATATCGAAACATATTCTTAAATCTCACAATTGTAGGCGTCATTTCAAAATTCTGAGGTAATTTGCACCCAATTTGCCTTGTTTAGATTCTTTGGAAAGATATTTCAAGCAATATATCATTGCTGATAGAATAATTTATTTATATTTGAAAATCCACCTAATAAATATCGAAAATGTTCTTCTATTGCGAGGTTTTGCAAAGTCTGCAAATCATGCATGACTGGAACATCATCACTCAAGACTCTAGTATGGTGGGTAATGGAACTGGCCATGATACCAATATTTTGAAATATGATCAAACAAGGGCACATAATATATGGACAATACGCAGGAGCATTTTTGATGTATTTTGCATGAATTTATTGTGTAAAATAGAATATGAACATATAAAATCTGTGAAGCATATTTAGTAGAAAATAATACAGGTTCCCATACAACCGCAAATTTGTCACACCCTGTGCGCACATCACCTTATCATACATCTACATATATATAAAAAACTTCTACACATATATATATATAAAGTCTTCACAATTCGCCGTGGAATGGGAAAAAACAATACATAGGTCAAAAGTGTAAGTCTAAAAAATTAGCGACACATAGTCCGCAAAATATGGTTGTAATTCCTGGAGCCAAAAAATATAGCTTATAACACTAATGGTCACAAATAATAAAATCCAATAAATAATCTATTCAATTTTAGAAGCACACTCACCCATTGCACGAATAGCTAAAGCCAAGTTCTTTTTTCTTTCAAAACGGTTAATTGAAAGAAATATACATGTTACTTCAGAAGGAAATGCATCTCTTTTTATATGATATCGACCATACGTTTGTTTTCCTTCATCAAATGCTTCTGTGTTCAAACTTGGATACAATGTATGAGTTTCCAACGATTTCAAAGATGTAAATGTTTCTTTGAAAATTTTGGCTGAAAATACAAAAACTATAAGTTGGAATATATCATGTCATGTTTTATATATATTTCTGTTATTGAAGAATTATTAAGCATTATTAAAGAAGTGCCTGAAATACCTTTTTATGTGACATATATATTTTATACTTCTATTCATGACACCAGACTAGCTACTATTCACAAAATTACAGTAGATAGAAAGGCAATCATAAAATGAACTCTTCGAATCCAACTAAATGTTACAATTTATGCATATAACAGGTGAACCCCCGAAATATAGAACCCATAAAATTGTTTATTATTTCTATATAGTTTCATCAAATTAACTCAAATTTTGTAGGACTGCGAAGTTTCAGCTATATTCCCAGATTGCCATAGAATTTATTATTATTTACTCTTTATAAAATGTGTTCTTAATGGAGTTCTCGGCACTGTAGGCACACTTGCATACGCCACACAAAACTGTCAATGACCCTCACATATTTCTACTCCGATGTTCATGATCTTTTCTGTGATTATCGCTTTCAGTCAATCTAAAACTGAGTTCACTATACTTAATAAAGTGCAAAACATGAGTAGCCATTTCTAAAAATGGGATCATCGACCCACATTGGTTCGATAAATATGAGCAAGTTCAAACACAGATTGCTGTGAACGGAGACCGCCGTGTGGCAGTACTAAGTCTTGAGCGTTCTTGGAGCAACACCGAGGTAGAGATGAACTGTTTTCAAAGATAGATGGGACCACAACTCAGATGTGGGTCATACATTATTCGATGAGTATCTCCAATGGCGCACCCAGTCGCAAATTCTTTTTCAAAAAATGATAATAACACTCACATAACACTGGATGATTACTAAGGTTCATCAGTAATTAATGAGAAAAACTATGATTGGACGTTTAATTAACAATAAGGGTGGGATGATTAGCTTTAGTAGTTTATAAAAGAAAACCATTTTATTAAATACCGCTCCAGTCGCACGCGTGCATATCTATTTTTCAAGAAACACATCACTCTTGTATGTGCTAGACAATGACGCACGGGAGAGAGTGGAAATGAACATCCTAAGAGAGCGGCTGTGTTTGGCAGTAAATTTTGATCTTGGTTTTTTGTTTGACAATTATTTTGTAAGAATGATAAGCTTGACGCGTATTTTGTTAAAAAATCTCAATCCTCGTATTATTTCGCGCAATTTTATGACAATGTCTAATTCATTGCCCCATGAAAAATCTTCATATAAAATCTTCTGAATTGAAAGTATAACATTGTTTTATTTAAAGCAAAATGAATAAAATAGGTGATTTTTTAAAAATTCTGTTTTTGCAATTTTTCGTGATTACATCTAGTCTAAATTATTTGAATGACAATGTCAAACTGATTATTGCTTGAAAACTATTCGGTATATAAAACTTGTCAGGTTACTTGTCGCAAGATTTGAGTTAAATCGGGATTTTTCTAAAATTTTGTTTTTGTAGTATGTCGCAACCAAATCTACGTAGTTTAAATTCTTTGGATGACGATGTTTAATTCATTATCTCTAAAATGTGTCTGCCATGTTTCCTTTATGACAATGTTTGAATTTTAATTGCAACCTTTTTTCATATTTCGTTTTTGCAATTTGTCACAATCGTATCAAATTTAGATTCTTTGGCTATCTATTGCCAGCATGGCAAAAGCTTGTCGACTTGGAGACTATGTCGCCCCAACGGAACGACCCCAGTCGAAAACTGAAAGAAGAAAAATTATTTGCCAAACAAATATACAAATTCAAAATGCAATAACCCACCTGTAAAATGACTATTAACCAAAACTATATCTGCCATTCCAGTTGTTTTTTCCTCCAACCAATCCAATGGCCTGCGATACAACTGCTTTAAAACAGATTCTCGTTTCGTTAAAAGCTGGTCAGGGAAATGACAATAGAATAATACTCTCGCTCTCGTACCAAATCTGACAAGTAAAACAATTGAGCAAAAAGGTTAGGATTGAAGTTGCACTTGACAGTAATAAACAAAGAATATTGAGAAAATGATAACTATTGGCTACAATATTTTATTGTTTCTGAGGAACCTACCAATTAGGGAGGAGTGAATTTTTTTTGAAGATGTAAGTGTCTAGTGTAAAACCTGGCTCTTAGCCCAAAATCAATTTCTGCAATGTTTTCACATAGTATTCACCTGCCACTAGGTTGCTACTGAGCATTAAAGGTTGGGCTGAACAAGTGGCGGTCAATTCTATGGAAGCCATTTGGCGCGAGCAAACGTTTCTCTCCGCTCGCTGTCAGGCCAGCAGCTAAAGCAGGAATTGGACAACTGGACTCTCTGTGGAAATCACGTCAAAATGGACGGATTAAAATGATTGTCTAAACTGTGCACATCACTATGAATTTGCGCAAATTTTCGATCACACAAGAACGTCGTAAAAATCTTCATGCCTTGTAGGTCCAACAGTCCATTGCTGGTTTGTTGACTAGGATGATCACATCGCATGTCAATGAAAATACTAATTATTACTGCCTTTCTGTGTTTGTAAGGTCTTCTAATTAAATGCAACCCCACAATTTTTGCAAGTAGGTTATTTTAAGCAATCACCCCCGAATGGCATTATATTCGTGCAAACCGAGATACGCCCGGGGTATTATAACAACTTGAGTTTGCGTTTCAAATCCCCCTATATATTTTGTCTATTTTCCTGGTTTATGTCACATTTTGTGTGTTTTACGTGTATTTTGTGTTGTTACATGGCAAAAATCGAAATAAACTATACTATATATATATATATACTAGTGTAAGGGCAAATTTGGTAAATTCTTCATAACTCTGTAACCGTTGGAGCTAGAGAGTTGTTTCCGGTACCAAATGGTTTGGAATACATGATTTCCTATTTTCTCTAATTCAACAATTTCTTGAAATTAGGCACAAACTAACTATTTTGATAGTAGTTATGAAATATTATCTGTGTTTTTGCATCAGATTCACCTAATCCAGAACATATGGACAACTAAAAAGGTGAAATAAATTTATGACAAAAATTAATTTTGCTAACTATTAAAAATGAATATATCCAATTACTTTAATATAGGAATGCAGGCTGATATTTGATCACAAAAAATAACATCAGGTTTGAGATTTGATATCAGTGCAAGATAGAACGCAATAAAAATCATCCTCAAATATGCAAATGCTGCATGGAACCTTCCAGCCACATGCCTTGGTATCCAATCTCCAACAACTGTGACAGAAAACGTTCCATCTTTCGTTTCTTAAAGAAATAATAATATTAATAGTTTGGGATGGAATAAATTAAATATAATTACTAAATCTCAAACCATTTAAATTGTCGTAAATCTAATTAAAAAGACTATCATGACCTGTATTGTCAATGATACAAAACATGTTAAAAATTATGAATATTTAGAGGTGTATTTGCTATTAGTTTTTCTATCTTAACTACTGAAATAAGATCAATGAAACAATTTTTATCAGGTATATACAAACAATGAAATGTCAATTATGGTATTTTAACATTTCTGCCACTTGATTTAATGATATCAGTTTTTGACAAGATCTAACGCGTGTAAAAAATCATAAATTGGCGTGTGATGCTTATCCAGTATTTGTCTACTTTATGTGTGGGTACCTAACCCTTAGTTACCTTCAAAGCAATGATTTTTGTCATGATGCGATGTAACGAAACTCACACGATGACCTTTGGTCTTCAGTGCCAGTGCAGCATCAACAACAAGTCTTTCAGCACCCCCAATGCCAAGATCGGGATGCAAAAATACAATTCGCACCATTTGAAAATTCCAACTAAACTCTACACAGATGCAGTTCCAGAACCAGACTCAATGCAGAATGCTTTCGTTGTTAGACCCACACAGCAAGTGTAGAAACAGATAATAATTATAATATATTATAAATATAATAATATTAATCTGTTAAAAAAAGTATAATACACAGAATATATACCGGTAGTAAAGTACCGATACCAGCAAATCAGACGACTTGATACAGTAATATAGATGATATTGATGAAAATGTTCAGTGTTCAAGCTCAATAGGCCCTATAAGTGATTTTCGTGCATTGACTTTTCTGAAATGAAAATATTTTCAACTTGCCCACTTTGCATTATTCACAACCCCAACTTCACCACATTTCGGACGAAAGCTCTTTCGGCATGCAAATATTGATTACCGTACTTTAAGAAAAAATAACCTGATAAAAACAAAATTTCAGTTGAAGAACTAAGAGACAGACGGCAATTTTCTCTCTTCCTGTACGCCAGGACTACACAGTATAGGTATAAAGTATAGGCTATCAATGATATCAGTTAGAGCTGAGAGTACCAAGTATACAGCTAGCTGGTCTCATGAAGTTTAGTACCATATATCCGATTATCATAATAACTTCCGATGTTGCAAGCGACTCATCCTAACCCGGGAGGCAATGCCAGATGCTTGCAGCATTGGCGCCCCCTAGTTAGGATGAGAATATTCTGCCAGTTTTTATTTTAATGACATTCGGGAATATGGTACTAAGCTTCACTAGACCCCAGCTGGCTCGCACGCGGCTGGCTGCACAGGGCTAGCTCTCTCGTACGGCTGGCTCGCACGCGGCCGGCTGTCTCAGGCGGCTGGCTACTGAGACGGCTTGCACAGGGCTGGATTACCACGTTGGCTGACCAACTTTCCCACGTCAGCCGGCTGATTTCAGAAGAAGCTGGCTCACACTTGGATGCTATTTTTAAATGCAATATTTTAATCGATTCGGATACATGTTCGATTCAGATGGTTCGAATACATATTTCTGTGATTCGTTATTTTTTGAAAATTGTTTTGAGCAAAAATTGAATCAGATATGATGACTTCAACACTTTCCGCCAATTTATTTAAAAATTTGACTGTTCGATCATACGGCTAGGCTAGAATTGACATAGATTTTTTTTATATTGCCAACCAATTTTGCTCATTGTGGAATTGGTGACCTAATTGGATTAATATGGATCGTTTTGAGGAAACCACCAACCAGCTCTTTTTAACAGAATGAGAATGTTACAAAACAAATCAATCATAAAACACAATTTTAGAGTTTTCTCGATTCGAAATGAAGATAAAAATAAAAGTTGAATCCAATGAATTACTATTTTCATCAGCTGATTTTGATGCCTAAACAGTATATGGTCTTATCGCCCCTCCAAATCAATACCGTTATAATCAATGTTGTTTAATGTGTGCATTTGTATGTTTATTTTCTGATCGATTAAAAAATAGATCTCTCCCCTCCCCGCTCCTTGAAAAGTAATCGACTCAGTTGTAAAAACATTCGAATTTAGTCACATTTCGCAAAAGCGGCCCTAGAATGCATTTGATCGAAGTTTACTGTATCTATAGCTTTTTATTTAAATTTGAACTTAAAACTTCAAGTTAGCATTTCTTCTCCATAATGCGTCGTAAACGTGAGAAAAATGCCTTTTTAACAGTTACCGGTAATGTGATGAATATATATTTTTGCGTATTTAAAGATCGCTGGTCGCTGGACCCCCTTCCCAGTATTCAGCTTTGAGGGGCAAGCCCATTATCAATTAGAAATTTCAATTTTCATTAAAGCCACAGATACGGCGCAATTCATCAGTGACTGAAGCTAAAGCAAAGATGTCTCGTAAAACCGTATTTTAGACCTGATTGCTTTTAGAAGTCAAATTCGCGCACCTCCGGCGCGCAACTATACAGTATACCTGATATCATGAGTTAATTTCGTGTAAAAGATCTCCAAATTTTGCTGATAGTCATTCACGTCAAGTTTAAAAACGGCACCATCATAACCGGGTATGACTTCATCAATTTGTGAAATAACAAAACAAAATTTCCGCCTCCTCTGTCCTGGTTAGAATATGTTTCTCTGCCTATGTTTTTTACTGCACTGACCATGTGATTCGCTCGTGTTTATACTATATGGTGGGTATATTCAGTATTAATGAAATTTCTCTTTTGTCTTTCTGCTCATTTACGTAGGTACGGTACTTAGTGAAATTTTGGAAATAAAATTTGGAGTCACACATTCTAGAAAACTCTATTCTACTTGACGCATGAATGTGAGAACCAACCGCCCTAAGTACTGAGTAGTCAACCCTGTGCGAACCAGCTCACTGAGTAGCCAGCCCTGTGCAAACCAGCCGTCTCGGTAGCCAGCCCTGTGCGAACCAGCCTTCTCTGTAGCCAGCCCTTTGCGGACCAGCCGCCCCAGTAGCCAGTCAGTACCGGTACTAACTTATATATTAATGAAATTTCTCTTTGGTCTTTCTGCTCACTATTTAGTGAAATTTTGGAAACAAAATTTGGAGTCACACATTCTAGAAAATTCTATTCTACTTGGCGCATGAATTTGAGAAGCAATCCCCTGAGTAGTCAAACCTGTGCGAACCAGCCCACTGAGTAGCCAGCCCTATGCAAACCAGCCGTCTCAGTCGCCAGCCCTGTGCGAACCAGCCTTCTCTGTAGCCAGCCCTGTGCGAACTAGCCGTTTAGTGGCCAGCCATGTGCGAGCCAGCCGTCTCTGTAGCCATTCCTGTGCGAATCAGCCTTTTCAGAACCCAGCCCTGTGCCAGCCGTCTCAGCAAATAGTCCTACGCTTACATAATATTTTGTATGGGCACCAGAGTTTACGTTTATCATGGGGATATAGGTTTATTTATTATAGTATGACAGGACTCATGTTATCTTGACTCATATTATGTCTTTCATTGTACTGTGGTGCCTTGTACAGTTTCCCAGGATCATGATGTTCATAATTTTGCCAAACATAATACTTCTACCTCGGTTCATACTTGCTAAAAACTTTTTAATGGTGTTTAGTTTCGATGAGATTCAAAAGTTTTAAAAGACGAAAACAAATTCATCTCACGAATGTTTTGCAAACATTTTGGAACTTTTTTAAATTTACTCAGTAAAATACTGAAATATTTACGTTTGAAATCAAATCCGAAATGATTTTGTCGATCTATCATGAACTATGAGGCACAGATGCTTAATCAAGGTAATTAAAACCACTACGGAACATGAATAAGTCGGTATTCTAATATGGTAAGTTGAAAACTGATTCTATACCCGTACCAACGATTTATATTTTGTATAAACTGTTGATTATGCAAGATACAATCATTAGCTAAATATTTGCTACATTGTTGCGTTAATAAAATAAAGCCCATATTAGGCTAAATAAGTGTAATGCTCGCTAAAGGTGCGCGACAAAATGAGCTTTCGTGCGTTACTTGAAATGTCATTTTATAATTTTTTTTGGTCTGCAAGGGACGGATGGGTGGCATGGTGCTAAATCCGCTAGGGTCTGCCTGAAATTTTTCCGCTATTTGCTATATCAGTGGTTGTCGCTTAATTTTCATACAGGATAGCAGTCCTAATATTTGGTATCGTCAGAACATATGGCTGCAAAAATGTTCACAACTTTTATGTTTAAAATGACAAATAACGAAATCGAATATTTCTTACTTATGCCCAGCAAATTAAATTACAATGAAAAACGTATCTACAAAAATATGTACATTCCAAATAAAAACATTCATTTTTATCGAAATGAAAAAAAATATAATGATAAAACAAATATGAGTTAATAAAAGGTGGATGTATGGAGGTTTCGACAAAATTAGCAATTCCTCCTTAATAAAAATATAACGAAAGTGTTGCATTTGTGTACAGGCGTCAAACATTCAAAATAAATTTTTTTTGTTTAAAACGTTATATGCTGTTCAACAGTTTAAAAACGAAAGAATATAATCAATTTAATATAATATAGTCAATAGATATTATTAAAGGATATTCGCATTTACACATACTCGTACTACATACTACCCGTAATGTCAATACATGCGCTATTTTAATTTATCATATTGGATCGATGACTTGCCCATACTTTTTTGAGTAACTTTTTGCTGAATTGCAATATTATATATAAAATTTTGAGCCAGACTTTCCAGAATTATTCGCATTCTAATATTGTAAGCGCAGTGCGGTGTAGGAGCGGTCACATCGACACGTGATTATCAGCACGCTCAGTAGGTAGATAAAAAAATAAATGTATTGAAAAATAGTCTTGGTCATGCACAGGAAAAATGAGAAATACGATAATTCAAGCGCCTTCACTCCGATTCGGAACTGGTATCTGCACGAGAGGTCGTGCTTCGCCACATGGTTAAGATCTATTCTCGGCTTTCCTTTCTAGTGAATGTGTGATGTCCCTTTTGCTAAAGCAGCTAAAGGGACCCTTACCCCCGATATGAAACTGGTGTCTTCCCGACAGATCGCGGTTCACCATATGGTCAATTCGTATTCTCAGCTTTTACCTTCCGCCAGATAAAAATGAATTCCTATCATACCCTAACAATAACGCAAAATGAACTTTGAATAAGGCATGAAAACGTTTCTGAATGTCCATTGAACTCAAAATTGATTATCCGTTTAATAATCAAACCATCTTTCATGTAATATATTCAATTATATAAAGTAATTCCTATTTATAAGAGCATGACTACATCGAACCATGGGCCTAGGTAGCCAGCCCTATGCAACCAGCCGTCTGAGACAGCCAGTCGCGTGCAAAATAGCCATATGGGAACCAGCCGTATTTGTAATATTAGGATACCAATACTATAGTACCACCAAGCATCACTAGACAAGCTCTTAAAACAGCAATCTGAACTAAAAACCGCCAGCCAGAATACCATGGGTGTTCAAGATACGAACGCCTCAAATCAATCAAGTCGCCTGCTCTGAAAAATTCAGCACCATGAGAGTGTGAGGACAAAGCTAGTTCAATCAGACATGTTACTCTGTCAAATATAAGGCATAATTAGATATCGGCGAAATGCATCAGTGCCGCATACTTAACGACAACTGATTTGGGATCATTTTGATTATTTTTTTTTCATATTTTTTTTTATTGAACTTCGTTCTGACTATGACGAAGAAGTAGACTAGTGCCTAAAAGGAGTCAACTAAAGGCCACTCCAATGGCAAAGAGCTATAATAAAATTTAGCGCCAGGAACTGCTCCCTGAGCGGAAAACACGCCATACAGAGCTAAACCAACAGCGTACAGTACAGTGAATGATATCTGCCATGAGTGGTGATAAACTATCTACTACTTCTCTGTCTCCTATGAGTCACCTCCTGCGACTGAGAGTGTCCCTTTCAGACGTGGAGCATACGCAAATGAGTTTTTTTATATCGAGACATAACTACCTAAAAATCTCGGTGAATCTTGCAACAGAATATATGATTGTTAAAGACTATTGCCAATTTTGACCGTCATTGAGCATTTTTTGCTGAGGTTAACTCTAAAAGCCGCCGGAATTGGCCCATGCGTTCTTGATTATTCTGATCTGTGACAGAGCGCTTACATTGCGAGTTATAAGAGTGGAAGCTTTAGATTTCCCAAACATAACGTGAGAAGAGTCGGTAAAAAAAATTACCACCGCACGGGGCAGTTATCACTCACTGCACTCTATTATTGTGGATTGTTTTGGTGCTACATCTTGTAATGGATTCTTCTCACTATACGTGACTGTCAGTTAGTTCATTTTTAGACGCTGCTTTCGGCCTTGCTTTGGAATTTTTTAGAAATTAACTATAAGTTTCATTTTGGCTTCTTTCAGTATTTCAGTGAATTAGCACATCTATAGCTGTCGCAATGGCTTGTCATTATATCTAATGCAAAATGTTCACCTTGGAACGCTGATCTTTAACGTCCAGGTCCATGCACAAGGAAAAATAAGATCTTCAACCCGATTCGGAACTTATACGGTATCTGCACGAGAGGTTGTGCTTCGCCATATGAACAAGCTGTATTCTCGGCTATTCACTCCCGCAGAATAAAAATGAAGTCCAACTGAGGATTATACGACAGTAGACGATGCGGAACCGATCTTAAACGAAATAACTGTGACGTAATATGCTCTCGTTTAGTTGTTCATGACTCTGCGTTTAGTGATTGAAACTCAGAAGCTGCATCTCCTGTTTCATGCCCCACTTTTGAAGCTGAGCTCTCGTTTTCGATCAAGATTATGGTTTGGTATTCCGGAAGCATACCCGAAGCTATAGCGGAATCTAGAAAACTGTCAAAAATATTTGTTGTCTACATCACAGGTAGGATCTCTGATCTATTGAAATTCAGTACTGGTAGGTACTATCATCAAAATAAAAACTGCCGGTAGAGTAACTTACGGTACCAGTTAAAGTAACTATGGCAGGACTTAACTGGTACCGGTACCGGTACCGTACTCCGGTTTCTAATAGCCAAACCGTTTCCAAACTTAACCACCCACTTTTTAGGCAATTTAAGTTACGGTAGATATCCACTGCCCCTATTTAGAATACCAGTTAGGTACCGTACGGTACTGAATAGACTCGAAAGTAGGTAGTCTAATAGACTAGGCTGTTCATCAGTGACAAAAACGTCTTGGATGTTAGAATGTGTGGGGCCCACCTATAAAAAATTACCAGTATGGTACTGTACGAATTGAGTTTTTCGAACGATGAACGATTTCCATTCTCTGTACGGTGTGTCAATCTGCTCTCAAAAAATTTTAAAATTTTTGCAAATAACCTACCGCCAGAAAACAACGTATTTTCCTGACGATTTGTGGATTGCACACTGTGAATTGGACTTTATTTTATTAATTATTTTGAAGGAAGAAATACTGAATATCTGATATTGTGTGCCTTAACATTTTGTGAGGTTTATGGGGCCTTGGACATCTGCCTCTGTATTTACCCCATGTCTGACACCAGGTACAGTAATTTTTTTCAGCACCCAAACAGAAATTTTAGTATGTGCATCAGACTGTCGGATGGGCACAGTCTTTTTGGTACCTACAATCTAAATCACAATCGCTTTTGTTTCTCCAAAAATGTTCTTGAACAATTCAAACACATTGACTATATTTCAAAGTTCTTAAAGTGAAACAGGGAAATGTCACAGTAATATTCCTTAATTAGTCACTTTTTAAAGTAAATAAAAGTAAATGTGGCAGCCTAGGCTTATTTATTATATTATGATATTTTATTCCATTTGCCAGGTGATGATGAAGAATCAAAAAGAATGGATGAAATGTGGAATGATGAAAATATACAAAATATTTGTAACTCAATGTGTGTTGCTCTGAGATTAGAAGCGGATAGGTGAAATACTAATTTTACCTCTCAATTTCAAAAATATTGTTTCTAAAGATCTTATACTTATCATTTATAATCCACTATCCATTCGTTTAAACATTATTATATAATATGCGTGGTCTAAAGCAGGATCTCAACCTGTGATTAAGCAGGAAAGGTTCAGATTTTATTTGCAATATATTGTACTGGTAAGTATTGTAAAATAAATCGATTATGCTTCAAATTAGCATGAACTGACAAGTAACATTTGTTTGCTCTCCACTATTGCTTAAATATGTGGGTGCAGAACTGCTTAACCATTCTTTGCTAAATTTTGAATTGTGTTGAAGACATCCTCTAAAGTTGCAAAATTATAACAGTCATACAGGAAATTTAGCTATCATTGTTGCATCGTTCAACCTCACAGATTATACCTTTTTAGGAATGAGGCGACAAACTTTGCATACGAAAATTTACTTGCTTTAAATTGCAAAAAAGATCCAATAATTCAGATTTTTAATTACCGTATTTACTTGATTGTAAGCCGCCCTTGATTGTAAGCCGCCCTTGATTGTAAGCTGCCCTTGATTGTAAGCCACATGTGATAGTGTTAAAAATTTAATGTAAGCCGCCCTTGAATGTAAGCCGCATATACCGGTACTGTGCCGGTGCCTATATGGTTGATGACCGATAAAGCTGACCGATAAAGTTTAGACAGAGTATCGACATCGGAAAGAAAAAATGTAAGCCGCCTTTGAATGTAAGCCGCCCTTGAATTTAAGCCGCAAACATGATGGGAAAAAAGCTTTATAAGCCGCAGCTTATAATCGAGTAAATGTGGTAGAAGTATTTTGATAAGTGGGTTTCCTCTGTTATTGTACAAACCGGTGGTCAGTGTAGTGGAAGCTTCAACATGAAATCCATGTTTAGCAACTCGCATGGTCATTCAAATACCACTCATTGGCTTATGCCGAAAAAGTTTGACCCTTTCTCATTCCTAAATTGCCAATAATTAAATTTGAAGCTCTTTGCCACATTATTGGAAATTTCATTTTACTCCTCTGTTGCTAACTTCAAGTTTTCTTTTTTTGTTTAGTGAGGGCTGCAAACAATTTTCTGCAATATGTATCCTTTTAATATACCATAAGTGAAGATGTTTTGTTAAACCTCAAAATTAAATGAGATTTGTATGATTGTGTGGGGGTCATGTTATGTGTGTTGTGTACTGTTGGTTGTCACTCATCCTTTTTTGTTATTCAATTTGAGATACCGGTATGCAAATGCATGTTAATATCTGTCTGTATATTTAGTTTTATATCCTTCGGGAAATAAACAATGTCTGTTTGTTTAATCCTGATTTATGTGATAATATCCAGCTCAAAATCAGGCGAATATTAGTTTTTATTTGTCAGAATTATTGAAAATGAATCAAATTTTATTTAAAATTCTATAATAAAAATTAAATTGATTTGGTCAAATTAAATTCATTTTGTATATTTTATATCACCACTGTTGACTGTCGGTCCTAAATCTTGAATTTTATGAAAAAACTACATACATAATAGCAATACAAATATTGTTTTGATATGGGAATGCGATTTAACATGGATTCTTATAATGTTGTTTAAAGAACCACAGATGAATGCCTAAGCAATAGGCATATCTGGTTCATTAGTTTTTTGCATTGAATTGATATCCTCATTTTTCCGATTCCAATAACGATGTCTTGTATGCCTTTTATTAAATAAATAGGATTAGAACTAGAGCTGTGAACTTATAGTTGCAAAAATCAGATCTTTCAAAACTGAATGCATAGCTGCAATCTACCAAATGACATTTATATTTACCATCTTGATCAACATTATCATGGTTGTATTAGAACAATCTTATCAGGAAGTGGTATAATGGTTCATCATCCAAGTTCGTTCATTTATTTCCCACATTTTACATTAGGTAAAAAGAAAAAATAGTTACATAGTCATGGTCATTTGGCAACACACCTAATCCAGTAAACAATATTTCCCGAACTATTCCAACATATTAATACTATAAGATCCAGTTTTGAAATTTCCGAGTGGACATTTTATCGACAATAATGGTAAAGTATTAGATGTGATCTATGCACAATCCACACTTGATGATTTTTTAAAAAGAATACAGAAGGTGGTACAGGTATGATATCTACATTAGTCATGTTTTCAGGGCATATTTCAAATATTGTTGATAGTTGGCTAAATTACTTGGATTTTGCATCAACTGATAAATAACTTGAAATTTGAATGTCCTTTTTTACTTGGTGCCTATGAGTACAAGATTTTCATTATCTTAAAAAATAATATCTAGGGTTCTACGATGCCGTTCCTCTTATTTAAAATAGACATTGCTCTGCAGGTCATTGTTGAATACTTCTTAGTTTTAAAATAGAGTCGATTCTTATACTAAATCGATTGTGATGCATTATTATTAAGTTGCAAATCTTTGTACAAGTTTTTTTTAACATCTAGCTCTTTTTCAGACAAATTCATCTTCGGGATCATCTTCCCAGTCTGCTGATACTAGTAGTGCTAGTGGTAAGGTTTACAATTTCCAAATTTTCACAGAAATGATATTCAGGAAAAATATATGAAACCTATAATTTTCCCCTGGCAAATTTCTGAAAAAGGTCTTGTTTGGAGGGATCCTTGGTTTCAACTTGCCCAGTCTTATATAGTTTTGTGAAGCATGCAATTTTGCCTTTAAAGATATTTTTCGATAGAATTTTTTCAATTTACTTCAATCACATTTGGAATTGCGGGTGAAAATAACTAACAAACGATCTGTAATCGAGCAAACAGCTATATGAAATATAAAATCAGCAACTGTGCTTCAATTTGTACTATTAATCTGTATTTTGATAATATTTAGGTCAACCACCAGAAGAGACCGATGCCAACATTCTCCAACAGTAAGCGTGTTATGCTAATTTGATTTTCATAGGATTCCTAGAACTATTCAAATCTGTACAAAAATGTCAATATCGAGTTTGATTTGCAAACGGGTCAACTGAGCTTGAATATATTATAGGAGACTTCACTCTTTTGTATATATCAACGGATATGTTAGTGCACATCACCCTTGTTGTTGTCCCTTGTTGGTTGGTACCACAAATATCCTAGAATTCATTAAAGCACTGAGCTGCTATTAGTGTGTTAAAAATTGAGGATGTCAGATTACTATGTTTGTTTTGAATATAATCAAAAGAGTTGAGCTCACTATGGGAGCACCAGGAACTTTTATGGCACCGATGTTCCATTGGGAAACATGCCAATAACTCTGCTTCTGTCATTTTGCTGCCAGTAGTCTTGCTTACTTTAAATGCGAATTCCACCAAGCAGTCCTCGAAGGAACACGCTTTTGTATGTCATTTTGACTTTTCATGTTTTCTGTGGCAAGCGTTCAGATTTAATTGATTTATTGTGTAAATAAGTAACTAGCAACTTCGAGGAGCGCAGAAAATTTTTGACATCTTTCTGCTTTTCGTTAATGTAACAACCTCAATTGGAAGAAGGCTGAACATCTTCCTTATGGTGGTAAAATCACCAACAGAATTATTATGCTATCAAGCATAGACAGCCCGGCCCCAGTGTCAGCGCGATGTGTCACAAACAGTTTTATGCAAGGAGTTTATTCCAAGAACATCGAAACTTGGGAATACTCGCTTTCTCACTACTTTCCTGATTGTGTGGATCTACAGGGATTTAAAACTTGCGTCATATGTCAGGGATAGGATACCTTAGCTCCTATTACTGCATTTCATGTAGGTTTTTGCACTCTTGTGGTTCCAGGAGATTTTTCAGCCTTGCTTCGGGCAAATTTTGATAAATAAAAATATTAATATTTATTGTTATTTGTTATTAGTTAATTCATTGTTTATTGTTTACACAAAAAAGCTGAAAGATGCCTATATCAAAATCTGATTACTTCATGCCTTTCTCTTTTGTTTTCTTTTATCTAATGTCAGACCAACATCACAAAGAAGCGCAGAGGAAATAGCAGCAGAAACGAAACGTCTCCAGGAGAAAATAAAGGAGAAACGGGATAAAGAGAAAGCCGAGAAAGATGAGGTACAGAAGCAAAATTGTGCTCTCCAATTATTTGTAAACTTAAAATGTAAATTTTTGCTTTGGCAAAAGTATTTGAACAAGCTGTGTATCTTCACCAACTTCTCCTTCATCAAGTTATGAATATAGCAATTTTGGTAGCCAACAAGAAGATCAATAGTTCAGTCTATGACCAAAATATTATATTAAAAATTGTTTTCCATTGATACACATAGCACTCATGCTTATATTGGGATTTGATTTATCAAATTTTAACTGTCGTATTTTACTTAGAAATAAACTATGTTTTATAGTAAAATAAGCAAAAATTCTGCGCATTGTTTGAGTTTCCAAAGTTGTGTGCATAAAAAATGAAATCCTATGCTAGTATTAATAAAAATTTGTTTGCGCAAATTCCCGGTAATAAGAGTTATCAATAGCAGTTGTAAGTTTTATATACAGATTCTTAAGATTATATACAGATACAGTACAGCGACCAGTTCTTAGATAACTGAATCTACAAGTCATAATACACATGAATGTACAAATTTTAAAATACCATATTGCAAACAGAAAATTCCAGCTGAAGATATATATTTTTTTCACAAGTTTATCTTAATTTAGTCAGGATGGGATTCCTTGTCTAAATATTGGCTTTTGCAACCTGTCATAGTCGTCACTGCGCTTTAATGAAAATTGGTCGAGTAGTTCAGCAACAAGTCTCTCGCGGGGTAAAAATGATCATATCACGGTATATCCCCAAATGCTGTTAAAATTATTTGTTCTGTCTGTTAATACATCTCTGATTTCTTTGCAGGAAGCAAAGCTTAAGGAAGTGGAAAGAAGAGAACTAGGTAGGAATTTGCAAAAATTGAAAGAGGCTCAACAAGAAGCAAAAATGAAACAAGATATCGAAGAAAGAAGAAAAGATAAGTTGGAAGAAAGGTATATTTACATATTTTTGGACTATAAGTTGCTCGATAAAATTTTTTCTGTCATGTTCCTGATCATACACACACTCTGCATTTGCTCGGATATTATATTACATTTAGTTCCCCAAAAATTATATACTCCTTGGCTGTTGACATATTGTACATAGACTTATCGAATGTTTTTGTTAGTATATTTATTGGTGCACTTAGTTAAGCTAAGGTTGGAGAGAAGTACTATACTGCTTGATATTGGCGGGTGCTGTGGACAAAGTCCCTAAGTAGCAACTGTAGTAATTTTCTCATCATTTTGGAAGGCATCAGATGAATAAAAAAGGCATGCTTCTTGAGTCTGAAATCTCTGAAATCAATTTTTGTGATGTTACCTGATGTCATCATCAGGTAGCAACAATATGAATGATTGTTCAGCCAAGCATGTGGGATAAAATTTATTTCTTTGATGATGTTCATTTCACAGTTAATTTCTAGTAAACAATTTTTTGTTGGAGCGTAACATTGTAAACATCTGTTTTTTTATCAATGTGTCAAAGTCACCTCATTTTGTTTTGATAAAATACCTATCGGTGTACGTATAACCAGATGGGACTCTTTGTTTTACCTATCCATTCATATCAGAATGCATACTTCGCCATTTCACAACTTTTAGACCGTCATTTTTTAATTTACTAGATGTGGTACCTGAGTAGGTGTCAAAAATTTGGAATCGATCTGTCAAGATAATGTAGTCTAAAGTGTAATGTCTAAAGTTATTATTTTCATTTAATTAGGTGAACCTGCCAAAATGCTCCTTGGAGTGCTTGATGATAGGTAAATTTGTGACGGATCTCTTACGAGTTACTGTGACTTCCAATAAATGTTAAATATTTAGTAAATACAAGTGGAATATAATTATTGATACATCTGTGCGAATACGAATAATCATTCCATTCATTAATATATCACTGAATTATCTATATTTACAGGGCTGCAAAAGAGCGAGTAAAACGACAAATAGAACAGGATAAACTAGATAGAGCTGCTAGGTTTCAACAAGAGAAACTTGAAAGAGATCAAGCTAATGCAAAGAAACAGTCTGAAATAAAAATAAAGGATGAAGAAGAGCAGAATGAGGAAAGGAAACAAAAAGAATCGAAAGCAAGAATACAGGTATTGTATTTATTAACAGATATGATTTATATTCTTGTGAATCAATCTGCCAATGCCCTAATTATACAACACTAAAGGACATTATTATACTGTTGTGAGATAGGATAAGATTACATTTTTTATCCTGGGAGAAAAAAACGGAGAATATGGCAAACCACGACCCTTCGTGCAGCCACCAGTTCCCAATCAGAGTGAAAGTTTTTAGCTATCGTATTTCTCATTTTTCCTTGGCATGGACCTGGTTGGTGGAGAAAGCCATAAGCAGTGCTTACGCGAATCACTGTGCCCTAGCGAAGCACCCTGCAGACCTCTCGCAATGTAATGTAAGATGTAACCAAGGATACTGAATTATGTCAATGTCCTTTCTGGAGGAATATCATTTTATAAAGGCTTACTGATGAACTTATACCTTCCCAGTACTCCATCAGTAGCCCATACTGGACGGACAAGGGTTGGTGCAGGGGCTTCAGCTCAACCACTGATATTAAAACTTATCACTTTAATTTTTATATTAGTCTGAACAGCCGAAAAACATTGGGTATTTCTATGTGATATAAAGGAATCTGGTTGTTACAGTCAACATAAATAGAGTAATGTGGGATGTGATATTTGTGTACTAAAAGCTCATAGCTTTAGCTTGAAAGTATTATAAGTATTCATAAAATATGTTTTGTTTCAGTTTCGTTTGCCAGATGGATCAACATCGGTTCAACAATTTGAATCTATGGATCTTCTGTTATCAGCGTTCTCATTTGTTGTCAGTTTAAACTATCCATTGTTTCCAACAATCAAATCATTTGATCTTGCGACTACGTTTCCAAAAAAAATATTTTCCGAATCTGAACGGAATAAATCTTTTGCTGAACTAGGTTTATCGCCTAGTGCATCACTAGCTGTGCTACCGCGTCAAAATAAAGGAGTGAGTCATTTTTACTTCTTATGTTTGATTGCCCCATTTAAGTGCTATATGCGACGAAATTGGCACCACCATTGTTATAAAACAGTGTGTCATGAATAGAAGACACCTCCACTTCTTTTGGACATTTCATCATGCTCGTATTTCTGCTCATTAAATTTAGGATAAGAATGCATGTGTCACATGCATTCATTATTGGGAAATTAATCTAATTAATTTAAACGCAGTTTGCAACGTGCAATGTAACTAATAGCGATAGCACGCAGCGAGCATTCTAGTGTCCCAACCACACGATGAGCACTATGATTTAAATGATGTTTTTTGTTCAAAAATGTTATGGTAATGGTAGCCATAATGTCATACGTCATCAACAAGGGTTCATAGTAAAACTATGTGCAAATGAAAACGAATTCGGCCGAAAGTGGACAGAAAAAAACACGCTGACGTGCACGTCTGGACGTTGGCTGTGATAAGTACAAAACATGTATCATCAAAACTTGCAAAACATTCCTACCCTACCTAAAGGTACCAATGCTAGATTGCTCCAGGCCTATGTCATTGTTTCTAGGGTTAGGATGAAGCCTTTTAACTTGGAAGCGTTTTATAATATTCATGAATATGGTCCAATAGGCTACTTCAGTAGACCCGAAGTTATTTGTAATTGGCATACTTTTTCAATATAACGTTATAAAACTACTGAATAAAAATTAACACCAAATTGATTTGCCGCAGGGTACCAAATTTCAGATAGGGCATTTTTTAAAACGCTTGATTACAACCGTAGGATAGGCTAGTTGTCTTTCATCCTACATGGTGTCCACTTTCATCTGTCAGACCCGAAAGGCAGCGTGATTATCTAGGGGAAAATAACGAAAGGAGAGAGCAAGTAAAAGAGAACATGAATGAAAAAGTGCACGAGACGTGGAACAAATCGAACGAATGTTCACTCTGTTTTTACAGATTTCTGTTTCTCTAAAATCTAATTCGAATTTAATGATGCCCATCATTCTACACAAAAAGACGCAGAATAAAATGATCCACTCACTCGCTCTATAAAAATCCTCGCTGTTGGCATTCACTCTTCATGACAAAAACATGCTGCCTTTGATGTCATATCTTTGCTGGCATCGTACTCTCCCACATTTGTGCAATCTGTTTAGTTATGTTAGCTAAGTCTAAATCTCGACTGACCCGCTTTTGGCAATCGCAAGCGACTATAATATCAATAACGATCAACATAAAAGAAAGACGCAAGCATTTTTGTCGATTAACTGCTACATGGATTTGTCACTATCTTTAAGAAAAGTGTAATTTTTCTGCTGTTTTTACTTCGACATTTGCCACTCTTTTCAAAAAAGCGTAGTTTTTCCCTCTTTTAGTTCTCGACTGGGGCTGCTTCGGGCGACGTAATCGCCAAGATTCTGCCACGCTGTATGGGGTTTTTTCTATCTATCTAATAAAATGCAAGAATTGTTTTAAATTTTACATGGGTTCCTTTTCTTACTAGCAAATTATATTAAACATACACATGACTGTTCGATATTTCGAAATATTGACAACTGCATGCCACAGGTTCAATTCTAATCATTAATCAGAATGGTCAATTCATTTTTTTGAGCACATGCCACATTTGACTCATAGATACTGAATATGAAATGTCTTCATTGAGCCTTCCAGTGTTATAAAAGTGTTTGCTGATGTATTGATAAATTATCAAAATTTGTTTCTAGTCATGCTTGGCAGCCGGGGTCACAGTTATCTATCTATGCGACAATGATTATCAATCTGTCAGGCTGAATATTGCTTTAGTTCTTCTGGGAGGTTCTCAGTAATATTTCATTCAGATTTTTCCTTATTTTAAATTGAGCAAAATTCCTAAATTATATTATTTATATTGTCACATCTTGAAGGCAGTTTATATAATGACCCAACTTCTAATATTAATACAACAGCATAATACAGGCTGTATCCTGATTTTGTTCCTACATATTCGATTATATCTAACTATAGGAACCTTTCAACACTAATTTTTTTAGATAAAAATATTTACTATTATAATTGTCATTACAGTCCTCATCAGACCTCTCTCCTGCATCATCAATACTGTCGTTGATAATGTACATACTGTTAATTCCTTCGAAGATTATTGTCTTACTCTGGTCCTTCATTTCTGGTCGCTCTAATGATGAACAACAACGTGTAGCATCATCATCTTCGCCCAATCATGATAATAGTTCATCCAACAATAGGATATGGAGGTTAGTAAGGAGTTCAAGAAATAAAATCCAG
This sequence comes from Styela plicata, assembly GCA_963675895.2. Taxonomy (NCBI): domain Eukaryota; kingdom Metazoa; phylum Chordata; class Ascidiacea; order Stolidobranchia; family Styelidae; genus Styela; species Styela plicata. Next base: position 1,152,803 of record OZ023139.1, read on the forward strand.
GTCAAATACTTCTAGCACTTTATTATAGCAATTAAGTTGCTTTTAACTGCAGAATGCTGTTACTGGCACTGTATTTAGTAGCTTTGCTGTCTCTTTGTCATAGAGTTGACCATTAGTTGGATCCTTCTAGGCACTGCTTCTGGCAGGGAAATTTTAATTGGAAAAAAAAACTATTACTAATTTTAAAGAATCAAATGATTACCATTTGGTTATATCTGGCATAGCCCATAAAATGGACATTTAGTGTTAAAGTGTCATATCTTGGGGGAGTTCTTAGCGATAAAAATTGTTTCTGATATTTAGAGTTTCACTAGTAGTTGTGCTTCATTAAAACTGGAGAAAAGGATAAATCTTTGTCAAAATTGATAGTTTTTGGCATGTGGATATAAAATATATATACAATAAACTACAATCATATAAACACATACATTAATGCAAGTCATTTTAAACCAAAACTTCGCCAGCGAAGCTCAATTTTAACAAAATCTGCAATATAATTGTGAGATTTAAAAATCTTGGAAGGATTGACGTTGAAAAACTTGAGCTTACACATGTCCCTCCAATTCCAGTGTCAGTAGAGCCCACTGGTATTTCTGTTCGAGTACCCTACATGGAAAATCCTTTTAACGTAAGATTACAGTGCAAAGAATGTGTGAAACGAGTAATCTGAAACAAAACTTTTTAGTGATGATGGTGAGCTGCGTCGTAGAACTGGCGGTCAGTCGTCCTCGATGGAAGCAAAAAGACATGGCAAGATGACAAGACTGACTGATGTGAAGCGAGACGGTGACGATGATGAAGCTACCTGGAATGGAAACTCGACACAACAGATGTAGGTTGTCAAGTATTGGTCAGTGATAGCTCTGCATTGGCGAGGTTCATTTGTTTGTTTATTTATCTTGTGTTTATGTAATAGTGTTTGCTTTAGATTCCCATGTTCATGTGCAAAATTTCAAACTTGATAATCTGTGTTGGCGCAAGTTCTGTGACTGTTCCTCTATGTATTATATACTGGCCAGCTGCTGTCGACTTATTTAATATGTTCTCATTTAATAAAGATAATTGTAGATTGGTATATGTATGTATACTCGGACAAGTAAAAGTATGTTATTTTGCTTCTGTCAAGATGATATTAAATATAATTTACTGTATGTAGTGTGTATAGGGGACACTATGCTACTCTGATGGTCCTGTGCGCGGGTATGAAACGTGAGTATTCCCACTGCAGGGTATGGACCTTCCTGAGACTGGTTAGGAATCGTAATACTTTTCTACTTTCCCCCTCTCGTAAAATAGAAAATGAGTTATTGTGTCATGTAAATCAGCTTATAATGCTGATAACATAAGTGTGCCTCAGATGTAGTTTTGTATATTTTGTGCAAAAGGGCGCATACAACCGTCGTCCGAGGTAAGGATATGGCTCTATCCCAGAGTGTTGAATTCCTTGTTTACCTTTATGGACCTTTCCCCTCCCTGAACATTGAATTCCTTGTTGACTTTCATGGTTCTTTTCCCAGAGCGTTGAATTCATTGTTTAACTCTAGGAGTCTTTCCCCAGAGCGTTGAATTCCTTGTTCACTTCTATGAACCTTTCCTCACCGAGCATTGAATTCCTTGTTTACTTCTATGAACCTTTCCCAGAGCGTTGAATTCCTTGTTCACTTCTATGAACCTTTCCTCGCCGAGCATTGAATTCCTTGTTTACTTCTATGAACCTTTCCTTAGCATTGAATTCCTAGCTTACTTTTATGGACCTTTCCCAGAGCGTTGAATTCCTTGTTTACTTCTATAAACCTTTCCTCACCGAACGTTGAATTCCTCGTTTGCTTCCATGAAAATTTCCTCATCGAGTGTTGAATTCCTTGTATACTTAAGGCTCAAACCCTTAATTTCATTGTGGTGACATAACAGTACAAATTTAAAATCTCTATCTGATAGATTTCCCTAGTGATTTGCAAACACTTCGTTGTTTTAGTATTTTGATATAATTTTTTCGGGTTCAATTAGGTTGGTTTATAGTAATTTATTCCTTTTCTGCTTCATTGTTTTATTGTGAAATTTTTGTACTCTGACACGTAGGCGTAAATTATCAAAGCAGAAACATCAGAATATAAAGATATATTTAGCGTGTTTCAAATTGAATGTTAGCTGATGTTCATCTTAATTAGAAGATATATTTTGTAAGAAAACAGCCAAGTCACGATATAGACAACGGGGCATGGTGGGAATACGTCTGTCTGGTATGAGAAAATAAATAGCATTATTCAGTAATGTGAAGAGAACTTAAATTGCACCAGAAATACCAGATGCAAAAATGCACAATGATAATGTACTTATAACCGCGCAATGATATTGGAAGACATATGCATAGTTACGCCCATGTTTTACTGTCCTGGATTTTAAACCAGATAGCATAAAACTGCATCACTTTGACGTGAGATGTTGGTGACGTTTTTTGCGGTGGCCAGATCTTACAAATAAAGCTGATTTGTACATTGGTAGTTGGTACGGTACGAAATTGCTGCCCAGCGAATCGTACCTGTTTTCGTACTGGTACGAAATTTAGTACGATAAATGAAAAATATTAATCGAAATTAATTTCGTACTGGTACGAAGTTCTATACGATGTACGAAAAAAAATAATATCGTACGGTACGGAAAATTTTCGAAGGGTACGGTACGAAATTATTTTGTTGGTTCGAAGTACGATAAAAATTTCGTACCGTACCGTACTGCCTCCCTTGCGCAGTGCAAAAGTGTAGTCACGCTGAGCGCGCTCGTATTAAACAGCCCCGATAATATGATTTAGAGTATGATAGTACAAACAAAGCGTATGGTTACTGCTTAACTTAGTTGCATAGTTGGTCACTAGCTCCAGCTTATTTTTTTTCATAAAATTTTCTTGTGCCTGGGGCGCGCAATTTCTTATTCCTGATTGATTTTGTGTATTTCGTGGCATTTTGCTGGCTGATAATGTTTATTTTGCTCTGAAAACATGTATTTTTGTTTCGTTTAAAAAATTGCGCAACTCCGGCGCCCTAATCTTTTTTTAATTCGAAGGCCTTTGTATGTTGAAGAAACATTCAACACCCCCCACTGTAGTTGGTATATTCCGGACACTGCTTCCTGTGCCATTGTGAATTTTACATAAAAACTGGTCAAATCACATCGCCGATGCTAACGATATATTCAAAAATTTACGCTGTGGCTGTTATTTTTATGAATTCTACTTATCTTGCCGATTTTGATTTAGCTTCCACAACTTTTGTTGTCACATGGAAATGCAGTTAGATTGTGACGTCATAAACTAGCAGCTTATATGTATGCCCCCTCCCAATGACAAAGTCCTAGTTACGCCACTGTACGTGTGCGTAAAACATCTTTCACAACAACATTCACCACTTACTGATTGTGGAGTAAGAGTTCAAATTTCTCTTCAAATGACCTCGCAACGTGACTGTTTTATTGGAGTTTTATGCGCAATTCCCTAGCCTCCAGCATCTGCCCAACCAAAGTCCAAAGTAAAGATGCAACGAGATCCAATGAAACTGAAACTGTATTCAATGATCTCACCAAACATGTAGTAAATGTTGAACGGCGTGAAACCTTCGGAAATTAACGATAAAACTAATATATGATGACCTAGCCACTGTAATACATTATAAATATTCTACAGTTAGCTATTGCAATACAAATTAGCAGTAAAAATAATCCTAATTATCAACAGCAGTCAACAACAGCCATGGGCCAACTGCCGCAGGGGAGGATGTCATCGCACATAAGTACTAAGTCACCTGTCCTAAGATTGGGAGGGGGATGCAACCGTTTTGAACGTCTTTGGAGCAATGGAATATATTCATTTGTAAATCTCTGCCAGAAAAGGCCTAACATACGCTGGACATGCATATAACACTGTCTGTGTTCATCAGCACACAGGAAAACATCAGGTGAAAGGTCAGGGTCGAGTTTACTTATCAGGATAGAGTTAGGGAAAAGGGCGTGAAGGTCTCTGGGATTGGTACTAATACGAGTAAGAGGCCTATCGTTCAAAATAGATTCCACTCCAGTCAGAAAGGACCAAAGAAAATAATCAGAGGTTTATCACCAAGCATGTTTCGCAAAATCTTTCCGACTTCTCTAATCATCCTCTCAACAACACCATTTTGATGGTGGTGGAGAGAAGTGCCATTGAATTCCCTTTTGTGCAAGAGCATCATCAATTTGTTTTCTATTCCAATTTGCAATCCCATCCTTGAGAATTTTACTCCCCGCAATAAAATTTGTCCCATTGTCTGAATACCTATGAGCTGGTTTAGAGCGGCGTGCGACGAATCTGACATCCATTGCTTGCCAGGTCTTGCAACGCGAGGTTTACAGTTTATGCATTCACGTGGTGCCTTCGCAACAGCAGATTGGAGATGTAAAATCCAGTATCTCTGCAACAAGTACGCTCGCACTTGATTACATCCACAATGACCATTTTCGCAATGATAATGATCAATCAGAAGTTTTGTAACATGGTGATATGGAGGTAGAATGACAGGATTCCTTTGATCAGGGGGCAGTTCAGAATGTCGAAGTCTGCCTCCTACACGAAGTATGCCCTCAGAGACATATGGGTTGCATTGTAAAAGTTCTTTTGCAAATGGCGATTCGAGTAATTTTCTATTAGCAGGAGGTGGACCAGAGTAATTCAAATCAAGGGATCTTGTTGAATTAGCTTTACAATATCCAGTGTCGCATTCTCTCGTTCTGCGACAGTGAAGCAACCTGTTGTTGGGGAGTTCCCACGATTCAAATGCTTTTGAATCAGGTACATTTTGAATCTATTAAGTCAGGTTACAGTCGTAAGAAGTTTCTCAAATTTGGAGTAACGTTTCAATAATATAAACAATCCATGACGTGTTGCACTTGTTTCAGTAGCAACATTCGATGCAATATTGTAGTTTTTGTAACTTTCACTTCCGAAGATATCTAGGAATCTTCAAGTGAATCAGAAAACTGTAAAGATTTATGTGAAAGTAAATTCTCATCTCTTTGAAACGAAGGTCCTTGGAACCAACATTCCGCCTTTCGCCACTTGTCGGGCATCATTCCGTGGCTTGCTATGTTAGCTGGATTTGACTTAGTGTCAACGTGACTTGGTTCATAAAGTAAGCAAATTGTATTTAGGCGATTCGCAACGAAAGTTTTAAAACGCTCTGATCTGTTAATAATCATTCCCAAAACTGTCATCGAATCCATATATAAAAACACATCGGTTATCAAGTCAGGTAATTCAAATTTTATATATCGAGCCAACTCTGTCGCAGAAACAACGGCAGTGAGTTCTAAGCGTGGAATCGTGATAACTTTCTTTGGTGCTACTCTTGATGAACCTTTCACGAAAGTTATGTGCACATTTCCTGTATTATCAATCATTCTTAGATAAGCACAGGTACCGTAAGCAAATGAACTTCACATCACAGAAAACATGCAATTGGTAAGAAGTAGCAACGAATCCAGCAGGTCTATAACCACGTGAGAATGAAAGTCCATTCAAATCTGGTAGCTTTGAAATCCAATCTTCCCATTTCTGTTTGAAAGGTTCAACAATTAAATCATCCCAGTGAAATTCTTCATAACACAGATCTTGCAATATCATCCTGGCAATCAGAACAAATGGTTGAACCAAGAGGGTCGAATATTTGAGATACCATAGAAAGTATACCACGACGAGTAGGCGGTCGTTCGCTGATATTGACAATTACAATAAATTGATCAGTAGTCGCATTCCAATTCAATCCGAGAGTACAACTTAGCGCGTCGTCTCCCAATTCTAATTCATGCGTTACGGGAGCTTTATCCTGATTCGGAACTTGTGTTTCATTGCTCAGAAATTTAGCTAAATGGAAACCACCCGTAGCAAGCAATTCAGTCGTCTGTTGCACAAGAACAGAAGCTTCAGACACTGTTTTCTCAGAGTAAAGAGTAAAGTCCGTCATCTACATAAAAGTTAGAATATATACATCGAACGGTTTCAGGGTCAGCATTAGATAGTCTCTTGCGACTTGCCTGATAGCAAATGAGGCAATTGACGGAGAACAAGAAGTCCCAAATGCATGAGAGAGCATTCTAAATTTAGCAATAGGCTGTGCAATATCATGTGAGGGGTACCATAAGAATCGTAATGACTCTGTATCTTCCGTTTTGACAAGTATTCTATGAAACATTTGACGTATGTCACATGAAACTGCAATGGGGTTCAGGCGGAAACGCAACAAAACTCCAACAAGAAAGCTATTGAAATCAGGTCTAGTTAATAAATTCTTGTTTAAAGACGTCCCATCAAACTCCGCTGAACTGTCAAAGACAATGCGGAATTTCGACTGTCGTGTAGCATGATGCGGTATAAACCACGTTGTATCTGTCGGTGCCAATTCATCATCGGGTATCAATTCTGCATAGCCATTTCTTATGTACTCATCCATCTTTTCAATGTATTTAGTCGCAAAATCAGCATCTTTCTCCATTCTACGTTTGACTGACAATAATCGGCGCACAGCCATAACATATTTGTAAGGTAATTTGATATCGTCAAACTTCCACAGCAAACCAATTTGTAAACGACTATTGACACGCTTTAGAGTGTCGTTCATAATCTTAGTTGCTCTTTCATCATCGAGTGACGGTTGAGTAGTAAATGGATCTTCATTCAAATCAGGAAAGTCATTTCCACAAATTTGACAGATGGATATTTCAGGTTCAGTACTTTCTTCTTCAAGAGTGTCAAACATAGCAGAGCATAGAAAGAAGAAATCAGAAACATTTTCATGAGTAAATTTATTTACGTAAAAATCATTAACATTAATATAATAATAACGCATGCAAGGGTTTCCAAATCCATCAGTTGCGTCGTCTGTATCTTGTGAACTATTTTCGTTTTGTAGATTGTCATCTTGCGACAAATCATCAGTAATTGCGAAAACACAATCATTACATAAAAGGCGCGTGTCAGATATTAGAAATGTAGTAGAAATGAAGTTAACAGCAACTTCACTTTGTGAATCAAATCCTCTGTCATCCAATATCATTGGGACAGAAGTTTCAATATAGTTTGTCAAATTATTTGTTGTAGCCATTAAAGGATCCCTGCCATAAAGACACCATCCAAGAGATTTGAGAAGAGCCCCTGGAGTGCCAGGCCGACCAACTCTTGAGTCAATAAATGGGCTGCCACCCAGAGAGAGCATCGGCACCAATTAAGAGTTCGACTTTTCCATCAATATTAGGAAATTCCACATCACGCAGATGTGGATATTTGTGAATTATGTCAGGTTTTGGCAGTGAATCTTTAACATCAGGAATTTTGTCAAAAGTCAAAGCATTCTGTACCTTAACAACGTCAGTGTTATTGATGCCATTAATGTAAAATGAAATTCTTTCGCCAGTGTGAATACTGATACCATTCGTAGAGCGCACCATACAACATTCTGGCTTACCAGAAAGCCCAAGTGATTTTGCCAATTCTGTAGAGCAGAAAGATCTCTGGGATCCTAAATCTAAGAAAGCAATAGTTGTCCTTTTGCCTGTATTATCGGGTCGACTTATTTCGACGGCGACGGCCATTAGCCTCACTGGACATAAGGGATCAAGGATAGACAGAAGTAACAGGAGTTGCCGCATCAGATTTAGGTGTCTGTGATGATAATGGTTCCCCAGAACGCGAAGTATGCAATGCAGGCGGTTTAGTCGCTTGCTTCATGTGTAACAGACTATGACAAAGCTTACCACACCCTTCAATCAAACACCTTTTCTCTGAAGGACAACTACTAGAATAATGTCTCTTTGAAGACATGCAATTGAAGCAAATTGACTGTTACTTAAAGAACAGTCGCCTGTCAGTAACGTTTTTTTTTTTTTAACTTTGAGCACAACCTTTGCAAAGATAACAAGTCACAATAGAGTTAATACTCCTGTTAAAGGGTACATGCTTATGATAATTCTGCTTACTCGAAGCGTTATCTTGCTTCGACATATTGAATATTGCATATGTAGAAAATTTAGAAATACGCCTGTTATTTTGACCCACAGGTAGGGAAGATAAATCAGCCAAATCACCACCATAAAAGGTATTATACAGTCGTACATGATTGAATGAAGGAATTGCGAAGGATGTCCATGACTTATTCATACTATAGTCACTGTCATATTAGGCTGTAAACGTTCAAAAATAGCAGTAAGATATGCTGAAGCATCAAGCAAGCTCCCAGCATCCCAATCGTGAAATACGATAGCGCATTTTCTCATTTGAGAAGACATTTTTCAAAGTACTTTAACATCATTTGTGCGTATTTTCGGTCCCTCAGTAAGTTGTTGAATAAATGCATTTATAATCAGTGATCTATTGCCAAAATGAAATTCCAACGTTTCTCTTGCAGCATTGTAAGTCTCAGCTGGGTTATCAGCCATTCGCAAATGTTTGATAACTTCGTATGCTTCACCCTTGCGGTGAGCAAGTAATTCTGCCAAAAGTGTCGAGGGATCAGACGTAAGACGACCAATCGTATTGTAAAATGACCTTATAAACGTGTGATATTCTAATGGATCGCCTTTAAATTCTACCCTATCATAAGTGGGTAAGCGAAAATCTTGCTGTATATTCCTATCAAGTAAATACAGATCATCTTTGCTTGCAGCTTGATGAGTAGGAAAATGATACGAAGGATTATAATGAGCAATGTGGGGGTCAAGTGAAGGTTGGTGCCTCATAAGGCGACGAGGGGGTAACTGTGAACTATTCATACGTAGCAAGTTTGTGGACACAGTGGCAGTGGAAGTGTGTAAAGCGCTGGAAATGTTAGATTGTGAAATTCCGGAATAATAAGGTCTGGTTGGCGGAATGATTGACTTGACCGGCTGCTGCATGTTTGGATACGTAGGCTGATTCTGATAACAAACATTTGGACCTATACTAGCTAAACCGTCAGGAGGAAAGACACGTCCTATATCGTAGGAGTTTCCTATATTATGTATGGGGGGGAAGCGAGAAATCCCAGTGCTATGAGCCATGCTTGACTTAACAACATCCATACTTGAATGTGAGTTAACTGGTTGCAAATGGGGGCACATACTCATAGCAGCAATTGGTGCCATTAGCTGTTGTGGACTTGAAATCATAGAACTATTTTGCACCGGCCCCGCAGACCGACCAGGGGTAAAAATTGCAGCAGTGTTAACAATATTACTGGATAAACAATCATGAAAATTATTGGCAGATTAACTAAAACTATTCGATACATGTGAAACATTTGGAACAGATCGTAAAGTCGAATCTGGAACATTACTAGGTTGTTGTGGCAAAAACAGATCATCTGTGGCTCCTGCTTGCATTGAAATTGACTCAGTGCATGGATGTGGAGGCTGATCTTCACAAAAAGGAATAGTATACAAAACATTTAAAGATAAATTAGGTAACAAGCCATTATCGATACCTTGATTTTCCATATTGTAAATTACCACAGGAGGAACTGAACTCGATCTTTGTGCTACCATAGTAGAAGTAACATTTGCAAATTCACGTAAACTCATTTGTTTTGAAGTCACAATGTCGTCATCGCTGAAAAGAGATTCTGATGCTGCCGAATCTCTGTCACTTGCCATTTTGTAAAGAAGTTTAGCTAGTTGTTCCTTGAAATTAGCTTTCATCTCAGCCAGCTGTCTTTTCTTTTCCGCAGCACGTACCACCAATTATTTTTCCTTTTCCGCGGCACTTACCGCCAATTGTCTTTCCTTCTCAGCACCATGTGCCGCCGATTGTCTTTCCTTTTCAGCAGCATGAGCCGCCAATTGTCTTTCCTTCTCAGCAGCTTGAGCCGATAGCTCAGCTTCATAAGCAGTCAGCTCAGCTTCATGAGCCGTCAGCTCAGCCTCATGAGCGACTAATTGTTTTTCTTGTAATGCCTCAAGTCTAAGCAATTTTGACTTCTCCAACATCCTGCTAGACGACATTGATGATTTTGAGGAGCGAGACTTCGATGAACGATGCTTTGAAGAACAAGATTTTGATGAACGGGATTTAGATTTTTGTGAAGCAGAGCTTGTTTTAGGTTGGGTGGCACAACTGTCCACAAATTCTCTATAAAGCATTGTTCTTGATTGATTGAATACAATGTAGTTTAGCTGTGTGTGAATCAGGACCATTGAGTAAAATATAAGTGCCCAAACAAGTTTTCCAGTCATGTAAATGATCACATATTTTCTGATATTGTGAAACTACTTTCGATTGATTATCTTCAACCAGCATAAGCGTTGTAAAATTGTATAAGCTTGCGCATAACGTGAGTTGTCAATTGCTTCATTTCGATCAAAGTCATTCGTTGGTAACTGCACTGAAGTTTCGGAACAAATTGTACGATCATCCGATTCAATAATATCATGTGAAAAGTTCGAAGCCATAGTGTTGAAGTAGAACGACAAACCGTATTCCAAGATTGAATATTAGTTTTATAAAATGATACGTACGGGATAAGAATAGTCCTAACGTATTTCCTGTGTGCCGTAAGAAACAACTAAGAGGAAACAAAGAAGTGGTAGGTGGTTTTACCATCGCCCAGGGCAGATATCACTCACTGCACTTTACCGCGGTAGTTCAGTTTCATTTGGAATGTTTCCGCTTAGAGTGCAGTTGCCCGTTAGGCCTACTACATCTTTTAGAAGATCTTTGATACTAAGTGGCCGTTAGCCGGTTCCTTTTATTCACTGCTTCTGGCATTGCTCAGAGTGAATTTCAATAAAAAAAAATTCGTCGTCAGTATGCTATCCAGGTACGGTGCAATTGATAAGATAAACAAGCACAAGATTACATTGTGGAAATTTGTGGTTTACCTTTGCGTGACTTTATCGCCTAGATATCGAATCGGAAACATGGCGGTCAGTCAAAGTAAATATTACGAATGGAAATTAGAGCATAAAATTTAAATAATGCATTAGCATTGGAAACGTTGCCCAGCGTAAGCACGTTGCCCAATGACATACCGCATTCTCGAGTTGCGCTTAAATGGCTGCAAATTGCTAATATTAAATAAACAACTGGACTCAGTGGCTCAGGTTTTTCAGATGCCTCTATACTCATGTCTTTTTCGAACAACGAAAATTTGATAGCTGCGAATATCGGATTTGGCGATTTGGAATCGGAATCTGATGAGTCCGCTGTATCTCGAACAGCCATGTCAAGGATTATCGCGAAGGTAAATCGAATCTTAGACGCAGTGCTGGACAGGGGTTATGACTATTTGCCATTAGCAACGGAATATCGAACCGAATATTGGCAAAATGAACTATTGAATAAAATGCCTCCAATGCTACTGGATTTACTTTTGTATCTGTTTAATTTATTCAGGCTTGTAATCATAGTCTCTGAGATTCCTGTTTCCTTCTATGATTCTAGTATGAGGGTGTGACTCTTTTCGTTTAAAAGACAAAATTTAAAAAACTTTTACCTCCACTGATTGCGGATCAGGAGCGATTGTTGGGGGATGCCCAAGATCTGACATGATTTGGAATGGTAAACAAAATATATATAAAATGGATGAATTAGCGCAACCATATTTAGTAAAATATTTTATTGTATTTGCTCTTGGACTTTTTCCAAGGCCACATAATTTTCGCGTATCTCCCACGCGCAACTTCTGTTTCAAGCAATCATTAAATTCTGTCTTAGCTTTTACGCCCTCTCTCCGGCTTTGCCTCTTCAGCTGCTATTTTAATGGACCTATCACCGAGTATGAAAGTTTTTAAATATCGTAGCAGCAGTATTCATCCTGTTTCCCAATGGCGAAGCTGCTTCTCGAATAAGACGAGATTATTTCCAAATGGAGCCGGGTTTAATTGGAGCCATTGGCGGGGCTCATATTAAGATACAAAGTACAAAGAGGACCGATAGCAGAATTATCTCGCAATCGCAAAGATTATTTTTCTATAAATTGCCAGATAATTCATAATTTATAAATTTCGGAATTCCAACCATTTGATTTGAATTGCTGCGGTAAAAATGCATGATTGGTCTCCAATATCCTGTCGTCAAAAATTGAACGTCGTGGCTACTAGAAACACTTTCGTCATTCGTATCATAGTTTTTGATTTTATAACTATTTTATAACATGTTCGGTCATTTCATACTTTTCCTCTTAATCCATTAGCACCATTTTAACGCCTCATCATTGTTTTTATTCCGGGCCATTTGCGATTGTGATCTGGCATTCACCAATTTTATGGCAAGGTGGAATGGCTCGGCATATGACGCCAGAATATTTGAATATTCAGATGTCATGGCTAAACTAGATTCAGGGGAATTTGAAAGATGTCTTATTTAGGTGATCAGACATATCCAATCTCTTCCAAAGTCGTAATAAATCCCATATCATCTCCAATAATTTATGCAAATATTATATAATACTTTACAAATTCTGATAAAAGAACATATACAACATACATGTCTCATCAGCTGCAAGAAAGGTGACTGGTGATTTTGGATGTACATTTGAAGCCTGAAAAGGGTACTATAATTGCCTTTTCTCACCCAATCAAAAAGAAATAGACGAGTAGCTTACGAATTAGGTTTCGAGAGGCGTATCTTTCAGTATAAAGAACGCCCACCCTCCCCGCAAATATGTGCTTAGACGCAAATGCACGTGACGGGTGAAAATTTACGTACCTGCGTGCAAAACTACGTGGGTGGAGATTTAAATGGTGCAAAAGTATACGGGTGCAAACCTACAGATGCTAATGTGTATGGGTGCAAAGCTAATGGAACCGTTTGTCTATATTTACTACATTGATGGTTCCTGCGGCCGCGAATAGAATGTTAATGTATGAGCCTCGCAACCAGCCCCCATAACCTTGTCTACCAGTTGAAGGCGACATTTTATATTCGCCACAGAGAGAAAGAATTCGAGAACAATAGTCATTTTTGCCACTAACCATCAATATTAGGCGATTCACCAAAATATACCAAAGAAGTATCTGTTTTTTCAAAATAATATATTTTACCATTAGAATTAACCGGTTTCAATTTCGCTATATTATTCAAAATTAAATACAAACATATATCAGTAAATGACCAAAGTCAAAACCTGAAATCCCCAAATATACTAAATCCAAGCAAATATTCCGGACTGTCATTCTACAAGTGTAGTTCCAAGCGTAACACCGACGAGAGAACATTACGAGAAATGTGAAAATTGATGGAATATATTCAATAAAACCTCTTGATATAAAAAATTTCATTCCATATCGTTTAGTTCATCTTCGAGTATATTGTGAACGTTTCCTCTACAACGGATACAACCGTTCAGAGGTTGAATATTCCGAATGTCAAATTTTTGAGTTATTTTGTGTTCTCAATAAAAATAGTCTATACAATGAAACAACCATGTTATTGTTACATAATGGACTATGGATAACATGATAAAAGGCGCAACAGCCCCTAAAAGATGAATTTTTGCCCGAAAAATGCAATACTGAGTTTAAATGGCGAAATGCAGTGAATCCAGACCACCCCGGTGTCAGATATTGGTGGTTTCACTTACCTAAAATGAAATCGCCAAAAATAATATAAAATTTCGAAAAACAATAAAATTTTCAGCGCTTTTGGGAGATCTTGCCGTGGTTTTTAAACGAAATCATTACTAAAATGCACCCTGTCTGTCTTCGGCCGTCCATTGTTTTTCGCCTATGAGTCCTCAAACCCTGTCAACATGCAGAAACAGATATAGTCAGTTTGGGTAGTGAAAAACGGCCTCTAGTCTATTAAAAATTCATATGTATAAGGTGTTTCTGCTATGCTACAGCTAGACATCATTTTGACGAATATTTTCATGACAGTCAATAAGATGAAAAACCTCCAAAATAAAATATGATGACAGTGATAAATGGACAATTAAAATATTTTCCGAACTTTGTGACAAAAAATAATCTAAACTTACCACAAAGAGATACTCGTGAACTATTTGGATGCTATCAGTTTTCAAGTTAGAACAATTATTTCAGAAGGAACTCCACTTAGGGTAAGAAACACGATCAATTTACTCCAATTTATAATTTTATGCCAATAATCATGATAAAAAGAATAAATATGATGATATGGATCCAATCCTGGAAATCATTACACTAAATGGCCATAGCACAAATTTTATAAATTTGTAAACGCTGAGTAAGTTTGGGGAGTGTTCACCAAATATAATTAGCTATATTTTGGTTTAAAGTTGGTATTATTACTTGAGTTAACAAATTTAAAATTCTGAATAACTTTTTTGAAGTTGCATGATTTGATGTCATTATTATTTCACTCCCTGAAAAATTTTTGTTACTTTCGCAGGGTAAAAAAATCCTGAATATTTTATCCAAAAAATTTAAATAATGTGCGGAGTAGCACAAAACTGTAGCCTATGCTACAGATAGATAAGTTTCATAGATAGCTATGTTCAATGTTCTAACTGCGCCACCGTTCACGATCATATAATATCATGCATTAAATATGTTAAAAAAACACTGAAAGATAGAAATTTCGACCGCATCGATGGGCATTGAAAATAAGGTGGTCTAACCTAGCGAACTTCCGGCAAAAATATTTAATCAATTAATTTCATGGCAAAATAAAAAAATCTTGATTGAGAAAATTTGTTAAATAATAAAAAAGAGTATAATTCGAATTATTTAAATATTTTTTTACTGAAATTCACTACGAGCAAGGCCGAAAGCAACGCATAAAAATAACCAACTAACAGCCACTTAATGGCAGCAAAGATCTACTAAATGATATGGTTCCACCAACTGCACTCTGTACGGAAAATATCTCAAACAGAACTGAACTATCATAGTGAAGTGGTCAGTGATCAAAATTAAAAACATACATTAGGAGGAACGTAAGTTTCTTGCCTGTGGGTGCTAGTAGCCTGTTCCCGTGTGGGGTATAGACATTGTCGCGTCGCCTATGTTAGTTAAATAATCGTTCGCTTTCGACGGAGGATGGCGGTAAAGACAGGTACTTATTTGCCAGTTGACTCAAAGTAGGGAGTAAGCTTCTATGTTTCTTCCAACATTCTAGTGGATTTCCATGTTTGGGTAAGCAATCCATCCCCAAATACTGATTCACAGTACATAATGCTTGATATATCGAGGACTGTACTGAGCCAACTGATGCTTCTTTTTGTGAGACCGGCTCTGTCTCTGTTGCCAGTAAATCAAAACATTGCTCTAAATCACTGAAATCATTCTCCCGATTACTGCTGTTACCACTTTCAGACTCATCTTCACTTGAATCGCTTGTCCCTGCAGTGTCATTTCCGCTTCAAATTTTGTGTGGCGTTTACGGATAGATAGAAAAACTTTTCCTTCGATTGCGTAACTCTGCTACCTTCTCCATGGGCGCCTTAGCTTCCAAGTTTGAAAATAGCTTAGTAAGCTGCTGTGCCTCACACGATCGAACTTATAATCCAGCGGTACTAAATTCTTGATTGATTTTGTATAATGCCCAATTTTGTTTAATTGTAGTTTTGGTACGCTTGACGGTAACCAGGCTATGCTGTGCTTTGAAACTAATTCGAGCAATAAAGGTGTAGGGTAAAAAGTATTTTGACATATTTATTGAGATAAAATTATAGTTGATACGAATCCAATATGAAAGTAAAATCGCCTGGCCAGATGGCCAAGGGCCTGTTAATTCTTCCTGCACGCCCGTTCGTAGCTCTGTCCTCTATGTCCTCACAAAACAAGTTATACGGTCATTTTGAATTGGCCAAAACTTGCCCTGAAGGATTTTCGTTCGTACTTGTTTTTAATTAGCCACGCGTTATAATCGTGACAATGTAATATAATTTAGAATAT
The DNA here is from genome assembly GCA_963675895.2 of Styela plicata. Lineage (NCBI taxonomy): Eukaryota > Metazoa > Chordata > Ascidiacea > Stolidobranchia > Styelidae > Styela > Styela plicata. Next base: position 1,168,667 of record OZ023139.1, read on the forward strand.
CATAAATTTGCCATGTTACCATTTGAAAAAGCATTGAATTTCACCAAATTCAAGTGCATTTAATATAATATATGCTACATAACTCCCTTCGCGAGACTGGAAGTCGGGGTAAAGAATTTGCGCGCAGTAACATTTTTTTAAAAAAAAAAGGTGAATAAACTCAATCACTGTAATATATACGCAATATTAGAGTACACTGAAAATAGATAGAGAAGAAATTTCAAAAGATGTGTGTGATGTGTGTGAAAGTGATGAATGTTTCAGAAGATTTAAAGAAGTTAATGCGTATGTTTGAATAATATTGAGTATAACAGATATTTGCAAATGTTTTAATTTCATATATTTCGTTTTACATTGATAACTTATATGCGTGCATAAAATAAAAAAAAAAATATTCGCTTGTTGCGATTTGTATTTAGACGCGTCTTTTGCGCGTATAAATTGAGCCCTGTTGGCTGTAATAGTATATGACCTCTTTTGTGTTTGATAATAAAAACATATTTGACGACACTCGCATTTGACGAATGCATAGTTCACGCATTTTGACGTCTAGTTGACGTTTGCTTGAAGTGTGATTTTTATAGAAATCATCTTCTTAAGTTTAACAATATCAACGATAATCTATTTAATGAAAACAAATTGCTCGGATCTGCCAATTTCAATCACGTTTTGTCTTGAATGCCAAATACATACGCATGTAAAAAGGAAAAGAGAAAGAATGAAAATATGTTCACCTGTAAAGTTCAAGAGTGTGTGTCCATGGTGTATTGACAAAAACAATAATAACAATAATAAAACATCGGACGCGCGATTTTTATATATCATTTTCGCGGGCGTTATTCTTCTTTGAGAGCGTTTCTTCTTTGTGTCATACTTGGCAACATCAAGTCGTTCAGCTTATCGCGTTTCTAATATATGAAATTTTTGCAGTTTTCGCAAAAAATAAGTTTAATATTTTCACGCACAGTTCATTCCATAACAGTCTTTTAAACCACGCTTTGATTGTTCGTGAATTCATTCCGCTCGTTTCTCTCTGTATCCTATTCCTTTGGTTTCTTTGATCTTTCGTTTATATATCTTCTTGTCGTTCTCCCTTCGTTTCTTCTTTTTTTCTATCTTCTATTCGTCTATTGTTTGCTCTTTCTTATTTTATTCATTCGTCTTTCTATTGTCCATGCAAGCATTTTCTGTTTCACTTCCTTTGTATTTTCGTGTTACTTTTAATTTTCTTCCTTGTTTTTCATGCGTTCTATTATCTTTCTTGACTATTACACTTGTGCCTGTTGTTTTGCTGCTATTTTTCTTTTGAATTTTCTCCGTGCGACAACGGTTTTGTTATCTGACTCCAATTCAAGAAGGCGCAATTCATTTGCCGCGTCACCAAATGTAGGGTAAAAAGTATTTTGACATATTTATTGAGATAAAATTATAGTTGATACGAATCCAATATGAAAGTAAAATCGCCTGGCCAGATGGCCAAGGGCCTGTTAATTCTTCCTGCACGCCCGTTCGTAGCTCTGTCCTCTATGTCCTCACAAAACAAGTTATACGGTCATTTTGAATTGGCCAAAACTTGCCCTGAAGGATTTTCGTTCGTACTTGTTTTTAATTAGCCACGCGTTATAATCGTGACAATGTAATATAATTTAGAATATCATAAATTTGCCATGTTACCATTTGAAAAAGCATTGAATTTCACCAAATTCAAGTGCATTTAATATAATATATGCTACAAAGGCTTTTCAAGTTCGTTGGAAATTTTGCGTATTTTCCACATCATGCTTGCAACAAAGGGTTATTATACCCTACACGAGATTTTAAAAATACACTAGACTACTAGTCTAGTCCGGAGGTTTTCAACCTATGGGCCACGGCTCAATAGTGGGCCATATCGCTGTTTTCAGTGGGTCACAGAGCTTGGCATACGGTGATATCAAAATTCACGTCATTATGAACATTGAACACATAAAGAGTCCGACGAAAAATAGCAAACAAGCTCGACCTAACGTTACGTTTGTGACGACATAAGAACAAAGCACCTAATCTGGCCACCACTCACTGCTTTATTCATCATGAAGCATTAGCTTCAAAAACTTTACCTGACGGTCTCAAGTGCGCTTTCGATGTGGTCGTTAATTATATCGAAAACAGCGCTTCAAATAGTCCATTGTTCCGGAAGTTGTATGGGGACCTAAATTCTGAACATAAGCAACTTCTACTACACCAAAGTATGATGGCTGTCAAGAGGTGATCTTGTAGCCAGAATGGTGAGCCCCGCGAGGAGATGAAGATCTTTCTGGGAACAGCAAAACCTGAACTTGCAGTACATTTTGAAGTGTTTTGAAAATTCGAAAGTTCTTTTCTTGCTTGGCATATTTTGTGGATATTTTTGAAGCTTTGAACCAGCTGAATTTGTTTTATGTAACTATTGCCTTTCACCACCACGTGGTTGTGTGAGTCGACATTTTCATCCCTATTGAACAGCAACTCCAGGACGCGCAACAAATTGATGTTGCAGCTGACATACGCTAAGCACTCTCATCGATTGCACCCAGAATACAAAGTCTTGTGGACAAACTACAGCAACAACCTTCTCATTAAGTTGATTAATTTATTATGTTGTTGAAACTTGGTGTTTTTCATTTAACGGTAATGGGTCAACGCGATTATTTTTACTAATTTAGTGGGCCATGAACAAAAAAAGGTTGGAAACCCCTGACCTAGACAATATTGCAACCATACCCCAATCAGAATCCTAATTTTATTTTATAAAGCATGAGCCACAGATGGGGAGTATGATGTAATGGAGAACGATATGATTGAATTCTGAATCATCATAGTTTACACTTTCTGCACTCGCTTCTCCGAACGACGTTTTTGAATGGACCAGTGGACTAGCTACTCATTCAGATACATATTGTCAGGTCAACCACCGTACCACAATCAATTTTAGTGCCAGAAGCTTTTTCCAAGAACTTATGTGAACTGGAATTCATCGCCTCTGTATTGTTTTTCAGATCGTTTGGATCCGCAAGACTTCAAAACTCGATGATCAATAAGTTTTAGTGATGAAAATCCCATAGTCTTCATTTCCGAGATAATGTAGCTCTTTGTACACTAGGGAGATTCTGAGCGAATTTGGATATAAAATCGCTTTCTGAGATATAACCAAATAAGTTTAAAAATATTGTTCACAAAAATACTCTATGAATACATTAAAAACAAAATATAATTAAATTTTTAACGGTGAAATTATCAAAAAACAAAATGCAACTGTGGGAATAATCCTGACGGATAATCCCACATGAAATACGTTTGGAACTTGCTGGCAAAATCCATTATTTGCCCAAGCCCCAAACTAATTTAATTCACTTATTAGAAATAGTGGATGGATAGTATGAGAGCCAGGAACAGATTGAACATATATACTGTTAAACACATTTCTTCACGGCTCTGAAAAAAGTCTATTTTTTATTTATCGGACGTATTATATCATGTTTTGGAGAACTGATGCTTAATATAGTAGGTATGAGTGAAGTTATAACCCTTTCCTTTTGGAGGTTTTCAGATGTAATTATTTTATTATTACTTAAAATTTTATTATTATTTAAAATTTTCGAGGCCCTTCGACGTTTTTAATCACCCCTGATATTGGAATATAAACACTACGAGGTTATATGCCTCTACCCAGGCAGTAGTTTTCGTTTTATATGTTCAACAGTTTGCGACGCGTAGGGTTACTAAAAAAGGTCTTTTGCTTGTGACGCCATAGTATCATCTGGTCGCTGATTGGGTAATCAATGTTGAGATTCTTCCGCAAAACCGCGGTAAAGCACATTTCATTCAACCTTTTCGAAGGTTTAGCAACCGATTTTTATAGCCCATTTTTTGCCAGTACTTAGTAGATTATAGCACTATTAATTGGGCACAAAATAACTTCTGTCGCAATTTTGTCTAGGTTAGAGTCGAAATCGAGCTAGATTGACTAGACTATACTCCACAACTACAAAGAGCTAAGCGGTTTCTGAATGTTCACATTCTTGTGGTGGTGGAGAGTCAACGAGAATGTCTTCATGGCAAGACAGGATAAGAGCAAGCAAAGCTGACCACATGAGGGAGTGAGTGAATTTAATACTTTAGTTTACAACAAAGCGGGTCTCCAAATGTATTTTGTAACTATGTATTATTATTTGCAAGATTTTATATATACAAATGTAAATTGAACAGTAGCAAACCATTGTTCGAAGTATTTTTAAAAGATTTGAAAAACCCTTTGAATATGATGAAGATATAGTATAGTTGATTTTGATCTTTGACGCGTCTATCTAGCAAAGAAAATGAAAAGAACTCAAATAGAAATCACATGGTTATAATGCCCCGTGCGTATCTTGGTTTGCACGAATATAAGGTCATTCGGGAAGAGTGCTTAAAATAACCTATTTGCAAAAATTTGTGGGGTTGCATTAAATTAGAATACCTTACAAACACAGAAATACGGTAATAATTATTATTATCATCATACTAGTAAACGAACAAATAAAAAAGCATGAAAACTTTTACATCGTTCTTGTGTGATCGAAAATTAGCACAAATTCATTGTGATGTGCATACTCCAGATAATCATCACCGTCCACTTTGAAGTGATATCCACAGAGAGTCCAGTCGTCCAGTTTCTGCTTTAGCTATGGGCCTGACTGCATTTCCTCCTTTTTCGCTTCCTGGTATATACAATAATTTGCAGTTATTATATTGACCGCAATTGCAGTGAGTGATTGCATGTCTTCTTTACTGATTTTAACAGCTATGATAAAAATTTAAGTGATCCAATCCAAAAAATTCTATCAAAAACTTTACCACGACAACCCTTCAACGAGCAGAGAGAGACGTCCGCTCGCGGCGACGGATTCTATCGACTGAAACGGAAAGCTATCCAAACATTTTAAATAATGGAATTAATATATCTTTGACAATTGCAGCGTCCCATGCTAATTACAAAAAAAAAATCTTCTTTTTATATGTTTTTTACTGTACCTTACCTGTGTATTCAAACTTTAATACGACAATATGGATGTCCCGATGTGGATTAAATGTAATGTCACACTCATTATCTGCTGCACTGGAATGGATTCAATATACTGAATGGATGAATAAACTGGTGTTTAAGTATTAGCTGGACATGGAAAAAGGCTTGGGTATGCTGCATATGTCTATAAATGGGGATGTAAAGTGCTGTTGACAAATTACGAACTGTGAAATAATTTGTCTGAAAACTATGTGTGGACTATTATTAATATATCGTAACGGTTTGTTACTTTTTCATCTTTAAAAATAAAAAACGCGTGCCTCCAAAGCTGAAAGAGTCTGTTCCAAAAGTATTAATAATTTATTCACACGGGGCGCCATAGAGGTAAGTACGCGTCCACCAACGTCCGAAACGGGACATCGCGAATTGTCTGGGCTCAGGATTGTGCAGTTCAGCAATCCGAGTGTAACTTAGCCGACACTGGACAGGGCAAGCAAAGTGTTTGGCAGCCAAATACAGGGTTGTAGTACCGCAGATTTCCCTCGACAGATTATTCAGTATCGGTATTGGTTATAAATTAAATGAATAACTTACCGTTCAATTACAGATTATTCAGAGATACAGGATACGTACCGTACCGCACCGGTACCTTACTAGTACAGAGTAACGATACCTACATTGGAACAGAGTAGGTAATGTTTTCGGTAGGTCAATCTTTACCCGAAAATATAACTTAGGTCATTTACTACGCTGATGAAATTTGTAACAGGCTAGATCGAAAAGTCAGGGATGGCTGATTTATCTAATACTGTCATAGGATAAAATCCAATCCTTAACTGCTAAGTTACCGGCACTCGGAGGAGCAGGCATTTTAATTTTAGTTCAAATCGGAAAACTACTGATTTTGTGTACCGGTAGCATACGGCAACTATTTTCGCGAATATTTATTTGATCCTTTTCTGTTTTGCTTCTACTGCTACACTAAAATTCATAAACAGGTAAGTTCCCGTAATCATTTGGCAAAGATATGAATTGACCAGCAGTGATTTTTTTTAGGGTATGAATTGACCAATCGCTTCTAATAGAGTTTTATACTCAGTAGTACGAATTGACCGTTATCCATGTGTTGATAATGATAATACGGTGCATGTCGTTCTGTTGTGAGATTTATCTCAATCTTGGGTCCAGGGCTGATACCATACTGTACGGTTTAGCAGTTATATACACAAGAATATCCAAGCACAATATTAGGTTAGGTGTTAGTTTTAGTGTTTTGACTTATGTATAATAAGAAAAATATTAAAATACTTAAAATATTTCAGTGTAGAAGTGCAGTAGCAGCAAGAGGATCAAATAAAAAATCACGAATATAGTCACATTGATCAAAATCCAGAAAAATAAACTGCTTTTGTATTTTGTGGCTCAAAGTAAAATTCTTGGAATTGGTCAAAAGATGACAGTAATTCCATTTAAAAGAGGCATTTAAAAAATACGGTCACTGTCCAATTTCAACAAAAAGATTTGCATTTGATTCAATATGAATAATAAAGAAGAGTATACTACATCAACTAGAGTGATTCAGTGTGATAATGCACGCCTAGCTTTTTAGCAAAAGTTTTGCTCGTCATCTGTTGAACCTATTTTAGACAACCTTTCTATAATTATTTTTGTGTTTCTCTATTGTTTTTCTGTATTTCTTCCTATTCTTCATCTTTTATCAAAATTTATCCACATATTAGCCACATTAAATCATAGTAATGCAATTAGTCTACAATAATGTATGTTGATAAACCACCATGACTTCAGAATCTCAAACACCGAATGGAGATACATTCACTCGGTTGCGCCGAACTTTGACATTACCTCTATCAAAGATGAAACCTAGAAGCAACAGTTTTCAAAGTCCACAGCAAAGTAATGTTGATGTGGATTTTATTAAAAAAAATGATGAAAAAAATGGAAATGGAAATAGTTCCCGAAAACGATTGCAGAGAAATAACATTTTGTCTCACAGCATGCGGAATCCTGTCGGTCGTAAAGTTACCAAGGTATGTGTTGTATATTTTTTAAATTTATTTGGTTTTCATGAAACCTAATTATTATATTTAATTTTCTTAAACTTTAATATATGTGTTTGTACTGAATATTTTGTTCATCAACCACTTTTCTTTTAATTTCAGGGTGATATTCGTGTGAGCCAATATGATACTGGTCGCTATGACCTCAAGATTCAAAAAAGGGACGAATCTAAACAAAATAATACAATTTTATTAGAGAAAAGAGATGACCAATCACTCAACCAAACAAGCAATGGCCAGGCTCTTGTAGCTATCAATGAAGCTTGTGAAATCTTACCCAATAATGCACATCAAGAAAACTTAACTGCAGAGAAGAAGGGAAAGAAAAAAAGACAAAGACGCGCTAGAAGGTGGCCCACTCAAACTCTTGCCAGAGTGTTAGAAAGACTCGGTAGTATGAGAAAAAATGAACATGCTGCTTCTGTTTTAAGGACTGTTACGGTCCATCGCAAATCTGGAGAAACACTTGGAATCTACATTAAAGAAATTAAGCGCAATGTTTCCAACTCTCCTAATTTTTCCGATAGTGAAGGTGATAAAAAGACAATTCCACGTTCCTGTATAATTATATCTCGTCTCGCACAAGGTAGTGTGGCCGCTAAACAAGGTGTTTTGAAAAGCGGAGATGAAGTGCTGTTGGTAAATCACAGGGACATAAGTGAACTATCACTTCATGAAGTCGCGGCCATGATGGACTATTATCAGCAATTGGTTTTAAGTGTTCGGTCAAAACACATATCTGTCAATAACAATAATGAAGACAAAATGGCTGAAGGTCAATGTGACTGTAATTGCTCATCTGCAGAATCTAAAACATTGCAAACAGACTGTTCCCATTCACCGGAAAAATCACCTACCTCAATAACTATTTGCTCACAAGATTCTGTTTTTTCTAGTTCTCAAGGTCCAAGGTGTTCCTCTGATTCGGTAAATACAAATCACACTGCATCTAGAGAAGAAGCAATACCTAGTGTTTATGACAATGATTTCCCTTCTACTATGGTAAATAGTGTACCTTCCCAAGATGAAGAGGATACTCACACAAGGCCGAGAGGTCAAGTTGAATTAGAGTACGACGAAGCGTTTCAGATTTTAATGAATGCCATCAATAGTTTTGAAAAACCTGAGTCGTCTTCTAATGTAGGCTGCCATAAATCAATGGCAAGAAATACAGATTTTCGGCCAGCGAGTTATTGGAGTCCGCTGAAAGAGATTATTTCAAATAATTCTGAGAACAATAGTACAGCAGGCACAAGTATTGATTATGAAGACTTCTCTGCAACCAGTGATTCTCCTAATACGAGTATGTCCAATACTCCACAGTTTCCAAGTATATCTGAATTACCATTTCCTGATGATCCGGAATATGATGAAGTTGCTGCTTCTGAGTTAGGCGAAGCACCAGGAGATGAAGTTCAAGTGGATGGTTGTGCTCGTCTGTTTTCCCCATATCCCAGAAAAAATTCTGTATCTAGTGAACAAAATGAAAATTTGCCTAATTTGGATGTACTTAGTGTTTCTGTGGTTTCATCACTGCATAAAGACTCTTCTGAAAATGACGGATATGGTCAGCAGTTTTCTAAACATGCTCCAGAATCTAATGGAACAGACACAACAGATGGAGAAAACTCAGTATTGTTAAAGCCCCACACAACACCAGCTCTACCATCACCGACGCAACATTCAAAAACTAATCATGTCATAACTGTTGGTCAAAGACGTGTATGGTTAGACAAAGGCAAAGATATATCACCAGAGTTAAAGACTAGACTTGAATGGGGAAATAAGAAACAGAACGATAATTTGGGGGTTATAGAACATAATGTTCAAGCAGTTCCAGATGTTCCACCTCGAGTAAGAGATAACAACACTTTCAATTTTTCTGAAAAACATAGTCAGGTATGTTAGAAATATATTTGTATCCAACATTTACACAATTTTGAATACTACTTATTTCTGTGTTTTTAGGACTGGGCTTTTATAGTCTAATATTAAATTATATGATTCTTCTAAGAATAGATTTTTGGATTTGATTCAGGTATATATTAGTGTGTGAATTGTCTCTTGGGCTTTTGTTGTTCATAGTTCATGGCAGACAAATTCCAATTATCAGTACGTGCCACCTCAAATACCTTTTTACCTTTTTACTGATAAGACAAAACACAAAATAAATATAAAAATATTATCCAATACAAATCATGAGTATTCAATGAAATTTATTAATTGCAACACGCTCTGGAACTTGTGTCATTTTCAGATCAACTTGAATATTTTTTTTTTCAGATGACCATAGATCAAAGCGGACGAAGAACTTCATCTGAGTCATCATCTACTAGCTCACACATTGTTGCCACAACGCCTCTACCTCATATTCATATATTGCCCATACATTCGTTAGACCGCAGCCCAATAGAAAAAAGTACAAAAAGTTTATTCAGAGTATCTCCGCCACCATCACATCCTAAGTTTGAAAGTTCTCAAAGTTATGAAGAGCCAAGAAAAGATTCGAAAGTTGATTCAATGTTTTCCCCTCCTTCTTATCAGAGAACTCCTTCTAGTGAGTTAAGTTTATCACTTTTTAATAATTATAGTTAGTATTGAGTCATAAGTTTTATCGTATAAATTGAATCATTTTTGTTATTTGCAAATATTGTTTCTTGCTTATAGGTTGAGTTTATTGTTCGAAATTAATTAGCTTCTGGGTATTTTTGCAAAGTAATATTAATAAAAAGGCGCTACTCTCGGCCTTGCTTGGAAGGAACTTCTATTAAAAAAATGCCGGACATCAAAATTTTGACTATTTTTTACCACGCAGATCAGTCATCGAGAACATTCTGGAGTAAAGTAACATCTCCACCACGTCGGCGCAAAAATAGGATTGGTAAAAAGATAACAAAGCAGATAAAGAAAATGGGAAGGTTGGATTGAGTTTGTTTTTAGCACATATGGCCAAACTCTGCATACGGAATTTATAAAATAAAATTATTATAATAGGTAGAGGGCATTTTTTACAAGTATTAGTTCAGTCTAGTATTTTCTAACTTTTCTACTGTAGTGGACCATTGCCCTATTGATAATTTTGCTGCACTATGCTCTGAGAGAGTCATGCTTAGACTTAACTTTTTGATGTTTTCCAATAATGATATGGCTAAAATGAACACAAATCTAATACATTAGTTATCTAATACATTAGTAGTTATTAATCACCATTACATATTACATCTTACAAGGGTGGAATTCATGTTTATTGTTCTGGCATACCAGATAGTAAGTAAAATGGAAACATGATCAGAGAGCAAAAAAGGTGTCGACTTTTAGCTTATCTAGTATATTTAAATGTACCAATTTCTCTGGACAATGCGTTCGGACGAATCACAATTTTTTAAGAATCATCTATGGGTTAATATTAAGTTGTTGTGTTTGAGGTCGTAGCATTCCAGGCATTGTTGGTTCATGTCCACCTGTTTCTCTTTGATTTTTCAAATATCGGCTCGCTATTATAGTGACGCTCGTGTACACACACTGTTCGTTGCTGTGTTTGTTTAAGTTATTGATTTAGGAGACTAATATATATTTAACCATCATACTTTGTAAGGCTTACCAGCTAGCGGCCACTGTGGAACACGTTGTAATCTTGGTTAAAATATGATTCCCTATGTCTTACTATCGCATTTATAAAAAGATAAATTTGTTTTCGAAAGAAACATTTTTTGTACATATAAATAATTGTTGTCCAGGTTTGAATTTTTCTACCTGATGGGATTATGATTATATTGCACTTTGTGCTTTTTTAACCAACTCTATCCTTGCTATGTCAACATTCGATGGTTCGCTTTTACTGTTGATATTTTGTTGATATTTCGTAACTACTGTATTATCATATTTCAAACTTAATACTCACCTTTTTCTATGAATGTTCCGAATGTTACCTGAAAATATTTGTTGATGGAATGGTGTTTGTTTGAAAATGTTTATGTTATGTTTGGTATTAAAGCAGCTGTTTTGTCATTATCTACAGTAATCGGTAAAAGTTTTCGATTGGTTCAAATTTTTCAACTCGGCGAATAATTATTTTAATTGGTTGTTTCTATGTTTATTTTTGTCATGTAAAAATCCTTTTTAATAATATTATTTTTTTTTGTGTCTTTGTCGATGCTATTTCTATTTCTAATCTTATATTCTTGTTTATAGTTCTGATGGTGAAACTACAGATCCACCTTCGACGGATGGTTTGAATGATCCCATATCAATAGTTGGTCGATATCATTTGGAGTCTGGCGATGTATGTTGGAATGTTTATAAAAAACTTACCTTATCAATTAAATCAGTTATTTTGACATCACAATTGTTCAAATGTTTCTAATTCAATCTTTTATGTTTTCATTAATATAAATGACTAATTTCAAATGAAATCTTGATATCAAATTGTTGTATATTCTCTGCAGGATCAACAACGCAGATTAAGTTGTCAGTTTCTACCGGATAATAGACCCCATGACCCGTCAATCAAGCCTCTCAATTTATCTGAGTTCAAAAAATACAAGCCACCTGTTCCTGGCGCTGATGGAAAATATTCACAAACTCCTATTGCAGGTAATTGTTATTATATGGTGCACATAGTCCGATTAATAGCATGAATGATAAAAATTGCTACTCACCAATAAATCAATCTTACCTCAGGCTCATAGTCATCTAGTTTTACTTATAGCTGGCCATGTATATCATGTGATAATGCCACCTTAGATTTGCATCGTAACTTAAATGGGTGCACAATTATTTGCAGCTGATATTTGTCCAAGCCCTGATGTTTCACAAGTTCATTTATACTATTTGAAACCAGAATACAAGTGCAGATGTAATCGAAAATATCACAGCGTCAGCTATGTGCTCTGTTGAAGAAATTGAACAATGTAAAAAAACTGAAGTTGAAAACTGAAGTTATGTCTCGTGCAACCTCACTTTGAGTGAATTTTAATAAAAAAAAAATTTAAAAAAGCTTTTTGGGGTGGTTAGCAATGTATATTAGGAACTTCTTAGAAACAAAAAAATCTATCAATCCATTAACATACTTAAAAGAATAGGGTGATGATAACAAAAGTATCAGTAATTAGTTACATTAGTAACATTCATCGTAATATAAAATTTTTCTATTTCTCAACTTTTAGGAACGAAAAGTTTTTAGTAAAAGTGACTTTTTCCATAATCCCAAAATTTCAGTTTTGATAACTTTCCAAAGAACCTAGGCTTGTGCAATCGAGAACATATAGCGTCAGCCGAAAAATAATAAAAATTTTTCAACAATGCACGTATAATTGGCATAATAGGCCACAACTGATGCCATCAATTAATGAATTGGATGTTATCTTAAACCTTGAATATCACAAGGGCAGCCAACTTAAAACAACTGAAGAATTTTTTAGTATTTATTTTTTTTGCAATCGCTTTTAAATTTTAATCAAAATCCTGACTAACTTTAACAATTATTTGTGAAGCATTTTTCTGACACCATTTAGCTAGACAGTGTAAAAACAGTTTTTAAAGATTATTAATAAAAATTTGCATGGGGTGCGAGTATATATTATACTATCGAGGCAAGTAATACAATATGCTTTATATTGATAAACTATCTAAATCTTCTAGTTGTTCCTATGTTTTAAGCTCCTAATATTCTGACGCATTTTGAGCGTACTATTCGAATTTCTACTCAACAGCACGTTTTCTAATTTGTTTCATTTCTTTTACTGAATCACGAGAATCCTAGTCAATATTGATTCCTCCGATTTATTAGTTGCAAATTTCTCTTTCTTGCTGTCAAGATTACAAAAAATGGGTCCTGAACATCTCGAATAACTTCATTGAAAATAAAATTAACTTGAATGTCATTGAAGCATATTTTCTCAAGTATGTACCGCTTTTGCGTCTCCAACCCAAATTAGTTTTCATCGGCCAACATTGTAAATAAATAGAGTTCCAGTGGACTGCAGTCTTTCATAAAACTGTTCATGTAAAAAATTGCACAACACAACGTTGCTATGATACTGGGCAGATCCTAGTTTATGTATTGTCATTAAAAAAACTTCCATTTTAAGTAGGGTTTGTTTTTAGTTTTCTGTAGATCAGAATTAAGCCTCAAGTACTTCTTGCGGTCACATCAAGCAACTGTATGAGTACTTAATAGCTAGCAATTAAATGTTTGATGGCTACGTTCATGTGTGAAAATTTTACAAGCGGCTTATCTTCGTGCTGTAAGGAAACTTTCTAAATAATCCTTCAAATTTATAAAATCCAAGCTTTGATAGCAAAAGAATTTACTTCATACATAGTATTAGTTAGTCCAAGCTAACATTGCATTAATTCAAAAGATATTTGATTTTGAACTGATATTCCTGTATTTCCCCATTTTTATTGCTTGTTGTGCAAATTTTGAAATATTGAACTTTATTTTGACTTGTAAAGTTCATACATTATTTTTGTTTTTTTCATTCCAGGTTCACTTGTGATTACGTTATATGGAGCTCGAGATATCAAGAAAACAGTCAGTGAGGTTTATTGTATAGCACAAGTTGATGATGATGTCAAACACAGAATAAGAACTAAAATGCAACCGTGTCGAGGATCAGTAGCTTGGAATGATTGTTATGAGGTGATTATTCTCATCTAACTTTAAAGAAATAATTTGCTGTTGTTCGAACTGCATTAACTTGATATTTCTTATTATTATTAGTTTTTAAAGGAATATTTCAATTCACATAATGCATTAAACATCTAAACCCTTTGCTCTCAATTTATGTTTTGATCTACTCCACAATTAAATTCTTTTGTGAAGTGGTTAAATATGTAATATTCTATTTTATGGTTCAAAAAATTAAATATATCTATCTTTAATGTATCTGATTGATAATCATTATTTGAAATATTGTGGGCACGTTTTTGGTTATTTTTTCATATTTGTTTTTGCAAGTAAAAACCATATATAATTTCAGGCAAAATTAGAAGATGCTTATGACTTGCATATCACTCTCTATACATGGGAAGCCCACGGAAAACATAAAACTCTTGCTAAATCTACATTACCTATATCGGATTTATTATGCGGTGTCATTGGAGTACCAGTCAAATTAGCCGTCAAATTAGAACCTCGTGGAACATTATACATCAAGGTAGATTCAGTTCCTTTCTGATATTTATTTTGTTGCATATGGGCCTTGACTGGCAGAATGTGAGCTACTCACTACCATGTTTGTCCTAGTTTAGTTTTAAATGGTATTTGAAATTTAATATAAAATAGAATGCTTTATTTTAAATAAATGAAATTGGTGATATTTGATCATTTGCTCGTTTTGCAACAAAGTCACAATATATGAAAGATTCAGCAGCATAAAATTTTGCATATCATGATTGCGCTGCATAATTAGTCAATTTGAGAATAATCCAAACACAATTTTTTTAAACTCAAAAGTCAAGAATACCTGACTATTTTGATCAGGACATCCCTACTGACCGCTAAGACACTCGAAATAAAAGCAAAATTCAACATTTTAACTCAAGATAATATTATTATAAAATCTTTTTGGCAGCAATAGAATTTTGCTAAACCCCTCCAAACCATTTACCAGTTCTGTAAGCTTTTTCTGATGAACATCGATATTAATCGAACATCTGTAATACGCAAGAACAGGAATTAAATTATTAATGCATTGTCTACATTGTTGTACTAGAATTATGAACTATCTGAAGTACTTGTATGAGTAGAGTATTGCATGTGCTTTATGACGTTTTAAGGATAATGGTGTAATTGAACTTGAGCCCTAATTTTGCGATCTATGATTCGTTGATGTCACACATTTTTAGTGTTGATAATTTTGGTATTCACTTTGATTTATGAAGAATTTTCAGTGTTGAATACAAGCCATTATTGTTAAGGTTATGGGATTTTCTACCATCTATGACTTGCGTTGAATAAAAAAATTGTATCAATTTTTTATAATCTTTTTTGTATTTTACATCAAACTTAGTTGATTTTGGTTTTCAGCTTTGTTTGGTCTTATATTATATCAAAGTTTCAGAAACCCCACAGCGCAGCACATTTAACATACAACATATTTTTCCCAGTATGAGTCACTGAGATAGGACCATGCAACTAAGGCGTTCTTAGTGAAATGAGATTTGTGTTTGGGTTATATATGTGATCAAACATATGAAAATGAGAATAGTATGATAAAAAGATGATACTTGTGTTCGTGCAACACATTTTGATATTTTTAATCAATTGTTCAAATAGAAAATGATTTGTTGTGTTTTTTTTCACAGTTAAGTGTAGAAGATCCATCGACGTTAGCTGGTCCTAAGGTATTTGGAGCGGATTTACAAAGTATTCTGGACAGAGAACAATCGGGTTTGAGTATACCGTTGCTTGTTCATGATTGTATAAGAGAAGTTGAAGCCAGAGGAATGACGGTAAGTGTTTTATTTACAAATTAGTAGAAAATTTCTTCTGTCAAGTTTTCTGCTGTATAGTATGAATCCTGATTAAGTAGTACTCCTGATGCCGTTTTTATATTCATGATTCAAATGTTTATTTCTGTGATTTGGATTTGAAAAAAGTTGGAATATGTTGAAAAATTACTAATATTTTTTAAAACTTTTTCCCGAAATATTATATTCTTGGCAGTTAATTAAAATTTTTCGATAAATTTCTAAAATAAATTCGGAAAGATTTTTTTCGAAATGCTATCTCAATTTGAGATATTTCAGAACATTAATGGAGTTGGATGTCTGATATATAAAACTTTCAGACACAAGTGCTGCTTTTGGAATATATATATATATATATGACAACTTTGAATTTCCAGATTATATTGACCTTTTAAGTTTTATTTTAATGCCTGAAATTCTTGAAGAAAACCGTTAAAGATTATATATATCTCTTTGTTTTAATTCATACTATAGTTTAGTTGACGTCAATAGTCGGTATTTAATATTTGGTTTTATATCTTCAAAGTTACCATAGTTCAAATATTGAATTTGATCTTGTGGTAGGAATGGTCAATTCAAACCAATTCACAAATATTAATTTTTCTGGAATGTTGAATCCTTTTTAACAACTGGTGTATAGTAATCTGTAGTATCGAAGAATATTCAGTAGAAATAATAATAAAAAACCAAAATAATTAGTTGAAAACCACAGTTTATTATGCCCCTTAAAGAGAAATTTTTGTCCTCTTTTGATTTGTCCGAACAAAATTACATGAACATGTCAGATGCAGAGTTAGAAATAGGGTTCTGCCACCCTGACAATGATTCATCTGTGGCTCTCGTTTGATAAAACTATCATTTTGCATGGAATTGAAAGATACGAAACAAAGGTCATGACATACATTGTCATAAAACTATTCCCTGCATTTTCAATATTGTGTTATAAAAAGCATTAGGAAATTAATGTTTGTTGATGAAATTCTAGAAATTCATTTAAAAACCAAACTGTTTGTATCCTTTTAATGAAAATATTTAGTCTGGGATGTTTATTTGTTCATGGAATATCAAACAAAAATCCATTTGAAATTAGTTTCGCATGTACATGTAAATTAGTTTACTTTATTTAACTTAAAAATTCTTCACTTACCGCGCTTGAATTGCATAGTATCAGTTTTAAATATGGATGATATATATACCCACTATCCTTTGATCATCTTAGAACAATGTCAGAGATTGAAAATAGTCAGTCCTCTTATCTTGTTAATAAGCTATGCATTCCAATATTATAAATATACTTATTTTTGTATGTTATAGCGGACGGCAATATATTTTAGTTTTAGGCTTTTAAACATACAGATCACATTCTTTCACCTGATATCATAAACATTTTTGTGAATTAAACTGGCATATTATGTATATTGGCACGATAAAAATATGTGAAAAAAGAATTGCATGACATACAATCCAAATTGTTTCAATTCAAACAATATATTAACCTCTCTAAGTTATTTGTACCAATTAGGTCATAAAAACTGTAAGACAGCTGTCATACATTCATTGTTCTAACTTAAAGCATATTGTTAAAAGTCCATATTACTTTGAAAAGGTTGTAACTAGGCCATCGCAAATATCTGGACAATAAAATGAGAAAAGCAATTTGTTAAATAGTAAGAGAGGCAATAAATATGCAATAAAAGCAGCTGGATTCAATTCATATCTCTGTGGAATGCTATATAACAATGTCAATGAATAAAAATATATGATGTGGAAATTATAGCTGTTTTTCAGTTGTAATTTTCCCTCTCCTTGTCTGAACCTTTTCATTGAGCCAGAGATGCATCTTGAAAACAATCTCTGTTTGTAACCTATGCAGGGTTGTAAATTCATGGGATTACGGGTCTATTGAATCTCGTACAGACTCCAGTAAAACTCTCGCATAGTCATAATGAAATTCATTTCAAGGATGAGAGATTGATTACTTGGAATTCATTTTGCTTATTTTCCTTGATATCCCAATATCGATTCCATCTATCTGCTGTATTACCCTCCTTATAGAAATACAAAATTTTTTTGAAATTTTGTAAATTGTAACGAATCTGCAAGCTTGCCTATGTCTAGTAAAAAATAATTTACACAAAAGTTTCTGTTAGTGTTATCACAGTAACAATCCCTCTTAATTAGAAATTAATTTTAATCATTTTATCAATGTTTTTACCTATCTTATTACAAATCAAATTTGAATTGAACTTTTTTGATTAGGGTGTACTTTTCAACTGCTCTTACTCATTTACTAACTCATATAAATAAAATTGCGTATAGTCAAGATTTTATATTATTATGGCCTTTTACCTCATATTGAAGTATTCACCTTGTTGTACTAATGCGAAGAATGTATGTATTTTTTTCAACTTGGTTAACATATCTTTTGCCCATTGAATAGAAAGGTTACAAGCGTTCCATTTATGAACTTTGGCTTTTATTGACAGTTACGAAAAAGTAGTACCAGCATATGAAAAAATTCTGACGACTGTTTTTTCTTTGAAGGTTTTTTGTTTATTTGCTTGTTTCAATCATGTGTTCTGCTATATGGTAGCATATTCCCTATGGGAATACGCTCTTCATAACATTTCAAACAAGATATCAATATCATTATGTATTTTGATCTTTAGCAGTATTACTATCTGGAGGTTAACTGCAATTTTGTACGCAGTAATTTCATACTCTTAATTTTCAGGTGGTTGGGATTTACCGATTGTGCGGTTCAGCGATCGCTAAGAGGGAACTACGTAAGAAATATGAAGATAATTCTAAATCTGTGGATTTATCGCAAGAGAATTATCCTGATGTCAATGTAATAACAGGTATTATCAACAAGAATTAGATCAATTTCAAAAATACATAATCTGGGTAATATATTTGATCAAATGTACTGCGTCGGATGCAATGCTTCAGTGAACCATGTTGGACAATACATGCTTAGACATAAGATTTCTCTCAAAGTCTGAGATAATACGAAATAAATAGCAAAAAGGTTTAAAGTTTTTTTTTATTTCTACTCAACTTAAAAGGACTGAATGGCTTCTCATTTCATTCTCACCAAACCTATGCAAATATATTCCTTTATAGAACACATGTTATAGTCCTATAGCGTAGGAACCCACAAATAGGTCATGTTGTACCAAAGAACTACGAAACGACTAATATTCAGAGTTCTAAAAAATTTGATGTTAATAATCACTAAATAATCCCTAGTAATTGTAGTGAGACCATCCAAACTATTTGATTAGTAATTTTCCAAATCCTGAATTATTCGTTCAAAATCAGTGATATTGTATGTTTTTAGAAAGTAATTTGATTTATGACTTTGATTTATTATTTTGACTTTGATTTATCCGACAATTTCAGGAATAGACTCTTTTCTGTGTGTTATAAAAATGTTAATATTAATATTAATACCATTCTAAAATGAAAAATATTACATTCTGGCCGCTGTATAATATACCCATACCAATGGATATTTGAAAGTGTTTAGTAATCATTTTTGTGTTATGATGTGTATCTGTTCAATGTCCAAACTTTCATCAGTGATACATTTGATGAATGGGTAGTCTCTCCCGCTTTTATTCAGTTTTAAAATAAAGGTGTCAAATTACTTCCAAACAGACAACATGAGATTGTAATCTAATTTTCTTCTAGAAATATGGTATCATATTTATTCAGTTCTGTCCAAAATATTTGATTTGATTTCTGCAACAATTCGAAAGCAACAAAATAATAATTTTAAATTTTCTTCAAAAATTTATAATATGTATATATATATAATTATATAATAAGTAGATTAAATTAACTTGATTCAGGAAAATTATTTGATTCGATTCTGAAACCAAATGATATTCGATTTTGGCCACTCCTTATCCTATTGCTTTTTTTAGAAATTAACAAAATAGTTTGATCGGGCAAAACTGTACATTCATGTCTAAAAAATTTCGTTATTCATATACTATACCGCAAAAATATGCCGGTGTGTTAATCATTCCAAGGCAGTGAGGTCATTTTATATTGTGAGCCAATGAACCTTGAAGTTTCTTTTAATACTAACAGAATTTCACGTGGTATATTAGTGAACTAAATGTAGAGCAATTGAATTTCCCGGTACATTTTGACAGTCATATTTTATCGTTTTGAAGCAATTCGAAGTGTTATTTTTTGAATAATCATCTTATTACACTGTAGGTATTCTTAATATAGAAACATTTTTCATCTTTTAATGAATATCAAACTCAGTACGCCATCATGTATACATCAAGGAATTGTTCGACGAATATATCAATATTATTTCCTAAATGTGTTTACTATTTTATCAAGAAGAAGGGTCTCATTGATGAGTATGTTTGATTCTCCCCTATTTACAATAAACATTGTTGTCATTTGTAAGTACAATAGATAGACATTGGTGCAAGTGTAATTTTATATGGAACATATTTGGATTGTGGATACTAATAAATCTATCGATTCATTCCCTTAAGTACAAAAACCAGATTAATTGAGATAAGAAAGCACACGGCCGCCTGTTGCCTGTTGAGGTGTAAATAAACGCTAGGAATGTTTGTATGTACTTGTTAAAAAATATACCCTCAAGCATCACTTCGTTGCACACGAGAGATCAAAATAGCAAACATGACTGTTTGACGAAAGAATGTTGCCTTAGGTATTATAATTTGTATTGAAAGCATGCTTAGTTGAGCATAATCCGACAATGCTGTCCTCCTATTATCGCATACTTGCTGTCTAGTGCATGTTTGCAATCACGCAATACGAACTTTTGTTTTTAAAAGGCTTATTATATTTCCTTGCATATCTGCAGATGATCCAACATATCCATTTACAATTCACTGTTCTTGGGCAAATCTTCTGTTGTTTTTTGCATTAAACCTAACACAATTCAAATGAATTTTTTATCTGAAAATGGGATTTGCCAAGTATGAGCCACAGGTAGACCATACCTTAGCAACTCGGTCTATCTTCTACTATTACTTGCCTATTTAAAATAGATTTGTAACTCGATAGCAATATATTATTATAGGTCGAGACTCTAGCTTAATATAGGATTCTTATTCATTACTTGAGAGAAGCAACTTTTCTGAATAATCATATTATACAAATTGAATTTTTTTTTTTTTAAGGAATTTTGAAAGATTTTTTACGAGAACTTCCGCAGCCTCTTTTCCCTCCTGAACTTTTAGAAGCAGTGACAGTTGCAATGGAAAGTTCAACAGGTGGGTGATAAAAGTAACCGACCATTTTTGTTTGAGATCCCTTTGGAATGTGAAATATTTTCCCAGTGTGTCTTGCATCATCATGAAGATGTCTGATTGCAAAATATCCTACTGCTAATGTCGGAGAATCATGAAAGAAATTTTCAGGCTTTCATAGTAAATATTGAAAAGTCTTCATAATTTTGATACAAATCAGAATGTTAAAAATGTAGATGTGTCAATTCTGTTGTATTTTATGGACCCTTTGAAAGAAAAGATTTTCTTATCAAATTCTGCTATAGAATCAAACTCATTATTTGCGTAATTGTATAAATATGTCTTTTCATGAATTAATTACTTTTAGCTTTCAGAAACGATACTTTGTGATCTTATTTTTCGAATATTTTAAATTGTGAAATCATACGTATATCCAAATGCCAAATTTTACCTTGCGAAATTTGGCATAAATTATGACTTAGCCGTAAAATGGGTAATGTATTGTGAAATATCAATGATTTCATTTATTCGAAATTATGAAACAGCTTTCTATTTATAATGTGAATGTCGTATACTATTTAAACTAAACCTTGAAGACAACCCTACGCTTCTAATATTATATATCCCTCTTGGTGGATTTATATTTACAGACTCACGAGTGTTATGCTTGATAAACCATAACCGAACTTTAACATTTTTTCACCAACCGAGAGATTAGGTTTCATGATTTGCCAAATTCCTACCATACCGTTCATGGTAATTTAATATTTTGATGTGTTCCTACATTTAAATTTAACTTTTTATATTCACCATAACTTTTAAAAATAGACCATGGGTGAACTAATTAATTTAGAAATAATAATAAAAATTTCCGCAAAATGTTTAGGGCCTATAAATACAAAGAAGATTGTTCAAATTATATTCAAATTTTCTGTGAACAAATATAAATTGCTCGAATTATTCAGATTATCATTATACCGTCCAAAAATGTTTTTGTTTAAACCTTTTTAAGAAGCCAATCCATTTTCTTTATTGATTGTTATTATTTCACTGTCAACCGCTTTTTACCCATAGGCAAAAATTTGGACAGCTCAATTTCATTGATAAAATTCATACATGGCCACGTTGTATTTTGCTCTAAATCATCAATTATTATTCTTTATTAATATGAAAAATACTGTGATGATCTGTGACCTATTTGGGGAAAATTGTTCAAGTTCTCATATGGTGTCCAATTTCACAAAAAAGGAAACAAACTACATCAAATTTTCAATTCTTTATTAATAAAATCTCGTTATTTCAATATTGCAGCTTCATCTCGAGTGACAAGTGTGTCTTCTCCTTTTGAGCCGACTCCACCTGTTGATTTTCCTGATGTTCTTATTGATGACACTCCATTAGATGACGAAATACCAACAGGAAGACAAAGTGCAATTTTCAATTTACTCGAAGTTGAGAGAAAAGTCAATCTCCCTCCTGCAGAGAAAGCTACTCTATATGCATTACTCAACCATCTGAAACGAGTGTCAGCAAATCAAGTTCAAAATAAAATGACTTGTCAGAATTTAGCAGTTTGCTTTGGGCCTGTTCTGCTAGGATCAATCAACAAAGGGTAATAATGGCAACTTGGGATATCCTACTTATCTATTTTGTAGTTGTGATTCATATTAATTGTGGCTGAGATGTTAGCAATCATGTTTGACCCCCCAGGTTGAGGATCTTGTGTTCAAACCCTGGCATCCGGCATAGTGGTTTGATCTGAGTGATCCACTAAAATGTGTGACAATAAAGATATGAACATCTTTATTGTCAGTATTGTTGTTGTTGTTATCTTGCAATGAACTACCTGTCCCTATTGCTGGTTTTCTTACAGAAGACTGTTTCAATATAGGTTACAATAAATTATATTTTCATGGAATGAGAAGATGATGTTTTTAATTTCTATCAATCTTGAACTTCAGTATACTTTCTCTGCTAGTTGATCTGCATTCTACATTGGTGAAGTTTTTAATAAATTTAGCTTTGACTTTGCTCATAAGTTGGGTTTTAATAAGTTTTAAAAGTTTTTGTAATCGGAAATAAACTGAAAATTATACAAGAAATATGCATTTCTGATTATCATACAAGCATAATATTCATATTTTTCCCTCTTTGTGTACAGATTGGATCTGACTGCTGCCATTGGATTCAAACGTCATATTCAGGTTCTGAATTTCATGGTTTCTAACTGGCCAAGAGAACAAGTACCATTCAGTGCTCATGATGATACGATGGAGAATAAGCAGGAAAATATCCTCGACATCAGCAATAACGGTACGTAAATATACCGTACTGTTTCACACAGGGAAAAATTGTCCAAAATGAGGATATGATTTGATATGAAGGTTTTTCGAATTATTTTTGAACATGAAACTATTAAGAGTTAACCTGATGACTTGGCCATCAGCAGCAAATGGCTGTGACTGACCAGATTCAAAATAATTTCAATATTAGTTTCAAATATGTTTCTGGATTTAATTCTACATGGAATACTATAAACTGGGGTTGTTCAAATTAATCTTTCAAAATTTCTAATAAACAAAATTGCGGATATTTGACTGTTTTGCTGCAAAGTCGTGAATTATCAAGTCTCTACTATAAGCATACAAATACAGTGAGGTTCCAGCCATTTATAGTAGTACTCTTCACCATCCATTAGTGAGCATTCCCAGTTATATCAACCAAAATGAAACATAATACACTGCCGTGTTTCAATTTCCTAAATTTATGAACCTAGGTTACTAAACCTACTCTATGAAGTAAGTTTTGGACGTTTTCTTTTTCTGGCTTATCGTTCCAGTGAATCAATTTCCAAAACTTGTTTATATAATCTTCAAACTCATGTTTACTAAACAACAGGAGACAGCCGCCGGGCATCGAAGAGGATCAGTCGCGTCAGTTTAACCAGAAGAATCAGTTATGTTTTCTCTACACAAACTGGATCAAATCATTCCAGTACATCTGGCAGTTTAAACCAAGAACTGGATAACATAAGAACGACAATACCTCTCGCAAAGCAAATCCTGAACAGCACAAGGAAAAGTGGATCTTTGGTAAGATCTGAATAAGTTTGGCTCATGGGCAGAATGTCAGTTACTTTACTCCCAGAAACCTCAAGAAAATATAAATTTTTACTACATCACTTTAAGATGGGAATGCCTCTTCTAGATTTATGATCCTAATCTATTTGGATATCCAAGTCTGATGTTTCTTCGGTTTCTTATTTTTGTAACCTAGAATGAATTGAGGTGTTGAACCAAAATTTTTGCATATATTTGGTATTTAACATACATCTTTTGAAAAAGCTTTGCCGATATTTGGAAAAATTGCTTTTTATTACATATCCCCACTAAATTCCTACAACCATTCAGATGTGATTGAAAAGTGATATTCTATTCGCAAATAAATGCAAGCGTAAGTGGCAACCTTACACAGGAAAAAGAAAAATATCATTTTAGTTACAAGTTGCATAAAAGTTCTGGAGCCTTATGTACTGCTTGATGGTTGAAGGTTTTTGATTCATCTGAACGAGATAGATACAGATTAGAAAGTTTCACACAGACTAAAACAAAATGGTCTCAAAATGTTTGTAGTTGTCAAGTCACAATAGTGGTAACTTTGTTCTCAGATCCAACGAACAATGGAATTTGATTTGATATCAACTATGCGCAATGTTGATTTGTTTCGACATTCCAATCATTCATTTCTGCGATAGGTTTCCGAATGAAAACCGCTTCAGCTTTTCTCTTTTTTTTGTGATAAATCGTAGATTCACGATCAAACATTCATGTATAAATTTAAAAGCAACACATGTTTGTTAATTTGAGTTTTGTATTACAAACAATTAGGTCAGAAAATTTCGAATTGCTGAACGCGCCAGGTTAGCAAGTAGCTTTGGATTCCTGAAATCGCAAGGTTAGTTTCCATGGAATTGTTTGTTTATGTCATTGGATTGGAACAAAAATAATAAACAATGCTGATCCGGCATGTTTTCTTCATTATTGTTTGAATCGTTTTGTCTTGATGCATGATGAGAACGGCATGGATTGTTTCGTTGCTCTTTTGTTTTGTTTTATCATGTTCTTGAAGGCGCTGTAAAGCTAAACAGCAAATTAGTAAACCTTATATGTTGTTGCCGATGCATCAAAAAAATTTTCATTTTTTTCCTGTTTTGGTTTTACATTGCATGACAAATTATTTCCTACACTAGTTTGGAATTGGTTGATCATAACCCAGTCAGAAAATAATTGTCAAACATTTTTTGTGAAGCTAATGATGGAACACGCCGTTGGGACGGTCTCCATATGTAAGTCATGCTTTTACAGAATAAGACATCATACTAAGAAGTTGTTTTTTTAGCAAATTGGAAATTCTGATATCATTTGCTAAAAATAAGTACTAACATCTAAGATTATTTCTGTGGTATTATTAAAAGAATTCAGATTATTACAAAACTGTTTTCTGTTGTTTGTTGTGCTATGGGGTCAATTCCAATTCGAAATTCGACATGTACGAGGATTTCATTCCACAATGTTTCGATAAAAATGAGTATATTCTAAAGTTTAAAACAATTAAGAATGAGTACATTGTTAGCAAATATGCAATAACTGAATAGATTAATATAATTTAATGTTCTGAAAAGCTCACTTTTCTTGATGGCTTATACAACTAAATTATTTGCGTAAAATTTCATAATTTAATTTGAAATGTGAAATAATTTATGATTTTGCTCGATGATAAATGAATTCATAAAAGTATCATGCAATAAAAATTTTGAAAATCCCTGCAGTGGGAGTGTTTGGGCCAAAATCTATTCAGATCAAATGCACAAATTGTTCAGGATAATATTTCATAATGAGAGAAATTTTTCTGCTGAACAGGTTTTGTCAAAGACCCCTAAAACACCATTTTGAGACTTAAGTTATCCGGAGACCACAGTTTTTTCAAATAAATCGGAAGTGATTGTGTGAAAAAAATCAGCATTCAGATAGATTCGATCGAATCATCAATTTCTCCATCCATCCATCCATCCATGCATTCCATCCATTTCCTAAATAAAATTTTGTATTTTAATTTCCGTTACATTTTGTTTGTTTATTCTGATATATTAGGTCATTTCGAAGAAAGTTTATTAATAAAGTTTTGTCAATATTGACCACAATTATAATGTTCTACATATTTGTTTTTTATTAATTTTCAAAAGGTCATAGAAGGTTTCTGTTACTGGTTTAAGTGACTTATTGTTAAGCATGAACCACAGATGAACTGTGTCCCAACAGAATGTAATTTTTTTACCATAAATTTCTGATCAGTTGGCTGCTATATACTATTGTTTTGGCTCAACACTGAATCTAGTCAAATATTTTTTAGAATAATGTATCAAAATACTAAATCGCAGTGTTGAAAAATCTGAAAACAAAAACAAGTGAAATTAATGTAGGTGGAGTGGCCGTTAGTTCCTTTTTTTTTGGGCGCTGACGACCTTGCTCGGAGCAAACTTAATAAAAAATAAACACATGTGCATATACAGTATAATTTGTTAAATTTTTGCTCTGATGATCACTATGTATATTTTGTTATGTCTACGATTTTGATAAGGAAACACCAACACAAAGTGTGAATGTTTTGTTAAACTCCTATCTTATTTGCAAATTTTTGTACAAAAATACAGCCTTTTTTGCGAAAACAGGAAATCATTCCACACAATAATTAATGTCAGACGGGTTCATTGTTTGACAACAGGAAACATGGTTTTGGATACATGGGTTTTATTCAAAGATGATATGTTAAAATCATAAAAAACATAACACTTCTATTTTTGTGCAAATAGAAGCATAAAAGCTATATCTAAATGAAGAAAAATATAACACTAATGCAACAAGTAAACATTGGATATTTAGTAGAAAAATATTCCTATAAAAGTGTGTTTTCAACATCTTTTTTTGAAACATGTTTTGGCAAATATGTGCCACTGTCCATTTGTGACCCATGTTTGATAAAATTAAATTTTGATCTGGACCGCGTGTTCTTGAAATTAGAGGATGATTCTAAATACAAAATATTGTGCATTTGTTAAATTGTTCACATACCTTGCTGTAAGTGAAAAAAAGTATAAATAAATTCCAATGTAAAATTATATGATATTGAAAATATGCTTCATCTGGCGATTGATCTTGATTACGGTATGTTAAAAATTGTATTTCGTAGATATCACTTTTTCAAGATTTTTTTACATTCAAAATAGCTACAAATGCAAACAGTGGCCATAAACGAACAACGGTGGAGCTTTTCTCTTTTCATAAACAACAATCTTTTTTCAACATTCCATTCACAATGAATTGCTTCATTTCAAATATTTTATTATATCACCACACGCACACTTATCAATGTTTACTCAGCCATACAACAAAACATCTCACGTGGATTGGAAGAACAGTAATCAACATTAAATAAATATTATCAGAGTCTTAATATACTGTACTTTCTTGGTTTTGCGCACAGGTTGTGATACACGTGACAGATTTGATATTTGATATATTGTATGAACGTGATTTTTTCCCACTTACCGGTACCATATATAGTCATGCATTCATACATACATTTTTCATGCCTACTGTTTGCTCATTCACCTTTTTTTAAATTTCTGTAAATTATTGTATCCATTATTTTTTTGCCATAAATTATTTATTTTTCATTAGTGACGAAACTGTCCTATATTTCATAAAATTACTTCGTATTACAATTTTTTCTGTGGGACCACTAATTACTTACACATTTGTTAATAAATAATGTCTGCATCAGTATATATTTCACAGCTGTGTTGATAAATATATTCAAATGATGCTGATTTTTTATAAATACCTATATATGATAATATAGGATTTTAAGGCAACAGTGGTCATATTTCAAGTGGGAAAAAAAAATATGTGTTTGAAGTGTAGCTCACATTGAAAGACAATTTGTCAAGATGTTTTGTGTCACAGATTGAAAAGTTTAGCAAAGTAAAGTTTGAATAGGTTGGGGAAGATAAATATTTTTCTTCAATATTAAATTGATCTCTTTTTGTGGGATAATTGATGTCACATAGAGTATAAACATCTGAATCAGAATGTACAAGTTCAGATGGACTAATCCATCAGAGTACCCAAATAATGCTTCACAAACCATGTTTACACAAAATTTTCCACAGACTTATATAATATATATTTATCTTTATGTTTCCTAATTATTCAGACCAATATTTTGGAGTCGAACTTGGATGCGTGCGCCGAAAGAGTTTTAGATGAAGATGGATACTTTCAACAAGATGAACAAGACATTCTTCTGCAAGATTCAGAAGAGTATGATTTAGTAATGAGAGGGAGAAGTATAGATGACAGCATGCTATTGTGAGAGAATAAACGTTCTGAAGTATTGCATATCTCAATTCAGTGGAAATAATGTGCAATGATTCACTTTGAATCTCATCAGTTTTGTATTGTTGAAACTATGTTTTGACAGACAATTTAATTGCTTAGTTGAATGATATCCATAGTGACCCGTCTGTTCGAAATATGGCAAATATTGAAAAAATATTGAAGAACTTGTTTTTAGCTTAAAGAGTAACAACATTGTTAATGAATCATTATAAATTTTCTCAGCTTGGATAGCACAATCCATCCACAAATGCGTATTCCTTTTCAAAAGACCGTCCCTCATGACATGACTTGAAATTTTAGTATTTCATTTGAATGTTTAACTCCCTGTGAACATTGCTCTTATTAAGTTTATTCCACAAAATTGAGCACAAGCTTAATTCAATGTTGCTATATATTCTTGTTATAAAGAAAATGAACATATTTTTGTTTTAAATTTGACCCACTAACCGTATAAACAGATTATAAATACTAATGTACTCTTTATTTTTGATGACTGTAAATTATTTTTCCTTTATCGCGTTCATTCACTTTTTATTGTTAATATCATGATTAGTCTATATTTTTTATCTCGATTGTTTGTTATTGTTTGAGTTGTGACATTTTTTATTTTACAAAACTCTCAACTGCCACTTGAATTGTGTTGTTATTTCCAGTAATATTTTTTTGTTTTGAGTTGTTTACCAATGTAAAGTATATTATCTAAGCTCTTTGTCCTGCATGACATGAAGCAGTGCTTCATGGTCTTATTTCTGAAAACAAGGTTTAACTTAATTTTATAATTAGGGGATACTGGTAGATCTTTCACGAAAGCTTTTCCGCTATTCATACAACACTTAAAATAAGGTTATAGTCGTCATCAAGGTTTTAATTTATTAATATTGTTAATGGGTTTGTTTTGAACCTCTGAACCCCTTAATTCGAACTCCTACGATTAAGATCAGATTTTTTAAAGTATTTTACTCGCCGACTCTGAACAATATGCTAATATGAGTGGTGATAGTTTTAGGATTTTCATCATATTTTGTGAACTGAATGAAATTAATACTAAATTCTCCAAACAGATTTCCTATTCATTTCCAGTTTTGAATGAAAAACTGTTCATCAGCGCACTCTGCCCAACCAATCGAATTTTGATTTTTATTGTTGACATCTATGTTTGTTCATTGTGTCTGAGATTATCGCTTTATGATGTTCATTGTGGGTTCATAATATTATCCTCGAGCTGTTTCTGCATGTTTGTGCAGTTTTCTAATGTTTTTGTTTATTATATTTTTTAACCTTTTTACTGCAAGCGTTGTCACATAGCTGCATGGTTCAATATCATATCAGAATAATCGTGACAAAATAACGTATCTGCATTATTAATTTTTAATCAACGACCCATCAGTGACTTTTTTTTTTTTTTGACAAATAAACTTCTTCTGTTTCTTTTAGTCATGGTTTTTATTCTGTTTGACCTATCATGAACTTTAGTATAACTTATGTGCTTTTTGATGTCTTTTAATGTTTTTATTGAATTGCTCAATTAAGAAAATCTGCGCATGAACAAATGTGCATAATTTTTAACTTTATCAGGAATTTAGATTTTTCTAAAATATTGCATATTTCATTAACCTCTTTGCATGTAGGTGGTGGGACGCTGGTCATGAAATGAGACACTATAACATTGAAATCATTTCGGACATATTTTTCGAATCGCCGATGTGGTATGTTGGTCGTCCCCATATTAAAAATGGCAGAATAGTCTTTTGAGACAACTTTTGCGTCTTTTTATCCCACAAGATTAAACAGAAACTATTTCCCTATTATTCGAAAAATCATTTCAGATACAGCATTCCATTAAATTACTGAATCATTCCAGAATTCCCAGTCCTATTATCTATGAATTTGATTCAAATCCGATTGTATCTCTTTAGTGGTACTTCTCAGAATATTGGTGCTTGTTATAATTCTTTGCTTGCCGCATTGGTGCATTTGAATACGCTTTCAAACCATTATTTTTGCAATTGAAAAACCCTCATTTTTATGTGCAGATAATTTTGTATTCATTTTCCGCCCGTAATGTTTTAATGGTGCAAGTAGTTATTAGTAGTGATAAATTCAACAAACTCAACATTGCAGGGAAGAATAAACGAAGCATATTATTATTATTCTTGCTTGGTCTATTGTCCAGTTTGTAGCATCATCATGTAAATTATTATCAACCAATGTGTTCTTGCCACTGCACTTGACCATTACATTATTATCAGATCGTGTTCGGCCATGCTGTAATGAACCTGCAATTGTTATTTTCTGCCAGAAAATAAAATAGGAATTTTTTATGATGCATGACTTGAATTTATAAGGATAAGGTATTAACACTTTTAGCTTTTGCGGTTCTTCATTCACTGACTAGACATGATCTGATTATAATGTATTGGCCGGGCTTCGATATACCTCTATTTTTATTTCCAATAATGTAAGGTGTGTCATTGTTTCTGCCAGCAGTATTACTCCCCAGTTTGATATATTATTATCAGATCATGTTTGGGACACATTTTTTTTATAATGAGTATTTTGTGTTTTATTAGCTAACGACGAAATTCTGAAAATGTGCTGGTATTGGAAAGTTCTGGTGAGTTTTAAATTAGCTGTACAAATATCAGATGATTTTCATTGCCGATACTCTTTCATATCGAGTACTTTTTAGCTACTATCTCATCTTTCAAACAAATCTCTCTGCACACCATCTTTGAACCCATGTATGTTAGCACCCGGTTTTAATAAGTTTGAACCAGTTATATTTGCTTCTATGATAGCGGGTACAAATGATTTTTGGTGCCAAAACTGGGTCCAACCATTTGTGGGTGCTGCCTTGATATATTTGAATACTTAGTTATTTGATGATGGCTGCACCTCTTTTCAGACCCATTTGTTGAAATTCAGATGCTCATTCCATGCCTCATCATTCACCGAACAGGATCTGATTGATTCAAACATGATCTGATGATAACTCATCAATTACACACAAAGTTGCGCAAGATGATGTACACAAATATATGTAGAAAATTCAAAATTTATTCAAAGTTGTACCAAACATCTAAATTAAACCTTGACTTACATGTTCACAAGATTGTTTTATTTTTTAGGCTGAGAATTCTACACTATGGATAAAAATTCCTAATCGTTAGTTTTTTGAAACTTGAACAAATTACTTTGTTGAACATGAGCCATGTTCATGACTGACCATTACAAAATTTCTGTTGAAATATAGATAAATTGTGCCACAAAGACATCCACAGGATATGGATGCTAGATAAAATTTCTGAGTGGGAAGCAAACCACGAAATCAAAATATTTCAAACTGATTTTTACTGAATTAAGTATGAATATATACATCGTTGTTAATTTTCATTAAAAGATTTACTATCTGCCGAATCGGTCCTGATTTCCGAATGACTTGAATGATGAGTTTGATTTCATTTATCTGCCGGTTATTCATCATTGCCTTTTTATCATTCAACCTTATAGTTCATCATGGTAATATTATTATGTCATATATTATTATGCTTTGGTGCTTTTATTATTGTTATCTCATCTTTTCACATTTTCGTCTACTGTATGTTTCACTGAATATATATACTGGTACGTAACTGATTTCATAATAGTTATGAATGCAAGATTAGGAAAGTAAGAACTGTATTTTCTAGTTATTGAGAAGCTTGAGTCCCATACAATTATTTACCGTTTTTGGGGTTTCGATACTGCCATGCCATTTCCTTTGATAAAAATTTCAAAACATGTCACTGCTATGTTATTTAAGATTGATGATTTTGTAGAATTTTATTGCTGGTAGACACCTGAAAGATTATTTTTATTTCATACACAACATTTGTCATGGACTCCTGCTTTGTTTATTTTCATTAAAGTGAAAGCCTTTTTTATCACGCTTCGAGTAACCAAATTCTTGAACATTGCCTCTGTTCAAGCAAGGAAATGCTGGATCAATTGGAATATATTAAAGACGAAGGGTACTCCTATTGAATTGTAAAGAATTATGTAAACAATTGACCAAAAATGTGAAGCTATACTGAGAGGAAATGCTTTTCAGTCCTCCTTTTTTTTTTTAACTGGATGATTTCAGTTTTTTTTTTGTGCCATTCCTTTCGGGTCAACATTCTGCTCACACCATGTTACACTACGAAAGTTCGGCACAGTTGTGTTTTTTCGTAGGTTTTCAATGTATGATCAGCACGATGAAAGGAATAAGATCAACTCCTTTGAGAATGGAGTATTGGGTTGAGTTGGGTTTTTCTTACAGAAGTATTTGATTGATTTTGCCACCTGATCTGAAATCACACCATACAGCTCAAAATTGAATTCCTGTGGTAAGAATGTTTTATGCATAGCGCTTCGCAAGCAGAATTTTTTTGGATTTGGTAGTCACCGTTCAAAAACTAGTTGGCGAGCAATGGGTTCTACTACGAAATCTGGTTCGTGAAAAGAAATAGGAATGGGAGTTGTTGGAATTGTAATGCAAAATGTGTAGTAACATACCTAAACCTTAGCCGTTGCATGCCTTCGATATATTAGAGCTGAGAGAGTAACGCAAAATCATGAAGCTGGGAGAGCAATATAAAACAATGTCGTAAAACTTCATTACAAAGTTTATTAGATACCCCGTGATATATATACGAATGGGGCCATTTTGGGTGTATTTTCAAACCTTAAAGGGAAGTCCCCTTAATTTCTCTGTAAGTCAAGGGAGGGTCATCGGTAGCCCACGCCATATCGTGCCTGTTGAACGGGATTGCATAACGGCATATAATGCACCCAATGTAAATGTGCACACAGTATTGCACATAACAGCATGGCATACGCCAAGGTATTTGCACATGCAAGGTATTGCCCTAGAGGAATTACACATAAAGTGATTTGCCTGTTAAATTGCACCCAGTGAATCTGCACTCAATAGAAATTCGCCTAGTGGGACTTAACCAAGTAGACATGCACCCCATGGAATTGCGTCCTATTAAGTTGTACCTAATGGAATTCCACCCAGTACAATAACATCTATTGGAATCGCACCTGGTGAGATTGCATTCCTCTCGGAGTAAAGTGCAATAGGTTCAATACAGGGTACATTTCAACTGATTCAACAATACCACCAGATCCGTGGAAATTCTGAAAGATGTTTGAAAAACGCTTTTTTCGAGCTGCTATTTCCACCGTCCGAGTGTAGATAAGCTCCGGGAAACCGAGCGCTCAAATGGAAGCAGGTATTTGACGTTTAAGGTCGCACTACACGTTTGCGTAGGTTACCTTTTTTCGTGGTTTGTTTCATCTTACCCTTACGTTTTACGCAAGCCCAATGCTCTGCATGCATTTCCTTACGTTTTCCAATGAAACCGAGCGGTTTTCTGTAGAAGCTAACGGACGGTTAACGCAGGGCAATGTAGGTGTGTATTGCCGTATATATTTTGTCACCCGAAACGCAACGCATTGGTAAAACAACTTCACGTGTATTGTTGTCTTAATGCAAAGCGATGAAGGCGTGTATTGCCGTTTTTATTTTGTTATCCGAGACGCAAAGCATCGGTGAGAAGGTGTAAGCAAACGCGTGTTACCTGCTTCCAATGTTTCCTTGAAACTTATTCCGTGGCACGTTTTTTAGGTTTTGTTTGCTTTCCTGATAACTCTGTAACGCTATCGCCTTTTGTGTAGACAGAGGTGTCGAAAAAAACTATGTCTATGTGTAACTTCACGAGTATCGCGGTCTTGTTTTGTTTCATTTTGCCCTTGCGTGTCACGCAAGCCCAATGTATGTATGTGTGCATGCTTATTCGTCTCTAAATAAATACACCACCAATATACAATAATAAGAAACACATTATGATTATGAGACAGGCTGTACGTACAAGACCTATTTAACCTAAGACACAAAGTACGACGTAAGCTTGTCACCTACTTAAAAAAGGAAATTAAAAGTGAAATATAGATGGGGAAAAAACGTATACATTTTAGGTAAAAGACATTGTATTGTATGTGCAGTAGAGTGTGATAATAAGAATTTTCGAATGGGCGTGGAAACGCCCGGTCCAAATGGGTTATCTCACTTTACTGCGCATATACTCTATATAACTCACAGCAAAAAAATAAACACAAAATTACGCATGCATAAATAACGTACATATTTAAATAGTGGTAATAATATGGGCCTGAAACCTTAAGTAGTGGGAGACAAGGTCGGCATAACACTTGCGTGCACATATTACAGAAAGGTGATAGGTCGATCGTGCCTCAAGAGCTAAGGTATAATTGCTGGCTAATGTGTTCGCTAGTGCGCTCGACAGAGCTCAATCCTACAAGGTAACAATGTGACAATCCATGCGTTATTGAGGTCCATCGAGGGCAGTTTCCAACACTTTCTAGGTTAAGTTCAGCTATTGTATGTACCAATAAGTGACTGAGAATGGTTCTGTAGTAAAGGTAATTTGTAAATACCATACCATGGTCATGGCTTCTATAAACTACACGTATTACTTTTGAAGGGCAGACGCTTGTACAGAAAGTATTTTATATATTTACGAAGGTTAGTCTATATACAGATTTTTTTGCAAGATCCACAAACTTATGAAAATCGTTCTTTGTAGTTTAAATTGGGTAAAACTTTTGTATTGAGATATTTAGTTTCTGCAAATGTTTTTCATAAGCATGAGATATAAAGGTAGGGGGATATTATGAAAAGAGAAAAAAGATTATAGAAAGTAAAAGGATATTAACAAAAAAGATAGAAAGGAAAGTTATAAGTAAAGACAAAAGTACATACTGTTAGTGCAGAGGGAGGGAATGAAGTAAAAACCGATCTCTGAGGGGTATCGTCGCTAGTCATTTCAAAGGCGCCATTAATTAGTATAAAACAGCTTGAGGTTATTCGCTGCGGCCTGCTTCCACTTTATTTAATATATTGAACCTAATGATTAACATGGGAAATAAACAGGTCCTATCTTTATTGTCATTTTTTTAGGTTTTTATTATTTGCTACGGCCTGTCCGTGAACCCACCGGGGGGCTCGTACCCAACAACCGTTGTAGTGGCTGCGGTATCTGTTCTATGTTACAGCTAACCGCGAAGTGCCTTGCTGAGGGGCGAGCTCGGTGGTGAAACGAAGCATCGAACCATCGGCCTACCGGACAATACGATCGCGTTTAATCAACTGAGTCACCGAGCCGGGCTATCTCTATCGTCATTCTTTTTTGCGATATTGTTCCTGCTGAGACGTTTGCTAACTCTGGATGCGTCGTCAATTCGTGGTTGACCTGAAAATATACAATAACAATGCCTAATATGACTAAAGATCTAATAACCTAATAGTAGATGGCTTTTGAATTTGCCGTGAAATTCGCGTATTGTTTTGAATATTTGTATTTTCTTCGGTATGGAGTTCCGAGATATGGAGGTAGATTCTTGTGATATGGATTTTTTACGAAATGGTATAAATAAATTGTATTATTGTACTATTTCTACCAGATTCATCATTACTTGACGTAAGCGCCTTGTTAAAGCACTCTGAAAGTTGACCAACGAAATACGTGCACATTATTGTGCCCAGTTCTAATTTTGCAAGATCTTCAATTCGAAGAAGCTTTCTAGAATTAAATATATCCTCTACATTATCATCTTTGCCCCTTTTTGTATGTCAATCTTAAAAATCGATTACAGACACTTTGTAGTTTTTGGTCATTGTATTCGGTCTGTGCATCCAAGTTGATGCACCATAGCGGAGATAACTTTCAATAAAAGAATCATAGAGGCTTAATAAACACGAATCATTCAGATTGGGAGAAATCTTTGTAACTGCGCATAATGAAGCTTTGGTTTTAGAAAGTATATGTTTAGCGTGTGGGGTCCACGATAAGTTTTTGTCAAATATCACACCTAGATAACGAATTTGTTTGACTCGTTCCAATTTTCTCGAATTTTATGCTATGAAGTCGGATACTCTTGGTGGATTTTGTTTTGTTACACTGAGGAGCATGTATTTTGTTTTAACCGTTAATTTGTTAGCTGCCATCCAGGCGTGGATGTTATCGAAGTCCTCATTGGCCTTGTGCATCAAATTTGTGATGTTCTTACCGCTAAGATAGGGAATTGTATCGTCCGCAAACATGATGGCATCGAAATGTTGTAAAGCATTGGGCAAATCATTTATCATAATTAAAAAAATTAGTGATCCAAGAATCCTACCTTGGAGAGTCCCTACAGTCAAGTCCCAGAACGCGCTGGATAAAGTTCCGTCATAGACTACAACTTGTTTTCTATCTGCATGCATTTCTTTACGTTTTCCAATGAAGCCGAACGGTTTTCTATAGAAGCTAACGAAGGGAAATGCAGGTGTGTATTGCCGTTTATATTTTGTCACCCGAAACGCAATGCATCGGCAAAACAACTTCACGTGTATTGTTGTCTTAATGCAAAGCGACGAAGGCGTGTATTGCCGTTTTTATTTTGTTATCCGAAACGTAAAGCATCGATGAGGCAACTTCGCGTTCTTGGTTTGTTTTTCATCCCCCCCCCCCCCCCCCCCCCCCCCCCCCCCCTTCACGCAAGCCCAATGCTGTACATGCATTTCCTTGCGTTTCCCAACGAAACCGGTTTTCTATAGAAGCTACCGGAGAGTGCTCGTTTGGTTGCGTTCATTTGTAGGCATGTGAACACGGTTAAAGCCGTTTATATTTTGTTACCCAAAACGCAACGCGTGGGTAAAACAACTTCACAAGAATGGCGGTCATAAATGCTATCACAATCGGACCAGGTTTTGAAAATCCTCCAGATATTACGATAAATTAGATAATCTCGCCCATATCTGAACTGTATCCCAGATCTCAATTTAGTGGTATATCCATCCAGCTGCACACACACGTGTTATTATAGGGTACATCCATATAAAACAAAATGTCTAAACCTAAGATTCATAC
Organism: Styela plicata; assembly: GCA_963675895.2. Lineage (NCBI taxonomy): Eukaryota > Metazoa > Chordata > Ascidiacea > Stolidobranchia > Styelidae > Styela > Styela plicata. The sequence goes on from OZ023139.1 coordinate 1,205,909, forward strand.
TCCTAAATCTGGATATTCTCTTATACTGGTTGGGGATCTAAAGGAAAAAGACAGTGACACTCCTTGGTTGCAGAGGATAGCAAAGTGACAAGAATCCGGTTTTCCGTCGAGTATCTGACAAATCTAATCAATTTTATTCTTGTGATTGAAAAATACTCAATATCCGCAAAACCCGGTGATATATCGTAAAACCTATACATTTGACAACTTTTCTGTAGCTGACATACTGTCAAACTGAATAATCGTATAGCAAAAATAAAACATTCTGTTAGAGAGATGCTCTTCAATAATAACTATAGCAATAAAAAAGATAATATATACTTTCAGTTTTTACATTATTTTAGTTTTATACACTTGCACGTGATGAATTGAAGAAAATTAATAGAATGAAACACAAAACTTTAGTACCTATGGAAAAAGATTACACAATCTCATCTGCACCCTTCATCAGTGTATTACAAAATTATTGAAGAACACTTTGAGAGTTGTATTTCAATTCACATGTTTACTGGATTAAAAATAAAATTAATAAAAGTAGCAAACTTCAAGAAAACTTAGAAAAGGAAGATAGAACTTGATAGCTCAATCTTGTCTGTAAGCAGCCGAATGGGTAGAATTAGCAGTGGTACATTTTGATAGACTTATACGTGTACAGCAAGTCGAATATCCTTCTGGATCTTTTCAACAGATTCGACCTACCGAAAAGAAAGTTTTTTTTTTATCTACTGTATTTTACCAAAGAATAATTTGGAGATGAATATATTGATTCTCAGTACACAAGAAGAAATTCAAAACAAAGTAAAGGATAAAACATATTTCTTGTTGCGTTGAAAATCCATTACTATAACCAAGTCTGCAACTCATGTTTAACAAAACAAAACCTCTGATTGGGAAAGCTAATTTGCAAGAATGATAAAATGACGAATCAGCTATAAATGCATAGTATAAGAGAAACAAGGCAGAAAATTTGATGACACTTCAGTATAGCAATACAAATTTGGAACAGAAAACATTTTGCAATATTATTGAACTTAAAAATGCAGTATAGTTGAAAAACAGACACATAAATGTGGTTAGAAAGAAGTACTGACCGAAAGTAACTTTTTACGAAGAAATAAAATATGGAATATAAGATTTATCAAGTTACCAGTGTTTGCTTTTATCGGAGAATTTATCTCAGAAGCATATGTGCAAAAATGAATTTAATCATGAATAGGTTAAGATTTGTTATTTTAGACATTCACGAGTGCTGTTGGGTGTTACAGGAAGTTTAATTTTTTTCGAAAACCTCATAAATAAATTTAATTTTGTTTGAGCCACAGATTACTCTTACTTTACAAATTATGCTTTTTCAATTGTGATTAAGCCTGTTTATTGGGTTATTAATAATATTACCACTCTAACACAACTAGCAGCATTACGGAACTGCTCAAAATACCACATGAAGTAGCATGGCTAACACGAATGTTATAGCATAGTTTAAATGTGTGATATTGGGTTTAACAAAATATTCATTCACATATTTCGTTCTTACGGAATCATTAAAAAAGTAATTGGTAGGCTTATGATAAGTCATGATATCTGTAGGCAACAAACACAATATCAATTTTCCAGAAGATAGTTTTGCTCAATTTGACACTGATCAAATATGAAACATAGTTTCGTCATATATGAGCCATAGACTGATTACGCCTCAGCACCATTACTTGAAAAAAATCATGCTGGAACAGAGGTTATATGTCTATTTTTAAAAAAAGATATAAAATATTAATACAGTCAAATGAAACAACCCCAATCAGAAATATCATTTTATAGAGCATAAGCCACAGATGAAAAGTGCCTCAACAGCACAGCTTATACTTGTCATAATTTGTTCTGGCTAAATTTTTCTATTGTGAATTGATAGACAAGGACAAAATAACACGTTCACGCATTTATGTTTCATCCACCAATACCTAATCATGCAAAGCTTCAAAAAACATAAAAAATTACTACAGAACGCATTCTCAATTTTTGAATAACTGTATCTTTCATAAATATTTCTACAAATCGTTTTTGATCATTTTTCATACAAATCAGCATCATGAGTTCTACTAATAAGACATATAAATTACCTGTTGATTTAGGACTGTATGAAACAATCAAGCCGAACTACTATACTTGGAAAATTTAGCAGAATGATTTATATCAGGTTGAAAAATAAACATAAATGAAAATTCCAATTGATAGAATAATAATCAGAAGAATTCGCAATATAATAACTGCTCTGGGATCTTGCTTAATACTTGTTATTTTCATGATGCTTTGCTTCTTTTCTTCATAACTCTCATATTCTGTAGTTGTATCACTGTATCCACAAAACCATTCATATCCTTTCCTCCATATACTAACTTTCCCTTCATTTTCCAGCTCATTACATGGTTGTAAAATTCGTTCATTAAATTCTGTTAAAAGCATAAAGCATTAGAGAACATACAGTCAGAAAAGCAAGCAAGGAAGCACATAACTCCAATGTTTTCACCGAGCAACAATAACACAGGATCAAGTGGACAATCTTGAGATCTTCCAGTTTTCAGTGACAAATGAACCAAGTTTTGTTCAAATCATTCTATTGAAAAAAGATTTTTCAATTCCTAATTTTTTCATTAATTTTAAGCAGTTTATAAAAATTTCAGGATGTGCCCACCCTTTGATTGTTCTACAAATAATTACACCCAGGTTATTCATTATAATATTTGACCTTCATACTCTAACTTTGTTTTTTCATCATTTTTAATGGACAGACTAGTCATTTCAGTTTCATCTTCCAATAAATCAGTTCTGCGTTCCTTCCAATCTTTTGTCCACCAAGTGATTCGAGAAATCTATTAAATAAACATGTGGTTTTACCAAAAACTGTCATGCCCCTACATTTTTCAAGTATGATTCATAAAACTTAATACCAGCATCACCCAGCATATAAAACCTTCTTCTTTTCTGATTACATTTTACATCTAAACTGCGATCATACATTAAGTATATGCTACAGATTGACAGCGCAATCCAGCATACTTGATCCGGAGAATCATATTCTATATTGACAGTTTGTGAAATACAAATATGTTTGATTATGCTTAAGTAAAACATATAAAGAGCCTAAATTTAATGGTTGCAACAGATCATTGATCCTCAGAAATTGTGGCAAGGGATGCTTTCATTCAGGTACAATAGATTGAAATTGAATTTGTTTTTGTCTTGTCCTGAATTAGTTCAACATGCAGCAAAATCAATGACTGATTTCATGTTTAAAACTCTACGAAGGTTGAATTCACTTTGCACAAAATGTTTAGTACAGCAAATTCTAAATCATTTGGGAATCTCCCGAGATATCATTTTTGCAATGACTTCATATCGAAATATTCACCTTGGCATTTATCGCTATTCCCTGAGGTACAAACATGTGGAAGACATACATTTTAATTTGTAAACTGAAGTGTCAGATTCAAATAATACATAAACATAATCTATGTAGTAATATATACCACAGACAGCACCACATGCCAGTACAGCTGCGGCTCTAAATGTTGCGATAATTGATTTATAAACTATGGAACAAAGTCTAGGGTTGGCTAAATTGCTTAGATTGACAATGAAAATATTTTGTTCTCGGATTCAAAATACTTTCATAAAGATATTTTAAACTAATAATTCTAATCAATATAAATTTGTACTTGAATCCTATTTGCTAAACATTTTCTTGTAGAAAATATCACAGAAATGATATTTGAGACAAACTAGATGAATATGTTCCGGCATGAGTTCATATTAAAACAATGATTAGTAAAAGTAACTCTGAATAAAACATAAATAATAGAGACAAAAACTGACAAAATGCTGAGTCGAGAGAAGGTCTACGTCAGATATAGTTAATAATTATGGTGTCATACAAATGAATGCTAATAGCATAAAATGGCATTTCAGTTAAGGTAAAGTAAGAAATGAGCTTTTTATTTGTGTACCGCACCCATATTTGGCATATGCACATTTTGCAACATCTAGAGACAAATGAGGAAATCATCTAGTTTTACATCCATCCTTGCCACTATCATATTTAAAATCTATTTGGAATTTTTTATGAAATATATATGGAATTTTCTAGATCAAAAAATTTACCTAAATTGTGTTAAGGATAGAAATATGTATGTAATAATACAAAACATCATTATGATTTGTCAATTAAGTCAGAATTATCTAGACTGATTGTATCTGTTGCTCAAACATAATTATACCTGTTGTTTGCTGGGTTTGGTTGTACATAGACTGACGACAACTGCAACTACAATAGTGATGGCAAACACAATAAAAGCGAAATACATGAAGTGAAGTCTTCCAATCAATATCTGATACCATTCAGGCCTACAAGGAGAAAAACACTGGTTTGACCTTATCAGAAAAATTTCGCCAATTATTTTTTGTTAAGATGAGTTAATGACAGATCATGTCGATAAGACATTGTTCATCTTTGGCTCTCACTTGACGAAACAAAATATACGATAGGGTAACTTATCCATGATGTCTCATGATGCAAATTGTAGCTGCCAAGATATTCAAAGCATAAATCGCAAATTACTCTTTGATACTTGATAGTATGATTTTAAAGTCAATTCCGTCAGAAAATTCATTTCAGAAAAGTGATGTTAATGTGTCTTCTATTTCATTGAGGACAAATATTCTTATTCCTATAAAATTGCAGTTTTAGATAGATTACAATCCGGAATAATCTGAAAGAATACATATGGTTGCAGTAGTCACATAATGTCGAGGTATTATGAAGAGACTCTAAACAACATATGACCACTGTAACCAACAAGAACAAAAAAAAGGTTATCCTATATTGCAATTTACCTTTTATCCACTGTGAGACAAGATCCAGCATCTGACTGATAAGCAAACACAATAATCATACGAATCAAACCAACTGCAATACCAGACATCAGCCCCCAGAATGCACCCTTTGTAAGAAAATGAGACAAAAAGGTAGAGGGTGACACTAGAAAAATCAGTTAGACGACAATAAGCATTTTTTACTTGATTTGAAACTGGCAATTTATGCTCTGGAATTTTCCGTGTTTGATGATTCATCTTCCTAGTTTCAAATATTACTTTATTACTGAATGTGCATGAGCAATTCAAACACTACATCTGATATTCATTTTTTTCGCATGCGTTATTTAAAATTATCAATTTCAGATAATATTTTGAAATGTTTAATAGTAATGACACTCAGGTAGGAAATTCCAAACATACCTGTTCATTACATCGAGTCCACAAGATTGCAGTCAAAAACACAGCAGCAATCGGCGGAGACAAATATCCACTAATTTCTTGAATGGATAAAAATAGTTGACCACCTTGCAATGCAAGCATAAGTGGAATCTGAAATCATATACCGTTACAAGCAATTACAAGAAGAATGTAAATAGAAGTTGATAAGCAGTAACAGTAATAATATACTCTATTTAATTAGAATCAGATACTCTATGTCCATATAATCTATTTAGTTTATCCCTGATTGCTGGACCATTTGCCAATCATGTTTATGACCACATTAGTCACATCGACCTCATATGTAGTTTATGTACTTTGTTTTTTTTTAATGGCAACAAACTCCTGAATGTAATATTTTAGATGGAATTAAATAGACTGTGAAAGCAGATTGAATAGTCTGTGCGAGTATTATAATAATGACATTTGATTTTTTCAAAGATATTATAGTATTAAAATTACAATGTAATTGTTCAAATATCAAGTCATATTCCAATAAAAATATCATGTTTTTATTCCACGAAAATGTAAATTTATTGTAAGCTTCCTTCAAAACCTGGTTCAAATTCTTCACACAAGATTAAAGTGAGAGCCTGAAATATTTTATTTATAGTTTTAACATCATCTCATCCATGTATCCTTGTGATTACACTCACACACGGATCCAAGATTGTAAACAAACAGAGGGATAAATTGTCTACTGCAAGATATCTAAGAATCGCATATCATCATATTTCCAAAAAATTTTTCGAAGCATACATACTCATATGTTCGATTTGATAAACTTATATTGTTCTCACAAAGGTTATTTTTATTGATAAAATTTCCTCACCCAAGCAATACTGAGCCCAACCATAACCAACACCCAGACTCTGCCGACAATCATCAATTCACGGGTTCCTGCATTTGTTCGAATTACCCTCTTCCAAATATCAATGGTAAAAATAGTACTGGCACTAAAGTAGAAAAGAAAACACAGACATCTTAGTTTATGTTGATTAGGCAGACCATTAAAAATCCGTATGTCTGTTTGCTAATTTAAAAATGGGGCCACTGAGATATATTAATAATACAAAGTAATGTACCTAAATGTGAGTATAAATTATAAGCACACTTCAAGAGGCGTATACTTACTAACAAAAACATTATGTTAAGAGATTGTCAAATCTAATACAATAATTAATAGTTCGTTTGAAAAATTCAAAATCGCAAAATCAATATATCTGAAAGCAAAAATGCAAATGCTGTGCCACTTTGACTTTAGATATCTAAAGTTTACAAATCTACTAATGGCACTGACAAGCATTGATTGAAAAGCCTCAGATTACATATTTACATTCTGGCGTTTAAACAAAAATTTTAAAAGGTATGCATTTTTTTTGAAATTTTGTTTGATGATGATTCCAACGATCGAATATTTCTGCATGTTTTTTGCATCTATTAACTACTTTAAAGATTAGTCGACATATTTTCACCAAATTGGACACATTTTGTTCAACAAAATGTATCGAGAACTGTGCTCATGACTTGAAAAAGTGCAAAGGAAGTTCGTTCAAAAATTCACACTCTTGAAATTTGAGACAACATTGAATAATAATACACTACATCTTATTGTAGCTTTGCAATTGAGGGGTCGTTAGTAGGTGGGCTCCTTGCATCCAATCTTACCCAGGATGAATTTCAATAAATAATAAACACATATTACAAATATCAATGAGCTGCAAAATTTGTAACAGACTACGTACATTCATATGACTGGCAGAATGTCAGCTACTACTACAAAAATGTCTTTTTGAGAGTCTAGAAGTTGTACAAAAAGGTTCAATACCATCAATACTGCTATGAAAAAGCAGTATTGATGGTTTTGAAGGTCTTCTGTCTAACCAGAAATAATGATATGGATATTTTGGACACCCAAGGAAAGACAAGATTCTTTTATGTACCTGTTGAAAATAGAATCCAAATCACTCATCAATGCAGCGATCATAACAGACATCATTAAACCTCTTGCACCTAAGAAAATAGAAAACATGTGTCATAGCACAATGTTACGCCTTGTATCAAACTTGTTAATGAGGAATAATGTAACTTGCCTCAATTTGATCTATTTTTATTGAATTAGCAATTTATTAAGCATGACACACAGACTGACTACGCCTCATCAGCACAATCAATCAGTGAATCAAGCTTGACAAAAAACATGTGAGCACTAAATATTTCAGTCTGGGTTAACCAATGCGGCATATCATATTCATATCCAGTATAGGGAGTAGGTGTATAACATTGCTGCACAGAATATTTCATGCATCTAGTACCAATAATCAATTCTCTACCAATTACCGTTACGCCTTATTCTGAAACGCGAGCATGGTTCTGTAAATGTTAATTCCTGATATAGTATTGACAACAGTAGGAAATATAATAATGAAATGATCTACAATACCCTAGTATCAAGATGTTTTAAAAAAAAACTGAAAAGACCAAATAAGTACGTTTTCTGCAAAGTAAAAATATTACCTGTTGGCATGACTCCTAGTACAAGTCTGGGAAATGCAATATTACTACATCCTGTAGTACTTTGACAAACTTCATAACAAACGTCTGGATCCACGCAAGCTACCTCATCTACAAATATTTAAAGGAAAGTAGTAATAAAATAGGCAATATTTTGTGAAAATTCCCACAATCTTGCACCAAAGCATTGACAGTGAATCTGATTTAACTTGTTACATGAAACAATGATTTTCTTGTGTCATTGGTCAATCAACGCATTTCTTTTCACGTTTCTATATAGTGTATTAAACGGTCGCACGTGCATGTGCCTCTAAATTCTGTACTATTTCTGTAAGAGCACTTGTTCAAACGCAGGTGTCATCATTGTAAACACCCAGTTATTATATGAAGGTGTTTTATTTATTAAAATTCACTCTTGAGGCCGGAAACAGTGCCTAAAAGGAATGAACTAACGGCCACTCAATAGCAAAGAACTTCTACAAGATGTAATATCATCAACCGCAGTGCAAGCAGAAAACATTTTCACTGAACCAATCTCTGTGCAGTGAGGATATCAGCTGCGGGCAATGTTGAAACCATCTACCACTTCTTTGCTCCCTTTTAGTCTCGTCTTACGACATGCAGGAAGTATGGTAGTACTATTCTACCGTCCGTACCTATAAGGCTAAAATGATGTTCATAATGCCCAGTGACCTGAATAGTTCAAACAGTAAAGCATAGGGAATAGGCTGAGAGTGACACATATCTGAATCCCCTAACGTGGGTTCAAATCCTGCATGGGATGATTCTACGAGATAGGTCAGATGAATGCTTCAGGGTGCATGGAGGCTCTTGTGAGGGAGAGGACAAGTCATATTCTCAGCTTCCCTTTCCCGCAGGCTAAAAATGAAAATCCTATCCTAACCTAATATGCAGAATAACATGCAGGCAAATAAGAATTCCTGTGTTTTTCAACACATGATTATTTCAGGAATAAATCCTGATAGTTTTGTATAAAAGAACTTTCATTTCACTTTTATGCTCACTATTAATGAAGTTAATATAAGTTCAGTGCATTGGAAACCATCAAGAATGTTTTACATAATAGTAGGGGAACTTTAAGAATACGTTTAAAATATGCAGATAATCTCATTTAAGAAAAAAATGCTGTTTACAAGAGTATATGAAGACTCTTAAAAAGTTCTTTGCATGAACAAGAATAAGATTCTCATACTTTGTAAATTGTATATGTTATTTGCACCACTGGAATGATTAATCCAACTGTGGCTTTACAAATTTTTTCAAAAAAAAAATGTAAAATCTTCTAAGAAATTTATCAAGCATGTGGATTGAAGTAATATTAAATATTCAGACACCAAAGATTTCTTTGATTCCTGCTCACTTTGAACAGTTTTTTTAAAAATGCTCATTGTGTCATTTGTTGAAAATGTACTAATAAAAAATCATAACAAAAATAAAAAACAATTTTTGTTTCAACACTTCATAAAAAACAAAGACCTTTGCTGTGTCATTAAATAAATTGTCAAATAAACCTTTCAATAACTTCAGCGCAGAATTGAATTGAACAACATTGTGCCATTTCCTAAATCACTAAATACAATTAAAAAAATATCATACCGGTATATAGTATTCTGCTGATCATTCCTGGCATCACCATGATAAACATTGGTAAAATTTTAATAAATCCAGCAAGTAGAGTTGCACCTTGTGCGTGTGACAAACTTTTTGCTGCAAGTGCTCTTTGAACTATAACCTATGGATTTAAAATTGGACTGATTATATTTAGTAAAAAATAAAATAACCGTGAACATGAGACGATGAGATACTTAACCCATCAGAAATCTATTTCATGGATTACACCTTAACAGTGCAATTCACCAGTGCTCCAATCTTGAACTTGAACCAATGATTTAACTATTGAACGATTTGATATATTTTAAAAATATGTAAAAAAATTTTAACAGAATGTTTCAGTTTTGTTTATTATTCAAACCAATACAGTACATAAATCTTATTTATGATCTTATATGCAATCGGAAAAAAATCAATGCATTCACAACATGGCAATGTTTGGGCAAAATCATAAAAATTGAGCAGAAATAAATGACCCCATGTTTTTTTTGAATCGAATCAAATAAACAAGCTTATCAACTAACCTTGCGATGAAGGAAACTTGCTCACAGTTCCATAAAAAATTTATTCACATAACAACTTATATGACTGTAATATTAAGATTATTATTAATATCATGTCATATTGAGCTGCAAACAATATTTGTACTTTGATCTTTGTACTTTTATATTAGTGCTACAACAAACTAAACACGAATAGACATATTATTTCCTATAATTTTACTAGGATTCTCGTATAATCCTTTATAATATTTCCTTAGTATTTCAGATCAAATGTTAAGATGAACAAAAATACTTATTTTCAGCATGTTTTTTTTGTTATCAAAATTCGCTCAAAGCAAGATTGCAAGAGACATTGCATGTAAAAGTCTCCCTATACTATTAGTGTTCTGAATGAGTGCAGAAATAAAGTTTCACAACATAATGAATCAATGCTATCACAAAGCAGCATGAAAGTATTAAATTTCGAAGTGCAGTGGAAATGAAATATTTGCTGCATAAATTTGTTTTTGACATTATGCAGATGTTTCCTAGCAATCCAACACAAGGATCGGTAAAAAATGAGAGAAATCCCCCATGAACAAAGGCCAATATAATATCCGTAGAATAAATCTTGCGACATTGCAACAAAGTCCCAAGTAAGGTGATCAAAGGTCAAAATTGAACTACAAATATTTTAGAATTTCATTATTATGTAGATTAGAATTATTTCAGAACCCATGCCTGCTGAACTATTAATATAATACTGGCAATCATAGTCCGAGAATATTACCAAACATCTTTTGTTAAGTATAAGTCACTGATAGATGAAGCTGTCAAGGCTTATTTGTCGCTCATTCTTGGTAAAATAACACTTTTGATATGGATTGATATACAATTAGAAAATGAAGCAGGATGATATTATATATGTCCATTGAACAAGTTAAAATGTGTGATTTTATGACAAACAATCCGCAAAAGCAAACCAATTATCTAAAATGTACGGTTTGCAAAAGAAAATCCCCAATACCAACATTCTATTTTTTTTAAAAAGGTAACTACAACTGACATATTTTAAATATTGCGCATATTTATCTTTAATATTTTTACACAAGCCATGTCATGAATACTAACCACACCAAGGTGAGGTTTCAGTTCACCTTTTTTATTATTAATTTTTTTAAGACCCAAACAAGGAAGAATACAGTTAATTTACACAAAACATGACAGCATTCTGGAGTGATTCAAGAGCGAAAAGTTACAAAAGTCTACTTTAATTCTGAGATTAGGTGAATATCACATAAAGAAATTTCTGGAACTAACTGCTTATATATGTTGTAGCCCTGTATCATTTATTACATTGTATCTAGTCGGAATAGCAGCTGACTTTTGAATGGGATGTTTTTCATTTTACATAGGTTTGCGTCGTCATGTCGGTGGTCGGTATTATAGTGACATTCAGATGAGCTCAAGTGCACTTAGTAATTTTAAAAACCAGCGGTCTAAAAAGGTAATTTTCAGAACATTTTTCACAAACCTGGTCAGTACACCAGTACCAGATAGAAGCTGGCGTTTGTCCAATCAAAAAACCAATCCATGGCATATTTTCATCACTTGGTTCACGCAGCATTGTAAATGAATCATTGTAAGGAACACCACAACCTGAAAATTTTTTTAATAAAATTACAAAGAGGAAATACAAAAACTCAAATTACCAACTGTTGTCCCCTGAACCATACATTATTTTCCTATATAGTCATTCAAGTCATTCATTCTCAATCATCAGTACCTACTGATATTGTTTGCACAGGTAAATTTGCTCTATGCAAGACTGGAAAAAGCATCCAAGAGTAATTACTACAAAACATAGCCCCAGCCACTGCACACTACATTGCCTCTTGAACATGTAAGAAATAGACTAGTTAGAGCAACTCTAAATGCTGCTCTGACACGGCCAGTATTAATAATTTATAATTATAATATTACTATTTATAAATCAGTATAATCTCAGGAATTTGATACCGTGTTTAAAGTTGATGTAAAAAATTTGAATATGAGCAATTAAAAGCATGGAGCAATTAAAATTAAATTTTATCTCATATCTGTATAATTTGTCAATTCCTTACACCTGGTTTATTATGCTGAGGCTAATATATCAGCAGGAACTTATGCTCCTTATCATATTATTATATTTTATATATATATATATATATATACGCAACTAGCTGTCTTGTCACCCTTTGGTGTCACTTATTCAAACCTCACATGTTAGGATAGGTCAACTCAATATTGATTTTTTCCCCGTTTAATATGCTAATGTAAAATTGTATCAAGAATTCAATGTAAAACTTAATTGAAAAAGTAACTACCTGAGCAGTTTCACAAAAAAGTACATGAAATTGGGACACATAAATTTGTATCCGATGCGTTGCATTACGTTTCGAGCAATAAAATAAAAACGGCAATACACGCCTGCATAGCTTTGTGTTAATCGTGTTCACATGCCTACAAATGCAAAAAACAAAACGAGCACCCCACGTTAGTTTTTATAGCAAACCATTCTATTTCATTGGGAATCGAAAGTAAATGCAGGAAGAGCATGGAGTAAATAAATAAAACAAACCTAGAAAAAACACAACCTACGCAAACGTGTAGTGTGACCTTAAGTCAATACTAGGAAAATAAGATTCATCAATGTCAATCAGATTGCATGGAATTCGTGCTTATTACGCATTATTTACCGAAACTTTCACTTGTATTATTATTATCAAACTAATGTCTTATTTTGTCAACTTTTCAAATATAGATCTCTACGTCAACAAATGTGATATTGCATAGGAATGAAAAAAATGAAAGGCAGGCTCGATTGCAGAGCAAAAACCCCATCTCGTCCTGACCCATCGAGGCCGTCTACAAGCGATTAAAAAGGGCTTGTGACATCATAATTTATATGTTTTTTCAAATGCTCCACCACAATACCATTTGGGCAGACAAATTACTCAAAAATTTTGTCACGTCATGTTGGCATGTAAGCATTTTCTGAAAATTTGAGGTCAAACAGTTTTATTGCGTCAGAGGAGTTATGGATAGAAATTCGTTACTGACGGACATGCTAAATATATATAAAGACAGATACATACTGATATATGTTAATTATTATTATGATAGGAAACAATCACCTTCAGTTTTTCCGTCAATGGTACTTTGAGGAGTTGCATTCATATATTTCTCTTTCATCCCTTCATATCCTCCAACCTGAATGAAACCTTTGGCAACAAATAGAAGATGAAATATTGAAGAAAAAAGATGTTAAATCAAGGAAAATATAAAATTTTAATTTATTTGCTATAATGAAAATACTCAAATATATTGAGTATTAGTTTTCATATCTCTTTCACAGTTAGATAAGAATATTAATCTGTAGAAAAATCTATTCAAGTCAAATTTTACTCTGTAAATAGTCGGACTTCTTCAAACAAGAATTTTAAAAAATATCTCAGTAAAATTGACAAATATAAAAAGTTTGAGAAACGATATTAAAAACGATGGTATATTTTAGCACAAAGGCCTTATACCTGAAACAGTCAATAGATTTTATCCAGATCAAAAAATCATAATATTTGTTGATCTGGTGTTGTCCGCTCTAACTCACTTAAAACAGTAAGGGCAGTTGCACCACTTATCATCAGTACAGCCTGTAAAGTATCAGTGTAGATGACAGCAGCCAGACCACCAGTAACAGTTAAAATTGCAGTGATGAATATCAACCCGATCATCGATAAATATATATTCCAGCCAAGAGATTGTTGGATGAAAAGTCCACCAGAATACAAATTGACCTGCCATTTAAATAATTAAACTCCTTTCATGTCTGATCGATGCATGTTTTCAGACCGACCGCTGAGGCACCAGTTATTTACAAAAAATAAATATGTATTATGATTTAATCAACCAGAAGGACACATTTGTTATTTAACTTTCGATAACATAGATAATTGTAGGAATTGTTTATTTGAGACACTCCCAAGCAAGTAGCCAGAAGGACAGAAAATTTGGTAGACAGTGATAAATAAATTGATAGAAGGTGACAATGAAACAAAAAAAAATTCCGAAAGATTTTACATATTGCCTCCTACCCATGAAAAAAACTCATATTGTAAACAAATGCGTCCATAGATGGACTGTGCCTAAGCAGCACCATACATCAGTGACACATGCGTGATAAAACTAAACTTTGGGTTGGTGTGGGGTGGGGCAAGGTAACTAGACATCAATCAGCTAAGGCTGGAATAATGTTACAACTAATACGTTTAGTTTCAAACAATGAAATATCATGCTTCAATACTACTTTCAAATACCAAATTGACAACCTCAGTTTTTACAAAAGATATGTTATAATATAAATCATAAAAATGTTCTTTATAGAAATTTGACATTATTACCTCAAAACTATTTAAAAACAATGATATAAAGAAATATACATGGCACTCACCGAAACTTTGGTGAATATATAAAGCAGTAGTGACAAAATCGCTATCATCACTCTAAGTCTACGTCCACCAAATCTTTTTGATAAGTATTCAGGCATTGTTACAACCTGACAGTAAATAAAAATATAATGAATATTTATTAGTGTCGCTTCACTACATCGACATACATGTATTCATAGGGTAAATTTGCAAAATGAAACGATTTTAAAAATAAACGGAAAGTTTTTTAAACAGAATTCCAAAGAATAAACTACTTTGAAGGCACACCACACATCGTAATTTACAGATACCATTTCTCAAAAAGAGCTTCCTTATTGTCAGGATTGAGTCACAATCCAATCCCTAACAGCATTTGACAAAATCCTCTTGGGTGGATTAACTTAAACTTGGAATGTGCAAAGAATTGTGTCACTTGACAGAAGTCTTGTCAGTAGGGGGTAATAACTTTTACCAGACTTTTTTCTTCATTGAAATTCACTTTAAGTGTAGCTGGAAGCAGTGTCTTAAAAGAACCAGCTGACGGCCACTCAATGGCAACAAGCTTACAAGAAGATGGAGTACCAGCAATTGTACCCTTTAAGTGGAAAACACTCTAAATGAAACTTAACCGCCCTGGTAGAGTGTAGTGAACGGTATCTGGCCTGGGCGATATTTGAACGATCAACCACTTCTTCTTTCCCTTTTAATTATCTCTTACGGCAAGCAGTTAAAGATAATCTTCCCTAATGATTTACAAAAAGGAAACATATCCGAAAGTCAAAATTGAAGTGCCATTGCATCAGTCAAATTTGAAAAGTATTGAAAAAAGTTAATAGAGCATTGAAGTTTTAAGTTACTCTGTGTATTCTAACATATAAATTACTTGAATAAACTCACCCCTCCAGCAATGTAGACTGGAACAAAAAAGAAACCGAGTAACTGCAAAATCATCAAAGCCTGAAATATACATAAGAATGAAAGCATTAAAAAAGGGACACATGGAAGAAACCACAATACCAGCAATAAAAATTGTGAATGTTTGATAGCGATATAAGATTATGGATATAGTATCAAGTCGTGCTAAAACAGCCGAAAGTTTATCGGATCATTTTGCAATAAATAAATTATTTTTATATGGAGGGCAGCCACAGGAAATACTTTTACGATACCTTGCCTGAATAGATGAATATTCCAGAATTCCAATAAAAATTTATCGCCATCTCCAAATATTTGCAAAAGAATCATTCAGCCAAAAATTGTACAAATATGCTCAAAAAAATAATTTTGATTACCGTATTTTTATGCTTTCGGATCTTTTATATTCACATTTCCAATAAAATCCCAATTTGAATAGTTCTTCTCTGGCAGCAACATTAATTAAATAGGTGATTACTGATACTTACAGTAATAAGTCAGTATTTGTGTTATTTTGGGCACCCGAGATTGTCTAGGTAGAATTTTCAAAATTTACACAAACTTGGACAATATCAATAGAATGATAAAAATGAAGCCATACATTAATTTCCCAAGCAGCAACACCAAGACCAACAGCAGCACCAGATCCTGCTAGTCCAATAAAATGTTCACTTCCAATGTTGCTGACAAAAAGAGAAGCTCCCACCTGATTAAAATAAATACTATGTTAAAATACTATGTTAAAAACAGGGCAGAGTAGACTGTGACTAACTCTTTTTTCTTCTTCTGGTAGAGGTATCTCAAACTCTTTGTATGATTTTTTTTCAGTGAATCAATTAGGGCTTTAAAGTCATCAACACAGATAATTTCATTGCAGTCTATGATTTTAAAAAGATATTGGTCAGTTTTACAAAACCCCTCCTTTTTTGTCACTCATCACAGCGAATCACCCTGATCAAGGCCCATATCCAACAGCCCCTTACAGACAAACATGGTTACTTATATAGGGATGTTACAAACTTTCCAGTTTGGCCAAGCCTATCAAAGTTATTAGTTGAGTGGTGGACGTGGATTAAGAAGTCGGACTTGTGATACCAACATGATACCTAGCAGGCAATCGCACCCACAATGTAACCGAAAAAATTAATCTTGCATAATAGAACAACTATTTGATAGATCTTTTATTATTTATTTATTGGACGAGTAATTGGTATAGTAGCTGATATTCTTTAAAAACAGAAAAATATGCAAAAAAAAACATAATTAGTGTCGTAGCTACTTCAGATACAAATAAAAATGTGCTCTGGCAGTAAATGAAGGCTTTGAATTGTCTTAACATATTCCCAGCATGTTGTAAGGAGAGACGATCAAATGAAAACAAATAGGTGATAGATGGCCTTAACATTGCTTGAGTCAGATACCACTCACTGAACTTTATTACTGTGGTTCAGTACAAATAGGATTTTTTCGCGCAGTTGCTGGTACTAAATTGTGGCTGGATTCTTTGACCATTTCAGTGACGGTTTATTTCTGTTAGGCACTGCTTCTCCTATTCCAAATGAAAAAAAAAGTTTTAACTGAGAAGGTTAATTTCTTGCAAATATTTATGTTGCGGTCAATGAGTCAAAAAGATAGCAGTATGAAAGAAAGCATTTAATTTTATTTAAGCAGAGCATGAATCATAAATAATTCCGATTATGAATTTGATTTAAATAAAATTAAAACAGTTTAATGGAATGTTGTAAAACTCGAAAATGTAAATACCTACAGCTGAAATCAGCTCAGTAAATACAAAAGAAAAAGTTGTAACTAACCATCATCCAAAGCATAGATCTACCAGCAAGAAAATATCCTGTGACAGTACCCCTGTTAGATCTGCACATTGCCTGTTGGGAAAAAGGGGAAATAACATAAAAGCCAGGAATAAATCACACTACATTTGTTGAGTAAACATCATCAGATATAATGATAAAGCACTAAAAGAAAAAGTCATATTATTCACCCATCCAAATATTTGATAATTTTAAAAAGTATTAATTTTAAAAATATTTGATCTGATAAAAAGTGAACCAACATGAACATGTATTATATCCGCTGCCACTTATATAACAATGTTAGTTATGTTGTGAAGATGAACATTTCTGGTTCCGTCTATGACACTCTGGCTCACTGCCTAGGTGTACTAGATTTGGACAATGAACATAGCTTCACGAGCATAAACTTAAAAAAAATTTACAAGAAAATATTCAAAATCCCTATCTACTTATGAATTTTGAAGTTTTTTTTTGTGAAGTTCTTACACAAAATTTAATAAAGATTCACTAGCAACTATCACAAACGTGAAATGCCATATATATTTGCACTATGGATCTTTTTATTGATATTGTGCAAATAAAATGCTACTACTTTGATTCATTTTATATCTTTGGCAATAGAACTACTACCATTGTATAAAAATTATAATACAATAGTCGTATTGACAAAGATTTAAAGCAGAGCATTGTAATAAATCTACATTAAAGATTTTATTGCATATGATGCAAAGGGTGACAAACATCTTTTGTTGGATCTTTGCTTGTTTTATCTCATTATGCATTCTTGAAATTATTAAAGTAAAGAAAAAATACCACGCACAAATGGTAGTTTGTGAAAAACATCCAGTATCTACTTTCAAAAATCTTATTTATTTCTTAGAACTGTACCCATACTTTCATCATATTTACAACAATTTTATAATCCATATGGGATGGGATAAGATATTACAGATTAGCGTGATAAATGTGCTGCAAAATGTCTTATCTCGCCATTCTTATATCCCAGTTGTGATTGGTTGTGACTACCGTAGGTTTGTCAACTCGATCAATTTATTTTAGTTCAAGCACACAAGTTGTATCAAGTTCAAGGCAGTTTTGGGACTCCAAGTGGTCACATTTCACAATTACAGAACTCTTTTGAAGTTCACAATTACCGGACCTGTTTGAAATTCTGCAAACAATTCATGCCAACTTTGTGAAGGTTTTATAACTCAAATTTCAATCAATTTAGTAGAACGATATAACGCCATAGTGATGTATAATAATAAATATTCGAAAACCAAGTTTAAGAACCCTGGTTATTACTGAAATGAAATCCCTATGATTGACCATACCTTTGCAGCTACTTTCAAATTTATTTTAAAACCACTTTCTGTCATTAGATTTTATAAGAAGTGGTCTAACTGAATAGTTTTATTTTCTACAAGGGTACAGAATGTTTGATATATTTGCAACTGAAAAGTTCATTTGTAGGCAACTTCATATATTTTTGAGACATTGCAAACTATTTTTCTAATGACATTACCTAATCGGATTGCTACAGTAACAAAAAAGCAATTAAACTACCACTCTTTGGCAGTAATTTATTGGTGATAATTGAATAAAAAATGACAAAATTAAGTTTTATCAATATGGACTGTTGATGGGTGATTATAATTAGGCTCTGTCCCTGTCCGTATTTAGTAGGGATGCAGCCAATTCAGTGTAGGGACGTAGCCTATTTGGTAGGGACATAGCCTATTTGGTAGGGACATAGCCTATTTGGTAGGGACATAGACTATTTGGTAGGGACATAGCCTATTTGGTAGGGACATAGCCTATTTGGTAGGGACATAGCCTATTTATTAGGGATGCAGCCTATTTAGTAGGGATGCAGCCAATTTAGTGTAGGGATGCAGTCAATTTAGTGTAGGGACGTAAGCCTATTTGGTAGGGACATAGCCTATTTGGTAGGGACATAACCTATTTGGTAGGGACATAGACTATTTGGTAGGGACATAGCCTATTTGGTAGGGACATAGCCTATTTGGTAGGGACATAGCCTATTTGGTAGGGACATAGCCTATTTGGTAGGGACATAGCCTATTTGGTAGGGACATAGCCTATTTAGTAGGGACATAGACTATTTGGTAGGGACATAGACTATTTGGTAGGGACATAGACTATTTGGTAGGGACATAGCCTATTTGGTAGGGACATAGACTATTTGGTAGGGACATAGCCTATTTGGTAGGGACATAGCCAATTTGGTAGGGACATAGCCTATTTAGTAGGGACATAGCCTATTTAGTAGGGACATAGAGTACCAAGGTACCAATATTTTAAAAAAGGTTGTTGAAATACCGTATTGATTAGGTATTTTCTGATGCTGAACGAAATCGTAGATTACTTACATAAAGACCCACTGCAACGACGAAGACAAAATAAAGAACAATAGTTACAATGTCCCATGTGTCCAACTTAACATAACCTCTGGTAGTTTCTGTCATGTTGGTTGCCGTGGTGAACTCTTGTTTGTGAGCTGTTGTAGATTCCATCACTGCTGTTTTTTAACTGCATACAACAAACTGGTATGATACTACAATTAGCTTACCGTTCTACCGTACACAAACTGTATTTTAAAGCAGTTATAGATAGATATACTTATTATATTATATTTTGATTCATCCTCAAAAATACAAAGAGGAAATAGCACAACAAAACTAAAAGGCAGAGAATTTGGAGATTGAACAAAATCAAATAAAATACTTAACAGAACAAGCAAAAGACTAAAAATATTTATTAACAAACATAACTTAATACTATAATTCACAAATAAACAAAGTGTCGTTGGTGCAGTTTAACATTATTGCAGTTTTAATTCTAAAATTCAAATATGTTTCGAATATGCTTGGCTTCTTTTTTGTGCTCTTGTTTTCAAATCATAAATTCAAAATTTCGTGGATCTTTCTTCTCTATGAATAAAGTGGCGGCAACACAGGTCATACACGCACATGGTTGGTGTTGAAAGGACGTCACAGTAGGGACTGATCCTATCCACATATTTCGTACTAGTAAAATTGAATCCAGAATACTAAATCTTATTCCCAAATTAAATTTCTAAATCTTGTTGGAGATAAAACCAAGAATATAGCTTAACTATATGAAGAACCACAATCTCTCGCAGATACAAAATATTCACATGTAGATTATATTAATAGTATGAAAAGCAACTTTCAGAACAATTACAAAAAATATATAAAATATAATTGAGAGAAAACGTCGAATTTTTGGATTTTGTATGGGCCATAAAAACATCATATAAAACAGTAAGTTTTCTTCATTTCATCGGTGAGTCAAACTTCCTAATGTCTGAGATTGTCCTCCCCTGCTGGTTATGAGTTACAAATATAGTAGCGCATTTAGGGGACACTTGTTTATATTCACACTCCCCTAAGCTCCTCTGGAAAATTAACAATAAAAAAGTAGCATATGCCAATTTTGAATGATTATTCAGGTGAAATTGAAAAGAAATAGTAATTTTCCCGTGCATTTGGCTAAACCCTTGAAAATAAGAATGATGTTGTGGATAAGAATTTATTTTTGACTGTTGACAAAAAATCAGTGTTCCTCCCAGAAAACTACTTTGGATCTGCCACTGATTACACAGAATATTAATAAAAGAGGTTTTGATTTTTGCTATTTGATTTGCCTTTAAGCCTAATCTATGCATAATTCCATTCAAACATTTTCCGATAATCTGATATGCAAACTGCGCCTGAAATTTACACGTTGAATCAGAAATTTACAGAGCAAATCACAAAATGCTATTCATTGTAGGTGCTTTATAGCATGAAAACCGAAATATTCCAAGCGCCTTCAGCGTGCAGTAATCATACAGCTATCCAGTCAACTTAAGGTCTTGAAATCCAATTTAAGAAAAATCTCAGAATAACTCCATTTTTTAGTCTTTATATTGGCAATGCCAATATGACAGATGATGTCATAATTTTACCATAAAAATTTTTCGGACTTTGCTCCCTCTTAAATGCATTTTGTCTCTCTGGCCTGCATTAGTCACCATAGAATTAGAAGTGTATTTCAAACGTTTGTACAGGTAAAGCTAACTGTGCACTCATTTGATTGAATTTTAATAGAGTGATATATTTTCACCAAGACAAGGTCCAATGTACACTGTGATTTTTTTCATGATTACAAGTTGACCAATGTGCTATATGTTAGAGTTCAATCAATTTCACAAAAACATAGTCTGAACTAGCTCAGAGCTGGAATTGATATTCAACCGCTTTTATGTATTGTAGAATGCAGAGACTCCCTGGAGCCTTAATAGCTATTTTGACAAAACATTAGGTACTGCTTTTGCTTAACAGTTAATTTTTGCTCAATTATAATAGCCTATTTGGTGTCTCCTGTGCTCGCAACCAAAAAATCAAGAAATTGAGATTGTTTTTAGCTTTCAAAAATGCTGGAATGTGGTTCTTTTTCAGTGTTGGCTGAGACAGGTGACAAGAGAATCAATACTAAAAGAGGTTTTAACAAAAAACAAAATATAGTTGACTTAACTTAACTTAGTATGATAGCAGGTTCTGGATTAGTCTGTAGTAGAATTCAGATGGAAATCTCTATCTCAGTTAAATGTTATGTTTCATGCCATCATGATACCATACCTACCAAGATAATCCAGGTAGCATCCTGGAAGGTACGGTGGGTGTAGCATAGTGAATAAGAAATCTTTAAACAACTTAGTCAAACAAGTGGGTTTAGTGAAGTTTAGAAGGGTACCGTACCGAATGTCATCAAAATAAAACAGACAGAATATTCTCATCCTAACTTGGGGGCGCTAATGCTGCAAGCATCTGGCATTATCTCCCGGTTAGGATGAGTCGCTTCCAACATGAGAAATTTTTATGGCAATCGAATACACAGTATATGCTGTATGGTACTAAGTTCCATGAGACGCAAAGAAACGGTAAATACTCTTTCCTAAATTGGATCATAATAGGTGCAACTAACTTACAGACGCCTAAAGCACGCGAACGCGACGACGAACACTCTCCTGCATGGGAAACCCTCCCGTTCTATGTTGCGTTGGAAAACGTGAACTTGCTAGATGCAGAGCATCGCGCTGGTGTAGCCGTAGAATGCAAAAGTAAGAATAAAACTAAACCTACGCTATTTGATAGCACGCGCGACTCTTTGATTCTCTCGCCCACACACGCATGGGTGCACATGTGCCAGCCACTTGCGCAAACGAAATAGTCTTTTCAAAATGACGCTCCATTTTTTATATTGGTATAATTATTTGCTCGTAAAGTCATATCAGTACAAAAAATCTTTGCTGGATCAATAGAGGATATATCCGACGCGATTTCCGGTAAGCTCAATTAAAATATAGGCCGCGAAAAACCGTTGGGAATACTCATCACTGACTACTGGGTTCGAATCTTGTGAGGAATGTTAGATACGCGAGAGGTCCGCTGGACTTTTTCATATAAGCGCTGTATAGTGTGTATAGTACAATTTTCCAGCGATTCGGAAGTAATATGTCTTCAGAAAATTCTGTGAATGTTGATGCATTTGACAATTTTCGGGAAAGACACCTTTGCGTCCGTGTTTTGTGTTGTTAATTCTGGCAACGTTTGTTGCGTTGTTTATGACACAGTTAATTGTGACGTGTCCATCGCACCACGTGCTTGTTGTTGATTGTTTAATAAACGTCAGTCTGGACTGGACCTCGAATAGTTTGTTTGCGGCTCTGTTGTCTGAATAGGAATGGGTAGTCTTGGCTGTTTACTGGCGTTGTTAGTTTATTATGATACTTTAACAAAAATTTCTGATTCGATACACAAATTATTATTGGTACTCGATTGGATTTCGAAATTGAAAGATATTCGTATTTGACCACTCCTAGTCATATCCAGGGCGACTGATGAATCCTGTTTTTTCTCTTGGCAGGACAAAAACTCTGGGACTCTTCCTCTTTACCAGACACAGACCCCCACAAAGAAACATATTATTTTTTACCAAAAGAGATATCATGAATGATTGAATATTCGTCGAATCTTTTTACTGGAATTCATTTCCTTTCAGTGTTTTGAGTATAGCTGGCATTAGCTTCCGTTTGCTTCAAGAATTTGTCACTGTATAATTAGATTTTGAAAATTGAATTTGTGATGATTTCACGGAGTCACATGGTCTTGGTGTTATATTTTGTGATTCTGCTGCACATATATTATTTTCTCCCCAAGAGAGATACCCAAACTTACTTAAACGAAAATCGTAAATTTTGTATCACTTTGAATAAATCTTTTTTGGATTCAAAATTGTACCTTTATTCAACATGTCATATCTTGTGATTTAGATGCATAATTATACCTCATTTTCATCATACTTTTTACATTACTATGTTTATTTATCTATTCAAATACTATGGGCTATGGTAAGAATTTTTACACTAAAAGTTTGCATTTATGCCTTCGTTATTATATTTAATTGAAATGTATGATATGAGTTTAGGAGGGAGTTGACCTGGATGACCGTATGCTCGTATCGCTCTCTCCCACTCCATACAGAAAATCTTTCATGATTATGTTTATTTGTGATATCTGTACCGGCGCTCGGTGGTTTCTGTAAGCGCTGCTTACGACTCCTCCTGCCAACGAGGTCCACGCATAGCAAGAATAGAGAAAATATGATACGCCAAAAAACCACCATCTCCGATTCGAAATTGGTATCTGCACGAGAGGTCGCGATTCGCTACATGGTTAAGCGGTATTCTAGGCTTTCCTCTACAACAGAATAAAAATGAAATACTATTTCCTCCATTTTGCGCTACATTCGAGGCATCTCTGAATTCATTTCACGGGTGCCCGATCAGCTCAATCGGTAAAGCGTTGGATTACGTTTCGTGCTACGCGTCTCTAACGTTTTTGGTTCAATTCCGTGAGGGATGATTATATACGAGAGCAGTGCTGGTGGGCTTGCAAGGCGCACGGTGATTAGCGTAAACACTGTTAACGGGTTCAGCGATGATCTTTATATTGTGATTATTTCATTGTTTTTTTTATCCCCAACCCACCGAGGCGTATTAGTGCAAGCCACTGTCTTTCATTTTTAGCTTAGCTGTGAAAGAGTTGATTAAAGTCTATTTTTGATCCCGGTTACCACAATTTAATCAACTCTTTCACAGCTAAGCTAAAGTGAACTGAATAGTAAATACTAGATACAAGGCAACAATTGAGCCAGACGTAAACAAAGTAATCAACCAATTATCACAATTAGGTACTGAATTAATTTTGCCACATTCTCCCCCGCCAATTTTTAATTCAATAAAATGCACAAAATAACATTGATAACTAATAACGAATTTAACAGTTTTCGATCTTACAGCATTAACTTAATTGTCCTCCAAATAGTCTGATTTACACACTCGCATTGAGGATTACCAGTTGGGTGGTAGGGGGTGGTTCGACTAGTAACTACACTTCTCGACGTCAGGCAGTCTTTCAGCTCTCGAGACATGCAGCAAGATCCTCTGTCGCTGTGTATAAAAATTGGCAACCCAAACAAGCAGAATAATTTTACTAAGCAATCGATAACAGAAGAAGTGGGCATATTTTTGCAAGGGAAAGCAAACGGAAATCTTCTATATTCACCAACCACAAAGAACAGGTAAGGATTGCCGCCTTTGACCGGACCCTTGAAATCTATGCTAACTCTTTCCCAAAGACGGGTGGCTTCAACCAAATTTCGATCAGGCAATCGATAAAATCGAGGCTTAAAAATCTACCTTATTCTGTCAAAGAAAAGTTTGTAAATCCTGTCAAATGTGCGCTGAGCTGAAGATTTGGAACAGGCAAGGTTCGACAGGACAGATACCTTCGTTCTGAACTGTTGCCATAGGAACAGTCTGAGTAGAATACATGCAAGATTGTTTTTGCGCCCTCTCAAGAATATCAGCTTTATCAAAAGCAGTCTTAAAATCAAGAATTGTTTTTGGTTTGATAAAGCAATTTCTAGTCACCGTATTGGCAGTGGCGCCAGAATGTCTCAAACGATCTGTACTACATACCGAAATAAATGGAAATAACATTAAAGCGCTATTAGATTCTGGTGCGTCGGAAAGTTTTCGTACCGCAGAAATTGCTGCAAAATTACTGCTCAAATTTTTACCTGTGAACTCTAGTTTGTTAATGGCATCCACAAAATTATCAATTAAAGTCAGTGGCGCTGCCAATACTCCCTCAAAGTGTGTGGACAAATATGATTTGGAGTTTGGCTTGGTTGGGAACTTGTGTGCCGATGCTATTCTTGTTCAAAACTCCATGCAACTACACGATACAGTCACTTTCAAAATGGGAAGTTCGCGTGATGCTTTAATTGTAGAAAATTCTTCCAAATCATGCGGTATTGCAGCTTCTCATGTCCGAACTCTTAGTCTTTTCTACAATTTGCAAAACGATTGTCGTCCAATTGCGACAAAATCACGTCGCTTCAACAGCAATGATAAAAACTTCATTCGAAAAGAAATTGCAAATCTTTTAAAATGGGGCATTATTGAAACATAACACTCTCCTCGGCGGGCTCAAGTTTTGTTCACCAAAGATGAACGCCATAAGCGACGAATGGTTGTTGATTATTCCCAGACAATAAATAGATACACTCTGTTTGATTCTTACCCCCTTCCTCGGATTGATGACCAAGTTAACCAAATCGCAAAAGGCAAAGTTTACAGTACTTTGGATCTTAAGTCCGCCTACTATCAGATGGCTCAATGTAAAGAAGACAGGGCATATATCGCTTTTGAAGCAGATGGCGAGCTTTACCAATACTGCAGGCTACCCTCCGGGGTTAGAAACGGTGTTTCTATTTTTTAAAAAACTATTGATTCTCTTATAGAAAAACATAAATTGCGTGGAACTTACGCTTACCTTGACAACCTAGCTGTAGTTGGTGATGATAAAACTGATCATGATAATAAGCTCAGAGCTCTCTTTGATGCTGCTAAAGCTGAAAATTTGACTTTCAACTCGAACAAATCTCTTATTGCTCAAAGAGAAATCGATTCGTATTCCTTACGGCAGTATCCAACCTGACGCTGAACGCATGAGGCCTTTGTTAGAATTACCACTGCCTACTACAAATAAGGAATTGAAAAGAATCATTTGAATGTTCGCGTATTACGCCAGGTGGATGCCCGATTTTTCTTCCCGTATACGACCTCTTTAGCCACTTATCACTGTCTCAACCAGCAATGGATGCTTTTGAGTCTCCGCCAAAGCTTGCTTACAGCTTGTTTAGGCTTTATATGGGATGATGAGCCTCTTTGTGTCGAATAAGATGCTACTGACCACGCAATCGCTGCTACTCTCAGTCAGTCTGGTCGCCCAGTGGCTTCCTTCTCTAGAACTCTATCCCCCACTGAAATCAAATATTCCATAGTGGAAAAAAGAAGCATCTGTAATAATCGAAGCGGTTCGGAAGTGGCGTCATTTCCTACACGAGAGGCAGTTCATACTCGTAAACGACCAAAAAGCTGTCTCATTTATGTTATCCCAAAACTAAGGGAAAATAAAGAAAGCTAAGATTCAGTTGTGGAGAGCAGAACTATGCTCTTTCTCTTACACCTTCAAGCACAAATCGGACAAAGAAAATGTTATGCCCGATACACTCTCCAGAGTATGTGCTTATATGATCTCTTCTCCTGATTTTCGTAAAATTCATTCATGTATCGGTCATCCTGGTATTGTGAGACTGACTCACTTTGTACGAAGTAAAAATCTACCTCATTCTGTCGAAGAGGTAAGAAGAGTTTGTAAATCCTGTCAAATATGCGCTTGGGCTGAAGATTTGAAACCGCAAGGTTCGACAAGACAAATACCTTCGTTGTGAACTGTTGCCTTGGGAACAATTTGAGTAGAATACGTGCAAGATTGTTTCTGTGCCCTGCCAAGCATATCAGCTTTAACAAAAGCTGTTTTAAGATCAGAAATAGTTTCTCCGAGGAGTCTTTGTCTAATCGAAGGAGAAAGAAGGCCACTTATGAAAGAGTATCGTATCATTTCGGATTTATAGATGTCAGCTGATACTGGTTGAATATTACAACACGTGTAGAAATTCTGCAAGGCTTTCCCCTGATTTCTGACTAAGAAGTGCCGGGCATAGATAACGTTTTTAGTTTTGAGGTACACCGATTTCAGAAGTTTTATTGCTTCATCAAAAGACTCTGCCTCTTAAACACCTTAAAAAATCTTAGCTGCTTCAGGTTCATTTTGATCTACCTTAAGTCTTGCTGGCTTTAACAGCTTAATAACATATTATTGAGAAGTTGATTAAATTCTAGTCTTGATTCTAGAGTTGTACTTTGTATTGTATACTGCTATAGGTTACCACACACTGCTTACGGCTTCACCAACCAACCAGGTTCACGCGCAGGAAAAATGAGAAATAAGATAAGCAAAAATAATTCACCCCTATTCAGAACTGGTATCTGCACGAGAGGCCGTGTTTCGCCATATGATTAAGCTGTATTTTCGGCTTTCTTTCCCCGCAAGATAAAAATGAAATCCTATCCATCGAAATTGGCTCTTGGCTCTTCTGCAATCACAAACTAGTCTTAAATACTTTTGTGAGATAATGGTATTTGATTTGGTTTTCTCCGAGTTGTGTTTTGTTGATATTTTTTTAATTTTAAATAAGAAGGAATTATAAAAACAGAGAGTTTGCGATGAAACTGCTTTTTGACACAGGGGCGGGATTGTGGCCTTTATTCGGTATGATCTGGCTGATGTAATCCGTTTCAATGAATAATATACAAGAACGATTCCTGGACTTTTGTTATACCAGCTTGCGATTTAAGTCAATAAGAATTTTAGTCTTTTTAGACGATACCAAAATTTTTGCTCATACCGATACGAGTACCGCTCTTCAAATGAATACAGACTTACTTACATAAGGTAGAATATGTACCGCTTTCAAATGAATGGACTACTATACATAAGGTTGTCCATTTTATATACAAACGTAAACTGCGATCAATTTCAGTGCAAAAGTTGTACACTTGTACAAAACCTTCCAGTACATGAACTGAATGACATTTCATTTGCGTATTCCAATACCATTTTGCTAGATAAAGCAAAATGGAGGATGAATGGTTTTAAGTGAATTCACGAGAAATACCCCAAAATTTAATGCAAATTGGGCAAATATCAGGCGTGAGAATGCTTTTCAGCTACTGCTAGAACAAAATTTTGCAGATAATTTGGTAAAAAATATTTCGAATTTTTATCTGAGCTCAGAATAACCCCAGAGTGTGTGGCCACGGATGTATGAATCGCCGTAATTGGAACATTTTACGAGAATCCAGGTATGAATTAAAAACTTTTTTCTGTGCTTTTAGAGCTTTGATTTACCATATTGGACGCTATCAAGATGGAAGATTTGAAAAGCGAAATTGATTTGAAAGAGACTTTTAGTCGATATGCTTAACTGAAAATCGACATCGAAAATTTTCATTTCCTGGCCTGGCCTATTTTGATGAAATCTTGAAAAAAATATCAAACCCTTGGGGAAGCGAGATGTCCCCTGTGCTCCGCCGCCAGTGTCGACAACAAATATTTTTGAACAGTTATACCAATTGTATATCAATAACAGCGTATTTAGGCAGTTGCAGTGCTATCCTTCCCCACGTCTACTGGAAAAATCGTAAAATGAGCTTTTAATTGTCTCAAAACGTAGGAAATCCCAAAAATTTTCACGCACCTACGGCGCACATCAGTAATGACACGTGATTAGTCAATTTTAGCCCTTGTCGTCCCATTCTAAAAAAATGCGCCTACACCCTGATTTTTCAGCTTATTGATATATTTATTTTACAAAAATATTCTCGCTTGTGGCGCCGAATATGACGTCATATTTTATGTCACTTTTTTAAACATTTGCCTTTTTTATCAAGATTTTAAATACGATTATACACTTGAGTGATTACCGGTTACTATAGCGAACCAAGTCGCCAGTATGCACTATTGAGTCGTACAGTTGATGTTGCGATTGCTAAACTGATTGAAAACTTGCCACAGGAGACAAATCATACTTGAAATTCTCCTGACGCCACTAAAGTACAAAGAGCTGCACGAAATGCAGGAATAGGAATTAGGAGCCCCTATTCCTGATATAGGGCTATTAACGCGAGTTTTAAAGCCTTGTAGATAAACACGATCATTAAAGTAGCGAGAAGGCAAGGAACTCCAAAGTGTAGAGATTCTTGGAAAGAAGCTTCTTGCATGAAACTGTTTGTGACATTGTGTAACCTGCAAGTGGAATCGTGTTAACCGATAAAAAATTTTGTTCGGAGGAACGAGAGCAGAAAGCTCCCTTGAACAAAAACCATTATAATATTGGTAAAATAAACACAGTGAGGCAATGTTGCGGCGGTGTGGCAAACTTTGCAGACCGGAAGAAAGCCCAGGGCCAATCATATTGATCACATGCCGTTGAATACGGTCGAGCATGCCAAGAACAGTGACACTGCCCCAAATGTGGCAGCAATACTGCATGCATCATTTCGGGAGTGGGATATTGACGAACTCGATATATAGAACCTGCTTTCATTGAGCTATACTAGGGACATATTCATTCAATTCTTCCAACGAGACGAATATTTGAGGATTCCTCCAGAACAGTACCAGATAATGAAATTTGAGCTGTATTTGTATTAGTGTAACGATTACTTGATAAAACTTTGGTCTTCTCCGAGTTAAGATTTACATGACAAGTGTTACCCCAATTAGATACTGTGGCCAAATCACTCTCAAGCGATTTTGCCACAGCCAGACGTAGTTCCGGGAGAGATTTGAGTTGAGACAAGAATATAGAGTTGTATCATCAGCATAAATTACGACCTCATATATCAAATTATCAGCCTGGTCATTAATATATATCAAGAACAAAGCTAGACCAAAAATAGACCCCTGGGGGACACCGAATGAAATGGAATAATTTCCTGAACGTTTTCCATCCAAAAAACATTGATCTTGTGTTGTTTGCGGCATTCGAGTTCTGGTATCTGTGGAAGTGACTGTGTTTCAACTGTGCTGGTTAATTTGTATTCTGAATAAGTCATAGCTGCAAACATACATTTCAACTATATATAGTCTGATTGTCTGGTGAATTCCTGAGTATCAGCAGTAGCGTGAACTTTCGTATTGTGAAAATAAACCCATTTTATATTCATTTGCAACTTCTCAATATAGTCAGTCAGCAATTTTAGAAGATTGAAAGATTTAATTTAAACATTATTTAAAGTTCACTTTGTTACGTAAATAAAGTTTCCTCTGAGCAAGTCCGAAATCAGTGCTTAAAAGCAACTTAAATAAGAAAGAACTACTACAAGATAAAATTCCAGCAACTGCCGTCTAACATCACATACAGTACTAGACCACTATGATAAAGTGCAGTAAGTGGTATCTGCTCTGGACGATGATAAAATCATGTCCACTTCCTTGTTTTCTTTTAGTTCCTCTTACGACACGTAGAAAATACGTTAGGACCATTCTAACGCTCGTACCTACTGCAGTGAAACTTCAATCTATATCAATGTTAGTTAGTATATAAATAATTATGAATGGTTGATTCCGGAGTTATTTTGGAACAGAAATCCAGTTCTCGAAATTGAATTACTTGTATTAAACTAATGTAGATTTATGGAATAATTTTATCATTTGAAAGGAAATATTATCGCAATATATTTCAATTAAAACACTACACAAAAAATCGTTGGCGCAAAGGGGGAAACATCGGTTCTTAAATCTAACAGTGACTAAAAGAATACACTGAATCTTTCTAAGGATATTTTGTCTGTAAAATTTTTGCACTAAATCATGATTGTGTTCAGCCGAATAGATCGAAGCAGTAATTACGATAATAGGAGGCACGCCACGTTCAGGGTGATCTGCTCAAATCAGTGGCTGTAAAAGAAGGCACTTACAAGCCCTAGTGTATATACAGATTTTTAATATTTTTTTTGTAGCGATATAAAGTGGTAAATTTTTCCGGCGGCGCCCATTATGCCATCAATTTTTTTCGGCCGACGAGTGCGAACCATCAGTTCCTTCTAAATAGGCTAGTGCACTCGCTGTAATTTGGAAGTTTTTTGCGCTGATAGTGTAGTAGCTGGTACTACATTTTTGTTGCAACTATTTGCCATTTTCAAAAAATAAGCCAGCTATGCAGTATGTCTCCCATGTTCCTGATGATTTACATTGAGGTTTGAATTGGTAAAAGTCAACTATGGCATTTTATGGGAGTTTCTTCTCATGTTCTGTCATCCTTGGTCAGACCGTACTATAGCCTCACGCTGACCGTATCGCTACTCGAGTTTCGGTTATCCATATTCACCATTCGTATGATAAAGTAATAGAGAACACTACTACTACTGACGTTTTGTGATCTATGCAGAAGCTACCCTGACACAACATGCCGCACGGAATAGCACGTACAACCCAGCTAACAAATTTATATAGTCACCACATGCTATGTCGTGTTTATGATAATCATTTGATCACCATAAGAATCTGTGAACACTTTTTCGTCAGGTACATTTATGGCAGAGGCTCATGCTTTACATATGCCTTGTGGAGAAATTCCCGGAGTTACGATAAGGCCACGTGTTCTCTATTGGAAATCTCCCCACCTATTCAAACCACCTCACTGCCCATAACAAACACGCAGGACCTTAAGCTTGCGCAGATACTAGAAATATTATCTTCTCAATTCTGCAGTACCCAACCTTTCGAAATGACAAGAAAAAATCCCGTTGACATCAAGTTTGTACATGTAAAAAATAGGAACTAATCTGTAAAATTAAATATCCAATTATTAGAAGTGGTAGGATGTTTTCTCCACAGCTAAGCACAAGCTCCACTCACTGCACTTTAATATCACGGTTCAGTTATTCGACTGGAAGTGCAGTTACGCATCTAAATTTGAAAGAAGGAAGTTCATTGTTGTCAATCCCATAATCAATCACGACAGAAGCATAACAACGGTCTTGGTTTTTTGAAGGTACTGATACTTTTTTACTGCAGGTATGGTTGCTCTTATATTTTAGTTTAGACGGGTTTCGAAATTCACTATATAAATAGAATAATGTTTCAACATTTCAGATAAACAAAATTGCTGATATCTGACCAAATTACAGCATTTGAACTTAAATCATGATTTCACTGGAGAACGAATCATTCATTGAAAAATCAAAATATGAAATCACTTTTGATCTGATTCCTAGAATATTAAACTATTTTTTTTAACGAAATTCACTCTGGGCAAGGGCTTTCTTTAGTCGCCTCTTCCCGAACGCACATAAATTTTCATGATAAACTGATATATGGTACATGAAAAATACATTTTTTGTTGGATCTGAAAATTTAGGAAAATATTCTTGTGGATTCAACATGATGTTTGTCATATGACAATTGTCATCCAGTATGCACAAGTCCTATTGATAAGACAGATATCCACTAATGACAACAAGTAAGATAGTTATTGTCCCCGAAGCGATTGGACATCAGAGGAAAAAAGGAAATACATCTAAGTTGGTTAAATAGGTATATGGTATCCGTGTAATTGCGACATGATATTTGACATACGATAATCAAAATCTAGATTTCTCAAGTTGCCATACGGTCAGCTTATGATGTGTTTGCTTGGCCAGTAGCCTTTTACTAAACGCAGGCAAATTTTCATGATAATCTGATATACGGTATCAAGCTTCATGGAACCCTAAATATTTGGTGATATATATTTCACACACGTTAAGTAACATTAGCATGAATTAAAATGTGCTAAAAATATCTGAACTTTAAAAAAGATAATATAGAGCATGGTGGCCGAATTTCGTTTTTCTTCGGGTGTGTGGGATGTTCATGTAATTTTTTTTGCAGATGAAAGAAGCTTCAAAACCATGGAAACTGATACTTCGTTGAAGTATTGATGAGTTTAAATCTTTGTTATACAACTACATTATAATTATTTGAATTTCGATAGAACCCATTTCCTTCGGGTTTCTGGGTACCTGGCTTTCTGATATAGAGAAACTGTATTCACGGAATTTTGTGGAAAGATTTTAATTAATCGAAATTAGTCTCGTTTTTTAACATATTCCCAATCATAATCATGGCCCGTGTCAATTTTACAACATGAAATGTGGAAATTTCAGAAAGATCCTCTTTATGTTGCATAAAATGATATTTGAAAGTTGAAAAAAAATTGAAAGAATTTCAAAAATGTGTCCACCCTAGATTGTCTTCTGAACAGGGACTCTATTATTCTGTAAATCCATTTGCATACCTTGAAGTAACAGAGCTAGGATTTTACGGAAGACAAAATAAAAATAAAATTTGTTTCAACTTCGACTAAATTTATTTTATTTCCAGCATAACATAGAAACACTGAAAATGTCGCATGTTTATTTGAGTAAAATAACTGTCATGATAACTCTATAGTTTGTTTATAAGGAAATTTTGGATTTCTGAAAGTGGATTGCAGAGTGCTTCTAATAGCGAGCTGCGGGAATTTCCATTTAAACAGTGGAATTCAATTAATTGGTAATAGTTGGCGACGAGTAATTATTTACAAAGCTATTTTATTTGCCAACAGAAACAACATGTTTCTGCTTACCTTGTCACATAGTAACATAAATGGGGGCCTCTCAGGCTGCAGTTAACATCTACAGCTAGAATGTAGTTCTGTGCGTATTTAAAAGACATTAGGCAATTTTTTATATTCATACTTAAGGTTAAATTCATTCATACCTAGTTTGCGGAAACATTCACATATAACGTTAGTTAAAACACTTCCCGCTTCTTTCTATGATTCTCGGTCAATCTTCATTTTAACGTGACACAACAGATATCGGACATTTTCAGCTAAAATTCTCGTTATTGTTGTGTGTATGATCGTATTGTAAGTTGAAGCATGGGTCTAGTCTAAAAAGATTAACTTATACATTTAGCATACCCTGCAAGGATGCAGCAAAATTCAGCAACGAATTCTTACCTAAATTTATCTTAATGATCAGATTTGATCACCTTTTTTCACATTGACCACATAGGGGAATAGTCTATTTTTTTTTTTAGATAGCCTACACAAACAATTTTCACTAACGTTAATTAGGCCTAGACTACACGGTCAACAGGTCAATGATCAATGTTGTTAATACTGAAACACTGATTTGAATTAGATCCGTGACACTTTTCTTTAGTATTTAACTTATCTCTTTCGTTGCTCTCTCTTACCTAGCGTATAGTCCGGACAGGTTGTTCGCCTTGTCAGTTGAAAATCCCATGAAGATGGGCGGCTCTTTCAGCTCATACAAGTCCACGGCAAAACTTGATCTTTGTTTGATTTCTCATCAATGTCGGCCCATATAGTATTCTACTGTCCGAAGATTGCATACCATAAAATTAGCTCAAATCAAGCCAAACTCACGGCAACACAGTCATCTTGAACACTCAAGGCGAAATACGCGGGAAAAATGAAGTAAATCTATTTTCCTTCTAACATCCACTTCAATCTCTAAAAACTTAATTTATTACGCAACGATACTTGATAAATCGTCTTCTCACATTTTTCGTGCAGTCCGCATGATTTATTATAATCATATCATAATGATACGACATCATTCGTCCGGCAGATTCGGCTAATTGTGGGTTATTGCCGGTTCGGCCTTCAAAATGTTTGGCCCGAATCGGACCGGTTTCGGATTCAGTCTCTTGATTCAAGAAATTAATAACACATTGACGTGTTTAGAAATAGGAGGAAGTCATGTCAAAATCAGGAGTGATACTTTTTTTCTTATGTACAGTTTCCTTTTGAATCCTTTAACTATAGTGTGAGTGTATATGTGTTTGAAATTCCCTTATTTTATATTTCGTGGGAATGGTGCCGTATGATGTTTGTGGCAAAATTTAGTAATATTTATATATTTTTTTTCTCTTTTTTTGAAGTAAGCTAAAACGCGTTACTTTCTATAAATGTTTTTTTAAAACTTAATTTTAGGTTTTTTTGCTTTCCTAATAACTCTGTAATGTGATATCTTTATTTATATCGTCTTTTGTCTTGAGAGAGGTGTCGAAATGAACTATGTCTATGTCATTTCGGATCGGATCGGAATTTGTACATTCGTGAATCCGCAAACCACCTCTACACACATCACGGTTGAAAGCACACGTGTGTCGCATTTGATGCATCACTGCCAGCGTATGGTCAAGTGCTGAGAATCGAGCGTGTTTTCCGTGGTTTGTAAAAAAATGGTTATAGATAAGTTTCGTAAGGATAAGTTAAGAATTTCATTTTTATTTCGCGGTAGAGGGGAACCAAGAATACAGCTTCAGCAAATGGCGAGCCGTGACCTCTCGTGCAAATACCAGTTCCGAATGGACGTGAATTATTTACAACGCCACAGAGCAATGCGTACCGGTACAGGGTACGGTACCGTACCGGTACGGTAACGTTAGCTCGAAGAATATTCCACTTCATCATTGAACAAACAATCAATTCATAGTTTCGTTCTGGTGAGCATACACCTTTTAATACCATACACTTACGGATCACAGCAGACATGGATGATTACAGGCACCAAACGAAATATTGGTTGATGTGTGCTGTGACCCGTAATATATACTCGGTACTGTACTGTAAAAAATACAAGACTACTTTAGTCATTTTATATTCTTATCCTATAACGATTGCCTACTAGCGAAAATGTAGATTATTTATTTAGCACCTAAACTTTTATCAAAGTCCTCTACCAGCGAGTTCTTGAGCCTTATCATTTCATCTACTGTGGAACCGCTGAGCTTCAACAAGCATTCCAAGGCCATCGGATTGCAATGCTGTACCAAGGGGCAACCATATATATTCTGTATTGCTCTTTATCAATCGGTCTTTACCATACTTCGCCGGGGATTTAATCTCTTTCGTTTAGCAGCTGTTGTTGAATTCATCATTTCCACCGGTATGTCTGGTATGAAAAAATTGATCACTTTTCATCCAATTGAATTGAAAAATGCCTGAAATTGCTCTTTCAGAGTATAAGAGTCTTCAAATACTCTAGTAAACTGTAAATCTTTTATAAATGAAAATCATAAGAGTATGGCGTGCTTCATAGGGGAATTCTTAGGGTCTAGTGAAGTTTACAGTTTAGTACCATATTCCCGAATGTCATCAAAATAAAAACTGGCAGAATATTCTCATCCTAACTAAGGAGCGCGAATGCTGCAAGCATCTGGCATTGTCTCCCGGGTTAGGATGAGTCGCTCGCAACATGAGAAATTTTTATGATAATAGGATATATGGTACTAAACTTCATGAGACCCAATTCCTATTTGCACCCCTGCAAATTGGAAAGCCTTATGAAAGCTAATCTAATATTTACCTATAAAAGATTATGCTTTGTCAAGTATGAGCCACTGATGGGTTCTATCCAGTACAATGTATAGCAAATATCTAAGTTACATAGACTCTGATTAACAGAAGTGGAAAAAATCATTTTGCGCCTTCTACAAATTTGAAATTTCCATCTATTCACCCATGTCTTTGATGTAAAAATAAAATTCAACAAAATCTAACTTATTCTGTTATCTGTTAAATTGGTATAAATTTATGCAAAATTTTCAGTCTTTTTTCAATTGAGATTTACTGATATTATTCTGACATATGAGCAAACTCATTTTTGGACTTGAGACTTTAGAATATGAAGAAGTGTTTTAGAATGTTTTCTTCGTATAGTAAGATATGCTGATCAGAATGAAGTTAGTTTTCTTTTTCACGATCTGTATATTGCCCTCTAAAATTAAGATATGGTATCTATATATTCTGAAATTAATATATATCACAACTTTGCTTGACTAATATGGCAGAAAATGGACAAAAAGCAATGGGTTATCTGAATTACAAAGTACAATTATATTATGTTATACAATTTCACAGCTCTTGCAGGTAAATTCTATCAGAAGGAATGCTTGCCAAAGGGCTAATAATTTTAAAGCGCATTTCCATTGGAGTTTATATAACAGTAAAAATTATCTATAAACATTGTTACGAACAGAACAAGTACCCCTCTGAACCTGATTGCTTGTTTTTGTGTGTCTTTGTGCGTTTTTCTATGAAGCCGATTATGATATTCTTCATTTTGTTTATGCCAATCAGTGTGTCCATATTGTAGTAACAAGCAGACAATCTATTATGTGCAGGTCACCTTTGCATGATCTATTCACCCACCACGTGAAAAGTCGAACCACTAATAAATACATTCCACAGGGCTATAAGCATTTCAAGGCTAGAAAAAATTTTTCAATCTTTTTCATGCCAATCAAAAACATTGTTGCGTGTATCAGCATTAACAATGGTTAATGATAATGGGAATTTATGATTACTGTAAATATTTTGTTAACTGTATATTTAATAAGTGTTTGGGATTGTGCAACAAGCTTTTTGTGGTATGAATATTGATGTAAACATTTCATATATCTCCAGCTCTAATTCCTCTAATAATGTCTGATAAAAATACTCGAATTGCTATTGTTAATTCCGATAAATGTAAGCCTAAAAGATGTAGGCAAGAATGTCGGAGATCATGTCCAGTCGTACGTATGGGTAAATTGTGTATAGAAGTGACACCAGCTTCAAAAATTGCGTGGATTTCAGAAGAACTCTGCATTGGATGTGGTATATGTGTCAAAAAATGCCCATTTGAAGCTATCACAATCATTAATTTGCCGAGCAATTTAGAGAAAGATACAACCCATCGCTACAGTGCAAACTCTTTCAAATTGCATCGCTTGCCCACCCCTCGCCCTGGTGAGGTACTTGGATTGGTGGGTACAAATGGTATCGGAAAATCAACTGCACTGAAAATACTTGCTGGAAAGCAGAAACCAAATCTTGGTAGATACAGTGATCCACCAGACTGGCAAGAAATTTTATCATATTTTCGCGGTTCGGAGCTGCAAAACTATTTTACTAAAATCCTAGAAGATGACTTGAAAGCAGTTATAAAACCACAATATGTAGATCAAATTCCAAAAGCAGTTAAGGGCACAGTTCAGTGCATGCTGGATAGGAAAGATGATACTGGAACACAAGAAAAATATTGTGAACTTTTGGATCTGAATTTGGTCAGAGAAAGAAAAATTGAAGATCTTTCTGGTGGTGAATTACAAAGATTTGCAATTGCTATAGTATGTGTCCAAAAGGCGAATGTGTATATGTTTGATGAGCCTTCATCATATCTTGATGTTAAACAAAGACTTAATTCTGCCCAAGCTATTCGTAGCCTTGTACAAGAAATCAACTATGTTATCGTTGTAGAACACGATCTCAGTGTTCTCGATTATCTTTCTGACTTCATTTGTTGTTTGTATGGAGTACCTGGTGTCTATGGAGTGGTAACTATGCCTTTTTCAGTTAGAGAAGGGATCAATATATTTCTTGATGGATTTGTTCCTACGGAGAACCTGAGATTTCGGGAAACATCCCTTGTTTTCAAAGTTTCTGAAACTGCTGATAGTGAAGAAGAAAGCAAGAAAATGAGAAGATACCACTTTGGAAATATGGTGAAACAAATGGGAGAGTTTGAATTAACTGTATGTGAGGGAGATTTTACAGATTCTGAAATTATTGTAATGCTGGGGGAAAATGGCACAGGAAAAACAACTCTGATCAGGATGCTGGCAGGACGTCTCTCACCTGATTCTGGCGATGAAGTTCCTACTTTAAACATTAGTCACAAACCACAGAAAATCAGCCCAAAATCACAAGGAACTGTTCGTCAACTTCTGCATAGTAAAATTCCATCTGCTTATATTCATCCTCAGTTTGTTGCAGATGTTATGAAACCATTGATGATTGAGGCAATAATTGATCAAGAAATTCAAAATTTATCTGGAGGAGAAAGACAACGGGTTGCCATTGCGCTCTGTTTAGGCAAGCCCGCTGATGTGTACTTAATTGATGAACCATCGGCCTATCTTGATTCTGAACAGCGTATTGTTGCAGCAAAAGTTATCAAAAGATTCATTCTCCATGCAAAGAAAACCGCTTTTGTTGTGGAGCATGATTTTATAATGGCAACTTATTTAGCTGATAGAGTAATTGTATTCGATGGCGTTCCCTCCATTAAAACTACTGCTAATTCTCCTCGGAATTTATTGCTAGGAATGAATAAATTTTTGGCTTCGTTGGAAATCACATTTCGTCGGGATCCAAACAACTATAGGCCTCGCATAAACAAGATGAACTCTGTGAAAGATGCAGAACAAAAAAGAAGTGGGCAGTACTTTTTCTACGAGGATTAATTCAACATGGAGGTTGTTGAGAAGATACGGTTATGGGGTGAAAATCATCAAAATATTCTTGCAGTCATTCTATGGTGGTTTCGGCAGTTTTGTAGTTGCATCAATATGCTGATAAAACTGCTTGGCCATTGCTAGACTTGTCTAAGTATATTATTGGGAGATTTTCTCAAAGACGTAAGAGCTTACTTGGAGTTTTAATTTTTGTTTTTGAAAAGAGATTGTACAAGGAAATTTATATAGTTTCATCAGATTCTTTTGAGATAATATTGAATGCACAATTTGTGTGACAAATGTATAATTTATTACCAGAACAGCAGCACGGATCCATTATCACTGCATACAACAAAAGAGTGTGCATGTGTACTATGTAACATATTGCTCCTACTTCTTATTCAATTCAGTGCTCTTTAAAGAATAATGTTCATCAACTTGAAAAATAGCTCTGGTTTTGCATCAGTTTTATAAGTTATACTTCCTTAGATTGGGAAATTCTCTCACATTTGGGGGATAGTGATGATGGTGGGGCAGTTATTCAAGTATTTTTATTAATGTTAGGCCCATAGGAGTCAATTTTCCAAACAAAAGTGACAAATTACCAAGTTTACCGCTGACAGAAGATAATTTTGTAGTTAATATCGGTTGCGCATAAAGCATTTCTGATATGCTTGTGAAAGACCAGATTAGTTTCATTAGTCCCATATTCTTGAACGGTGTTTTAAGAATTTTCATGCCCATAGACTTGGTTATTGGAGGAAACTGCAAGCCGTATCGCATGATTTCGTTTTTATCCTATGAGAGAAGAAAGTTCCGAATATGCCGTACCACGAGCTTTCCTCGGTTTTACCAATTTTTTTCTGTTAAGTATTGTTGCTGCTACACCGCGGACAGTCTGAAAGGGTAGGTCGGAATTGACTTTAGCTCTTGGTAGACTTTCATACTGATACCAATTCACCAGGAAAAAAAAACTATTGCTGACCCAACTTTATCTTAATAATATTGACCTACCTGATGATTAGCAATGCCAGACGGGCGTTGTATAGGCAAACAAATCAAGACACGCACAAGTGACACTACAGCAACCGGAATTTTGAAGGCGGCAGTCGTAATCTTAGCTGGTTTACGCAGTTGTTGATCACACGATGTGGGTGATCCAACACATGACTTTCCGTTAACAAACTCAAAATTCGAGTGTATACGTAGGGTTCGATTTTTATTTAAACCAGGAAGAACTGTATGAATGCATTATCACATATTTTTAATTTATCGATCACTTCTGGAAAATATATTGAGTAATATAAGATTGCCAAAGTAATGCCCCTCTATAAAAAGGCATATGACAAATCCGTCCAACTACCGCCCCATCGGCTTACTGCTCTCGCTTTCGAAAGTTTTGGAAAAAATTGTTTACAATAGGTTGTAAAATTACTTGGAGGAAATGATTTTTTCTTTCAACAACAGTTTGAATTTCGCCAAGGGCACTCCACTGCCCATGCGGCTAATCTTTTGAGCAGTAAAATTCTCAAAAGGTTTTGAATCCAATGAATTCACTTTGGGAATGTTTTTAGATCTATCCAAGGCGTTCGATTGCCTTGATCATGATATCTTGCTATCGAAACTACACCGCATAGGTGTCAGAGGTGATGGCCACAGTTGATTCAAAAGCTATTTAACAAATAGAAGAACAAATTGTATGCAATGAGGGCCATGTATCAAGCAGTCAGTGCGACCTAACAATAGGAGTTCCATAAGGTTCTATATTATTATGTGCTTTAGTCTTCAATATTTTCATAAACGACCTCCCAAATTGCCTCACTCATTCAGATGCTGTTCTTTTTGCAGAAGATAGTAATTTATTTGTCCATGGTAGAGATATTGTAGGACTGATTAATAGTGCAAATACAGATCTTAGTAACATTCATTCATGGATGATGGCAAACAGACTTTCGTTCAATACCAGCATAACCAAGTATTTTTATGTTATGTTTTCGCCTCCCAAGACAAAAACCTTTGGCAAACCTAACGCCAGTTTTTATCAAAGAACAGCCAGTTGAAAGGGTGCAGCAAACGCGATTCCTTGGTGTAGAATTCGATGAAAAGTTATCCTGGAAAACCCAGATTACTCCGAGTCTTTAAAAAACTCGCACCTCCAACAACCAAGGTGTCCAAAAACTTGAGCAAAGCATGTTTATTATCTATTTACCACTCACTAATCAATCGCATATTAAGTACTGTGCATCAACATGGGTGCATAGAAACAATCAAACCATTGCCAAATTACAAAGCATATGCAATAAGTTTGTGAGAATGACTTTTCACGGAGGTAGGAGAGAAAATATTGACGACATCTATTACAGTGAAAAATTAATATTTGTGAAAGACTTTGAAATATGCCTCATGTATTCTCACTTGCAAGGTCACTCCCCTACATGCTTCAACACGTTATTCTATCATAAATCAAAGACGAAAATGCGTTCCAGCAAATTTGAAAATAATTTTTTTTTATTCCATTTTTCTCAAAATCAATTTCCCAAGAACCAACTGAATACCTAGGTCCTAAATTGTAGAATGCACTGCCGCCAGCACTCCAGAGTACTAGCTCAAAATCCTCTTTTATAATGAACTTTTAAAAACATCTAATATCTTTGAAATAACAAATGCATCCAATGTATGTATAATACATATATAGTTTTTAAAATTAAGAAACTAGTTTAGAAACGGTATACTGCCTTTAAATTTGTTTTCAGAGTCACCCCTCTGAGAGTCGATGAAAGTCACTGTTAAAAACAAGAAAATCTACATTGGACACAGGAACCTGAACCACATCAATTTTAAAATTTTACCAATCAATAGATGACCCCAGCATGATCATCAACCATGATTCAATTCTCGATCATGCTGAATCAATCATGACTCGCCCAGTTTCCTGTTCACAAGATACCATGGCATTGTGTCTGTAGAGCAGTGTTTTTGAACCTTTCTTGAGCCACGGCACACTTCTGGTATTGAAAAAATCTTGCGGTACACCCAACAAAATTGTAAATTACGTTCCTTTAAAAATCTAGCCATCACTGCAAGTTTAAGTTTTAGACAGATTATTCGTGCTGATTTCCAATCTAATTATAGCGCTGTTGAAGTGTTAATAGGCGTACTATAAACTTACCGTTATTGCGCTATTGCGGCGGCAACAGGCCTACATAATAAGATTCTGATTATTGCGCAACAGAGACTCACCATAAGGGTATACCATTACTCTCCTACTATATGAAGCAAAACACGTTGGAAGATTCAAACTGGTGATAGTGGATAATTACTTCCATAAAAGAAATGCTCTTTAGACTTTGTGTAAAACTAATGGATTTCTTGCGGAACAGCTGGCGATCTTCCGCGGAACACCGATTGAAAATCACTGCTAAGCGTAGACAACAGCAGCAGCACAGCAGAAAGACGTCAGAGATACACTGATCAATTGCAAATTAATACAGACTTCCCGAATCCAACGGTTTTAATGAATAATGTCGGACAATAAAGCTCCAGGAAACATATATTATGACCCCAATAATTATTTGTTTTTTGCTTGCTAAATTGTTCAACATTCATGGTATGCGAATTCACATTGACTTTCCCCTGAGTGTCGACAACAGCAGCAGCAGAGCAGGTAGGCGTCAGAGGCACACTAACCAATTGTAAATTAATACAGACTTCCGGAATCCAACTGTTTTAATGAATAATGTCTGACATTAATTCTCCAAAAAACCTATATTATGACTCCAATAATTATTGTTTTTTTTTTTTTGCTTGCTAAATTGTTCAACAATCATGGTATGCGAATTCACATTGGCTTGTCTTTTGTTATATGATATTTTTTTCCTTAATTTATTTATTTCCCCTATTATTATTCCTCATAAAAAACTTTATTGTACAGTGTTCACGCCTTCCCCAGACTGAATTCATTCGATAATTATGGGTCATCGATGAATCAAGCCACCGGCCACCTGATTCATAACCAAACTCCAAATCGTTATTAATTTTTTTCTCTAATATAGTATTAAGACCCTACCTTTTTGACAGAAGACCATCAGTCCTACACCTTAAAATAAATTAGCTTTTGACGGTCACCACACGGCTCCATACCATTTTC
This sequence comes from Styela plicata, assembly GCA_963675895.2. Lineage (NCBI taxonomy): Eukaryota > Metazoa > Chordata > Ascidiacea > Stolidobranchia > Styelidae > Styela > Styela plicata. The sequence goes on from OZ023139.1 coordinate 1,249,526, forward strand.
CCACAGCTGCCCGCCCGCAACTATTCCACTCACTCTTTTCCCCCGACACATTCACTATACAGCTCATCCCAGTAGTCTCACCAACAATGGAAAGGCTAGTACAGATATCACCAGTGAAGAGCCACACATATTTATGTAGTCCCTGTATATATATTCGTTGTCCGTCCTTGCTATCTTATTAAGAGTTGTGTAGCCTGTAAATATATATATATATATGTACATATATATAGGTTGTCCGTCCGTGTTATATAATTTTATCTCTTTTGCCACGTGTCGTGTCAGTAAGAAAGTGATATATTTGTGTCCGTTTGTGGACTATTGAAATCTCCTTTTAAAATATATGCTGCTGTTTATAGCTTCTAATGCTCATTAGTAGAATATTCATGCTTGTTTTAACCATGGTAAATAATTCATGAGTTGATTATATGCTATTAACTTGAACAAATGAAATAGGTTAAGATCAAATACTTGTATCAACAATTTTTCCACATAGTTTAAAAAAAAATTCTGCCCTTATTATTAATTTGATAATATTGTCATGACAATTCGACAATAGCATAAATCACGATAGTCCATTGTATTAGTCCGTCAATGTATTTGACAATATAGTCTATTTGAATTCCGATTCGCAATCATCAGTTCGTTGTTTCTCAAACGGCTTGATACCCTATTCGGTTCCCGTTCAGTTGTGTTCAGCTCTTAAATTTGATCGTTGTCAATGTTAATTTTCGGATTCGGGAATACCTTTGGATGGCGAATCTTCGTCGCTGTTGAGAACATTGTCTTGTGAAATTTCGGTTTTGTCCTTTGAGAAAATGTCCATTGATGCAGTTAGAAGTTGACTCCTTAAGCGATGTTCCAATACAATATAGTTACATTTTAACAGAAGAATCTCCTGTGCCCGGTCTTCACGAATGCTGTCACGGCAAACAAGTAGATATATGGCGTAGGGAGAACTGGACTGTTTTCCCGCAATAGGGATACAATGACGCAAGGCAACCAACCATAATTGGAGTTTTATTGCAAAGTAAAATCCTGACTGAAGTCCGTCATAGTGAGGGACCTGCCCTCCTGAACAAGGTCAGGCGCGGGCTTTATATACACAATCAACTCAATAAAATATAAAAATGAAGGATAATAAACATAAAAAGACATGCAAAGGTGGCACAAAGAAACCGATATTTTAAAGTCAGCAATTATGGATCACGCGATGCTTCCAGTTCTCGCCTTTTTGGTGTCCACAATGTCACGAACAAACTTTTACATTAGCAATTTATTTCCAACAACCGCTAAACTTTGGAATCCTTTGTCGTGTTGATCTGCATGACTCGCCTTAAAAGCATTTGTCCCGATAGGGATCCTTAGTTCCCGTTTATGTATTTTATGTAGCTCTTTGCACACCAGCGAATTATAAACTGTCGGGAAGTTATGATTTTTGTTACAATAGATAATTAATTTCAATAGAGGCATCAAAATAATTATAAAAGTTTGCTTATAATTCCCATATTAGCAGACGTGAGCTGGAGTCAGCCTCGACAAAAAGACAACTTTAAAGCTTACAAACGCAAAATCAAAGAAACAGGTTCATAACTTTTTAAAACATTCTGATTTTGCTTTAGATCAGTGGTTCTCAACCTTTTTATTTTTTCATTTGCAGAAGTATTCGCGGACTCAAGTAATAGAAATAAAAAATAATTTTGTTCAGCGCAATAACACTCAGACAAAAGTCAATGCGGTTTATTCATTGGACACATATGCATTGTATATCTCAGTGAGAACCATGTCCCTGAACTTCTCTCACAAGTTTGTCGGAATTAGGAATTAGGGTTGTCAATGCACATCTGATATCATCCTCCGGTCGAAGTTGGTTCCGGTACCTAGTTTTAACCATCGTCAACGATGAGAAGCCAGCTTTAAACAAATATGTAGTGGGAAAAGGTAGAAGAGCCATTGTTGCTTGCTTGCATAGATCCGAAATATTAGGTTCCTTCGACCGCAAATCCGTCCAAAAGTGTGTCAGAAAACAATTTTGAACTTGTCTCTCCACATCTGTCGGCTTCGCAATTCTATCAATTGTTCAGCAATGCTTTCCATTTCTGAATGAACCTCAACGCTGACACCTAAAAAGAGCTTCGCACCCAGATAAATATTTTGCTATAATTGTGAGAAGAAATATATCGAAACAGCTCAGAAACAAATGTGTTGAGATGCTCGAGAATGATTGAACAAATGCAGCGCAAATCAATATTTCTCTCTTCAACAAATACGTTCAATGCTGGAAAACCAGCCAACTTACCACTTTTATTCGATGCACCCTCAGTTTGGTTTTACATGCATCAATGCTTTCTGATAGATCTAAAAAAGTTTTCTGTTTACCCTGCATAGAGCCATCATGTTGGTTCATATGGCTGAAAAAATCAGCTAAAAAAGCAACTTGGCAGTTCATTCGTCATCACTAAAGAAGCGATTAACAATTTCACCATTCTGTTCTTTTAAAAAGATGCTGATTTCATCTCGTAGGTTTGCCACTCTATCAAGCACCTTTCCTCGCGATAACCAATGCACACAACGTGGAATAGAAGCCCACTGTACTCTGCCCCCATTTTATCACACAGTATACGAAATAAACGAGTTTGCAAGGGACGAGATTTAATAAAATTGACCACAGTTACAACTTCATTGAAAACTATGGCAAGGTCTTCTTGTATCTCTATCGCTGCCAGATTTTCTCTGTGAAGAAGACAATGAACAACTGAAATGTTTTTGTTTTCATTTTTCACAAAACTCAAGAAGCTCCTTCTGCTTCCCACCATGGTCGGAGCGCCATCCGCGCAAACAGACAGTCAGATCACTCAAGCTGATGTTCCCTGATGAACGAATCCACTGTCTCAAATATTTGTTGTCCTGTGGTATTTTGGCTAGTGGACGGCAAAACAAAAACTGCTCTTTATGATCGTTTGTGTCAAGATATCGAACGAACACCATAAGCTGAGCATAATTTCCGATGTCTGTTGTCTCATCCAATTCCAAACTAAATTTTCCAATGCGCTTTCAGAAGCGATAGTTTGTTCCAAAATATCTTCTGACAGTTCTTGGATACGCCGGTTGATGGTGTCGTTTGACAAAGAAACCATAGCTAACTTGTTGGCAACAGCATCTCAACACATTTCTACAGCTGATGGTTTAATCAAGTTCTCTCCCGCTGTATGAGGCGCTTTCTCTCCAGCCATTTTCCTGGATACAGAGAAAGAAGCACGCACTGCTTTATTGTGAGAGTAAGCTAACTTACTCCTTCCCAAGCAGCTGAGCGGCCAATGCGACTTCGCTTTACCTGATAATCTTTTTCTTTAAACATTATGAGGTTTTCATGGTTTGCTCCTAGGTGCCGAAGAATTTTGCTTCTTTCAAAGAGCTGTGAGTTAAGTCTTTTAAGCACAGCACACACTGTGCCTTACTTCACCATTTACCTCAACCAAAGTATATACGAGCGTCAAGAATCCTCGTTATATGCAAACACCTGTTTTCGTTTTGCCATGATAGGTGCCAAATTAAATAGGTAAATAGTACTTTAAGTTAACTTCGCTAACCTCTTTCAACCAACTGACTTAAAAATCATTCTTTTATCACCGAACCATTGTCTGCTGAGAGAGCTTGAAAATTTTCTTGGACTGGTCTCCTTGTTATACAAAACAGCTACATGACTGCAAAGAATATCTTTTCCGTTTTTATGCATGAATTTGCTGCCTCCAGGTTTTGAAGAGTACAATGATTTCCTCATAGTCTATTAGCGAAGATACAAATTGTATATGAAACGGAGTTTGCTCCGCGATTGAGCCATCACCCCACTTCAATCAGCCGATAATTCATATACCTCTTCCTCTTGATACTGCCCCTTCATGCAACTAGTTAGCACAGAATTAACTTTGAATGGAAAAATATATAAAAACAATATAAAAAAATGTTAAATTTGAAATTCCACGGCCTTGTCAAATATTCTAAATAATATAAATAACTATCTAAACCTGAAATCCAAGATTCGCATTCGTAGTTACGTAGTGAACAGAATACGTAAGACAGTGATGAGAGGTTGTTCGCTGATTTGACACACTTTCCAGCAAGCCATTGAATGCTAGGCAATATTTCGGTATACCCACTAGATACCGGTAATACTGACATTTTGGCGGTGGCACACCGATACAAAAAATAAGGATAGGATTTCATTTTTATCCTCCTGGAGAGGAAAGTCGAGAATACAGCTTAATCATGGGACATTTTTGACCATCGATAACCGATATTTTATCCTATGTAAAACACTTGTTGAAAAAAAGCAATAAATCTAAAAACATAATGAAAGAACGGGTCTATTACATTGAAAAGGCAAATAAGCATGTAATATTTTGATGTGTTACTAAGCAGTTTTTACGGAGGGAGAGTGGAATAAGATTTCCTCTCTCACGAATAACATCTGCTCGGGATTTCCCTAGCTGGGAGCAATAAATATTGTGAAAATTTTGCCATTTGAACAAAATCATCACATCATTCTGAAAGAATTGCACGTACCCGTACGTATATTATGGTTGGCTGATAATATCGGCCGGTTTTGTGACTTGCCGATATTTTGGTAAACAGCAAAATTCGGCCGATTATATCGTTTTTACTGATATAACGGTCGGGGTCTAATTGAGATCTACATATTATAGCCACAGTTTAGAGAGATCACCCTGGCCAAGCCCTGTATGAGCAGCCACTTATAGACAGACAGGGTTAGTGCTGTTGGAAAAATTGGATCTTTCCGGTTCGACCATAGCTTACCCCAGTTGGCACACTCTGGGTTGAGTGGTGGGCAATGATTAACTACCGAGACTTGAACCCGAGATCTTCATACGGCAATGCCAACATGATAACCACTAGGCCATCGCGCCCACAAAACGATAGCATTCTCATACTCCTTGAATAATGTTTTTATTTACTAATCTCGCAACGTTGCTTGCTTACCCATAAAGAGTAAGAGTCTAAAAATAATCTATTGTTTAACCACTAGGCCATCGTGCCCACGCGTCTGACGTCATATCTTACTATGGTTGCAGAGTGACTATACTCTGATATGCCATAAAATTAAAAAATGTAATAAATGATGTCGAATATCAGGCATTTATATGTGTGCAAAAAGCGTCAACAAAAAGAGAGAAATCCGTTCTCTTCAGGCACGTTCGTATCTCCGAACCTGTCGATCAAGGCTATGAGGCAGATTTGTCCTAGTATACACATATGCTCTATAATGCCCCCCGCTTGGACTTAAAAAGACTGACTCATTCCTCCATCCAACCACGCACTGACAAGATGTTCGCCTTTTTAAAATATTGTACAAAGTTAACATACCAAAAAATTTATTTGAGACACCGAATCACTAAACCCTATTAATTTAATATGATAACCGCACAAGAATGTGCGTTTTATTATATAACGGTGCTACGCTACGTGTTCGTGTGTGATGCGAAGTAGCCTACCCTGATGTATGAAGGAATTTAACATCTTTAGACCGACTCACCACACTATAGTCGAGGAGATTGCTGATTCAAGGGATATGGCGAACACTGATAGAAGTGTCCCGAAAACAAGAGGAACACTAACTTGGACCGCATTACGCCACATGGCCCCACAAAACGTACGTCAAATTTTTCCTGATATCAATAGTAACTTCCATTTTGATTCATCGATAAAAGGAAAACTATTCAACGGATTTTGATAATTATTGTACCAAAATGTTGAGATTGGATTACGGAGTTGCCCTTCAGTTCTATGTATGAGTTACCACGCGCGTGAACATGTCATAAATTTTAGAGTGTTGGGTTTTCGTATTCTTTCACATTAACACCACGCAATCCAAAATATAGTAACCTTTACAGTATTTCATTTTAATGATTGTTTGTAGACCTCCTATATTTCCATTTATCGTCACAATAAATGATTGTTTGTTACCGTATTATCTGAGTTGTTTGGAGTATAAAATAAAGGTTCATTCATTCGATATTGCATCGCTAAATTCTGCCAGAACCCTAGACCCGACAGATCTACCAGAACCGGTCCGCTAAAGTCAACTTCGTTTACTTTACATGGTCCATGATTCACTCTTCGCTATTCAACTGAACCGATTCAATCGCATGGGTCAGACGATACTCAATTCCCAACATTTTCAATTCTTATTGAAGGTAGAAATCTGCTCATCGTCGTTGTTTGGCATTATATAGAATTGTACTAATTAGTTTATACACCATTCGAATCATTTCGCTATTCCAGAGAAACGCAATTATGAAAACAGTAAACGGCCACAAAAAAAAAATACTACCAATAGTAGCGAATATGAAAAATTTTTAGAAAACGATGAAGTTCATACAGGAATGATGAGAGCAACAAAAATTAATAGTAACAACAAAACATAATAGTAACGAAGGTGATTGTAAAAACGCCTTGTGAAAGCATAAAGTCATGTGCCACGCCAATGACGTGAATTTTTTTCAAACAAAACTCACAAAAGTTTATGTTGGCAATGTTTCAATCAATTAAAAAACACCCAACTACTATTTTTTGCTTAACCGTCAGAACACGATTTCGCACAAAATATTTTCCGCACTCCGTGCAATTTCACTATGATGTTATTCATTTGGCAGAACAATTGTATATTTTGGTCAAAAATATTTTGCCTGCAGCGCACATTATTACGTCATAAAATTGACAAATTAAATCATACCTTCACACCGAAAATTTCTGGATACGAAAAATTTCAGCAATAATTTACTGCAAAACAACAGAGATGACTTTGCTTGCTTTAAGAGTATCTAAAGGTTCCAACTTTATGATAGTATAACTTGCCTCGATGTTTTTAAAAATAAGGGAGGTTCAAAAGGGGGGTTTGCGAGATGCTTTCATTGTAGAAAATCCTTCCAAATCATGCGGTGTTGCATCTTCTCGTTTCACAACACCTAGTCTTTTCTCCAATTTGCGAAACGATTGTCGTCCAACAGCGACAAAATCACATCGCTTCAACAACGATGACAAAAACTTCATTCGAAAAGAAATTGCAAGGATATTCCTTCATGTCCCTAGAGCTGAATGACTACTTGACGTCGAAAGGGGTAGCTACTAGTCGAACCACCCCCTACCATCCGTCTGGTAATTCTCAATGCGAGCGTTTAAATCAGACTATTTGGAGGACAGTTAGGTTAATGTTTAAGGATCAAAACCCTCCGATGAATCATGGGAAATTGTTTTTCAAGATGCCTTACACGCTACTCTATCTCTGCTGTGCATTAAAGATTCTTAAATTTTAATAGGAAATCAATGATGAGTAAATCTCTACCGAGCTGACCTGTCCTGCCTGTCCCATGCCCTTCTCCGTCGTTCCGTTCGCACAAAAAGCGAACCACTTTGTGATCCTGTTGAATTATTGGAAGCCTCTCCGAGTTCCGCACACGTTAAACTTCCAGATGTCAAAGAAACTACTGTTTACGCAAAAGATCTAGGTCCTTTGCCAGAGCAAGGCTTCAAGAACGTAGATATACGATCTTTGAAAGAGTCCTGCTCTGGCGAAGTTTCCTTAACCAATAATGACGAAGATGAGTTTGACCAACAACCACAAACTCAAGAATCGAGACAATCGGAGCATATCAATCGGGCCTCCAAAAAGATACGGCGAACGGAACTGATCTGGAACTGTGAAATTCATTATCAGTTATCACTGTTGATTGGTGCATTTTATTAAATTGAAATATTGGGCGGGGAGAATTAGTGCAATTAGGAAATCACCTTTCAAGGGTGACTTAGCCTACGTAGGTGAAATTATTAGCCAATTTTAAACCTCGAAATCCCGCGGAGGAGCGATTTTTGGTTTGTTTTATAACAATCTACATATGAGGCGCTATTTTCCAGGGCCAATTTTTTTTGCTCGTGGTTCTCATTATGACGTCATAATAGGACCTTGAAAACTTTTCATATTTTGCTCCTTTCTCTTCAAGGTTCCGAATACGCCACTACTTCCGAACCACTCTTTTTTGTACTTTTGTTACACTTTTTTACGTAACTCACTTGTGAGCTAATTTCATACAGCAATACTTTTCGAAGTCAACAAAAGGATCCATATCATCACATGACAGCGTCGTTATGATTTTCGAATGTTTATCCAAACTATGAAACTCAAAGAAAATTTCGCGACGGGAGCAATTATTGATGTTCCTTTATTTTAATCATTGCTGCAAAATTAATTTAGAAATTTTGCAAAGGAAATGTTTTCGCTTTTCGATATGAAGGAGTTCTGCTCCCAATAATAATAATAATGAATACAATTATTTGAACTGAGATTTATTATTGTTTCGATTAACAATATTGTATGTATATGTATGTATAATGATGCTCTTCCTACAATGATGAATAATTTCTACAGGTACTCAATTTTTGAGACCCCCTTTTTTGGTCGACCGTGACTTGTTATTTATTCCAATGGCAACAGGTCACAACGAAAGTATTTGTCCTGACAAACCTTGCGATTCCCAATCTTCAGAAGCTAATTGAAGCCCCTGACCGATTCTTCGCAAGCCTCTATCGCCTTGTCGAAGAAGAAATATTCCAGAAAATGCTTTTTCTGTGGAGGCAAATTTCATCCGCTTTTCGCTGCCCAGCGCGAGGTGTCCAATGTCATGCTTGCGGAGTGGTTATTTTCAAAAAGCATGCCTGTCTGCTCCTAAAATTGTTTCTTGTTTGATAAAGCCATGTCCAGTCACCGTATCGACAGGGGTATATCTTTCTGTATAATACCTGTCAAGTTTAAATTCAGCAGCTCGAAATTACCGTAAATTAATTTAAGAGTATTTAAGTATCTCCGTCACTTTAAAAAAATTGGTTTGTTGGGCATTGTGATTACTTCCAAACCATAGTGCATTTAGAAAATAACTTTTAAGGGGTTCATTACGTAGGAAAACTTAAAATTTTTAGTCAATTTTAAACCTCGAAATCCCGCGGAGGAGCACTTTTTGGTATGTTTTCTAATAGTTTACATACGAGGCTCTATTTTCGAGGGGGATTTTTTTTTGGCTCGTGGGTCTCATTAGGACGTCATAATAGAACCTTGACAATTTCTCAGAATTTGCTCCCCCCTTTTCAAGGTCCCGAACACGCCACTACTTCCGAACCACTCTTTTTTATACTTTTATTACAATTTTCCATGTAACTGGCTTGTGAGCTAATTTCACAGAGCTTTAGTTTTCGGATTCAACAAGGGGATCTATATCATCACATGACAGCGTCGTTATGACTTCCGAATATTTATCCAAACTATGAAACTCACAGAAACTTTCGCGGCGGGAACAATTATTGATGTTCCTTCATTTTAATCATTGCTACAAAATTAATTTAGAAATTTTACAAAGGAAATGTTTTGGCTTTTCGATATGAAGAAGTTCTGCTCCCAATAATAATAATAATGAATACAATTATTTGAACTGAGATTTATTATTGTTTCGATTAACAATATTGTATGTATATGTATGAATAATGATGCTCTACCTACAGTGATGAATAATTTCACCAAATACTTAATTTTTGAGAACTCCTTTTCTCGTCGACCGTGGTTTGTTATTTATTCAAATCTTGTTCTGAGAACCATAATTTATTTCAACATTTTTTCTGTGCTGTTCTCTTAAGGCATCTCTTCAAGTAACATGCTCGAACTGAAATGCTATACCATCCAAAGAATATAACAAAAGAATATGTGTTGTCATACAATGCTATTATTGGTCGTAGGTCTTCAAAATAGTGTCAATTGTTTTCGTCAACATGATATGAAATTTATAATTGAGTGAATAAGTTTTGATGATGGTACAGCACTTGATGTATATACATTTGAACACAAGAAAGACATAATAAAGCTATTTACAACGCCTTGGTCAGAACGACTCGGGTAGCAGTCTAGATAGTTCATTGGAAATTACTCGTAAATTTAAAGCGTTTCATATCTGCAATTTATTAGCCGTCGTTAATCGAATTCATGAAATGGGCGAAAAGGCTGTCAAAGTTAGCAAGTACTTGCTGGTTACTTTCAATGCCTTGTTTCTGGTAAGTGTCCGATTATTTTTTTCATTGAAATTCACTCCGAGCAAAGTCGAAAGAAGTGCGAAAAGAAACCAACAAACGCCCACATAGCGGCATATAGCTTCTTCAAGATGTAGTATCAGCAACTGCACTCTAATCTGAAAACATTCCAAACGCAACTGAAACTCTGTGGTAAAGTACAGTGACTGGTGGTATGCGATGGTTAAACCATCTACCGTTTCTCTATGGTATTTATGAATTATGACATACAGATGCCACTGGCGTATTAAGGGGAGGGAGGGGTGGTGCCAGTATCACTTGTTTAGCTAATTTTAGGCCTTTAAATATCTATTAACAAATAACTCGGCGTCTCAGGGGCGTCTCACTCGCTAAAATTTCCGACATGATCCTTTTTTAATGTTTCGAAACATTCTCAAATTTGCCAGGATTGGTGCTACATATTAACTTAATCTAAGAGTCACGATCATGATTTCTGCGCAGATTGCTTCTAAATGGTCAAGAATATTATCGAACGTGAAAGCACGTCTATTCAATGCCGTGCAGCTTATAGTGCTGCCTAGAAATTTGATAGGGGGGCAGGCAAAAAATATTTTTGCTAAAAAACAGCATATCCGGATAAAACTGTTGGGCGTGCAAAGCGTAAAAATTTTCTAATGATGAGATTTAGGGTGGAGGAGGAGGATAGGAAGCACAATATAGCGCAGGTCAAAATCTAGCCTGGGTGGAACAAAGAGATTTTGCGTTTGTATAATTTTCAACAATCAGATCGAAGTATAAATATTATGTACCAAATCTACTAAAAGAACACACATTAATAGAGTATTCGTTCAACTGATTCACAAATACGGAGTAACGGGGATAGACTGTAGCACTGCGACATCGCCTTATTTATTCTCCGGACACGCATGGAACGTGGGTTTGTGATCCTCAAATCTGACCCGTCCGCTACAGAAGCAAAAAAGTCGATTCAAGATCGCGACAGAAGCTGATCTTGTGACACAAACTTAAGCGAGGCCAAAATATCTGTTTCGAGCTCCTTGCTCAGTTTTAAGCATGCTCGCTAGGTATAGCTTTAGGCTTCGGTGAAGACTATATTTCTTTGTTTCACCTTGCTTGGTAGACAGTTAACGCTTCAGGGGAAACCATAATTCTGTATTGCACCACGTGCTAACCTTTCGTTTGATATTGTGTGGACCTGACATGTTTTATGCTAGTGAAGAAGAGAACTCTACTACTGCAGACGCAACTTGGGCAAGTTGCTGTGAAATTGACTGATGGTGATACATCATCTGTGTTGTGTCTGAAATGATTTGCATTTCCGTATCGCAGTTGCCTTGTGTGCATGGATTTTCAAGAAATTAAACTAACTTAAATTTTATCAAGTAATACCCGTTTTGAAAACGCAGCACGAAGAACAATTTCTGGCTATGTTACTGTATTTTACTTTATTGAAAAAATATATCTTGTCAAATACCGGGTATCCCATTGCTAGTTCATAATAATATAACAACAGATGAACTTTTAAAAAACAACATAAGAGGGGATGATCTTCTTGTGTCAAATACATCCCGTAAGTCGTGTTCCGATTTTTCAGGGGAACACTGCTATGCATTATTAGGGCTCAGCTAAGTCTGTGGCGGTCACAGTTTTTGGCCTCCACTAAAGCCGTTGCAAAAAAGGCTTCTTATCTTAGCTTCGAATTTGCGTTCAGCTGGGAAATTAAGCTTACTGTTCGCCACCCTTAGGTTCTTAAACTGACTAAATGGGAATTTATTGCGCGCTGAAGGTCCTTATTCTATTCTCTAACAAACTCGCGAGGTCACCCATTATTTAAAAAGGAGAACTTATTTTTTTTTGCAAACCTAATGGCTGCCAATTTTGTGAGTTTGACAAGACCATTTTAACAGGAATCGTCTTTTTTGAAACATCAATTACGCGATGACATGCTCAAGCGGTTTACTGTAACAATATCAAAGTAACGCTTGAATCTTCGTACGTTTTCAATCGTAGTCACAAATACCCTGAATTGCTACTTTTGCGATTTTGTTTATTATAACCCTGGCGGAGTTAATTTAAATTCCATCAGTATGCTACGATTGATATTAGCAGAATTGATAAAATGAGAGCTTCGAGATGCACAGGATATTTCCTAATTGCCCCATTTGAGGCACAATGAGATTGATACAAAACTGGCTCCGAACCCTGGCAATTCATTGCAAGAATAGCCTGTCAAATTTAGGCAAAACTTGTTAATCGAAAGCAAGCGCGTTTCACCAAATGCAGAACATGTTTGAATAAAACTTTTCTGACTGGAATGGCCTATATTTTTGTAGGACCCGCGAATTGTTTGGTGAATAGAAAAGCGTGCTTTCGCACACTGGAGCCGCCTCTGCGAGCTTCTAAATGTGCTTGTTAGCGAAGTTCGTAAAGAAGGCCCCAGGTATGGCAACATGTCATTTGGGATCGGGTCTGTATTTCGAGATTCCTGACTGCGGGCTGGAATCCTGCAATTTTTCTACCAGAGCATGAAATCATTATAATCACTATTTCCAGCTCGCCGGTCTAGGGGTTTTGGCAGGAGGTATTTGGATTGTGGTTGACTCGTCAAGCTTCAGCAACACATTCTCGCAGTTTCTTAACGTCGGATCACTTTTGTACAATTGGGTTGGATACATTGCCATTGCATTCGGAGCATTAGTTGGATTCGTGGCATTTCTCGGTTGTTGTGGCGCAATATCAGAAAACAAATGTCTTCTAAGATCGGTAAGTAAATTAATATTCAGTCGCCGTGCTATTTTTCGTAAAGTTTTCTAGGTAAGAGTGTGTGAGAGTTTTCTGTGAAATTCGGAAAAAGCATCCCAATTTGTAATCGCAAAATAACTTCATCATCTAGCTGATTAATCAACGTTTACGCTCCCATTCTTTAAAACAAAGCTTTTAACCGGTCCGCGCTATCAACCCCCAATCGCAACATGTGTTAGTAAGTATGAATCACTGATAGACCCGAGTAAAATTGCTGTCTTCATTTTTTTGTTCTAGTTCTTCGTGATCATCCTCATATTTGCTCTCCTGGAAATCGCGGTCGGAATAGTTGTGTTGGTATATGCTGGAAATCTGAAACCCCTGCTGGAGGATCCCGTGAAAGACATAATCAAAAACACTTACCTTCCCGGTACATCAATCAAAGATACGTATGATAAAATACAGACAGACGTAAGTACAGTAGTCATAGTCTTTTATTCTCTCAAACAAAAATCAACATTCTCACAAAAAATAATAATCACCAGGAGTTTGAACACATGTAGGAACCGTGGACAGTTGGACAAGGTGTAACAAAAATACACCTTTTAAATGAAAATATCTCTTTTACATTATCGAGAAACAAGATTATGGGTGCTAAATTCTTCTATAGTCCCGAGTGAATCGAGCCATTTTGATAAGGCGACTCGATTCATTGGAAAATGTGACTCGAGTTTCCCCAACACTGCTTTTAGCCAAATTTATTTCTAAACGTTAAAAGTGGTAGATGGTTCTACCATCGCCCAGGGGCGGCCTTATGGAAAGTATTAGCCTGCTGGCAACGGCCGTCAACTATCTCTGCGACTATTAAGATAAATAATTCGTATTACGGAAAGTCTGAAAATGATTTTCTACTAGACACGTGCTCGAGTGACTTACCAGACGCATTCGACGCCGACCTTGCCAACGGATACACTATTACGTAAGCGACTCCGCCTAGTAAACCACCTGGTAAAGTTACGAGTACAATAATATACTCGTTAAGTATATTGAAAGTTTTATTTTCATCACATTTGCGCTTAATTCGACATACTATGACAACTCAGCTGAAGATAAGTGCAACATTCATAGCATCAAAGTTTCCGGGATAAATCATTCTTGGTTTCTTTCCCGAGTAACATTGGATCATTGATGTGTATGAAAACTGTAGATCGGATAATATTAGAACGAGCGATGGGGAATTTTAGAACAATGTGATCCGACGGGAATATTTTCGACATATTGCATGCAATTCTACTACATAAAAAACATTGCACATTGCAAATCGCACGAGGGCGTGACAATTTTCGGGTTAAACAATATTGCACGGGGTCAAAATATTTCTTTACAATCCATTACATACGAAAGTGTGGTGACGCGACGCAGTTTAAGTGAAAATTTACACTGCATTAATAATATTGTTTTCGGTGCTCAAATTATAGAAATCTACACCAGGCACAAAAACGGATTTTTTTTTATTTAGCTATCCCATCCATTATATTTTATAAGAGGTGTGGTCTAAACTGATCACATTATTTTCCGGTCTATGCCAAGTAGCTCCATAAACTTTATCGTCGAGAGGTTCAAAACTTTTGTTGCTTGAAGAGTTCGCGGTCAAACCGACAACCAAGGCTGGTAGTACGGTACGGTACGGTACGAAGTTCGGTACGGTACGATTGAATTTTCCGGTACGATAGTACGGTACGATTCATTTTCAATTTTCGTACTTGGTACGGTACGGTACGAAGTTCGGTATTTATTTCGTACCGTACCGTACTCTTTTTCGTACCTTCGCATTACACTTTATTCTTCTCAAATGAATTTGAAAAAATAATTTCATTTAACATCTATGCCGTTTCATAACGGGACGCTGATAATATCAATTGTGTCTATCAAAGAATGTTTTAACTAAAGGGCAATTTTAAAATGATTAAAAGCGGCGCAGGTATGGTAATAAAAATGCAACTGATTCACTTGAACTGATTAGATGAGCTATGTCGTATACGTGAAAAACTTTGTGATTGCGTGGAAACACATATAGGCCGCTGATATATGACGTCTTGATCTGAATGCATTTTTCTGTAATAACGAAAGTTGCGATAGCCCAATTAAAATCGACAAGATAAGCAGCATTCATAATACTAAAAATCACGGTGTTATGACGTTGCCCGAATATAATAGCGGATACAGAAAAAAAAAATGGGGGGGGGGGCACATTTTTTCCAATTTGCAAACACAGGCTTTCAAATTTACAGAAAAATTAGGGTGCTGGAGGCGGCCAAAATTCATTTTACATGTTTTAAGAGTGAAATAAACATTACCAGACCGGAAAATGTATCTGCGAGCCGGAAGCCCGCTGAAAGTTTTATGAAATTTAAGAAATTGAATAGAAATTTTCACTGTAAAGGCTAAATGCTACGAAATATACAAAATTAATTAGGGAATATTGCGCAACGCAGGCGTGCGAAAATTTTATGAAAATTAAATTAAAAACTCTCTCCCCCTGACCAACTATGCAACTAAGCTATCCAGTAACCACCGCTATTACGTTTTGTTTGTACTCTGACACGCAGTATATTATCAGAGCAGAAACATCAGAATATAAAAATATATTTAGGCTGTTTTGAGTTGAATGTTAGCTGATGTTCATCTTAAATAGAAGATATATTTTGTAAAACACAGCCAAGTCACAATATAGACAATGGCATGTCGGGAATACGTCTGTCTGGTAGGAAAAAATAAATAGCATTATTCAGTAATGTGAAGAGAACGTAAATTGCACCAGAAATACCAGATTCAAAATGTACTTACAACCATGCCTTCGAATGACACCGCACGAAACCCATGTGTGCTGCACAACGAACATTCTTTTGTCGAGATATAATTTCTTGTGACGACACAATGCAAGGTTTTTTCGCGAAAACTGTGCTCATCCTACCACCATTTATCACCACCGGTCTACCATTCTCATATTATACGCAATTTGAACAATGATATTGGGGTGACATATGCTTAATTACGCGCATGTTTCACTGTCCTGGATTTTAAACCTGATATCATAAACTGCATCACTTTGATGTAAGATGTTGGTGACGTTTCTTGCGGTGGCCAGATCCTACAAATAAAGCTGATTTGGAAATTGGTAGTTGGTACGGTACGAAATTGCTGCGCAGCGAATCGTACCTGTTTTCGTACTGGTACGAAATTTGGTACGATAAATGAAAAATATTAATCGAACTCAATTTCGTACTGGTACGAAGTTCGGTACGATGTACGGAAAAAATAATATCGTACTGTACGGTACGAAAAATTTTCGAAAGGTACGGTACGAAGTTCGGTACGAAATTATTTTGCTAGTTCGAAGTACGATAAAAATTTCGTACCGTACCGTACTGCCACCCTTGCCGACAACACACTTTTCCGCTGCGATTGAGAAAATCCGGAATTTTAATTTTGTCAGGCAAGTCCTGGTTGGACCAAGTCCTGACGCACGATCAATCAGCAAGAGTGGTAGTACGGTACGGTACGAAATTTTTATTGTACTTCCCAGCAAAATTTCGTACCGTACCTTTCGAAAATTTTTCTTACCGTACCGTACGATATTATTTTTTTCGTACATCGTACCGAACTTCGGTACCAGTACGAAATTAAGTTCGATTAATATTTTTGATTTATCGCACTAAATTTCGTACCAGTACGAAAACAGGTACGATTCGCTAGGCAGCAATTTCGTACCGTACCGACTACCAATGTCCAAAACAGCCTTATTTATAAAATCTGGCCACCGTTAAGAAACATCACCAACATCTTAGATCAGAGTGCTGAAGTTTTATGCTATCTTGTTTAAAATCCAGGAAAGTGGGATAAGCACCGTCTTCGCAGAAAAATCTGGCATGAAGCTATATTTAGCATGTTAGCGCCATCGTGTCGTCACAAATATTTCCCTCACGACGAAAGAATACCGTTGAGCACCATACGTGGGGTTTTTGTGTAGTCTTATTCGAAGGCGTGGATATAAGAACATTTTCATTGTGCATTTTTGCATCTGTTATTTCTGGTGCAATTTAAGTTTTCTTCACATTACTGAATAATGCTATTTATTTGTTAATACCAGACAGACGTATTTACGACATACCTCGCTGTTAATATCGTGACTTGGCTGTTTTTTTACAAAATAGAACTTCTAATTGAGATAAACATCAGCTTACATTCAACTCCAAACAGCCTAAATATGCCATTATATCCTAATATTACTGCTCTGATTATATACTTCTACGAGTGAAAACAAAACGTAATAGTGGGGCTTACATGTTAACTTAGTTGCATAGTTTGTCAGGGGGAGAAAGGTTTTTATCTCATTTTCATAAAATTTTCGCGCGCCCGCGACGCGCAATATTTCTCTAGTTAATTTTGTGTATTTCGTAGCCTTTAACATTCAAAGTACGAGTTTTTATTCAATTTTTACAAAAATTTCGGCTAGCTTCCGGCGCGCAGATACAATTCCCTGCTTGGTAATGTTTATTTCGCTCTTAAAACATATATTTTGTTTCGTTCTCAAAAAAAAAAAAAAAAAAATTCGCGACTTTGGCACGCTAATCCTTTTTTTTTTAATTTGAAAGCCTGTGTTTGAATGTTGGAAAAAATGTGCCCCCCCCTAAATTTTTTTTCTGGATCCGCCATTTTAGTTGGTATATTCGGGTACTGCTTCCTGCGCCAATGTGAATTTTAAATAAAAACAGTTCAAATCACATCGGCGATGCTAACGATATATTCAGGCACTACACCGTGGTTTTTAATAATGCGAAGGTTGTTTATCTTGTCGATTTTAATTTAGCTATCACAACTTTCGCAATTACAGAAAAATGCATTTAGATTATGACGCCATAAATCCTCGGCCGATATGCATTTCCACGCAATCACGGAATTTTACGCCATTGCAGTAAAACCGATATGCGACATAGCTTATCTAATCAGCTCAAGTGATTCAGATGCATTTTTATTGCCATATCTGCACCGCTTTGAATCGTTTTAAAATTGTCTTTCAGTCTAAAAAATTCTTTCATAGACATAATTTATATTATCAGCGCCCCGCTATGAATTGGTATGGATGTTAAATGAAATTATTATTTTCAATTCATTTGAGAAGAATAATGTGTAATGCGAAGGTACGAAAAAGAGTACGGTACGGTACGAAATAAATAACGAACTTCATACCGTACCAAGTACGAAAATTAAAAAATGAATCGTACAGTACTATAGTACCGGAAAATTCAATCGTACCGTACCGAACTTCGTACCGTACCGTACTACCAGCCTTGTCTATCAGTAAACTTGACAAAATTCGATGAAGGTCGATGATTAAACAAATTAAGACTGGACGGATATAATGTAATAAATGATTGAGGCAAATAAGGCGCCCCGTTGCGATATGCGAATGTTTGATAGCATTATTAACTATATTATTATTGTACTACCCGAAAAACTTTTATCGCAGGATTTTTGTCGACAGAAGACGGTATTCCTGGCCAGAAGCAAAAAATACCCGTGTTACCAGTCAGACCTGAACATTTTTTGACTTTAATTAAATTTCTTGTTTGGAACTTCACAGTAACCAACCAAACCGAGCTACGCCAGTTTCGTCACTTTTTCAATAATCATTTTTTCGTTTCAGCAACAATGCTGTGGGTTTAACAACGGAAGTGATTACGCTGGCAGTGCATACGCAAATACTCATCAAAATACCAACCCATGGCCACCATCTTGCTGCACCAATCAAACAAACCATGATGGCTGTTTAAACCAGAATCCACCAACTGACTCAAACTCTGATAAGGTTTGTAGGAAAGTTCCATTCAACAAATTGCGTATGTATGTTTCAGGAAATTTCACAAGTACCGGTAAATCACGAACATAACTTTTATCACATTTGTAACCAGTGTCAAGTAAAGGATCATCGACGCGGACAACATTTTAAGGCGAGTCCTATGTACAGCGGCTCACGCCCTATATGCGAACTAGTTATGAAAACAGCTTGTGGAAGGGAATAACTCGGATATTCAACAAGTAGAACCAGATACTATTACCATATGAAATACGTTTTTAGGATGCCCGGTCGGCCCTGATTGTCTTATCCAAGGTTGGAATTCCGTGGGAGAGGATTATATGCGAGAGGTTTGCTTGGCACTTCGTCGGCAAACGGTAGTTAACGTAAGCGCCGATTGCGGATTCGTCCAATAACCATGCCCATGCACACGAAAATGAGCAAAAGGTTAAAGCCACCTCCGGCCCGATTTGGAGAATTCTTCAACCTGCGACGCCAACATGTTTAACCACTAGGCCATCGCGCCCATATTTCCGGCTTTCGTCTGCAGCAGGGTAAAAATTAAATCCCATTTCTATTGGTGGTATTTTTACCCATTTGATGTTGAAGTAAAAGGTCGGCAAAATATCGAACGAACGTGTGAAACTAACCGAAAATCCCACTCATCACCCAAAGAAATACTCACGAACAAAAAGTCTCTAACAAAGACTCTGTAGCAACTTTCTGGTCTCAGCTACGCATGGTGGATTCACGTTACAAGAATTCACAAACCTTCAATGAGGCAGGGGCATTTAAAAAGAGATCACGGATGACAGGCATTCAGGCCGCTCCTACTTATGTATATAAGCAATTGCCCAGAGAAAATTCAAAAGGATCCAAAGTGAATAAAACGCAAATTATTTCAGAACTATACACGATTGGCGACACTTTATAAATATCACTTTATAAAATATTTCAGTGATATAATACAGAAATTGGAAAAAGGGTCATTTTTTACCATTAAATTTGTGCTATTCTTTCACAGGGGTGCTTCGATCGGATTTCCGATATTCTCATCTCCTACTCTGCTGAGATTGGAGGCGTTTCGCTCGGATTAGCAGCCATTAAGATTTGTTCCATGGTGCTGACATGCTGTGTATATTGTGGGATCGGGCAGAAAGGAACAGCAAGAGTGGGACCTTTCGGTCACTCCTAAGTTCGAAGAGTAAACTCAATAGCAAACTCCTGTACATACGTATGAATTAATTAAGCTTTACAATAGTTTTAATATCCAATAATATATTTTTTTCAATCGGTAAATCGTTGGGAATACGCTTCGATCTACACATTTCTGACCGTCATGACGCAGGTTCGAATCCCATGGGGGATGATGATTATATGCGAGAGGTCCGCTGGACGCCTCGCCGGTGGTTCACGTAAGCAATGCTTACGGGTTCCTCCACCAAACAGGTCCATGCACAGGAATAGGAAATACGAGAATTCAAAAAAAAACTTCCACCTCGATTCAGAACCGGTATCTGCACGAGAGTTCGTGGTTCGCCATATGGTTAAACCGTATTCTCTGCTTTCCTCTCCTGCAGGATGAAAATGATATCCTAATCCTATCCAGCACACATGGACATTAGAACGTCATTTTTCGTTCGTGCTACCAAATTTTTAATAATGGGTAAACTTGCAGCTCATTCAAAGTAATTTAAAGACCTATAAGTAATTTCGATGCTTCTGATGTGCAGATAAAGCCTGTAATATATCTCAATAGATTAGGTAAGCGTTTCGGTAAGTTTGACAGAATGAACTGGCCGCTTCCTCGTTCATCATTTGGAATGCAAATAATACATTTTGTTTTATTATCAGTTGAAAGACCACTTCAAACCATTTCTATCTATTTTTTATATTTATACTGGTTATTGATCATGACACTACAAAAATTTCCAGTAATTAAATAATATTTAAGTAAAATAAATTACATCTACTAATAAAAATAGACATGTAGGATAACATTTGATTGTATATAAGGAGTACTGCACAGATGGTTGACAAAACAGATAAGAAGGGAACTGGGTGAATTGTTAGATTGCAGGTAGATGTAGGTAGCGGCTTTGGAATATAACATAATTCCTGCATATCACAAAAAACCAAAAAAGTAGCAGACGGTTTACCATCACCCGGGGCAGATACTACCAACTGCACATCATTACAGCAGTTAAGAGTCCAATTGAAATGTTTTCTGCTCAGAGTGTAATGTTGGTTTTTTGTCTGTCCTTTGATTGGTAGGTAGAGCAAATATTGATAAAAAATCGGAAAAAGGGTATTTTCAATCTAATCAAATAACAAAACATCAGATGCAAGAAAAATGCGATTTAGGGCAAAATGATTCAATTTCCCTATGAGAAGTATAAGAAAATAAAACCATGACAGGACATCACAAACTAATAAATTCTGATCAGAAAAAATTATCTTCAAACACGGTTTGCTGAATGGTCTACCACAGTTGAACTGCATAAGTTAAAAATTAAACTTGAAATCACAATTTAAGATTTTTTTATTACGACCTTAAATTCTAAGAGAATGATCATTTGTACATTTTGACATACTTCATCATGTGTGCTCAAGTTAAAATACGTCAATGTCAAGGTTTTGATTTAACGAGGCAAAAAATTTTGGTGGTGGCAGCTTCTATGAAAAGGGTTCTCTAATGTTGAAGAAGTGGCAAGCACAAATTTTTAACTGTGATTGGTGACATTCAATAGTACCATCAATGTCAAATTATAAGTAAAACCGGGTCACCCTGTACTATTTCTGAGTCTGAAACCTTTTGTATTCAAGATGACACAGAAAATCTGCAAAAATTTTTACTATTGCAACTATGTACAGGGTGCAAATTACTGAATATTTAGAATAATCTGATCATGATATAATACAGACCAGAAAAGTATGGTAACACAGATCTGATATATATCTAGCAACATAAATGACACATAACTTCTGCAAGATATATATATATAAAACTCACAAAGAAAAAATATCATTGTTGGACATCGTTCAGCAAATAATCTAAACACAAACAACTTTCATCACAAACTCTCACCACTGATCAGTTATCAATTCAGGAGTATCAAGATTGCCATGCGCTTACGAGCAGTAACCAACTACTGACGCTTAGCCAAGATTGATATTTGATTTTTTGAAACAGAACAGGTGGCCTGTGAGTCTCATGATGTCAATCCTTTAAGAATCTGTACTTTGTGCCAACGTCGAGTATTAGCAGTACGATATTAATAAATCTAAAATACTTCATAGTCAGGTTTTTTGTCTAAAAGCACATTCACTTCATCTAGTGCACAACGTAACATTCATTGAAAATACTTGCTTGCATTTTGAAATACCTGAAAAGGATTTAATAATACTTAGAAAGTAAACATCCTAATGTAATAAAGCAGACTGGGATAGGTTGCATTGGCAGAAAATCAATATAAGGTTTCCTACAATTTAAATACTTTTCAGAATTTATATTGGTAATGTCATTGATCCAGTAGCCGATCCTTTTTTTTTATTAGAAAATTAATTATGTGCTTTAATGATGCTGCTTTATTATAAAATATTTGCTCAGGTGGTAACTAACCTGATTGTAGCCATTAGTATATGAGATGTGTAATGGCGGTACAGAAAACAAAGCAAAATTTACACAGAATTATAAAGTAAATAAAGCGTATATTCTGATAATATTAAAAAAATTTCGCCAATACAATTGAAGGAGTTAACCATTTTCCCATCTAAATGAAATCAAATAAATCAGAAATTAAAGGTGGCAGATCTAATATAAATATTGAATGACATTTTTTTATTCATAAAACCTAAAGAAAAACTGTTAAATATATAAATTCAAATCAGAACATAAAGAACACACAGCAATCCAAGATTCACAGCAAAATATACTAGTAAAAGTCTTGATTAGTCACACATGATCGGGGTATCATCAAATTATATGGACAAACACCACATCCTGTATGACCTAGACCAGTACAAAAATGAAAATATTATTACTACAACTGATGTACCCCCACAGCATACATATTTTTGATTCATCTGCATTTTTTAAGTATCCACTGAAATTCCCGCAGAAAGAGGAACATCCAAACTGGATGCACACATTTTTGACATACAAACAACCAATGGTACGACTGATGTATATTTTGAATCATCTGCATTTTTCTCCATTGGCAGAGAGGAACTATTTTTTGACACCAAAATTATCCCTATAATCAATCTTGAGACAGGAATGATTTTTTTTCATGTACCGACAATCAATCAAGAAGATGAGATCCTTAAAATCCTTTTTTCACTATGTAATTCATATCAACTAAAAAAAGGTAAGAAGATAGTTTATTTAAAAATACTCACTGTTTCTGGATCATCATCAGCAGATATAGTATGAACTTTTCCTGATGTAGAATAGTGTTCTATGATAGGTTTTGTCTCCTTTACATAGGTTTGAAAACGTTTCTTCAGGCTTTCAACATTGTCATCTGTTCTCCCACTTGTTTGTCCACGTTCAAGAATTCTCTTGGTACAAACCTAAATCATCAATGAAACAGTCAAGACAAGATTCTAAAACTACAAATTTTTGTGCATTTAATTTTTATATTCATTCAATATTTTTACATATATGTTTAAATGTTTCCCCCTAAACGGGTTTGAACAGAAGAACAGAACCCTGAGAAAGTTGTCCTACACCCCCCATCATTTGCAAAAGCTTGCATACACAAAATGATTCCATCCATAACCATGATTTCTTTTGCAGATCCTGACTTTTGGTACAAAAAGGCACAAATCAGTCCTGGTCTTGGCGCTAATAAAACACTACCAGGATGCTGCTCGTATTATAAAAATATTTGCCCATATAAATAAACTGATTGCACCCATTAGCATATAAAATCTATGTTTGGCAGTCAAGTAAAACAAGAGGCGAAATTCACATTGGGTTATGTACCGGGTTGGGAATGAGCTGTCTATCTTTTTTTGTTGTGACGAAAACTTGATTCCAACGAGGAATGATTACATGCAAGAGATTCACAGGACATCCAACACCGCACAGGTGGTTACTTCATGAACAATGTCTGTCCATGGACAATAAAATGAATCAAGATATACCCAAACATTCACTGGCCGTTAGGCCTCACAAGGTCAAAGTTTATATCGTTCAGATGCACAGTGCACTAAAACTTGTCCGTCGAGAATTGTCAAAACTTGGAAGTTGTCAAGAAATTCCAAATTCCATAAATGGTAAATCGAAAATAAACATAAGCTTTTATTAGAGTAGTTAGTTGAATTAGAATGTAGAATTTTTTTTTTAATTTTTAGCGACTTCACATATCTCTTTACAAGCAAATTTTTTAAAGTCAAGAATGTTCACCTCTCAGACTTGAGTGCCTTGATGCCACATCCATGCTTAAGTAACAACATTTCCTGATCGGTAAAGAATAAATTGAATGTTTTCGAAATTTTGTGACTGAATTTCGGATCGATTGAGATTCAAAATCTCTGATTGGAGATTCAATTCTTAATCAAACTGAAAGTTGTAACTGGCACCTCTAGTTATATTTATTAGATCCCCCAGACTCGGGGGCTAATTCAAAATCCCACCTCCTATCCCCAGGGATTTTTTTCAAAATTTCCATTTATATTTTCATTTTTCAGCAATCTGTTAAGATAATTTTCTGTTTTGAGGAGTCATCAACAAGATGAACTTGATGTCATAATAAAAATGTCTTCCTTTTGAAACGTCCTATGGAAACAAAGAAATGTAATCCCAAAGACCTGTTTTAGCGCTTACGGTATGTTAAAAATGTCTGTTTCCCACGAAGGTATGTCCTCTCGATATTCGCGTCAACAGGTGTCGCTGGGCATGAGTAGCACGGCAGGCGTTGGTGGGTCAGAAAGAGTTAACTAGAATAAAAATACTCACATTTTCAGGACAATCAAAAAATAGAACAAATTTGAAGTCAACTTTATCATTCATTGCATCATTCCATCCATCTAAATTATCTTTGTTTCTTGGAAAACCATCAATTAGAAATTTATCCTTCTCACCATTTGTTGCTTGCATAGTGTCATTCATTGCCTGAAAGTTTTATATTAAGGTATTCAACACAGTAAAGCAAACTTTCCAAAAGAAATACATTTCATACAGAACCAAACTACTATAGTAGAGTAGGTACAATGAGTTTTTTTATTGGAATTCACTCTTAGAAAAGCCGAGGGCAGTGCCTAAAAAGAACCAATTAATGGCCACCTAATAGTAAAGAAATATTTACTATCAGATGTAGTACCAGCCACTGCACTCTAAATGGAAAACATATCAAGCAGAACTAAACCCCAATGGTAAAGTGCAGTGAGTGGTATCTGCGCCGGGTGATGGCAAGACCATCTACCTCTTCTTGTTTTCTAAAAGTTACTTACCCATGCACCGCTTTGCATCCTTTAGTCTATTATGACCTTTTCAAAATGGGGTTCGCTGGATTTTTCACAGGAAAATCCTGAATTGGTAACAGGAGCTGAGTATTTTTGATCATTTCTTAGTATCAATTTCTTAGTAAAATCATTCAAAAAATTTCTCTGAGTTGTAAACTTTTATGTTTTCAATTTAAACATTATCCGTTTTTTTTTTAGAAATTAATAAATCAAAATGCCGAAAGTCAGATGAAGTCGTAAACCACCTCCTAATAGTTAGGAATCGATTGAACCAGCCGGGTCACCGGGCAATGATGCATCGACTTCTTTTTAATCAAAATTTTATTTGGTCATGTATGAGCCATTGACAATAGGTAGGTAGACCCAGTAGGTGACCAGGCTGCATATTGAAAAAACAAAAGATCACCCCAGCACTGATTATGTTTGAATTATAAAGCGCCTAAATGGTAGTACTGGCAAAAGCAGGCACATATTTTGTGCATGTGAAATTTAAACTTCCCATGGAAAATAAAAACACGGAAAGAATACCGTTTGAAATTTTGGAAAAAATTGGCAGTTTCACCAATAAAATTTTATTGGGCATATAAAATCACAAATTCAAAAATACATCCTTATCTAAATATCCTAGTGAAGACCCTTACCCAGATGCTTCAAGATACCCATATTAGTTTTAGAGTACTGAACATTAAAAAAAATATATTACTCCCAGCTGCCCAGTACAAAAGATTTTTGCTCAAACTTTCATATCCTCTTAAAAAAGTGAGGGTTAGATTAATCAGCTCCATTACTTTTCGTTGGGTGTGACTATTACAAGTTACGGGTTTAGAGCAGTCCTAATCCTAATATATTTCCTGCGTGTTGTATGGACGACTAAAAGGAAGTGATAGATGGTTTTACCCATCGTTCAGAGCAGATACCAATCACTGCATTTTACCGTGGCGGTTCAGTTCCGTTTGGGATGTTTTTTTTTTGCAGTTGCTGGTTCTACATTTTTTAATAGATTTTTGCTATTAAGTGGCATTAAGCGTTAGTTCCCTTTTAAGCACTTTTTCTGGCCTTGCTCCGAGTTAATTCCAATGAAAAAAACTGTGCTATAACTACAGAAAAAAATCAAATTTCTAAAATTGTCACAAAAGTTATATTTCGAAATCTGGAAGTGTAGCGCCATATTATTCAGAAATGTCATCAAAAAGAAAAAAACGTAAAAGGAGTCACTTTGACATATGTGAATTTTCCAGTAATATGATTATAAATTTTATTGGAACAGCAATTCATATTTAGAATATTTGACTATGGTAATTGAAAACCATCATACGGTAAGTCTTCAGGACTATGCATAATATTATGATGAAAACAATTTTATAATGCTCATTGCACCTTTTCCAAAAGACCACACGTTATCTTCACTGGAACGATCTTTCCTTCTTTGATGTATTCAGTGATTAATTGACCAACTTCTGAACCAGGAGTGCTTTTTTCTTTCCTCAACAAATCCCCGGCAGAAAGGTGAACATAACCAAATTTCTGGATATCAATCAAATTACATGCAACATTAAAAAGTATTCATGAAAATGCCTTACAAATGTCCTAATAATAGGGGCAGTCTATCAATGTCAACATCATTTTGGGAGGAGTTGAAACTGTAATGCATTTGATGTCAATGGGGATGGAGAGAGGGAAGGTAGGATCAAAATGACATTTGATGTTAAAGAGAAGGTTGTGCGAAATATACCCACATCACAGGACTAATTCAATATACTAAAAGGTTAATTCACGGAATGAATTAGCTTGTTGGATTGAATAAACCAATGATATTAGAAGAAATCTATCTCATCAACAACTGAGAGTGTGCCATATCTCCCACAAGACTGATGATTGCTAAACGATATAGGTTATTAATAAGGGGTACCGAACATTTTTTTAAAGTTTGTGAGTAGAGCCCGACCAATATATCAGCCTTATTTTGCTGTTTACTGATATATTGGCATTTTACAAATGCAGCCAACCGAAATACACAAACGGGCAGCCGGGATTCATTTAAAATGATGCATTTTCAGTCAAATGTCAAAAAAATTGCATATCTTTTGCTTCCAAGTTCCATCTAGTGAAATCCCCAGCAGATATTATTCTTGTGAGATGGATAAAATATCGGTTATCAGTTGTCAAGGGTTGCAAAATCTATGTTGATGATATTCATTGACAGCCCAGTGTCTTGTCAGAGCTTTTAAACATTAATATTTCTTTTTTGATAAGTAGTTTTCTATCGGAACAAAGGCTGTACATTTCGTCAATGTCAGAAGGTCTACGAAAATCTGATCTATAACGCGAAATTAAATAAAAGTCTTTTACTTTCTACTCGAATATGATGAAACCAGAAAAAGTAAGCTCTAATCTGGAGAAAATTTGCTTGAAAACAGTTTGCTAGAGTTCGAAGACATAACTAATCTAAGATTGGTGACTATGATTAGCAAATAGACTAAAAACTACAAAAACAACCATGAAGCGAGTGGAAAATGTACCAAAACAGCCACTCATGTGTAGTGGGCCAATAATAATTACGGTAATCTAAAAACATAGTTTTAAAGTGGTCCAACCAACCTTTCATCACCAGTGCGGAAATTTCAAATCTCTGATAGGTGATTATAAGACTTAAAAACAATAACATCACAGTTTAGACAATATTGTTAAAAACAAATGTTAAAAAATTGTCAAATTTAAAACAAAATAGTTCTGCTTGAAAATAGTATACATGAAATTCCTCGAAAACAACATTGTCATCTTGTAAACTCCCAGTTGGGGCAAAGACTTTGAGGGCGATGAATTGTTAAAGTGCCTTCTTAAACTTCCATTTCAGCATGACATTTGAATGGTTGACAGTCAATTTGTAAAAGTATGTTTCGATGGGTCAATTCGTACCCCGAGTAAAGTTGCAATGCACATTTGTAGCTGGATATAATATTTCAATACAGACATTTAAATGTTTTCATGTATAAATTTAAAAAAATAATATTGAATGAAAAAAAAATCAAGCTTGCAAGAATGAATTGACCTAAAATGGTAATGTCGTATTCTCAGCTTTCCTCTCCCGAAAGATGAAATAAAATCCCATCCTAACTGGGAGAAGCATACACTTTTGTTCAAATCAGGCGAAGACCAAATTTCAAGTGCTTATTATTACAAAAGCAGATGAGTTTACCAGAATTTTCAGCAATATAACTATTTCTGCATTTGTATTCAATTTCTTTTCTGCTGCAGCACTGCTACTTCAGAATTAACGATGGAATGACTACCACATTTCTGACCATTCCAGCAGTTTTAATTTGAGCCATTGATCACAAAAGCAAATATGTTTTCCAAGATTTTGAGTGACGAAAATATTTCCAAAATTTTTCATTCAAATTTCTTGTTCTTTTTATTTTTTTTTATTGAAATTCACTCTAAGCAAGGCCGTAAGCCGCTCTCAAAAGGGAACCAACCAACAGCCACTCAATAGCAAAGATCTACTGCACTAAAAGATGTAGTACCAGCTAATACAAGCTAAACGAAAAAAATCCCAAACGGAACTAAACCACCATGTTAAAGTGCAGCGAATGATATCTGCCCAGGTAAAACCATCTAGCACTTCTTTGCTTCCTTTCAGTGGCCTCTTATAACACACAGGAATTACATTAGGACTATTCCTAAAGGGCTACTACACAGTACGCTGCTGAATCAAAATTCAAGAGCAGATAAGCTTCCACAAATTTCTGGCAAGGATACGAATTGAATTTTTTCAGGGTACGAATTGACTAACCTTGATAAAATTTCATCAGTTCACACTTATGCAAATTGATAGGGGTATGAATTGACCACCACCAGATCATCCAATCCTAACATTACTACAGGGTCACTTAAGTACATTTTCCACTTCTTTCGAGGTTGTTTTTGCACTTTTCAGTTACTCCAGTAAATAAAGTAAACCCATCCAATATAGATTTTCTTTACAGCCTTTTACAGTTATAGTCGCAACAATGAATTTCAGAACAGTTCATGCAGATATTTAATAGCCGGGTTGATCAAATGATTCAGAGAAAAAATAATTCAATGTTTTAATAGACATGCAAAGGAAAACAAGATAGTACTGTCAACGAACAAGGTGAAAAAAGTTACTTCCTATTAACTCACCTCAACAATTTTCGTACATTGTGTACCTTTACCAGCACCTGGCCCTCCAAGAACAAAAACTATGTGTGGTTTTCCCATTGAAAATATATATCTGAGCTTGGGTACCAAAGTCGAAAGAAAATGTGAGCTAATCATAGACTAATACAGAAATACAATATAGTGTGAATTAATGATGAATAAATCAATCTGTGGGCTGCGGTAGCGTGATGAAACCGACAATAGCTGCGGAACGTACGGTAATACTGAAGGCCACAAGACACGTGAAGTTGTCTTACCGATGAGTTGCATTACGTTTCAGGTAATAAAATAAAAACGGCAATACGTGCCTGCATTGCTTTGTGTTAATTGTGTTCACATGTGTACAAAGCACAAACGCAAAAAAAGAAACAAGCACTCTGTGTCAGCTTTCATAGGAAACTGTTCTGTTTCATTATGCATTGGAAAACGTAAGGAAATGCATGCAGAGCATCGCGCTTGCGTAAAACGCAAGGGTAAAATAAAACAAACCATGAAAAAACGCAACCTATGGAAAGTGTGGTGTGACCTTTAACCTGTTAACGAATGATACAGGTTCGAACCCCAACAAAGTATGGCTAAAATTGACAACAGAAAAAGGCTCTAATGAGCAATGTACACGGGGTGCCCTTCCACACACAGGATGGAACAGCAAGAGCAAGAAAAATCTCATTACAAGATATATTTGTAAACATTGTTAGGCTAATTCTGATTTGCATACTCTGTGCTGTGAAATACAGTTCATTTCATTTCGTTCAATCGCGACTCCCGGACTGCTCAGTTAGACTGTTAAACCTGCATACACACAGTATCGTACCGTGCGCGAATGTAACGCGTCAGTGTTAGCATGTAGTGTAACACGTACTGCGTAAGTGTTAGCACGTAATGCAACAAGTAAGTGTTACTTTTCAGCCTTACTCTTTAGTGTCAATAATAAACCAATGTCCGTTTGTTCAATTGTATCTTTTTCCCTTGCAGGAGACCGAAAAAATTATTTAACCCTGGTAGCCCATCGTAGCTTTGTACTCATTGCAACCCATGTCCAGACGGGTGATTATAATTTGGCTATGTCCCTAATAAATAGTCTATGTCCCATACTAAAAAGGCTATGTCCCTACTAAAAAGGCTATATCCTTACTAAGACTGAAGAAGGCTATGTCTCTACTAAATAGGCTATGTCCCTACTAAATTGGTTACGTCCCTACTAAATCTGAAATAGGCTATGTCCCTGCTAAATTGGTTATGTTCCTACTCAGTACTAAATAGCCTTTTAGTGCAGAGTAGGGACATAGACTACCTAATTAGCTGTTCAGTGTTAGTACAGAGTAAGGACATAGCCGATTTAGTGGGGACATGGCCTATTTAGTAGGGACATGGCCTATTTAGTAGGGACATAGCCAATTTAGTAGGGACATACCCAATTTAGTAGGGACATAGTCTATTTAGTAGGGAAATAGCCTATTTATTTGGGACGTAGCCTATTTAGTAGGGACACAGCCAATTTAGTACCGAGTAGGGACATAGCCTGTAGCCTATTTAGTAAAGACATAAAGTTAGACTATTTAGTAGGGACGTAGCCTTTTCAAAATTGGACATAGCCTTTTTAGCATGGGAAATGGCATATTTATATTTAGTAGGGACATAGCCAAATTATAATCATCCGTACAGAACAACACGCCAGCGTGTCGCTTTTCAAATGCCTGGAAAGGAGAGTTTCGCATGAAAAGAATCGTATGAGAGAGTTTTGTTCGAAAAATCGCTCAACCTTGACACTATTATTTTTTATTTGCGTGTTCACAAGGTTCTACCATCTTCAAGCCGCATAATATTTTAAACAATGTAGAAGACGGTTCTTCATTTATACACTTTGAGAGCGTGGAATCCCGTGTTCGTTTGCACGAAAGGCGCGGACGGATGATTTTTTGCCCTCTTTCGGCCGAATTCGTTTCAGTGTGAACGTGGACATAAACATAGTTTATTCCGACACCTCTGTTGACACAAATAAAGATATCATATTACAGGGTTATGAGGGAAACAAACAAAATCTAAAACAAAGTTGAAAAACGTGCAAGAGAATGAGTTTCAAAGAAACATCCGCGTTTGCTTACCTCATAAGATAATTTTTATAAATATTACTAAATTCTGCCACACACATCATACGGGACCCCTTCCTCCACAAAAACAAACACACATACATTCAAACTATAATTAAAGTTAATTGAGAGAAAACTGTACACGAGAAAAAAAATTTAGAAAATAAAAAAAAAAAAAAAATTTAAGAAAAGCAAAAGAGGGCTAAAATAGAACTGAAAGGAAATGACTGACCAAAAACGGGAAAAAAACATTAATTAAACGTTGAGGATCGCCTTTCATGTTAGATAACGGTGCTTGCGCAAAATTAAATACACCGTCAGAGTAGTCAATTCTTACATGCATTAAAAAAAGATCCAAGGAGAGTAACATGTGTTCGCTTCCCTCATTTTCAAAAATTTTAAATACTACTAAATCTGGCCATACATCACACGAGACCCTTCCATTCAAAAAAGGGGGTTCATAACACACATTCACGCACACTGTATTTATTTAGAATTAAAACGAATGCGAAAAAACATGGACTCAAAAACTCAACCAGAAATGCAATACAAAATACACTAAATTGTATGTAGGCACACAGCATATGTATTTCGGTATGGACTGGGAAATGGTGATACGACCAGTTGGTCATCAAAGTCTACAATCACCCATTCCCTACAAATATTTAAAAAAAAAAGTTACAATAAACTATATTTATCTTTGCACAAATGATGACCCTTATTAAGAAATTAACACTCTTATTCATCACATAGCATACAAGCACATTGGTGTCCATATTACAAAATTCGGCACGGACACCAACACGCCCGGAAGAATACCTAGTACACCTGCAAAAAGAAAAAAAAGAAGAGGTAATCGAGGCAATATAATAAAATAGAATAAACAGAGAGGGACAACATAGCTGTTTAACTAACTTAGTCCAAGTAAAAACAGTAGCTCAATTAAATACTATCAATACTTTTAATGAGAAGTAAATTAGCAATTTAAGATCATGCATTTTAACTTCAAAGTCAAGTCAAGTCATTTTGACTTCGAGATTAGAGTAATACCAAGACTCTGTCTGTTGAGAGTAAAGAATTCACGCCATAATAGTTTTAAAATAGTAAAATGCAATTTTATATCTGCCAATCAGGGTGGCCAAGATCGAATATCTTCTTGTTTCACAATCTATTTAAACAATTTTCTGAATTGAATCAAAATAATAATGAGGTGATGCAATATAACAAGGAATCATACAATTAATGAAGTAAATAATTTCGAATATCGGCTAAACATTTTAGTTCTACGATCTTAACACATTAAAAGACGTTATTTTACAATGCAGTAGAACCATGATTCATACTATTAAGCGAGTCTATGACACCTTCGGACACATAAAAATTAGGCATCATTATGAAAAAGTCATAAATAATTATATAATGGAGTTTATTTAGTGCAATGTCTATTCAATTCAATTTATGAGATGAAAACCATTTATCGTGCACATCGCATAGAGTAAAACTTATTACGGGCCAATATTCAAGACAAAATGAGACAGGCACAGAAAACCTGTACTTACTGTATGTATATAAGGACACCCCAGTAATCACCAAAATTTGGCAGTCAAAGAAATATTAAAATTCAACATAATTAGTAAAACTTTTAAAAGGTCTGAAAACTGTAATCACTGTATGAAGTATGATCGCGATGATTTAATATAAAAGGCAAAGCCAAAATGTTGAAAAAAACAGTCTTATTTTCATGTCATTCAATAGCCAACCTCATGCAGAACACAATATCACATGAGAAAATATTTTATATAAAAAAAATACAACTGATACAGAAGAAATAAAAAAATAGCATAAAAAGGGGGGAAGAGAAATAAAAAGAAAGAAATGCCTCAAAACAACCTTGCTAAAAGAATGAGGATCGTCCTTTACAATATGCGTAGTAAGTCATAGAGAACTACAAAAATAGTTTTCGGATATTTCAAACGAGCAGATATCTTGTACTTTCTAAATTTCAATCCTTCCTTATTTAATACCAATCTCATGAACCGATTACATGTACTCTGCACACCCAATAATAGAGTTATATTTCATTGGAGCCAAACTGACCCACAATAACGTATGGGACTCATTATCAATGATCAATGCTTGGAACATACTTATTGAATTTGTTTTGTTGGTGCAGTGTTTGATACGGGAAGATATTGCTACATTTCTTTTCACTTTTGTTAACACTAGGGAAATCTGAGATTTCAGCTTAGTTTTTCATCCAAAATTATACCGAGAAATTATGTTTCATGAACCCTCCTGATCTCTTATAAACAACTTCTATCCACATTCAACATACCCCCTTTTTGGGATGAAATATCATAAAATATGTCTTGTTTATATTCAGAGATAGTTTTTTTAATAAAAGCCACTCGTCAACACTTGCCAAATTTTCATTAGCCAATGTCATTAATTCGTTAATGTCTTTGCCAGCTGACAACAGATTAATGTCATCAGCAAAAATAATGGATTCTCAAGCTCTCGGGCAGTTCGGTAAATCGTTAATATAAATTAAAATCAATAACGGCCCAAGTACAGATCCCTGAAGGACGCCATGCTTCAAGAAACATGTGGTGCTGGAAGTTTTCTCCTTGACTTAGACACTTGTTTTCTATCGGTTAGATAGCTTTGAATCCAAGTGTTTGGGAGACCCCTTATTCCTAAGTGCGCAAGTTTCTCCAGAAGAATATCGTGAATAAGGGTATCAAATGCTTTTGAAATGTCCAAAAAAATTCCAATGGCATATTAATTGCTTTTAAAGCATTTTGTTATTTTATCAACAAGATAATTAGCTGCTAAGGCAGCTGAATGTTTTTTACGGAAGGTAAATTGCTGAGGATGAATGATTTCTTTTTGGTCAAGAGAATTTATCATTCTGCTGTACACAATTTTCTCTAGAATTTTCGAAAAGGATTAAAGGGGACTGATTGGCCTGAAATCACCAAGGTCTTATGTGCTTACTTTTTTATAAAGAGCAAGAACCTTTGCAATTTTAAACTTGATGATATATACGCCAGATGTTAAAGATAGGTTGAAAATATGAACCAGAATATCTAAAATGTGCTGTGGAAGGTGTTTGAGAATATTGGAAGAAATACCATAAACTCCAAAGCTCGGCTTTTATTGGTGTTTTTTTAAAATTATTATAATTATTTTATATTCAGTGATATACAGTGTAAAAAGGCTTTCAAAAGAATCCACTTTCGACCTAATCGGCACAAATTTACTTTTTAATATAAAAATGTCAGTGAATTTTATCAAAATTTCACGGTAAAGAAAACCGATGTAACTCTAAATACGTTAGAGTGGGTACAATTAATACATCAAACACTTTAAAAGAAATAATAATACTAAATTTGCAATGAAAATTCGCCGAATAAATAGATTTGGATTAATTCGACAAAATAGTCCCCAGTGAGAAATTCAACATTTCAAAGTCGTAACAATTTGTGGTCATTATTGACCATACCATTATAGACTCTTCGTGATAACATGAGCTTACACTTATCTCTAAACAATTAGGGTTGCAATAGGCTAGGCAATTGTAGAATCTATTGTAAAACGTATTACAAAGCTTCGTCGATTATCTGTTTGACGCTCTTCTCAAGCACAAATTATACTGACGACTTGCTCCGTAATTATTTGCCAGGAAATATGAAAAATTCCCTGGTATTCATGCCAAATTTATAGTTTTTTTAGGACTAAAGAAGAACACAATACACGTGAAGTTGTCTCACCGATGCGTTGCATTACGTTCCAGGTAACAAAATAAAAACGGCAATAGACGCCTGTATTGCTTTGCGTTAATCGTGTTCACATCCCTACAAAGCACAAACACACGCAACGAAACGGGCACTTTTCGTTAGCTTGCATAGCAAAATGTCCTGTTTCATTGGAAAACGTGAGGGACTGCATGCGGAGCATTACAAGGGTCTTAATAAAAAATGCAAGGGTAAAAACACGCAAACAAACAACGTGTAGTGCGGCCTTTGGCACGCAACCTACTTTTTTAATGAGTGGGACTCAACAAAGTATAATATTTAACAACGCTACATGAACATTATATCATTACTCAACTTTAAGATGATTCAATAGTCCAATAATCTATGATGTTCTAATGTGGCATACTTAGGACTTATAGTTGGATGGAAAACCAGTGGTAGGGCGGGATATTAAGCAAGACTAATAGTCCCAAGTGCCCAATTGAAATTCTGCTTATTATAATAATTTCTGTCAAATATTATTTCTATATTACCCCAATAAGAAAAATTCTAGCATTACATGTTTTGGTAATTATGAGTAACTGACGGAACACACTGTCGAGGTGCGATCCATATGTGGCGCGTGCTTGGCAAAATAAAATTTCTAATTCGGACAGTAAACATTTTCCACTAATTAAAGATTCAAAGACACCTTGAGGAATTTTTTTTAGGTCGTTTTGCATTTGTCGACAAAATTTGGCCCAAATAAAGTACTCCATGGGCATAGAAACCCCGATGGCTATGAGGTAGGCAAGTTTTATTCAAATGCGATTATTTCTGGGACAGGCAATAGTTTCAGTGTTTTCAGTTTATTACATCACATTCGATGGCCATTATTGAACATTTAATTATAAAAAACGAGGGTGGGTTCGTGGTTAACTGAAATGGTTTAAAATCTACATCGCTGGTGAAAAAGGTGTGAATCATTCTCTAAGATGCGCGTTAAATGCATTCTAACCGTGGTTTATCGCAGATCATACTGATTGCGCAATTCGCGGTAAAATATTTATCACCCACGGTCAGCCACCGCATCGTTCGAACGAATATACGGGTAGGTCAGGCATGGTACGTCCACCAGGTTCTCCAACTCCGAACTCGGGCAGGCCCGCCTACCTCCCTTCCAAAGTAACGCCAGTGTACAGTATATGTATGTATACTGTATAATGATATGGAGGGGTTGTGAGTAAATGTCATCGAATCAGCAACACTCGTTTGATATATAAACACAACCGTGAAAGCATTGAGAAGGTAAGGAATTCCAAAGTTTAGATGTTTCCGGAGAAAAAATTCTTGCATAAAACTGTTTGTGACATTGCGGAACCCCCATACTGCATGGTGAATAGATGTGAATTGGAAACCAATCGAGGGGACCGGTTAAAAATTTTGTTCCGAGAAACGAAAGCAGAAAGCTTCCGCCTTGCCCAAAACAATACCGTAAACGTGACAGTAATACCTGTAGGGTCGAATCAGTGATTCTGCATTTTTACAAATGAAGAATGATATCAGGAGAGAGATACTGGATAATGGCAAGCTTCATATAGTAAATAGTACCGGTATGACGTATAAGTACTCTTATACCGTACTCCGTACTCTTCGCCCTTTTCAGAGATAAATCCCGACAGTTTTGTATAACAATACTTTCATTTTAATGCTATGCTTACTACTGAAGAACTTTGTAATGAGTTCTGTATTTGGAAACCATGAACTAACTTATGAATACTGAATAAGTACTGGTGGATATACAGTATACTCTCATTTATGAAAATAGGATAGGATATCCTTTTTATCCTGCAGGAGAGGGAAGCAGAGATACAGCTTAACCATATGGCGAACCACGAATTCTCATGCAGATACCGGTTACAAATCTGAGTGAAGGTTTTTTATTATCGTATTTCTCATTTTTCCTGTGCATGGACCTGGTTGTTTATTTGTTGTTCATCTGACTAACTGATTAACATGAGCAGTGAGTATTTGAGGAATCTCGTATACGGTATAGGTTTATCGTGGGTATAGACAAAAGGAGGCTCTTGTACTTCTGTATTATTTCTGATTTGCAGGTACAGGTTATGTCCAATTCAGGGGTCTCCTGAAGTTTAGTAATGCCATATATCTGATTATCATAAAAATTTCTCATGCTGCATGTTGCAAGCGACTCATCCTAACCCGAGAGACAATGCCAGATACTTGCAGCACTGGCGCGCCCAATACTCTGTACTGTATAGTTATTGGTTAGGATGAGAATATTCTGCCAGTTTTTATTTTGATGGACATTCTGGGAATATGATACTAAACTTCAATAGACCCCAATTATGAATTGTCTAGTTTACTAAAAATATTAAATTGTATTCTATGAAAACAGTAATAAGAGATATTAACACTACTTTGCATATGCAGTATGGCATCGAAATTTAGTGGTGCTCTCCAATTGACTGATTTGGATGATTTCATTGCACCATCTCAAGAATGTATCAAACCAACCCAAGTAAAAAAATCTGCCGTTTCCATAAACAAAGGTATAACAAAAAAATCTAAGATTCGATTGGATGATGAAGGGCATTATTTTCAGGACGGATTGGATCAAACAAAAAATTTGCTGCAAAAGGCTGAGATTTCGTTGAGTGATTGCTTGGCATGTAGTGGGTGTGTTACATCTGCAGAATCGATTCTTGTTCAACAGCATAGCTATGAAGAGTTTTATAAGACTGTTTCTGCTAATAAAACAGCTAAAGAAAAAAAATATATTGTTGTTTCCGTATCTCCTCAAACCAGAGCATCTCTTGCTGAACATTATGGACTTGATTCCCAACAGACAGCAGTTTTTTTGAATAATTTTCTCACAAAAATTGGGGCACATATGGTTTTGGATGTTGCTTATTTTCGCCAGTATGCTCTCGATGAATGTAAAAAAGAATTCATTGATAATTTTCGAAATCACAAAGGAAACTTACCAACATTGACGTCAGCATGTCCTGGCTGGATTTGTTATGCTGAAAAAACCCATGGAAAACTGGTATTACCGCATCTAAGTAAAGTAAAGTCTCCCCAACAAATTGCTGGGTCTTTGGTTAAAACTCTAATTCCTAGTCTTTCAGACTATCCACCAAATTCTGTTTATCACGTTACTCTTATGATGTGTTATGATAAAAAGTTGGAAGCAACAAGAGAAGATTTTTATAATGATATCTATAAAAGTAAAGATGTTGATTTAGTGCTCACAACAACTGAAATTAAAGATATGATAGAGAAAGAAGGAGAAGTACCAATAAATCTTTCTTCGTCAATAGAACCAATTGATATAGTAGATTCCTCTATTCATAAAGAATTTAAGGGAGCTCTTTTAACATCAAAAAACCTATTTAATAATGCTGGGGGTGGATCTGGTGGATTCCTTGAATATGTTTTTCGGTCAGCTGCAAAAGTTCTTTTTGATAAAACTGTTGGAAATATAGAGTATAAGACTATAAGAAACAATAAAGATTTTAGAGAAGTCACCCTGGTAGATGATGATGGTAAAGTTCTTTTGCATTTTGCTTCTACATATGGGTTTCGCAGCATTCAAAATCTTGTTCAACGAATGAAGAGAGGAACATGTAAATATCATTTTGTGGAAGTAATGGCATGTCCCTCGGGTTGCTTGAATGGTGGCGGACAAATTAAAAATGCTAAGCAAACCAGGGAAGAACAAAAGGCACATTTTGCAATGATTCAAGAAAAATATTAATGAAGTTGCACCTTCAATTGAACTCAATGAAGTTCCCTCTTTAGCAGGAAAGTTTTCAGCAAGCGATTTGAACTTTATGTTGCATACAAAATATCATGCTTTAGAAAATGATAACGAAATGAATCTCGGCATAAAATGGTAGTGGTAAACTGGTAAAAATAAAAATCATATATAAATTACTGCTTATAAATTGTTGTGTGTGGATCAGGGATGTCTTTATAGCAAGGAATGGCCAAAACGTAATATCTCGTTATTTTGTACATTATGAAAAAGTCAATCTGATTATGAAATATTGAATACATTCTGAATTCTGTCATATTTTTACCAAAGACATTAGATTGCACAATCCAGGATGACAAAATTTTCTGTTGTGTCTCATGGAATTTATGCAATAAAAATGAAATATTTTTATCCCTTTTTTTTTTGAAATATACTTAAAAACAAAAATTTTACTATATCAAATATGTTCAGTTTTGAATATATTTGATTTGTTTTGGATATCCCTGCCTTAAAGTTTAGTTTAAACGTTATTAAAATTTTACTATAAATATGGTATTTGTACGATAAATAAAATTGATGATTTATAACAATACTTTGTAGCTAAGTCATGATTTATGTCAAATTTTCCCATGTAAAATTTGATATGTATCATGATTTCATTGCAACATGAATCAATTTTAAAATAAAAATGAAGATGGAGAAATCATGAGAATTTTTGTTCTAGTCAATCATACTGTCTATGTTCATATTTTCACATCAGATTTTTCATTAGCAAAATGTTTCAGAATTCTGTAGATAGCGCTGTAATATGTTATGGGCTCTCATTTGAATATAGGAATTGCGGTATTTTAATATTAATTTGATTATTTCTGATTTTTTCCTTCGGTTGTAATCTAGAGAACATATTATTTTACATCAGATATTTGAAGCTTTGAACACACAGTATTTGGTGTGGTAGTCAGAACAAGCTCAAACATGCATTTTGTTTTATTTTTACTGTCATTGTTTAATACTAATGGCCTGGATTGAGTAGTGGTAGTAAATTACACCCTGGACAAACCCAAGATCCCTCTTTTTGATCTGACCTTTTATGCCGACATGTTAACCACCAAGCTACCGCACAGACAATTTCTAGTTTAAAATGTAATTCTTTAAACTAAAGTAAATTTCAAACATTGGCAAAATTGATTTTTTTATTTCGAGATTGCACAATTTAACAAAGTATTGTTAAATTGTGCAAGTTCCTATTTATTCATAATGAAAGTTTAAATTTATGATATAATTTTATAAATATATAAAATCAGCCAAAATATATCTATTGAATGTATAAAATAAAATTTTTTGGATGGGGTGGAGTTGTCATTTCTTAATTAAGGGTCGCTGACTTTCACTTTACAGCCAACACTGTCTCATTTTTGCATTTGTATGATAAATATTATTATGTCTATTATTAGTATTATGTTTATTTAACTCGATGCATCTCATTCTTTAGAAAATAATAGTTCATTCGTGATGATCGATTCAATATCAGAGAGAACATTCATCTCAACATGCGTACTCACTGCAACTCTTATTCGGTGGCTAGTCGGTACCGGATCCTATTCGGGTATTTCACTAGTTTTTACAATAAGAACAGAATATTGAGAAGTCTGATCCAGTAATAGAAATGTATTACTAATATTAAATATTAACAAGATTTGTAATTTTACTACATGACCATCTGCTTCCTTAGTGTCATCTTAATATTTGGTAACTCTCAAATCTTAAATTTGCAGCAGTCAAACACATCCTTATCTCAAATACAAATAAAATCAGTGTCTTTCCAAAGACTGTGTTTCCACGACTCCTACTCGACAAAATATGTTTAAACAGAATATTTCTGACAGAGTTCTGTTTACAAGTAAAACTTTTTTACAGGAATGCACAAACCTCCAATATATGGTGATTATGAAGCACAGAGGCATTGGCAAGAAATCACTGTTAATCTACCTGTATCAGACTGGTACAGAAATACAACCGATAATGATTTGATGTATTGGGGTCTTGATTACCCTCCTCTCACAGCCTATCATAGCTGGGCATGTGGTAAAGTGTAAGTACAGATTGCCAGGCATGTATGAAGGCATCTCAAATTTTTGAATCTCGAGAGTTACATTTTTGTCAGGTGTGACCTGGAGACAACATTTCCATATTCTTAACCAATTTTAATGAAGACAGTTTAGCCAGTTGTCCTAATTTTCAGAGGATCGTCTGTTTTTCACAACCAGGCTAAGACTCTGTCCAGCATATGTAGCTTGTATTTAATGTGATTCCTTGATCCTCGTTGATCGTAGCTGTTCTTCAGAATTATGAAATGACGTTATTTTATTGAAATTCACTCTAGGCAAGACTCTAAGCAGTGTCTAAAAGGAACCAACCAACGACCATTTAGTAAAAAAAATAGCTGCTAAAAGATGTAGTACCAGCAACTGCTCTCTGAGTGGGAAAAATTCTAAACGAAACTGCATTAGTACCAACATTTATTTAGGAAAATTTGATATATCCATGATTTCGTGCAATTACTGGGAAGCATGAGGTTGTATAGTAAGTTTCTTATGCAGCCAGCTCGAATTCTTGGAATTGCTTTGAGTGAATTTCAAATGAATAGATATTTCTCGCTTGTAATATCAATTACATGCTAACTTTACTTTATTGAAATGATAATCTGCAAGAAATTTAAGTACCGGTACTAAACAACCAGATCTATAATATGAATCTACATTAAAAGTGGTGAGATTCTTCCAAATCTGTAGGTATGTTACATGCTTACTTATTTTATGTTTTCACAGAGCAAATGTTCTTGACCCGGGATGGATCGATTTACATCATTCACGTGGGAAGGAAAGTTATCATCATAAACTTTTCATGAGATGCACAGTTCTGGTCGTAGACTTGCTATTATTTTTTCCTGCAATTTATTTAATGTTTACGAAGGCTAGCAGAAGTATATCCATTGACCGTAAAGTTGTGCTTGTTGCGTTATTCTATCCTGGAATCATTTTAATAGACTATGGACATTTTCAATATAACAACATGAGCCTTTCATTGTTTATACTTGCTGTTTATTTTCTACAATGCAATCGGCAAACAATTGGTGCAATATTCTTTTGTTTAGCACTGAACTATAAACAAATGGAACTTTATCATTCAATACCATTTTTTTGTTTTCTTCTGGGAAGATCTATGCATGGTGGACTGATATCAGGGTGAGTTTAATCATATTTCAGAAGTCAAAGTCGACACTTCAATCTATGTATTCTTACTTTGTAGCTAGCGATGTGGGATGCTAGGTGAGTTTCTAACTTTGGACTACTATGCATTGAGTTATCCAGTTAGATTTACAACCCTCCCCACTGTTTGGGTATAAAGTAGAATCTGTGTTAACATATTCGTAAATAAGTTGCTTTTTGCTGCTTTTATTCAAGTATGAAAGGTGTAGAGTTACACCAATGCATGGGTAGTGAAAATAGGTACATCAACAATTTCCTTTTACAACAAACCCTAATTTCGATGCCAAGATGAAGAACTGTGCATTGTATTGTGATTCCATTCATCTCTTCAGATTCTTCAACGTTTTGAAATTGGGCATCACGGTTTTAGCAACATTTGCAGTGTGTTGGCTTCCATTCCTCAACTCTATTGAAAATGTACAATTAGTGCTGGGACGTCTATTTCCAGTTGGTCGGGGATTATATGAAGATAAAGTAGCAAACTTTTGGTGCTCAATTTCACCAGTAAGGATATTTCAGTTTGATATAGCTAAATGGTACACAAGCATGTTTGACCGACAGTGGTAAAAGATATATTGAAAAACGATCGAAATGGCACAAACAGAAATTAAGATTCATTGGTTTTTTTTTGTGCAATTGTAAAATTGATTTAGTGAGTGGTTTGCCACTAGGTAGACTTATGGTGAAATACAAATGATGTAATTTGCCGAGGTTTCGAATGTTTATTAACACAACCTTCATCGGGTATCAGGGTATAATAGCCTGGTCTAGATAAATAAAAAAATATAGAATAGAAGTTGTTGTCATCTGTTTATTTTGACCAGACCGTTATTTCATTATTTACTGCCCTGATGGCTTTTTTTTTAAAGAAGAGCTGAGTTGTAGACACATTCTGCCTATAATTACCAGAAGTAAAAGTAAATACAAAATAATAATGAATAATAGCGATTTCTTCACTGCTCTAGTGCAGAGTCTTGAGAGTTAAATCGTTTATCTACCAAACATTGTCTCTGATGCTTGATTTTATTGAAACAGCTCTTGTGGATTATAAAATTTGGCCTTAATGAAAAATAGCGGCAGATATGAATAATTTAAAAATGAAATATATAATTTTCACATGGTGTGATGGTTCTTTTAACTTCCTGATATATTGCTTATCTATGCTAATATGTTTGTCATTGCATCGAAGGTAATCAAGATTAAAGAAATTGTCTCATCAAATCAAGCTGTACAAATTT
Source organism: Styela plicata (assembly GCA_963675895.2). Classification (NCBI taxonomy): domain Eukaryota; kingdom Metazoa; phylum Chordata; class Ascidiacea; order Stolidobranchia; family Styelidae; genus Styela; species Styela plicata. Next base: position 1,292,994 of record OZ023139.1, read on the forward strand.
GTATCATTTCAACGTTGTTGTTTTCTCTTCCATCAGCCATTCATTTATTGCGTAATCCTACTATAAAAGCTTTCAAATTTTCTTGTGTAAGTTGGTTATCATGTTACCTGTAGTCATTTGATGAAGTTTTTGTTTATTCTCAAATGTCCGGTTGCCCGCAACTCTCGTGTCATTTTTGGGAGGAATTGGAAAGTTGTTTAATCCTCTATAGAGATGATGTTGTTTTACATACACTACGAAAAACAAAATTTCGACAAATTATTTTTCAAGCAATGCTTTATTAGTTGGACTACATTAACACCTTTGTTGTTGATAAAAATGCTTTAACGTAAATGCAATATTGATTTATTATAAATTGTCTAAAATAAGGAATATTCCAAGCAATGGTATGTGTTTTACCATTTGTAGTAGCAATGTTATCAAAATTGAGGCTTTAATCAGATAGCTGTATGAAGCAAATTGTATTTAGGTTTTGGACATCCAAGTAGTGTTCATCCAAACTTTTAAAAAATCCTCAAACAAGATGATTTAAAATATCTTTTTCACTTTTGTATGATATACAAAATTGGCCACTGAGCTCTCATTCATTTTACATTGCATATGTATTCTTTGGGATTTTACTTGAACACATTCGAGATTTCCACATGTTGGAAACTTGTATTTTTGAAGGTGTCTGGAGCCTTCACTTCATTTTTTTGAGATTAAATCTATTCAACAAGATTAAATCTATTCAAATACTAAATTTCCATAAAATAAGCGGTGTTGAGGATTTCAAATTTGTTTCGAAATTATGTTACTGTCATGGACAAGACTGATACATTTTTCTACTTGGTCAGTGGGGAATGATGATAAGTTTTAATTGTTCCTTGTACTATGCTCATTTATTTTTTAATTTATTCGCAGGTTATCGTGTCATTGGCATTTTTCCTATTTTCCTTTCAAGTTCATGAAAAATCCATACTGATTCCTGCAATGTAAGTTTTTCTACTTTAAGTATCTTTTCTCCTATGTCCCGCTGTGTGGATTATGGTTACTATATTTACGATTATGAATTGTTAGGAGTGTTTAACGTACTTTGAAATGGTGCGGTGATGCCTCATTGAAAAATTTAACACTTCTTATTTTATATTCTGCTTTTAGATTCACTTAGTTCTGGTGTTGTTACTACACTAAATTGCTGTACTGATTGCTCTCCTTACATGTCATAAATTTCAATTCCAGATCTTCGTGTCTGATTTATGCTAATACACCATTCCTTGTATCATGGTTTCTTCATATGTCGGCATTCAGTATGACACCTTTGTTGCTAAAGGATGGTTTGATGATTCAATATTTCGTTACGAGATATTTATTTATGTTGATAACATATGTTGGACACAAGGATACATTTAAACCAGACACTGGTGTAATAAAGATTGCAAGGTTCTTGAGTTGTAACATTCTGCAACCATCAGCGACCTCCAATGTTCTGCAGTTTAAGGTGAGTTTGTACCAGCCTTCACACATTAGATATATTTTATGAAGGCTGAAATAAAAGATTCCAACCTTGGTGGTGGAAGACAAAATTTTTCTCAGATTTGAAGATCTCCAAGATCACAAAAGAAATCGTCCTTCAGTTGTATATTCCAAATTTTGAACGAAATAAGGTGTTTTTTTTATTGTTTGGAGTGGGAATATTTGGCTGCAGTGTAATGATGTGAAATAGTCTCGAATTAAAAAAACTGGTATTCGTGTTGTTTCTTCTGATCATTTTAATCTCTAATTTGTTGGTTGGTCACCACATTTAAGCCAAAGCTAACGATGATTTTCAGTATATCACAAACACTGAAGATACCGTCCTAGTTTTTTAATGTCTTTTGTAAGAGTGTTATGCAGTTACAAAAACAAAAAAATCAGCTTCTAGAAGCTCAAAATGTAGTAATTGGGTTAAAAATAGTACATTGGTTGCTACTATTCCAATGTTAACTGCTGAACACAAAAATATGTTGTGAAAAGGCACTGAAAATAACTGACCGACTCAGAAGTACTCCAGCATAGGTTCATATTGCGTCACAGATAATCAGGCTGTCATGATATACTAGTATTTTACAAAATGTTTACGCAAGATATAGGCAGAAATTTGTTGCACACGCCCGATGTTTGGAATATGTCTACATATTTTAACCCTTCAATTGAATCCACTACCTTTGTATGAGATATATCAATTGGTTTATTTCAGTTTTCTCCATTTTTTTTTATTTTAGTGTGTTCTTTCCACTGTCATTGCTGAGATATTAACCTTGTGCCTGATGTTTGTAAAACCGCCAGTGAAGTTCCCTGATTTATGGCCTGTTTGCATTTCAACATTTTCATGCTTACATTTCCTTGGATGCCTTGTATTTTTTACCTGTATGCAGTTTATGGTAGGTTCTGCTGTCACAAATTCCAAAAAAGTATCATAGCCTCCATGTAATGACTTGTCTGATTTATGAGACAGCACTTGACCAGGCCTGTATGTTAAGTAGTGCAGTTTGACACTTGGTTTGATTTGCACCACTGATTATAATACAATTTTTCTAAACATTGGAAAGTGGTTGTTAACTGCTATTGTGATTTTTTTGTGTGAAACTATACCTCTGGCAGAATAACCGTGATATTGTTTTTAAAAAAAATATATAGCAAAATTTTAGGCTAAGGTAAGATATCTGTTGACATGAACTTGATTCGACATGTGGCAAACCACATTTGTGTCTGAACAGATTTTCTCGAGATTTGGGTTTTTGCTCAAGTAGTATTAAATTTTCGATGTCCAGCTCGCGAAGGAGGCTGCATTTATTGTTCTAGAACCGCCGTGTGCTGCAATCATCGTGCGTAATCATCCCTGACAGGTTTGAGAATGCTTAATGAGAATTTTATGGTTTCCAGACTGAGCTGATTGAATTGTCGGCTTGGCCTTCATTTTTCGGTATGAGGATGTGCCCATTTGGTATTACTAGTTGTGTGCAAATTTGACTCTAAATGGAAATCAGCCATAACTGATATTAAAAACATACTGACAAGATCTCATCATTGTTGAGAAGGGAAAAGGTGCCATGTGGGTGGTGCACGGCGAAAAAGGTAGTAGTTATTTGACAAGTGACTATATAAAACATAGGCCGGTTGAGCTAGTAGAGTTCATCATTATAGGATTGCAAAAGAACGAATGTGGTAGGTACGTGTTTTGAATGTTGTGGTCTGTGGATATATATTGTGTAGGCTAAGTTGCAGATGTGTGGTCTAACTGATTCCAAATAACACCATCAAAAATATAAGTAAATCTTCTTTCAGCAGAAAGGTGAGGTGAAAGTCCATGGCACGAGTGAAAATATTCTGAACAAATCATTACTGCCAATGTGCGCAATTAGGTGATGAAGCATGTTTTGGACTATTGGGAAGTTCAACATTAATTATTTCAAGGCAGGTTATAATATGGAGATTTTCTGTGCTTGTTACATCTTGGAGATTGTAGAGATGTCGTTCCTTAGATGGATATAGTAGTTATAAAGTTAAGGAATTTAGAATGGAGTCAAGCATCAAGTGAACAGCAGGCAACCAGGGCAGATACAACACACTGCACTAATTTGTAATAAACGTAAATGAATTTGTAATAAACATCTTTTCAAAATATTCAATTTATTTTTGTTTATATATCAGTACACCTTTTTAATTGAAACTGAAAGATTGATATCCACAGCCTAGAATAACCTAATTGGTCATCAGTGCAGTGTGTTGTATCTGCTCTGGCTGATGCGAGCAGGATGGATATAGCAGGTTTGTAATAAACAGACAATGGCATCTTTTCCAAGAATTCATTTTTTTCATGTTTATATATCAGTACACCTTTTTAATTGAAACTGAATGATTGGAGGCTACAGTCTAAAATAACTTAACTCGCCATCAGTGTGGTATTTTTATCTGCCCTGGATCTGCATTGCTATTTACCTGATGCTTGACTTGCATTTTAAATTCCTCAATTACCTCGATATGGGAATATATAAATAACCTTTTCATTTTTTAGGAGAATTTTTTTTCAGCTACTAGAAAACGTACATTTTATAGGCCTCTAGACAACCAATATCTTGTTATCTAATTACACTATATTGAAATTGGTGCCGAATGACGAGTGTCGGCAATAACTTTCCAGGTAAAGGTTGGTATCCAACCTTTTAACCAAACATTCTGATAGCATTACAGAAGTAGCGGTTCAGTCAGTGGCGCCCGGTTAGCTCAATCGGTGAAAGCGTTTGGAATACACTTCGACCTACGCAGCTCTGATCGTCATGACGCTAGTTCGAATATGGAACGCCTCACCGACACGACGGTGGTCGCGTAAGCACTGCTTACGGCTTCTTCCACCAACCAGGTCGACGCACAAGAAATATGACTTAACCTGAATTCTCGGCTTTCCTCTCCCACAGGATTCATATTCTAATATAAGGCGTGCAAGAGCTGAAGCTACAATAGAAAAGTATTTTGAGGAGGTTGGGAAAACCTTTTCAGGGCATGCTACCGGATCTTATTTTAAATTTTGATGAAACCAATTTTTCTGATTCTCCAGAAAATAACTTTTTTGTTTGGAATATACTGAGCGAATAATGAACTATTCCTAAGGCTCCATATCAGTTATGTTTGCTGGAACAGCAGAAGTAAATATTTTAAGTCCACATCTGGTATAAAAAGCATGCATTCGTGCACGGGACTCTTGGTGCCGTGGTGGTCCTAAAGGAACACGTTATAACGTGTTATTACGTTAACAAAAAGTGTATGGTTTGATTCAGTTACATTCGATGACTAGTCTCACAGATTTGTTATCCCATGGGCGAGGAAGCTTGATGGCAAGAAACTGATAATTGGATATAACTTATCTTCTCATCTCAACCTAAAAATTGTGCTCTGAAAATAGCATTATCATGGCTTTATTCCTGCCACCAAATACAACACATCTTACACAGCCACTGGATGTTGTATATTTTCGTCTGTTCAAGAGTAAATGGAGGGAAATCTTGACAGAATACAATGTTGCAACGTTGGACTGAGCAAGGATGTTTTTCTAGATTTGAAAAAGGGCAATGGAGGCATAGGAACTCATAAGGGGGCTGGTTTTGAAGCGACTCCCCTAGCATTATAAATAAGTTGTGGCCGGAAATGCTAGCACCGCTGTTCTAAATTAGAAAAGGTCGATCTTCACAAGAGAATGGTCTCAATGAACAACGGGAAAACGTTACTGTAGTTCCTGGTGCTTTAACTAATGTTAGCTATGAAAGGACGAAGACGGGTTTTGAGGGAGCACCGAGCGATAGAGAAGCAAGATGTGAGACAGCTAGTGAAGCTGAAGAGAAATCAGAAAGTGAAGGAAGTGAACGCGTTGAAACTCAGCTTTTGACCGGCATGATACGACAAGGAAATTTGATAATAATACGGTATGAAAAGAGAGCGCGGCAAAAAATACTTTCAAAATATTACGTTGGGCAGGTATTATCGGGATAAAAAAAAACAGGAATTCAAATCAATTTTCTCCAGCTTAAGTGAGCTCTTAGCAAATTCACATTTTGAGAACTTCATGATATGTTGGGTATTTATCAAGATCAAATAGTTTGCTCTTCGAAAAAAACTATTTGAAGCATGTATCGATAAAAGGAACATTTATATACTTCAAGAAGTTTCGGGAAGTTGTAAAGAATGTAGATAAAACATTAACCTAAACGAGAGCTTATTAGCTCCTAGCTTAAGCACAGACAAAACATAAGTAAACAGTTATCAGAACTAGACCACTCAGATTTTGTTGCGATGGCTAAGGGGAGTAACAATTTTGGAACATCACCGGTCAAAATCATTTGTCGCAATTGTTGGTATTCTTTATCTTCACGACCTGCCTCCGCCATCATGGACCAACCGGGTATTTGTTTAATGCTACTCGACATTGCCGAAACGTATTCCTCGTCATTTGAGCTCACCGGTTTTCTGCTCAAAGCGTCTGGTGCAAAATGCTCGCATCCCTTTCGCCAAACAACTGCGAATGTGTGTGCAGACCGTAAATTTGCTTTCATGCGCTGCACCCGCTGATTATCAACCTCCGGAAGAGACTTGCGATTGAATATAGACAACAATGCGCGATGGTCGGTGATGACATCAAAATTCGGCAGACCGGCGAGGTATATTCTGCATTTTTCGACAGCGAATTTGATAGCTGCAGTTTCTGACTTTACCATCGCATAGTTGGATTCTGCAGGCGACAAAAATCGACTCACACAACATAGTAGCCTCCATGAACTACCCGGAGATCTTTGCAGTAGAACATATTCAAATCCTTTCAATCTACTTGCGTCTGTCTCAAGACGCGTTTTCTCTTAATGTATCGGTCTAAAGGGGGATGCACACATACACGGCTACGGCTGACTGCGATCACCCACGATTGGCTGTCGCCGTTTCTGACGATTTCAATACACACACCGCCGACTTTTGGCGTGCGACGCGACAGACACGGCTGCGGAGCGGTTGTTTTGCAAGGTCCCACGGCTCCGCGACAAAGTCAAACATGTTCAACTTTGTCGCTAGATCGTAACGTCATGCCTAGTGCTGATTTTTCCGTTGTACTGTGTACTTTGCGCTCCGTTGCAAATATATCATTGTATATGCGTGTTTTGCAGTGTTGTGAGATGTCAAACTGTATTTTATACGAATTGTGTGGTTATATTGAACTATGGACAGGAGAATAAATACCACTTCTAGAGCCATTGGTATGTTTTTGCTGTATGACACTTTGGTCGGTGAGTCAATTTTGTCAGTTCTTCTTATAGTGTACCGGTACCGGTATTCTTCGTCTGTTGTAGTGTATTCTTATGTTTTTTTCGTATTCTATACGGTATAGTTAGGGAATACTTATATATACTGTAGGTACTGGTATATAAACGGTAACTTTGCCCTGTCAGAGGCTTGAGAACAGAGAATACCGGTACAGGCTGGTCCTACCGTATTTCCCCCGTACAATAAAAGGCGACTAAAACAAAAAAGGAAGCAATAATTACCATCGCCCTAGGGAAAATACCACTCGCTGCAGTTTATGAAAGCGGTTCAGTTCATTTGGAATGTTTTCTGCCTAGTGCAGTTGCTGGCTTTACACTGTACCGGTACGGTACATCTTGTAGTAGCACTTTGTTGGCTACTTGAATGAACGTGAATTATAGTTCAGAAAATTGCAAAACAACCTTATATTTTTCACTAAGGTAGTGCAACTTTAATCTTCTGAATACTTGTATATATGTGTACCTATATACATATATCTTAATTCATTTACAATTCAGTTGGACTGTGCAAAACTAGATGGAGCAGTCTAAGAACGACTTACGGGAAAAAACATAGGGAGTGGGAGAGGATGCCCAGTGGTTCAGCGTCACAAGCACATGAAAAATGGCCGTATTATCGACAATTATCGTTTTCAGACTCTTTTATCAGACACAGAAGGTAAGTTTTGTAATGATATGTGGTGCCGTACGATATGTTTCTGTTGCAACTTGGTTTATATGAGTTCTACGAGTCTGGTATTATTTTTCACATCTACCGGTACATCAATTCACATCTCCTGGGTTTTCCTGAAACTTCTGAGACATGAATATTTCATGAAATTTGTGCCAATTACAGAGTAAAATATCATTTTCAGTGCAATTGGTGCATTTGAAATCATTATCCTGTTCAACCGCTTAAGAGGCAGTGCCTCCGTTCCTGTTTGCTGAACCTCACTTTAAATATTTACTTTATCACTTTATGATTGTTAAAAAAAGTAAGAAGTACTTATAAAATTTTAGTTTTGATGTTCTAGTTTTGAAGTTAGACACACCTGATATACAGGCTAGACATGATTTAAAAAGCCAAAGTGCGACAGTGCTTTTGACAACTTTATGAAAAAATGTTCATATGTGCCTATTTTTTATGCCAAATTTAAACTTATAGTTGTAATTCTACCATACAAAAAGAATAGACATTTTACATTTCTGATTGTTAAGAGTGCTTCAGTGTAATTTTAATATACTGATTATGCTTATTTGAACCTCTATGGATTTCTATTCAATTTATATTTTAGAACTGTTGATAATCTTCCTGATATACAACTGGATGAGCAAATTGCTGTTGAAAGTACAGCCGAAAATACAAGTGAAAGTGAGTTCAATACCTCCATGATTTGCTATTTCACTGGATTTCTATTCTATTTTGCCCGGATATTTAAAGTGAATCGATGTGGCACTCACCGTTTTATTTACTTGCTCAAGGACAAAACTTCTCATTTAAATCCCAACTTTTAAACAACCACTTACAAAATATTCTGCCAGTAATCTTTCCATATCTGTTTTCATACTTTTTTCTCTTATTCCCTTAATATATCATGAATGTGCCAAGTGCCAAAAGTTAGCAAAAAATTATTTTTTTTCGTAGTAAAGAAATGTGGTTATAAATACATCATTCTTTTGTAACTTGTCAATGCATGTATTTTGTTCCCTTTCAGGTTCGTTACAATTGGAATCTGATTCCCTGGAATCAACATCCCCTGGGTGTTATGTAAAGAGAAAGAGAACCAGAGAAAGAACTGATGTACAGGTAGACAATTTACAGCAAGGTTCATGGAGTTGATATAGTGGTTTCAAAAAGTTTCAGTTTATATATTAGCAATGTAGAAGTTGGATTTTTTTCGTCCTCTCTGCTTAAGAGCATGGTTAAGAATAAGCAAGTGCTAGGTTTTTTTACTAAAGATCTCAGTCAAATCTATTAAAAAGCAAGTGCTAAGATTTTCAGCAAGGACAGATTTATTCACCGCAAGGCAAGTGCTCGGTTTTTTTCAGTATAGATCTTAGCCAACTATACTGATCGCAAATCGAGTGATGAGTTTTTCCGAGAACATTAGTCAAATGTATTGTTTGCGAGTAAACGTACGGTTGTACTCTTCTTAGGCAGAGATGGTGAAGTTCTTAAAAAAGAGCTAAGAGCAGTTGGATCATGCACAAGAATTGGACAAGTTTGATCATTTCGGAAACTTGGTTGCTGCACAATTGAGATCGAAAGATGAGGCAAAAGCGGAAGCCTACATGAGGGCATTCAGCAGTGTTTTGTTCTCTGAATTGGTGTGTGAAGGTTCTGTGTAGTGAACAGATATTCTTTTGAGAAATTCCAAAAATAAATAAATAAATGTCCCTCATTAAACCCATTTATTGTGTTTTTATGATGTGATTAAAATTTTTTTTAATTCGATTCCTTCATGCAGGGTGAATCTTCATGTGTTTTTTTTTCATTAAAATGTCATAATTCTGGTGGGTGGCGTTGGAGTTAGCCATTCTATTTCCTTCCCTATATCCCGAAGAACCGAATGACACTGTACCTGATGCAACCGGAATTTATGTGGCGAAGGATGTTTGGGTGGTTTATATGGCGTCGAAAGCGCGCGGCAGAAAATGGATAAAAAAAAAACGATACAATTTGAATATAGGATCAAGGAAGGAATATGGAAAGTCTGAAACGGTTAAATTTACGAGAGTCCCAGGGGGTTAGGTTTCAGCAACGTGTAAAAAAAAGCTTCGATCGTGCCTGAGCACTTCGTTCACGTGTGAATTGGAAAATCGTGTAGCCTGACATGTGGACACGAGAATCGTGAAGATCGGCGCCGACTGGTGCCGTGCGACGGAGCGTTAAACGGGGTTTCCCCGACCGCTGCCGTTTTACCGGGTATGTGGACATCGCCCTTAACACAGGAGAAACCGATAACGTCTGTTTTATGTCTTCAAAGCCAACCTGATGCTTTGGTTCCCAGTTTATTGGTTTTCAGTATATCACGTAACGGTTCGGCAACTACTGCCAAGCTATGACTGAAAACACCCAGCTGATTCGCTAAACCCATAAAGCTTCTAAGTCCTCTTCTAAGCGATCCTGTAGTTCAGGGAACTTTACGACTGCTTCCACTTTTGCTGGATCGGCTTGTATTCCTTTTTCTTCGTTCTAATATCCTGCGAAAGTAACTTGGGTTTTTGCAAAGCAAAATTTTTCGGGTTAAGTGTTATATTGCGGCGCCGGTATCGCGTGAATACTTCCTCAATCAGATCAATATGTTCTTCGAATGTTTTAGTAGTTATTAAAACATCATCCACAATTTTCAAAACGCCTTCCAAGCCGTCAAGTGCAAGATCACCACGCAGATTGTAGGATTCGCCAGTACTGATAAATCCCATAGGGCCTCGAGCATATCTAAAACGCCCCCACGGAGTGATAAAAGTAGTTGCAACTCTAGAATCTTCGTCCAATTCTATTTGCCAATAACCCTTGGTTACACCGATTGTCGTGAAAAATTTGCAACCACGTGCTACTGAATTGATGGCCAGCCAGGGAGCTGGTGAATTATGCACAGTTCTCAGCACTTCGGTATTGAGTTTCGTAAGGTCAACCGTGAATCGCAGGCTTCCATCCTTTTTCCGAAGTACCACAAGTCCATGATACCATTCAGTTGGTCTATCGCTAACTCGTTCGATAATACCCTTACTCAATTGATCTTCGATTTGTTCTTTAATTTCGCATCGTTGTGGAATGGGAATCGATCTCGCAATCTTTATCGCAAAGGGGCAGTAGTTGGGTTTGAGTACTCAGCAAATTTTCGTACACGTATTGCAAAATCGCAAAAAGACTCGTGTTCGGCTTTTTTGGATGTAATAAATTCGTAACGTTCTCTGATCATATTCCCGTAGTTCCTGAAATAATCAGACACTTCATCTTGAACTTCTGTAAGTGAAAGGGTGGTGTCGTGTTCGATCCCGGCGTCATGTCTGATCTTGGGTCGTAGGCCGGGTGAACAGAATATCCACAATATTGCTATTTTGTCTTGCTGTGGCCTTTTCGTCGGCTGCGTAATTCGTGCATAGGCTGACTAAGAATTTAACCAATATTTTGAAGTCTAAACTTAGTATCATCAGGCAAGATATCTGGCTGACTTCTTTTAAACTTTGCTAATCCAGGTATTTCTGCTGCCCTTTGGAAGTTAGCAACTGCCCCCTGGAGATCCGCCCTGCATCGCAGCTGCTTGTGTTTTCGCAATAGCTCGTGCCAAAATTTCGGCGAATGCATGTGGGACTTCTACTGTAGGACTACTGTGGGACTTCTACTGCTCTCTTGTCAACGTGAATGCCAATGAAACTTTGCCATCGGATTTATAAGCTGTGATATTCAGGGTCTCCAAGGCTTGTATAAGCTTGGAGACCGGCAATATTTCTTTCGGTAAGTCCAACAACAATATCCAGGTTAGATAATAAAGTACACAGTAAATAGAACTAGATCAAGTCGGTACCGCGGTGCGGCAAGTAATCAATGATGTAAACAAACGAACTGAAGTAAACAACATACAATATTACCACACACAATCATGTCCAAGGAACGTCCATGCTTGGCCGAGATAAAAATTTTCATGGTAATCCAACCGGGACATGTGGTCTTGAAACGCTTTGTTCGAAATAAAAGTTTCAATGTGTGACTAGGGATTTCCCCAAGCTGTTGCAAATCCTAGTTCGTCAGAATACGGTAAAGAGTGATGTGAAAGCTCAGTCTCAGTTAAAGATTTAGTTCCCTGCCCCACCGGTGTAGATTCTAACAAAGCTTGGTATTGCATAAAATGAAGTGGTGCTGAGTGCTAACCCCTATAATTCATTTTTAAAGAAAAGAGTTGAATAATGAACCAGCATCTATCGGAGAATGGCGATTCACCACCTACATGTCAATATATGGCGTAAGGTAATATAAATAGAATTTTGAGTCAATATTCCCATTTAAACGCTGATATTCCACGAATATCTACTGGAGCGAGAAAACCGTCCCGGATGTATGGGTATTTGACTAGTTGATCTTGGACATAGAAATTCAACAACCTATTATTCAAATCTGTCAAGATAATTAATAATAAAGTAAATGAATTTGCGCTGGTGTTTCGAGTCTAGATCATCTCTCAAATCTTTAGAAAAATAAACACCGAGTTATTTGGCTGATGCAACATACCTACATTGATTTCAGATATCAAGTAAGTCTTGAAGATATTTATCTGATGGAGGAATGCAACACATTTTATCAGCATATAAATTCCTATTGTTCGTTACACAACAAAACATAAAAGTGACAAGCTATCCATATACACAGAATAGAAACGCTTTAGATACATCCAAAATGCTATGAAAACAGGAGATAATTTTTGAATAATATGTGGCTAATTGTCTCAAGGCGAAGACACGCATGTGATGTCGGTATCTTGATTTGAAACCACACTGATTATCTGATATAGTCAGAATGGACTCGGTATCGTTCAAATTATACTTCTCGAACAAGACAACTGAAACAGCAATAGGCCAGTAATTGTTTGCATTGCGAATTGTCAGCATTTTTGTTTTAATGTTCATGTTTTTCTTCCAACTACGGTTTACTCGTGAATCAGACCGGTCTTAGTCCCGCACCACATAAACGGCCCTTTTAAGGTGAACGATTTGAAGCATCACATTCTCTTTTATTCCTACATCATTTTCTATTCTTTCTTATGTGTCGCACAATATTAGGTGACTCCCATTGGCCCAAATGAAAATCGACAACAGTCATTTTTGCATACTATCCTTCTCAATTTTTTATTGTTTTAGTTCAATTGCATTTTTCAGCATCCAGTGTTGTAACTTGAATTTTCGAAATTGGCGTTAAAATATTATTTTTAATTCCACAGAGCGTGTGAAACGATATCATGTTCAATTTCGTTGCTAATTTTGCGTCGTTCAGTTCTGAATATTGAGGTCCAACGCCCCAGAATACGTATAAGATGAACATCTCATATTATTAGAGCCAACATTGAACTGAAAAAGTTGGATTCTGCATTTAGTAATCAGCATAAGACAAGGTACGGCGTTGCAAATTCGAGGCACCTGGTGTCAGCGATAACGCAGTACTGATTGGAGATATTCTTTCCTTACCAGGAAGTTCTAGAGACAGAAGGTAAAGCAAACGTAATCCTAATCTCAAGAAGTGGTAGAGAGTTCACACTCTTGTCCAGGGTAGATACCACTCACTGCATTCTACGATGACAGTTCAGTTCCTTTGAAATGTTTTCTGCTTAGCGTGCAGTTGCCGTTTTTTCACATATTATGGCGCGTTCAAATAAAGCCAATGGCCCCCAATCCCGTGCGCTCCGTAATAGGGGAGGGGGTGCTAAGAATCTCACGGTCAACATTTTTTTCAATTTGTTTTTCTAACGATCGTGGGTTTAGGGGAGACTTCGTTTCTGTGGAACCATTCCTTGTGGAAAATAGCCCTGACGTCTTCGCACTCTGCGAGATCAACCTCTATCCTGGAATCTCATATTTTGGGGTTGAGGCCTATTTGTCACTCGTACGCAAGGCTCGTACTCCAAGGCATATACACAGACTTTCTGTCTACATTCGTAACAATCTGTCTGTATCTCGTGCATTTGCCTTAGAGTCTACATCATCTTCGTATCTGTTCTTGCGAATGTCGCTTCCCACATCGACGTCATTCCTATTCTTCGTATACTGATCCCCTCGGCCCAGGATTGTTCTGTCCTGGACGACATCTCGATGCAGAGGGACAAGATTTTGATGTCTTGTCCATCTGTTAAGTTTTTTATAATGGAAGATTTCAATGTCCATCACGATTACGGGTTACATTCACTGACAGTCACTGACACAGATGGTGGAATTTATGGCTAGGATCCCCGACAACCCGGCTCACGCTCCTTCCCGAAAGGATCTTTGTTTTCTCTCAGATTCAGGTGATGTATTCTCTCTGGTTCCTCAGCCCCTCCCTTGGTACTTCCTACCACGTCATTTTGCAGCTGAGATTAAAAACTCCGATTCCTATAAGTAAAGAGTCTCCTTTTCACCACATGGGCGGTGACTTGGACTCTTTTCGGGATCTCTTTTCACCACATGGGCGGTGACTTGGACTCTTTTCGGGATGTGCCGCAGAGTGGTGTTTTCTTGTTGCCTGCTGATGAGTGCGCGGTGGAAATTGCAGAGTGGATACGCCTCCGAATTGATGAATTCATTTCTCATCGAGGGTTTCAGGTAAAGCCTTACTCTGCCCCATGGTTTTCACCGGATTGCTCGGTGGCAATAGCGGCGAGAAATCATCGTTGCCACTGCTATCGTCGACATTCCAACAGCGATAATAGACGATTTTATAGAAAGACTTGGAATACTTGTAGGAGAATTTTCAGAATTGCTAAAACAAGAAACATATAATCCACCAAATCCAAAATTTCAGAACAAAAAATTGGGTTCCAAAGATTTTTGGAAAATAATAAATAATGTAATGAACAGAGGGAAATCTAGTATCCCTCCACTTTTAAATGGCCCTGAAATGTTGTGTTCTCCTAGAAATAAGCGGTTTGGTTTCTGGTACCTCACCACCTAGTTTTCCAAATCGAACTGACGTTACATTGGAGAACATGTCAATAACTCCGCTACTTGTCTCCAAAATGATTGCCAAACTCGGTTCAAACATATCTCCTGGTCCTGACTGCATTCCATATGTGATTTTGAAGATTCTTTCACCTGAGTTGTCCGCTGTTTTGGCCAAACTGTTTAATAAATGTCTCAAAGAATGCACCTTCCCCAATACATGGAAATGTGGAACGATTGGGCCGGCATCTGTGGCGATCGAACTGATCCCAATAAATATCGTCCAATGAGTCCCTTACCAATTATCACTAAAATTTTTGAATCAACTATTAATAATGAAATTTCTGGACACCTGGGGTCGCTTTGTCTCTTCACTGACAAGCAGTATGGTTGCTCTAGACATTTCTAAAGCGTTCGACAGAGTTTGGCACCAATGTCTGTTGCAGAAAATTCAATCATATGGGATTTCTGGTCAAGTTTTTTCAATTGTCGAATCTTTTTTATCCAATCGCAAGATTAATGTTGTTTTGGACGGACAACGTTCAGGAAATTATTCCATTTCACCCGATGTTTCTCAGTTGTCAATTCGTGGTCCAACTTTGTTCTTGATATATGATGATAATATAATGACCTGCCGATATGTGATTTGGTAATTTATGCTGATGATACAATTCTATATTCTTGTCTCAACAAAAAATCCCTCCCGGAACTACGCCTGGCTCTGGCAAAATCGCTTGAGTGTGATTTGGCCACAGTATCTAATTGAAGTAACACTTAACTCTTGACTCGGAGAAGACCAAAGTTTTATCACATAATCGTTACACTAATACAAATGCAACTCAAATTTCATTATCTGGTACTGCTCTGGAGAAATCCTCAAATATTGGTCTCGTTGGACTCACTGTCACTGTCTGAGGATGACAGTTGGATGTCACAAGTATTGCTAAACGAGCCTCCATCTCACTCTCGAAATCATTCTCCATTTGTACAAATCACTGATTCGACCCTGCATGGAGTATTGTTGTCACATTCGGGGCAGTGCCACTGTCACTGTTCTCGGCATGCTCAACCGTATTCAACGGCGTGTGATCAATATGATTGGCCTTAAACTTTCTTCCGTTCTGCAAAGTTTGCCTCGCCGCCGCAACGTTGCCTCACTCTGTTTATTTTACCGATATTATAATGGTCTTTGTTCAAGGGAGCTTTTCGTTCTCATTCCCCCTAACAAATTTTTAATCGGTCAACACGATTACCAATTCGCACCTATTCACTGTGAAGGTTCCACAGTGTCACAAACAGTTTTATGCAAGAAGCTTCTTTCAAAGAATCTATAAACTTTGTAATTCCTAGCCTTTTCGCTGTTTCCCTGATCGTGTTGATCTACAAGGCTTTAAAATTCGCGTTAACAGACATCTATCAGGGAGGGGGGCTCCTTCCCATTCCTGCATTTCATGTTTGTCTTTGCACTTAGTGGCTTCAGGAGAATTTTCAAGTATCATTTGTCTCCTGTGTCCTTGGTCTGAGCGAATTTTAATACAAAAAATGCCCTGTCAAAAATTTCATTTTGCGAAGCTTGAATTATCGATGGACGCCTTGACGACATGATCCACAGGCTCATACTTGACAAAACAAGTTTCGACATTATTTTTCTGTCATGGTCGCAGTGATTCCCAGTAGGCATGAGCCGCTTCAAATAGGGGGTTTATGACAATATTTCAATATTTTCCGCTCAAAGTGCAGCTGCTGGTACTACATCTTGTAGTAGCTCTTTGCTATTAGGTGGTTACCAACAATAACGCAAAATATTCAGCATGAAAATGAATCAAATAAAATATAATGGACTCGAAACGAACCGAGTTCCATGATTCCTGCGTTTTACGACTAAATCATGAGAAAGAGTTTTCCAGCTAAAATTTGATCGTTTTTGCGAGATGACGCTGAAAATGTATTAGAATCTCGAAAGAAGTGAAAAAAATTACAGGGTTTTACAGGGTTAATGTTGTCAATTTTTAATCCATCGAAATCGCCCAAGCTGGAATTTTTCACCTTATTGAAATTTAAACCACTGTTTTGCACAAATTTCGCGTTTCCTATTTAATTTTCTTTATTCGGCAGCAGAATTCTATATTGTAGTTAGAAAATTTTCGCCTGCGGCGCATATTTTCACGTCATAAATTAGACTATTCAAATTTTCACTCCCATCACAAATTCCCCTTCCCAAAATTTCGGAGGATTGGGCACTCTGTTCCCGTCCGGTACCGCAACCAATGGCAACAGTGAAATCAATCATGGAAGGTTTAACAAGTCACAACTTCCTAGTGATTTGTGTTTCCGGTGGGTTGGAATGTTGATTCCGGTATATATTTATTTACTTGTGAGATTGATGTAGAATATATCTTCATTATCTTATAAAACACAAGTTGTGCTTCACATCATTATCCAAGTATGGACCATTGATGTTAAAGGAATAACGGTTATCGCATGCACCCAAAAAATATCCCACGCAGAACCATACCGCTATGTGCAATTTGTGGTGTCTGCCCTGGGCAATGGTCTTTATTTACCACTTCGTCGCTTCCTCCGACGCGCTAGAAATACTCTATGTCTTGGCTTTACGGTCGGCAGCAGTCATTATTTTCAAAGACAGCTGGTAACTTAGGAGCGCAAACTTAACGCATGTGAAACATGATACACGCCTTCGATACGCGTTTATTGAAGTAATCGACTGTTCTCAATAGCGTTTAAATACCGCCGCGTCGCCGTTTGTGTTATCAAACTCACGTGGGATCTCTCGAAATCGGCGGGAAAATTCGGTAAATAAACGGCGCGCGGTACAGACAATATTAAAGCCAATATAGAGTTTCGCGCCGCTAACAAGTACGCGACATGGCTTGATCAAGCCATGTCGCGTACTAGATAGCGGCGCGAAACAATTACATATTTGCAACTGTCAACATACACATTGACCGGGAAAAAAGTCTGCGTTATTTTCGCGCTGTTTGCACGTGGCAGAGTTATCTTGTCCTCAAATTATTTATATGCTTCGAAAGCATTAATCAGTTCGCAGAGTTAGAGTGAAGGATTAGCGCCAGAAAATTAGCGGGTCTGAGTAAGAAATATTAAATGTGTATTGTATAGTTCATATCCTTTCAATAGAAAGTTTGTAGCGGAGCAAAATACTTGCTGCTGAAATAGTAGCACGCCTGTTACCTGACCAAAAAAAGGTAAAAAATGCGTTTTTTGGTGCTCGGCCAAATTCCAACCATGTGTGTCGGAAAAGACTCTTTTGTATTTGACATATATAATATACTAACTTATATTATAGTTAGCCCAGCCCCAGTTATCGTATCATGATGGGAAACATGCCCATATTTGGCTCCAAATATCGAAAAAGTAATTGAGTTTGGATATTGAGGGTGAATATTTTACAATAAGAATATTACAATTTGTGGGTCTACATAGCATTTTTTACTCCCATAGAAATATTTTAATTGCCTAATGATAACGGATAATGTCTTATGCAATGCCTGTTTTGTATCCACCTCTACGGCCAACAATTTGGGACAGAAGTGTAACGATGGATTCTCCACCATGTTCTGCTGTACATTCTCCACTTATTGAATCGAGAGGTAGAGTCTGAAATTCTTTGATCTCAGTTATACGGTATAAATAACATGTTTAATAATATGATTTAGTATGTATGTATGTAATAGTAGTATGTGTCTGTGCTGCAGGTATATTATTTAAAGTTTCAATTTTTCTTTAGACTGTAGAGGTATATAAAATACATCCAGCATCAAGGCGAAATTCATGTGTATGCATATATGTATTTGTTTTGCCTTTTAGTGTGCATGATAACAGTAGAAAATATACGTTCTTATACAAAAGGTCAGGGAGTGTGCACATGGGCCTAAGAAATAGTGTGCGTCATAGACCCTATAAAAAAAATTAAGCAAAAAAATAAAGCAAAATAAAAGATTAAACTGACACAACATGTGACAAAAGAGATAAAAAATATAACATGGGCGTACATACATAAATATATATGAAGGCTGCAGAAATATAATAAATACCCGAACTTCTAATTCATTTATCATGTGTTATCATTTGGCAAGATGATGCTAAAGATTTAAAAAAATGTTACTATTAACCTTGAAGTTCATTCACTAGTGCATTATTCTGCAATTGAGTGACAATAATTTAAATCAAAACTTAATTTTTAGATTCTGGTATACATTCACCTTGGAGCAGTTGGGTAAATTCACCCACCACACACAGAGTGGTGTCATCGCCACTGACTAGAAATCAATACCCTTATCAATTCACGGGATTCGTCAACGCAAATATTTCACCAGCTGGACCTATGACATCAAAACGTTGCATCTTGCCATTACCAGAAACTCCAAATATCAAAAGAAGTCAAATTTCAGAATCTTTGAATAATGAGCAAGCAGCATTGTCATGCTTGACACCAACTGGAATCACTGTGACTCCAACAAGGTAAAATATATACATCATTGATGGAATCACGGACAGCCGCAGTTTTTAAAGTGCAAATAAGATTAAATTTTTCGATAGTGAAATAAAGTGAGATATAACTTTTAAACATAATTCTTTGGTAGTTTTTCAATCGTGTAACCGAAAACATTAAAATATTTTGTTTGTCTCATCCTAAAATCTTCTTCTCTAATATTGGCTACTAATATATAACTTGTTTTGTAGTTCAAAAAGAGGAAGACCACGTGCAGATGTCATATCAACTTTGCAATACGTTGGATCAAACTCCAACTGTACGATACGGTGTCGTATATGCCACAGAGTTTTTCCGAGAGAAAAGTCACTGCAAGCTCATTTGAGAACACATACCGGAGAAAGGCCATACAGGTGAAAACCGTGCTTGTTTTATCTGCGTTTTGTCTATGGTAGGGATGCTAATATTTGAGTAGATTATTTCAAAAAATTATGACCATCGAAATTGATAGTTGTGATTTGAATATTCATAGTCCTATAATGAGCAAACACATCTAGAAAATTGTTAGAAGTTTTATATAACTTTGATTCTGTTAATTTCAAATTACTGGTAAAATTTGGATTCAACGTAGACCTTTTTTAAAAAACGCTCATCCGAATCGATCAATAATATATGATTAATGCTCAGAAAAGCTTCAGTCTGATGGCCCTTGAAATTGAATAATATATTTCAAGTGCACTTTGATAAAAGCGCGGGAAAATTTAAACATGAAATTATTAATGTTAAATTGAACTTCTTGGTATCAAAATATCAATTATTTAACAATATAGAGCAACTAGTTTGTTGAAGCTTGATTGAAAAAGTTTCGTTACCAACCGACACCTCTATATTTCTATGAATATTTTGGGGAATCATGCCTGAAATTCAGCAAGACCAGTGTATTAGCTACTTAATAATAATAATAAATTGTGTTTCTATGTTTCAGATGTGATTATCCAAGTTGTACAAAGTCATTTGTTCAGAGTGGACAATTGAAAACTCATCAACGTTTGCATTCTGGTGAAAAACCGTTCAAATGTTCTGAAGAAGGTAACAAAATTAAAAAACTTTATAAATTTATGGAAAACCGTCAAATTTAGATGAAATTTCGAATATTTACAAGTAAACATGTTCTTAAATTATAGTATAAGTGATGGAATAATTTCAGCGTTTTGATGTAACTGTGCGATTCAGAACTAATCACAATTTTACAATACAAAATAGATATAAAAAAGACAGCAAAAAATGTTAAGTATCCACTTGCAGGAATCTTTAAAATTCCTTGTTTGCCTCTGTTTCCGATTTTATACAAATGATTAACTTGATGTTATTCCAGGATGCACTGTGAGATTTACACATGCGAATAGACATTGTACTGAACATATCCATGCAAAATTAATACGAGATGATGAAGGAGCGTTGAAACAATTGATGTCACAATCTTCACATCAAGATCACACTGTAGCAAATTGGCTCGAAAAATACATAAAAACCAGGTACATATGTTACTTTGATTTTGCAATGTTGTTCAAAATTTCACGTCACTGTAACTATTATCTGATAAGTATGAGCTGATGGACCTTGTCCCGATCCATTTTGTACTCATTAACAAACTTGAATACTGTTTTTTGGATTCCCACAATGCTATAGGGGTCAAGTTCTGTATGAAATGCTTTCTGCTCGGGATGTAGTTACTGGCTTTACATGTTATGTAGCTGTGGGAAGTTCAATTATTGTTGGTTAGTTTTTTGAAATTCTACTTCCAACCTTTGAATGAATTTCCATTAAAAATAAAATATGGCAGTATTAAAATTCTTCGATGCTATCAACACTGTTATGAAAATGCTCCAACCACAACAGCAATTTGCTATGTTACTGGTTTTAAAGCATTTTGATCCATCTTAAAAACTGGATAGGGATTTAGGTCACCTGAACAAAAAAAAATATAATATGATGTGGCCAAAGTATTGACTTCGGTAATTGCAAGTAGATCTTTCCATTATCTTCAACAACTATATGATTTCTTGTAGATTGGATCGTAACTCAGCTGCACAAAAGTCCACATCAAAAAGAGAAAGTTGCGACGGAAGTGCAAGTTCTGATGATGATATTGCTTGTAATAACGAAAATTCCAAGGTTTGTTCATAATAAATAATTTTGATTATTCAAGTTCCAAAGTTATGTTAGTACAAATACTAGAATATATCCTTGGGAGTAAATCGAATATGCTTTTTTGTTGGAATGCTCTCAATTAGGGATGATACTTATTCGATTCAAAGTAATTTGATAATAAATGTAAATGCAGGTGGCAACCTTAACATCAACGCTCTTTCAAACTCTAAATCGAATGCTTTTTTTTTGACAATCCTAGTAATAGGCATATTCATGGTATCAGACAAACACATTACTGTTTGGAATATTTACGATGTTTTATGCTTGTTTTGTTTCGAACATGTGACACTTTGCATCAACAATCATTGTGACATTTTCACAGGTGGCAGACGATCAAGAAGTCAAACTTCCTGTCAAACGACAACTATTACAACCAATGCATGAAGGTGGAACTGTTGAAACTAAAATATCAATAGATGAAACTAAACTTTCACTACAAACATCCAAGAATGTTAGAAAGGTTTTATCACCGAGAAATGATAGAAGAACGTCACCATGTCAACCCATGAAAAAACGTATTCTTGCATACAGCAAAAAACTACTTGAATTCGAAGGTCAAGAAAATGGTAGCCATGACAACACTTCTGCCATTGCACTTCCTCCAGTATCTTTTCTTTCTACCAAGCACAGATCTACACCGAAAACTGTTTCTAACGTTGTAGAATTGCCCTTTCTGAAAGGCATCGAAGGATATAGCTTTGTAAAAGACTTAGAATCTGCAAATTCTGAAAATGTTGCTGTTTCACCAGTCAACCGTCAAAGTGTTATTGTTAGGAGACCATTACCTGAAATAGTTGAAGATAAAACTGTTAGCAATGTTGAAAATAAATCAAACAATCCTCCATTGGAAGAACGGAATCGGTGGAATAGTGCTCTTGCCCTCATTCAATTAGCCAGTAGTCCACCAGGCAAAAATAATTTTCGTTAAAAGGATGAACCATGTTCATAGCCTTATCTTATCTTCCTTTCTAAGTTCCATTTCATAACGCTTCATATTTTTATTTTTGCTAGAATGTGAAAAATATTAGACTTTCGCCCGCTGAAAATTCAATGTTTCAATACTGTTTCTGAAAAAAAAAAAATTTTCAAGTTGGATTGTTGCTAGCGGTTATTTTTCAATACACAGTGATGCATGGTAAGAGGATGTTTTCAATCAAATATTTGCACCTTATTCTCTGCATTTTTGCTCAATTTCTCGATCGTGGTCTGGTATGACTTCGGCTCATGTTTATTCTTGACGGACAGTTTTTCACATAACGAAGTATGTTGATCAAGAACAGACGGGCCTATGCATGCCCGAGCTTCCTTGTGAAATAGTATCATCTTTCTTTGTTTACAAAATTGAGCCGCCGTAGTAACAGAGTGTTTAATTGTTGAAATTCGATTGATGGGAAATGTGATAATCCTTCATTGAAATTTAATCCGTGTGTTTAACTATCATGTTCTCATCAACTTATTGTTTATAGATTAGCCATCGTTGCTATGCTCGCTATTTTGTGTTTTTTATTACATACCTTTTAAATTTTATTTAACTTTTTTGCTGCTGTGACGACATATTTTACCCAATCAAAAGTTTCATTTTGTCAAGCATGAGCCACAGATGGATCCATCAGTGAGGACTGGTAGGATCCATCAGCGAGGACTGGTAAGTGATTTAACCATTGTTAATCATTCAGGATTATAAAAAAATTCAAATTTATGAAATATCAGTATTTAATTCAAAGAATTTCAAGTTTGAAAGATCTGTAAAGTAGTAAGCTATGCTACTGAATTCAATGGTATTTAGAAAACCAATTCAGTTTTAAACGATTGCACTTTCAAGGACCAAAATTTGCTGCTTTTTGAACATAATCTGTTTTTTTTTAAATGATTCTTTTTAGACAAATCTAAATGACTTCTAATAAAAATACCAGACCATTTTGACTGGGATGTCCGCTTAAATGCTACATGTCACTGCCCAAAACAAAAAACAAAGTACCGTTTTAATAAAATATTTCAGAAGTTTTCTTCATAGTTTTGTTTTCTGCTGCTAAAGTTGCTGACTAAACTAGTTTCATTTATTTTTATGTACTGTATTTCGTGTTCCATGTTTTAATAAGATTTCAGAGTAAACATATTAGTAATGAGTTGTTAATGTTCTTTGTATTCAGTGTTCTATTGTAGATTTTGAATAATTATTGAATGATGATTATGCACTATTAATAAAATTGCACAGAAACATTTATAAAGTTTTGTTATTTTATGGGTAAAGTTGAGTAACAATGATCCAATGACGAGGTATTTTTTAGTTTGATGGTTTAAGATACATTTAGTTTCCGAATCATTTGGTTGAAAGCATGCAAGGATGGAAGCTAAATTGTCGGACCATGGAGCAGGGCGAAAACTGAAACACTGGACCCATCTATGCAGTGGTTCCCACACTTTTTTTTGAGTGCAGCACAGATATGCGTTCTTTTTAAACCCCAAAAATATATATTAACATTTAATATGAAAGGTGATTCCGGGATGATACAGCACAAAATATCTTATTTCAATTCTATTAAGTTAAGTGCTTGAATTATTTGGAATTCAATCTTTTTGAATCTGATATTATTTAACAAATTTATAAAAAATAAGTGGCAAAATTTTTCGATGTTGCTGAGATCTTTTGAAAAAATATCTGACGAAATATCTACTCAAAAACTTTTTTCGAATCTTACTTTATCCCAGAAACGATTGTCGATCCATCTGAATCAGACGTATCCTGATTGTGAAAGTCCATTGTATCCTACTTCAATATGATGGACTTAAATTTGCTCCAGCTACAATTTCAATAATTATACTATAAAAATGGACAGGATGATGATGAAAAAATAAGTAACTTTTGGAAAATTTGGATGAAAAACAGTACGTCAGGGTACGTAAGGTTACTGAAGTTTATTACCTGCATTAATTAATTGTGCTGTTGTCGACATGAAGTTTTCTAAAAGCTGTTACTGGTGTGGAATTTTACACCAGGCAGTCGGTACTGAAAGACCATGATAACTGAAGAAATATCCAAAGCGAAAGGATCTATAAACTGGTACAGGATTTAGAGAGCTTGAATGTTGTTAATCCTAACATTTGGTTTTGTTCTGATACATACCGACACACATAAAGCATGAGGGGAATAAAAGCAAGGATGCATGGGGAAAAACAAAAAACATGTTTTCATCATAAAGATTGAGTGATTGCCACCAGGGTAATTCATAGTGAATCTAATTGCTCAACCGGTGATGATCATCACCGGTTGAGCAATTAGATTCACTACGTTTTCATCATAATAAATTTCCCTCAATATTCTATATTCTCTAAGAGAAAATTATGTTTCACCACTGTACTTTAACGGACGATTCACTATTTTTTCTGCACTTCAGAGTTGCACATAGTTAGCTGGCCTATAGATAGCACACCACGTAGCTTTTATCACCACTCGACCATAATCGCAACAAGAACGAAGGCTGTACAAGGGAAAAATTTTTGTGTTCTGTTATAATAATTTCGAACTTATGTGTTGGTTTATTTTTAGTGTATGTGAACGCAACTATTTGTGTATTTGGGAAGCATGCTTGCATGTCTTAAGCTTCTTGTTTTTCCCACTATCCCTATTTGTGTTTTTATTTGAGTATAGGAAATCGAAATAAACTTACCAGAATACCACTTTTATCCTCGTACAGGAGGTACATAAATATGGCGAACAAGGAACCCTCATGCAATAATCAGTTCTAAATTGGGGAGAATCTATAATTGGTATTTTCATTTTTAGCATTATTTTCATAAGCAGGCTTACCTCTGGAACAGTCATACATAGATTTAATGTAGCGAGTGAACAAAGAAGCTGAATAGATAGTTCGTGGCAAGACAACCAGATCAACCCAAGATTTAAAAATATACAACTGCAGACTATTTAGCTATATATGTAATTAAAACATACAAATTCAATATATAAATATATTCTTGAAAATAAATTAGTTATTTAATACGCAACTTATAAATATGTTCACGAAAAATCCATATTGACATCATATTGTCAATAGGGAGAACAACAAATATTGTAAACAGAATTGATAAAAGTGATAAGTTGGTGATATTACCTGCTCCAAATAAGCTAATTTGTTGAGCAACAAAAACCAAACTAACGGAACAAACTACAATACCAATAAATAATAAAAATATGATGGAAGAATAACAAAACGACTCCTGAAATTTTTGGGAGTCAGGCAGGTGAGTATAAATAGACTTATGCTGCTGCTTGTTCCCTATTTCATTGTGACAACATATATTGCTGATTGAATGATCAGTCTGAGATTTTATCAATGCAGCAGGATCGTGCCTTCCAGATGGATATGGTACAGTACTTTGCGAACTTGAATAATTAGTTGTGATGAGTGTACTGTTATCATTCGAACTGCTGACATTTTGGCGACTACGAGAAACTTGATCTCCCATTCCATTCCAGTCTGTGGATATGTTTTCATCTTCGCTTGAAACATTCACAATGATAAAATCCCCATCAGAATCATTGTTTTTATTAAAATTTGTCCGAGTGGATATCGGTATAACAGACTTCTCAAACACCTCCTCTGACTTGGTGTAATTGCTTGTATCCTGATAAGTCTCAGTATTTCCATAAAGCTTTGAAGAATCTGTGGGAGATGAGTTTGACGTAGTATCACTTGACTCACTGCTCTCTTGCTTTACTGTACTTGTTGACAAAGTATCTTCGTCATCACTATAGGAATGACTACTGCTATCCGAAGATGGTTTCGTTATTGTTGTATCACTTATTTTGGATGTTCCCTCATATGTTGTTGACTCTGATAAAGATGAAGTTTCCCCATTGTATGAATCCGTGGCGATGCCAGATGTAGAATCAGTAGTAGATGATGGAATGGTGATGGTTTTTGACAAATCTGATTCACTTTCAACTTTAAAAAACATTGGTTTGTATCCAAGTCTTGCACATTCAGTTCCTAATGCAATTACACTTTTGTTTTTTGTATCCTGTAATTTGACAATTTCATCACGAGAATTGGCTTCCACACCGACCACTTTAATTGAGTGATCATCATCATCTGCATCAGTATCAAACATCCGCACCTGTTTTTGTATTTCCTTCCAGTTTGACGGTGAAAAAAACTGACCCAGAGCACTACACGATATATTCTGCTTAGGATCAGGGAACAAGGACTCCAGTTTATTTCTGGGCACATCTGAATCCGACCATCTTCTCGACAAAACATTGTTTTTATTCTCCTCCGTGTAATCATGAACTAAAAATTCAAATTTCGAAAGAGCTGACATTGAAGTAGAAGCATTAGTTTTGTTCTCTGGTAAGATACCAAAAAATTTGTGAATTGGTATTTGCAGTTTTGGTGCTAAAACATGTTTAGATTGATTGACATCAAGAACGTCATGTATAAAATATCTTCCGACACCATCATCTCGTATCGATGCTTTTGTAATACGCCGATATAAAGAATGAAATAGTTTTAAAATCAATGGAACAGGGATCAAAACCATTGTACCAACTGCAGCAGTCAGTATGTCTCCACTATGTAATATGCTGATGTCATTTGGTTCATCAGGATCCTGTCTATTGAACATGAGTTGTATACCAAGAGATGTGAGAGAAGAGCATACAAGCATGAACATCAGACAAAGGAATCGTTCAAGACGACCAAGATTTGATCCTGGTGGTGGCTTCAGTAATGAAACAAGTAGATTGCAGCGTAAATACTTGAAGTATTTTTCATTCAGCATAATTTGGAAATCTGATTTTGGTATTTTTTCCATAGGTAGATTCATAGGTTCGAGATTTCTTAGGCGAATACAATTTCCATCTTTCACAGCGACTGTTTTTGCAATTATATACATGTGTCCTTGATCATCTATTTGTTGTATAGTTATTTTTTTAAGATTTATTGAATATTCTGAAAAATTCACATTTTTATCGGTAGATTGTTCAGGGTTAACAGTACCGATCCAAGAAAGTAGACGGAGTCTTTGTATTGTGCCAAATGTTCCCTTTTCTATTGGGAAACTAATGACATTTCGAAATTCCTTTCTCATAAGGTTAGGACTGAAATCTCGTCTTATCCATATAACTGGACTTTCTGCTTTAGAACCAATAATTTGTAGAAACATTTTACATTTCAAACTCAGAGTTTTGACAGTCTCAAACTTTATCTGATAAAATACATTATCTTTATGTTTTGTAGGATATGGTGGAGTGAATATCACAACATTATTTCTGAAGCTTCGTAAGTCAAGCATGTAAAAAACAGGACTCGCAACAAGCATCAGTAAAATAAACACAGCCATCAGGTTGACACCTGGTTTTATATCAACAGGATAAACCCATTGCCATTTAGCTTCTGAAGCATAAAATCCTATCTCTCTAACAACAGGCACGACTCCAACATGTAGTGAACGTATGATAAGATGCATCCATAACATTTCTTCTGATAATTCATTAAAAACAAAGGCATTCGCAATAGAACTATAGTTGAGATGAAATTTTGTATCAATTTCACTTGAAACTCCTTTGTCTCCATACACCTAAACAAAAATATATATACTTTTTCAGCTCCGGAAAAGTGAATGAGGTTTATGGCAAAAAAATGAATGGTCAAATAGTATTAAACTAAACTACATTTAAACTAAACCTAATTTTGGCATATATCTTAAAAGTATAAACATGGAATATGACATTTGGGAAAAGCAATCATGCAATAGGATAGGATTTCTAAATTATTGATCTACGATTACCTTGAAAGGTCCAATTTCTTTGACTTCTTTATTCTCAGTCGCGAAAATGATTGAGAAATCTGACACGTCAGAAACAGAATCATCTGAGCACATGATCATCATCCCAAATATGGCTTTTGGTTTACCAAAGTAAATATCTATGATCCATTCATTGTTAGAAACCAATTCACTCTTCGTTCCAACCCAGAACGTTAATGGATTCGAGTCCCACATAAATCTAAAAAAAAATAAATAAAAAAAAATGTCCAAAGAATTATTATAGTATACAAAAATCCAATTACAGAAAAGATGAAGATTTTTAGTGAATAAAGATAACTTATTTAAGAATAAAAAAATATGTGGTTGGGAGCTCACAATAATGCTGGGCTCTGCACTCAAGTATCGTTTTTGGGCTGATTTTTTTTTATATTAAATCGGCTAAATGCAATTTAGACAGCGTCGGTTGCACAATGTGGCCATGTCTAAAGAAACCATGCTTTTAACAGCATGAACTTTGCAATCCGATTCATACAGTTTGCATTATTTCCTTGATTTATGTCATGATGTTTGGAATTCCACAGCGAAATCTTTCATTAATTGTCCACAAGCAAATGCGTGAGAGCATCGGATAAATAATATGGCAACATCCCCTTGATTTTGAAGTCTTTTGGAGGTCAAAAGCAAGTATGTTTTTAAAAACACAGGCTTTGCAATCCACGATTATTTTCTCGGTTTTCTACATGACACATGACCCACCAATAGTCTCATTTTTATAGTGAAAACAAGGGTGCTGATTGCTGCTCTACTGACAGGTGGCGGATAATAGACAAAGATCCCTTAATTTCAGATTAATTGAATAATAGTTTGAAACATTACCAATTAATACCTCTAAAGATCCCCTTTCAATAATAAGGATGAAGATTAGTCATTAATACGAATCTATCTACTCATCTGACAAATAATTTGTCCATCAGTCGCATGTACTTGATAAATTATGTTTCAATAATATTTCTCTGATCGAGCATGAACTGACTTGATAATCGAGCATGAACTAACTTGATATCTCGATGACTTCGAATTGTCATATTTTTAATCTTATCTTCAGTGACGATCTCGTGAAGTCCATCTGATATTGTCATCAACTCAGAATCAAAAACCAACCACTCTTGATGCAGCTGTCTTGATAGTTGCTTTACTGCTGATTCGGCTTTCGTTTTAACACTTCGATCTTGACCTGTCAGAAAGAAAGTGTTGGAAATGGAAGTCAATTTTGAGATATGTCAATCATAATTCATTACTCCGAGTTAAGTTGCCCATGAATTGAAAGCAGAAAATTTGTAAAAAAAATAAGTTTGCCTAACCATTCGTTAGTTTATCTAATGAATGGATCTATTAACATCTGTTATGTGAATAACTATGTACTGGCAAGGAAATTAGCAATCTTTGCATGTAATCAGCTCCCACAGTATTCTAACTTTATGTAAGTATTTATTTTTAGAATGCATAATAACATCCTCATAGGTCAGGGAGTAGGCACAAGACCGCATGGGCCTGATAGTCTAGTGGTTATCATGTTGGCATCGCGATTCCGATCCCGGCGATTCCGGTTCGCTTATCCACACCCACCCAAGGGGCTGCCGGTGTAAGGCCTTGTTCAGGGTGATTCACTCAAATGTTCAATAAAAAAATAAAACTTAATGTGTGGCATATATATAATAATATAAAAAAAATAAGGAAAAACAGAAGAAACGAATATATACAGTGACAGCGAATAAATAATACAGGGCTACGGGAATATGTATAGACTTCACTGGTGATATCTATACACCTTTTCCAGGGTTGATGCATATATAGTACAAGGGAGTATGTTAGCAGGGAAAGACGGTGATGGCTAATATAGTTTGCGAAAATGATGGGTAGGCATGGGGGAAGCATAGGGCTGTGTGGTGAGCATTCAGTTATATAGGGTGTGGGAGGTTGGGGTTGTCTTTGGTCAAAAAAGAGAGGATTCATTACTATATTGTTCATTTCATGGGGTGAGAAAAAAACTATAGAGTTTGGTTATGGATCATAGATGAATAAAGCGTTGCAGGCTTAATTCATCCATGACCTTTGCGCCAGAAATTGTAGAGGCACAAATGTGAAATCTATGTGAATGCAATTGTAAGTGCGAAGATAAATTTCTCTAAATTATTCTAAACCAGGATAAAAGATGGGAATACAAATAACAATGTAGAATGCATTGTGGATCAAAAATGCTGATTAGAATACGTATTTTCCAGATATGGATGATAAACTTTTCCACAAATTTAGCCATAAGCTTATCCGCAGGTGATTTAATGCTGTAATGCCACTAGTATCGTATTTGCAACAGCAAATCAACCCAAAAATTGTGATAAACCTGTATTTAAAAGAATGGAAATTAAATAGATCTTTTCAAATGCATACAAAATTACCAGTCACTATGTAGTGGAATCAACAAAATATCAATTTGTTAATCGAGAAGAATCATAAAATCAAATAGCAAACCTGCAGTAGGACTTTGAACATCATACAATGAAAAACATTTAAAATCTGCTTTAGGAAACCACTGACCATCTTTTCTACATATAATGTTAAACTCTTTTTTACCTAATATGAAAAAGAAAAAAGTTTTCA
Organism: Styela plicata; assembly: GCA_963675895.2. NCBI lineage: Eukaryota > Metazoa > Chordata > Ascidiacea > Stolidobranchia > Styelidae > Styela > Styela plicata. The sequence goes on from OZ023139.1 coordinate 1,323,531, forward strand.
TATAAATCACAGACAAAAATAGGAATTGCTCATTAAAAAACAACAAGTAAAATAATAAATTCGATGGATAATGACAGAAACCTGATTGCCTGACACAACCAAAACATATTTTTCTGGTGATCAAAAACCTTTGAATATGAAGCTTTTTGACATGTGATGTTGCAGAACAAGACCATGCTTAAAGCCTTGCAAGGCAGTAGTTTTATTATTTTGTCTATGATGTATCAAAATATATCTTTTTAGTATATTATCTTTCTGTGAAAGCCATTTCCTTCAGGTGGAGATAGGATTTCCTTTTTATCTTGCGCGAGAGGAAAGCCGAGAATACGGCTTAACCATAAGGCGAACCACGACTTCTCATGCAGAAACCATTTCTGAATCAAGGGCGAAGGTTTTGGCTCAACATTTTACTCATTGGTTACTCGAATTAGGTTTTGGAAAATAATTTGCGTTTTTGAAAAAATTTGAGAATCGGGTAAACAAACAGTTGCTATATTGTGAGGGTAAATTTCTGATTGCTTGTCTTTGGTGAGTACTTTCAAACAACAAAGAATCAAGGATTACACAGCTTTACAGTACAGTTACTTTGTGCCACAAACATTTTCAAGTGATAATAACAATAACTATGTTAGTTTAGATTCTGATTCAGTTTTAATTGAATTTACCTATATTCTTATGCTCATTTTGATACCAAACATGGCTAGTTTATACGATGAAGAAACACAATTACTAACATAAAATAAACATGGTACGGTCCACAAAATGTAAAATTGTTATGTCAATTTTTGTATATTATTATTATGTACTCTTAGTACCTTAAGTAAATATCAACGAAATATTCAATATTCGTTAAGAAATCTAATTGTTATTTTGATTTCAAAACAATTGCATATTTCGTTTAGTCTTTTTTAGACTTCCGTCTGCATTGAGTTTCTGTTTTCTAATTTTCAAATCTACAAAAAGTAACTTTTGGAGATTTGCTATGCCAGCATTCAAATTAAAGAATGAAATAACCAGGTGCAGAATGACATATTTTGACATGTTTGTGATCAAAGATTTTAAAATTCGGGCACATCAGATCAAATGACGATTTTGTCAAATTTGAACAACATATTAAATGATTTATATAAAACATTGTTTCTCGAAATTAATTAGAACCACAAATAAATAGGTATAAAATTGTTTTCTGTTCGTCTAAATAATTCATCGTTAGCAGTTGATAGATATCTAATGTGAACACCACGGCAATCAAATGAAATCGATTTCTGCTTCTTTATTAGAGAGTATAAATTATCGAAAACAAAGTGATTGAGACGGAGAATATTTTTAGAAGGAAGTATAGGAAAATATGAGTGATTGTTTCATGATAAGCAACAGAAATTAATTGTTTTGAACCTATCAAATGACGTCATTCCTTCACCCAGCTGAATAGAAGACAATTAAAATAAAAGTTTGAAATCAACAAAATGGTCTGGGTCCGTTCTCGCTTGATTTTTAAATACACGGAGCGAAATACAGATAACTATTTAGAATATTGGTCAGTATTTTTTATCAGAGAAATTACTTATCCTCCCGAAAATATTCTTTTCTGGCAAATAGACAGTTATGGACGCAAAAACGGAGTGACGGATATGAGAGCTTGAAAATAAATTTGTGTATTTAACTGATGAAGTCATGTTCGTGCGGCCCATCTAGTGTCTATAATCGAACGGAAATATTTCAATATAACTCAGGGTGCAGCAGAAAATAGGTTAAGATGATAGTGTTTAGCATGTACAGGACAAAATTGATAACATCTCAAATACATCTGCATTTAGAAGAAACATATTCGTTTTTTTCTGCGGAGTTTGCAAATGAGTTGCGGTTTTATGAAAACAGGTTGCGAATTGTGAATTCACAAACACTTAATTCTAAACCTGCTCATAGGAGAGATAAGGCCACTTACTAACAAAAAGCTATGACTAAATGTAGTACCAGCAACTGCACTCGTAGCGGTAAACATTGTAAATGAAACTGAACAGCTAGTAAAGTGCATGAGTGTCAATTCAATGAGGAACCGGTGGGATTGTCGATTTCACCATGCCACCACAGCCCAAAATGAACCACCGTGCTCAAGTGAGGTTCCCAGCAAAATTGTATTCCTTAAACGCTAACTTACCAGTTATAACCCATGCATTATCCTTCATCATAGCAATCCATTTCATTGGATGACAAACATAAGTAAATACATGATCAAACCACGGTTTCTCTCCAAATATATTTGCCAAAGCAACTGCTGGTGGTGTTGGACAAGTTATTCTGGAATCAAAAGATAATTTTAAAAACTGCCTAAAAGCCCAATATATTTGAAAAATATTTATATTGTCAATTTGCATTGGGAGGTTTCTTGGTAGATTAGTAAAAAACCTTCACATATTCTCTGGTGACTGCCAACAAACTGTTTTTGAGTTTTTATTTCTCATATATAACATTGTACAACCAAGCATATCACAAATATCTAATACAGCATATAAAGAAACTAGCTAGCCTGTCACCTTTTGGGTGATATTCAAACATCATATGTTGGAGATGTGACAACAGGTCAATTCTATATGAAATGTTTTCTATTTAAGATGTTGATGTAAATTGCATCGTGAATCCGATTTTAAATTTAATTGAAAAAGTAATATAAGTTCGTCAATTTTTAATGTTTTCACCAGATTGCTTAGAATGCTTATTATGTATTGGTAACACAGAAACAAAACACTGAAATCTTTACTGGTCTATCTCAGAAGCAGTTCTGGGTTAGAATAGTAAATAAAAATTATTGTCTCGTTTTGCCAACTTTTCGAATATAGATCGCTACGTCGACAAATAAAAAATGTGTCAGAATAAAAAATTAATAAGGCAGGCTCGATTGCAGAGCGGCTGACCTGACGCATTTCATCAAAATAGACACGTTACCACTTTTGCTGACTAACTTCTTAAGTATTTCTCCTCCTTTGGAACTATTTACAAATACAACTAAATCAATTTCCTTATTAAATAAAAATTGAAAAGTGTCATGCCATATTGGCACGTGGGCATTTTCTGAAAATTTGAGGTCAAACGGTTTTGTTGCGTCGAAAGAGTTCTGGATAGACATTCGTTAATGACAGACATGCTAGATATATCTCACCTGATGCATGATACGAATGCAAACGGTGTCCATGATGCCATTGCACTACAGGTTTCTTCAACTTGATATGGATTCCCCTTATGTAGTGGTCCGAGCCAATATCCTTTTTCACAAGTATATTTTATGATTGTGTTGAAACTGGTACCATCTCCGTCTTTGATCGCATTCTGAGACTCGGGTGGTGGAGGACAAACTACTACTTTACATTCGTATCCTTTCTGTAATTTGCATCGAAATTCAAACATAAAAGGGGAATATTTTTTTCAGGTATAAATTATTAAAAAATGTTCTCAATCCACAGAAACATGAATTTATTGTAAGCTTTGGTTTTTCGGTAAGCTTCTTCAGACAAGATAAAAGCACACATTGGCACTTGATTTTCTCGCTCTGATGGCTCCGGCGGTATCGTTGGAGGTTAGCAGTGTTTTTCACTATTTTGTCATTAATCACAGTGAGGATGCGTATTTATGCATGGTTTAACAGCTTTTTTTTAACAGGCTTTGTTTGTTTAGTTTTATCTATTATCTAACACACACATATAAGGTATAGGCCAGGTGACGTACCGGTAATAATTTTAGGTGCAAGACCACGTCTTGTTTTCCGCAGATGTATGCATTGGAATCGTGAGGTGTTTGAGCTTGCTTGTGACTGCTCGGCCTATCAATGGGGATTCCCCAGCCATTACCATTGAATGGTTTATGTGTGCATCGGCCTTAACGACAACATGATAACCAGTAGACAGTATGTTAACAAATAATGGGATTGTGCTAACACGTTTGGGAAAAAATTGGGAGGAAGTTAACTACTTGGACAATCTAAACAACTGGCTCTTGGTGATTAAATATTCATGTGTTGTTCCTAGTTCTGACCACTGAGTGAAATACTCGAAGTTGAGTTAAATCATGCATTCACTTCAATTCTTCGCAGTTCATTTATCAGTAATAGATTTGTGATATTATTTTATACATTTATCCCTTTATCTCTCAAGACTGAATATAGTGTGACATGGAAATTTGAATACTGACTTTTGTAAAATTGGCAGTCCATGTTCCATCTCTTGCACAAGTAGCTGTTGTTGGTAGTGTTGTATTACTTATCCAAAATCCATATTTACATTTGAGAAAAGATTTGCCTCCTGCATTAAAATATTGTCAAGCATGAATCACCGATTGATTGCATCGGTGTGACATGGTCTGTAGTGATTCATGCTTGATTAAACTTCTGGACAGGTATAAAATTATCATCAATGCTGAGAAAGAATGAATATCACCTTATCGCTAAAATAAGGTTGAAGTTTTTAAAACAACAGCACAATATTTAGATCAAACCATATGAGCCAACCAAATAAGCCATATTTTTTGTTTGAGATTGGATTTTATTTATGTTCTGCAGAAGAGGTAACCATTTGTGAACGCAGCCTACTGTGCAAATATAAGTTCCAAATCGAGGTGAAGGTTTTGGGTTCATTTTTTATCATATTTCCCCTGCATGGACCTGGCTGAGCCATCGCAACGCTCATGGTAAACTCACACTTTTCTATCCTTCGAAATAAATATCCTATTCTATCCTGATAGCTGATAAGCAGTTTCTGGATATGAAAATATAATGAAGAACAAAATGAGACAAACATTAATGGAATTTCTCCACCATTAGAAAATAGTTCCGCTGTGACGAACAGGCTTTTCAGATTAGTTTTCAAAGACATTAAAAATATTCAAACAAACCAAAATGAAAATCTCCATAAACAGAGGCATCAGGTAAATGGTCTGGAGGATCACAAGGTATTGGCGAACACATCAGTTGATCGGTCGGAGGTTCAAATCTTCCATTCTCCACGCATTTCATCATGATTTTCAGTGATGCTTTACCAGCTTTATCAACTAGCTGATAACCATCGTCACAATATACTTCAATTTTATCTCCAAATTCTGTCTTGTTTTTAGGCTGTAATAAATAAGCAAATACCAATCAGATGTTTTATTTTGTCAAGCATGACCCACAAATATGAATGAACTATTTTACTAGCAAAATATTATAGTTCTTGATGTGAAATTTAGGATGTGAAAGATATTATCACAATATCGAGAAAGTGGAGCGGGTGAATTCCACTTTTTGGGGGCAAAATTTTAGACTAATGGTTGGAAAGGGATTAATAAATCTACATTGTCGTTAATAGAGTTCGGAGAAATAAAGTAAATTTATGCACAAATCTTCATACATTTCATACAACAGTATGATCATTTTTAAGACAGCAGCAACATCGTCATACATGAGTGCTGAAAATACTAAAATTTTCATAATTTTGTACTGCTTAAGCCAACCAAAAATTTAAGGAATCATTCATCATCTAGAACAGTGGTTCTCAACCTTTTAAGCTTGCAGACCGGTCAACTTTCAAAACAAATTTTGCGGACCGGTGGACTTTCAATATCAACCCAAAAATGTAATTACGATAAAAACTATGCAATGCAAAAGCAAAGAAGTATGAAAACTTCAATCAAATGAGAAGTTTTGCTGCTGTCTGTTTGATATCATACGTGTTAAACGTGGTTCTAATGAAGCTTCGGCAAGGCGAAAATATGGAAAATATTTGTCAAAACTAATGTTTAGCTCTTCTAAGTGTTGACTTATAACAGCAAATAACTCTCCTATGTTACCAGAAGCATTTGCCACGACGTCTTGCAAACATGGAAACATATCGATATCCCCTTTCTGTACATTGCTACTCCAAAACTCCAGTTTTTTTTTTAGAAAGCATCAGTTTTGTTGCGTAATGTAAATATATTGGTATGCATACCTTGCAGAGAACTGTTAAGGTCGTTCAAGCAGCTGAACAAATCTGCTAAGTATGCAAGTTTGGCTGTCCACATCTCATCGCATAAGAATTCTTTCAGCGGAGAATTTCTTTCACATAAAAATTGCTTGGCTTCTTCTCTCAAATAAACGAGTGAGGACTCGTCCTCTCGAAAACCACCTTACTTCGGCATTAAATAACAGATGTTTATGTTGCGAACCTATGCTATCACACAAAGCCTCAAAAGCCTTGAGTGCAATGTTCGGCCACGTATATCATTGATAATCTTCACTGCGTCGTTCATACCTTCGTTCAATTCAGGAGACAGTTTTTTGGCAGATAAACTTTCCCGGTGAAGAACGCAGTGTGTGATCAGCAGATCTTTGTTTGCAACTTCTCTAATTTCCGCAGTTACACCTGAATGACATCCAGTCATGTTAGCGGCACTGTCTGTACAAACACCGACACATTTTCTCCAATCTAAACCTTGCTCTTGCGCATTGTTATCAAGAGAACGAAATATTTCTGAACTGGTCGTCCGTCCAGGTAGTTGGAGACAACATAAGAATTCTTCAATGATACCTCTTTCATTCTCATACCGAACAAAGCTATTAAGAATAGCACAATTGCTCAAGTCTGTAGATTCGTCAAGTTGTATAGCGGAATATTTCGATTTCTTTACTTGTTCAATAACTTGTTGTTCAATATAAACTGCCATATTCAATATACTCCGTTGAACTATGTCGTTTGAATGTGGTATGGCTTTAAGTTTGTTAGTTGCTCTTGGACCCAAAACCTCTGTAGCAGCTGTAATCATGCAAGGTTTTACTAAATCTTCTCCAATTGAAAAAGACTTTGTAGTTTTGCTGATTTGAAGTGCAATTAAATAGGAAGATTTAAGAAGGGCTTTATCAGTCGTCACCTTTAGCATTTCAGTTCTTTCATTTTCAGTTTCGCTTAGTAATCTTTTGAAATACACAAGAGGCGTTCCAACAAGGTTGCTATGGCGCGAGTGAAAATGTCGAATAAACTTCGAGGGTTTCATTGCGTCGTTTGAAAGTATTTGTGTGCAGACTAAGCACATGGGAAGCGGTACTTTTCCACTGCTAAGAACGATAGTGAAGCCGAGCTCCAAGTACTTATTATCATACTGCCTTATGAAGTCTCCTTTTGGCTTTTTCCTTGTTTCTGTGTAATCCATAACAACATTGCATGATCATTTCAAGCGATGTTGTAAATTTGAAGCAATAGGGCTAGTTTCTTTCTCTGTGCTCACCAATAACCCACCACTAACTGAAGCAGTAGGGCTAAATTGATTTTCACTGTTGGTTTTCTTTTGAAAGAACTCGATAATACTTTGCTGTTTGCTTGACTCCATTTTACTATCAAAGTTTTTTGCTAAATTCTGCACTTTTAAACAGTTTGGCACCACACTTACAGCATTGTGACGTACGACAGAGTACAAAGTAGACTCTGAACTTTGTCTTACGTCACAATGCTGAAAATTGCGGAACGTGCAAAATTCTAAATCAGTTTAAAATTGGATGTTTTATTTCTTTAATCAATAGACAAGCCTTCAACATCTTGCATTTTGCAATTGAGATAAAAAATTGTAATATGTTTGGCGGACCTCGAGGAAAGTTGATGCGGATCGGCACCGGTCCGCGGACCGGCAGTTGAGAATCCCTGATCTAGAACGAAACTAGCCATACACGTTCGCTGAAGTCATATCAATGTTAGCCCTCCTTCGAGTCCTTCATTTTTACAAGGGTAAATAAGAAGTTAGACAAGTGACACCAATAGACAATATTCACATTACCAATGAGATGAACACTAACCTTCTTAAAATGCAGTAGGTTGTCAACATTTGTTATTTGACAAGTAGATTTCATGCAATGATATTTTTCTATATCAGGATCCCATTTACCGTTCGAACCACAATGATATTTGTATTCTGAGATTCCTTCTTCAAACCAATACCCTGAATGACACCTGAGAATCCATAAAAATCAGCAATATAATATTTAACAAGTGTGTGACATCTATAGACCGTAACGACTGGCAGACATCAAGAACATCATGAAAACATATCGGGGATGAAATAATTGATTGATGTTAACTATACAAATATTTCAGACAATGAATTATTCTCTCGTGTACAGGAGTCATTGATGAATCCACAAAATGAGGCATGTCCAATAAGAAAAATTTTATCAAAACATATTCTGTTATGTATGGGTCAGTAATGGATCGCTACGATGAGACGCGTTCTGTCTGTGGCTCATACAAACAACAAAATAGATTTCTGACTGTGTTTTACAAAACTATGTCTCTGTTTGAATCAAAAATAAATCTTTTCGATTTTGCACTTCCATCCCTTTTCATTTTCAAGTCCATTGAAATGAATATTAGAAAAAATGGAGCGCAAAAATTTTAGATAGTTTCACTATCAACCAGGACAGATACTACTCACTGCACTCAATCATGGCAGTTCAGTTGGGTTTGAGATGTTTTCTGCTTAAAAGTATGATTGCTGGTGCCATATTATTTATTTCATACCTCCGCATTGTACCATATTCTTATCGCATGAATTCAATTGCTGCCTAGCGAATCGTACCTGTTTTCGTACTGGTACGTAATTTTGTACGATAAATGAAAAATATTAATCAAAGTTATTGTCGTACTGGTACGAAGTTCGGTACGATGCATGAAAAAAATAATATCGGACATTACAGTACGGAAAATTTTCGAAAGGTACGGTATGAAATGTTTTGCTGTTTCGAAGTACGATAAAAATTTCGTACCGTACCTTACTACCACCCTTGCTCCAAGGGGTTGCTATAGAAAAATACCTATAAGAAGCTGAATCATGCAGGTCTAATCCTGTTTTGTTGTATAAATCAGCATGTTTCATCATATATTCCTCACATTTCGTTTCTGTGCATTCAAGTGTTGAAGGATCAGGTACGAATTCACCTTCAAGTCCGCATGATGACTGAACAAATAATATAAAAACAAAATAAGTTAACTACCACTCACTGCACTTGAGCATAACGGTCTAGTTCTTAATAGAATGCTTTTTTGAGTGCAGTTGCCGTCCTTATATATTTGTATCGTCTCTTTTCCAGATAAGTGTCAGTTTCTTTCGGTTATTACTTCCAACCTTGTTTGGTGTGAATATCAAAAAAAAGCAACAGTTCTTGACAAATTGCACCAACTAAAGGGTGGATTTCAAATTTCTTCACTATAAAGCAATAACATTATGATCAGTTAGAATCATTCAAAATTTCCCAGCCATTGAAACTAGAACAGTGGTTGTCAATCACAGCCCTCAGGGTTGCATGCTATCCTCACCAAGCTTCTCAAAAATTAAAGAAATTTAGTATATCTAAATATGTATATCTATATATCTATTTTATTCATAATAAATTTAATTATGGCCTCTTTTAAAGCAAATTTCGATAAAAAAAATTTAATACAAGCAGTGATGGAATAGCAGGTGTAACTGATACTGCCCTTGACATATTGTAATAAGATAGAGAAACTGTCACACAAAAACTCAATGATCATTGTTTTATTTTTTTTTTTGCAATAAACCTAATTGAAAGAGACATCTCTTGCCATCTTATAAACTTTTGCCCATGATTTCTTTTTTGGCGAGCATCAGAAATATGGAATACATGAAATAGGAACACATTGGCCCATACTAAAACACTTGAAAAGTGTTGAATATGACAAAATTGATTCAGAATTAGATTTTCATTGAAATACAAAACGATTGATTGATCATCATCTATCAAAATCATTGATAGACATTCGAGAAATAGTTATAACCCATTACCTCAACTTGGTGCTGTTTTCTATCAGCTACAAATGTTCCTTCAGCACAATCATATCGAACAGTTGTGTTAAACCAATATTTTTGACTTGCAAGTTCACCGTGTATTGTCATATTTTCAACCTGAAGTAAAAAAGAGATTTTGGTTCTCCAATAGGCCGAGAAAGCAGCAGTAACATGAAAGTCTCAACTCATTCAATTACTATTCATGCAGAACGTGTGTTTTATCGTTTCACAGTTTTTTCAGCTGCCTACAGGCGAACACAATATATCAATGTTTATTGACCTAGAATCTGGTTTAAGCACCTATGAGTATGAATCAACACAGAAATCTGAATGTAATATCTATTGCAGGACCGGCTGATCCAGAAAAATTAAATGTTTTCAACAGCACTGTCGAATATCCTTCAATGAGAAACTACAATTACCTCAGGAGGAGGGTTGCATGTAATAGTTGTACATTTGATGACAGTAACTGGGTTAGGATCCCATTCTCTTTTTTCAGTACATGTAGATGATTTTTCATAGATTTTATCAGGCATTTCCCAGTATCCTTCCATACATTGAAATAATAATTCAGAATTTATTCGCAAATCATATTCTGTTCCAGTGAATAATTCTGCGGCAAAATAAATAATAAATGTGAATGATTGGTAGCAGTGGTCTTTTTACAGTAAGTGAGGACATGATTTAACCAGTGTAGGAAGAAATCACAATTCATACATTCACAACTCTCACTCACAACTTTGCTGCATAATAATGGGTCGAGAATAAATGATTATTTTAACAGAATAGCAAAGGTATTCTCGATAAAGCAATACAATTATTGTGGACTCGAATGCCAGTATGATAAAGGAAATGTTGCTTAGTACAGAGTTATTGGGCATATCACAATATCTTGGTGGGATATAAATATAAAAACTAGCGCCATAAGCAAGCACTAACATAATTTTATTAGCGGATTTTTTAGGGTTTCATAATTGTTTCAAAAGCCAAAATTACTGATTATCAAAAATAATAATTATGCAGTCACTGTCACAAAATTTTTTTGACAAAATTTGGTTTGTAGTTTTAATAGTTTATCAGTGAACTGAGCTATGTTTCAATAAAAAAATCTATATCCAGAAAAGATCATGAATTTGGAAAACAGGATCGATGAGAAATTGACTGAAATAGTTGTTACAACATCAATGTCGTCACAACATAAACCTTTTTTAGTTATTCCTCACCATGCCATATTCAATCCATTTCCTTTCCCATGCAAACATGGGTATTAAGTTTAAAAATGAGGCATACAGAAAATACCAAAGATCTTTCTGAAAGTTTACGCATAGTATTACGTTTCGATTACTATTGAATAGGGGTGGCCCAAATCTAAAATCTTTCAATTTCAAATCAAATTTCTATAGTTTTTTTAATACAAAAATTCACTCAGGACGAGGCTGCAAGAAACATATCATACTTAAACCGTCTCTCGAGACCACTAACATGCGAAGAGCTATATAAAATGCAGGAATGGTATCCAAAAATTCCATACCTGACAGATGTCTGTTGAAATTTTTAAGCCATGCAGATCAACACGATCAGGAAATCAGTTTGGGAGGGCAAGCAATTCCAAAGTTTAGAGGTTCTTTCATTTTTTTTTTTGAACAAAAATTTTCTTGAACGAAACTGTTTGTGACACTATGAACCATTCACAGTGAATAGGTGTGAATCGAGTGGACAGGTTGGATATGGTTGAGCATTCTGAGAACAGTAACAGCAGCACTGACCCAAACGTGTCAACAACAATCCATGAAGAATGATTTCGGGAGAGAGATAATGGCGAGCCCGATTTTGATTGAGGCATATTTAACAATGCTAGTGCCATAGTCATTCCAAATCATGTCCTCAGAGAGTGTGAGTCCAAGGAGACGTATATCTGAGGATGCCTCAACAACAGTGCCTGATAGCGAAATTTGAGTTGCAATCATATCAGTGTAATGAATATTTGATAAAACTTTGATCTTCTCAGAGTTACGTGTCACATGTCAAGTGTTAACCCAATTAGATACTGTGCCAAATCAGACTCGAGTGATGGAGTCGTATTGTCAGCATGAATTACCAAGTCATATATCCATTTATCATAAAGGTCATTAATATATATCAAGATTATATTTGGTCAAGAATCAATCCCTGAGGAACACTGGATAAAATGGTTCTTGACATCTTTCAAGAAAATTGTCAACAACATAAAATTAAGATATATTTTATGAAAATATATACATTTGAAAAGCGAGTGATCAGAAAATTTATATAAAACCTATGACAACTGTTCATTCAATTTTCAACTAACACATCACTTTTGAATAATGTTTTATTTCTAGAGCTCTTATTTACACTACTAATCTATTGTTGCTAACCAGTTAGCTAACTTGGTAAAAACTTCAGGCTTCAGTTATGCCTTTCTAATCAATCTTCTTTGGATATACAGGCTTGAATCCTGAAGAGAGACATGGGAAACAGATAGAGTTCATGATTTGTCATATTTTTTTTATAAAAATCCACTCTGGGTAATGTAAGGAGCAGTGCCTAAAATGAACAATCAACGTCACCTTTGCGATGGTAAAACTATCTAATTTTCAGTTTCCTTTTAGTCGTCTCTTACAACATGCAGGAAATACATTAGGACTATTCTAATATCAGTATTCTGATTTCTGATGTTTGAATGTATTTATTTATTACTAACCAGATGGTGATAACACTTTTCCATCTTTATCAAGTACTTTTACATGTTGTGGAACATAATGTGGCGGATTACATGAATATGCATGACATTTCATCAGTGAAAAATATGGAGGAATCCACACTCCTAATCCCTTGTCTAAAAATAAAAGGTAAAAAACATCAATTTTAAATTAATAACAGCATACATAGTCAATTATATTTAATGTAAAATGAAACAAATAAAACTATATTGAACTTACTTCTGCTTATTATGGGTGATCCACTCTCAGAAGTGGCTATGAAAAAAAAGTCTTGGGACATAAATAAAGTGTACGAGTGACTTTGAGATATGCTCAACCGGTGAAACACAAACGGCGCATCAAAACTGAGGGTCTAGAAGTCAAATAATGTATTGAACCTCATTAATGTTGATTAATATATCAAACATGGATATTTGAGATTCCATGCCAAATTAATTGATTACGCTAAGTTCTAATACTCGTGACCAAGAAACTCAATTGGATTATCTTTTTCTAACAAAACAAATATAATAAACACATTCGACAAGTGATGATAGCAGGTCACCTTGTCAAGCACCAGCTCTTACATTAATTGTAGCTTCTCTTGCGTCAATATGAAAATGCGCTTTTTTGTGTCGAGTATGAACAGTCTATATTTTTGTCTATTTTATAGAACCGCTTCACAATATGAAGCGTGAAGGCAACAATTCACAATACACGTGAAGTTGTCTTACTGATGAGTTGCATCACGTTCCGGGTAACAAAATAAAAACGGCAATACACGCCTGCATTGCTTTGTGTTAATCGTGTTCATATGCGTACAAAGCACAAACGCAGAAAACGAAACAGGCACTCTGCGTTAGCTTTCATAGCAAACCGTTCTGTTTCATTGGAAAACATAAGAAACCGCATGCAGAGCATCGCACTAGCGTAAAATGCAAGGGTAAAATAAAACAAACCTAGAAAGAACGCAACCTACGCAAACGTGTAGTGCGACCTTTATACTTGATTTCCTGATCGCAGTCAAACATGGTTGATGTTAATGATGTTCACTGGATATTATTTAGACTATGTTTATCCGCGTTCGCTTTGAGCTTTTTTAAAGGATCAGATCTCACCGCAAAGACGCAGGATTCTCATATTGACTCAAAATTAATCAAGAATGAGGCAGCTGATGTAAGAGAAAAAGCTTGCTTTCAGCGCAACATTACTACCTCACCGACTTCTTGTTTGTTTTGTAGGATTTGAACAAAACTAATAACATTAAATGTAATTGAGTCGATAATCATCATGCTTTGTTCTTTGGTTGGGATGATATCTTGGCATTGATAGGTTCGCCATCTGACTTACCACAACAACAGTTCAAAAAACAACTCAAAAAAGACATTCAGCAGAGGCATTGACATCAAAACCTGCATTGCTCAAACATTCAAGTCTGGTAGACTTGTCAACCTCAGCTCGGCTTCACACAAGAGCCAATTCTAGAAACGACATCTGAATCGATTCGGATAATATCAGATTCCAGTTGTGAATAATGATAAAAGGAAGTGAAAGTGAGTACAAACTAGTTTACAGTGAAATAAATTTATTAAATACAGACCATTTTTCACACATTTCATCTTAATATTGTTGACATTATGTTGTATTTCATATCCGTTAGAACAAGTATATTTCCATGTTGAACCAATTTCTCTCTCCCCGGCACCAGATGCATGGTCCATGTCTGGTGGCTTGGAACATCTGGAATGAAAAACATTTAATATAACTGCTAATATTTCTGATTGGTTGACATTTGACCTATAGTCATTTGGAATCCAGATATAGCATAGGATTTCATTTTTATCCTGTAGGAGAGCTGGTTCAATGCTTTTAAGTCTTAATTTAGCTTCAGACCAGTGGTTCTCAACCTTATTCTTACCACCGTGTGATACCTGATCGTTTTTTTTTATTGGTGCATAGCAGGATCATTCTGCCCGAAAAAACATATTACCGGTATTACAAAACAGCAAAAGAAACGTAACAAACAGCTTTACAAAAAACTACGAAGTTTAATGCAGCAGCTGACGTACTTCGGAGGAAAGAAAATCTTTGCTGACTTATTTTGGTCAACTTAACTCTAATTTGTTGCAATTTCTGATCAGATATTTAAAATATATAGTACAAAGCTGCTCAAGAACCACTCCAAAAGCTCCTGTGACAACCAGTAGTTACACACAGGTTTAGTACCTCTGATCTATCCATCCTCTATGCAATGATGTGAATCCGAACACTAATCCGTGAAAAAGAGTATTACAAATTTGCAGAATATTCTGAGTTTTTTTTATAGCCACTTCTTAGAGTACATCACCCTGTCCAAGGCCATGTAATAGCAACCACTTAAGGATGGACAGGGTTACAATTGCTGGAAAGATATGATTTTTCCCTGTTCGGCTTAGCCTACCCAAGTTATTACACCCTGGGATGAGTGGTGGGCATGGATAAGCGAGCCGGACTCCTCGGAACTGGAACCCGAGATCTTCAACTTGCAATGCCAACATGTTTAACCACTAGGTCATCCACCCACATCGAGTTAAGCAAGGAGGATAGGAAAATGTTGGAACGAGCTGATTCAAAGCAACAATATAAAGAAGGTATGTCTTCCAACTAGGAATTATAAAAGCAGTGTCTAACGACATTCACACAGAACTCAGAGATTATCATGAATACTGTACTCACTTAACTTCAGCACAAGATAACGTCATCTCAGGTTCCCATTTTCCAAACCAAGTACATGTTTGAGTCAGTTCTAAATGTGATTTTGCTTTGCATTGATGTTTCATAACATCACCGTATTCTTGCTTAATTGGTTCAGGTGAAAATTGATTATCTGATTTGAATGTTCTACTGATTTCATCCCTTCTGAAACGAAAGAAAAACTTGACTTGGTCCTTATTAGTAACAGTTATTAGTGATTGACTACTAAATTAGCTTCTAAACCTTTGTGTAAATCACTGAAGTGAGTCAAAGATTATTCAGTCATAAAAACGTTAGTGCCATTTTTTGCTATTATTTTTTTTTTATTGAAAGTCACTCTTTCCAAGGTCTGTCTGTTATCCATGTTTGTTCAAGTGTAGGCTTGCACGGTGAAACAATATATTTTCATAGCCACTCGGATCAGTGGATCACCCCGAGAAAGGTTCTGTAATAGCGGCCACATTGACGCAAACAGCGAAGATGCGAACTTTTCAATTCGACTGAGCCTATAATGAGCAAGTCTTGCCAACTCGAGATAGTGTACCAGCATTATTATCTTTTGTTACCTAAACCATGTTTTGGGGTATCACAACCTAATAGAAAACCTTCTATCAAAATTTATTTTGTCAAGATTGAGCCACTGATGGATCGTGCCGTCAAGGCACGGTCTATCTGTGGCTCATCATTGAAAAAATTCAATTTATGATCGGGAAGCAGTAGATAACTTATCTGGCTTCTGACTGTCAGTTATTACCATTATCACAATAACATAAATTATTTACACTGTTGATTCAAGCGGACATTCAATTATCTTGCATTGTGCTTCAGCTTCTTCAGAATTCAATACCCAAGTGCCATTCTCAGAGCAAGTATAACTAAATGATTTATTTCCTGATGGAGTTACATATCCAGTTACACATCGATATAATGCAATGGACTGAAAAATAATAGATCCTGATCATATAGCAAACAAGACTTAGTAATTTGAACATGCAACAATACAACAGCAACAATCACAACAAAGATAAGATTTCTTTTTATCCTGCGAGAAAGAAGAAAAGCTGAGAACACGGCTTAACCATATGGCAAACTATGACCTCTCTGCAGATACCAGATTCGAATTATGGGTGGAGGATGACATATTGCTTATTCCTCTTCTCCTAGTCGGTGGAGAAAGTCGTTAACTGCACACACGTGAACCATAGTTAGGCAGTGAAACGTCCAGCAGACCTTTGCATAAAATCAAACCTCACAGGATTCAGATCTGTGTCGATATAATCAGAGATGCGTCGCTTGAAATGCATTTCCAACATTCTACAGGTTGAGCAAACCAGGCACACTAATAGCAACAGAATCTTTGTTGGTTAAAAATCAATCTGATGTAAATTTTATTCAATTAGTGAGTTATGTCTGAAATATTACATTTGGGTTGGGAGCAAGTTAGGCCCTGAAAGCAGAAAAAAAAAACGGACATGAAGATTTGACAGGGTTGAGCAAAAACAAAAAATATTTACGAGAAAAATTACGCCATTAACTGTGTGACAGATATGAAAATTTGGTAAAAAAATTGAAGAAGTAAGGTTTTAGGGCAAAATAGACAAATAGAATGAAAGTGAAAACTGAGAGGAGCAATTATAGGCTGCAGGTGTACAAAAATTTGTCTGTACACTTTCCTAAGATGTTAGGCTAATGTGGTAGAAATAATCTCCAAAATATTAGAAAATATTTGGTGCTGCACACCTAATCATACGCTTTAATTTGTCACACATACGTCACATGTGAACCACCATCGACGTGAACCATCTGCGACTCATACTTAACAAAACTTGCTTTGCCAAAAGTCTGGGACTGGGCATGTCTCTAGTGGAGGCTCACATCATTCATTGCATTTGTATGTAACAATAATTCATACCAGATTGGAAGAATGTCAAATACTCGGGCAACCGGAAAAATGGGTTGCATCAGAAGAAAATTAACAAACAGGCAATATTTCATGACACATAAGAGATGCTGGAAGAGGTATGTAGCAACAGAACTTTAAAAAAAGGGCTGAAAATCATCAATACTGCTATGAAATATCAGTGTTGATGGTTTTGAATCTTTTTTCTATAGAAAAAAAATGACATATACAATCCAGACACCCAAATTAAAAACAAGAATCAGTCGCCCTGATCCATACTTTGTAGAAATTTCCAGCAAGAAGAAGAGAATGAGAGTTTGCAATTTTCGGAGGAATCTTTGTACAAGTCGTTGGTTCGCATCTGACTCGTCTTACATCTGTAGGTTTGTCGGGAGATCCAAATGTCCAATACCCGTTTGTATTGCAGGAAGCTTTGTGAAAGAATAACAATGTAAAATCAAAACAAAAAAGGAACTAAAGCTTTAACAGCAAAATACCAAAACAATAAGTGGTTTAATAAGAAAACATTTGACATGATTTTATCTGTTTCTCAGTATCAAGAAGCATGATTATTTTGACTTCAATATTAGCATAAACGAAGACAAGTTAACTGTAAATAACAAAAACCTGAAAAAACAAAATTAAGCTTTCACTCTTTTTCTTTAATATTAAATGCGCATTTTTTAATCAAAATTAGCTCAGAGCAGGGCTGCAAGAGACTCCTCATATGAGTCTCCAAAACCACTGATGTGCAAAGAGATACATAATTCTCAATATCAAACGCTAAAAGATAACATGCAGATCTTCTTGCAAAGATAACATGCAGATCTGCAGCTTGCATTTCTTATCCATGAAATTCTAAAAACACTTCTTGCAATCACTCCCAAACATAATATTGTTTAAGAATTTTAATGTGTTGTATCGCTGATAATATGTTAGAAATGCTTTTATCTATGAAATCATTTAAAAAAATTCTGGTTTTTCACAATTTTCGGTATTCTTAAAAAAGAATGTTTCTGAAAAATGCAACAATATTGTTAACATTTGGTGTTCTTAACATACGGTAGATTGTTTCTGAAAAGTACAACACTACCGTTGATGTCTGATTATCACAAATTTCAGTATTTTCTTAAAAAAGAATGTTTCTGAAAAATGCAACAATATTGTTAACATTTGGTGTTCTTAACATACGGTAGATTGTTTCTGAAAAGTACAACACTACCGTTGATGTCTGATTATCACAAATTTCAGTATTTTCAGTATAATGCTATTATTAACGTTTCATCATCACAATTTCGGTATTTTTCAAATACAATGTTTCTAAAAAATATAACGATATCGTTAAGGTTTCGTTATTACAATTTTCGATATCCTTAAAATAGAACGTTGCTGAAAAATATAACGTTATTGTTAACGTTTCATTATCACAATTTTCAATATCCTTAAAATAGAACGTTGCTGAAAAATATAACGACATTATTAACGTTTCGTTATCACAATTTTTGGTATCCTTAAAATAGAACGTTGCTGAAAATATAACGATATCATTAATGTTTCGTTATCACAATTTTTGGTACCCTTAAAATAGAACGTTGCTGAAAAATATTATGTTATTGTTAACGCTTCGTTATCATAATTTTTGGTATTCTTCAAATACAACATTTCTGAAAAATATAATGATATCGTTAACGTTTCGTTACCCCAATTTTAGATATGCTTAAAATAGAACGCTTCTGAAAAATATAACGTTATCGTTATCGCAATTTTCAATAGTCGTTTCTGAAAAATACAACTGCTGGTAGCAAATTGAGAGTGTCTGAAAATTTTGAGCAAAACGTTTGTAACTTTTACAGACATTCTCAATTTGCTAAAAATTTGAATTTTGTACAGACTCGAGCATCCTACCATTCACAGAATCATGTTGTTTCCCTTCCACACTTAAAATATATCCATTATGACACGTATAGGTTGCCGTTGATCCGTATTCCGTTTGATTGTACGATACATCACCATATGGAATTGTTAGCGGATCAGAACAACGAGCCATTGTACATGTATAAATTGATGGATCAGGAAGCCATGATGCACTGTTGACACAGGTAACTGTCAATGTTTTATAAATTCCTGGACTGTTGAAATTGTAACCATTGATACATTTGTAAGTTGCCTGGAAAATTTAGAAACACAAAGAGGGGTAGGATATCATTTCATAGTGCGGGGAAGAAAAGCAGAGAATACGACTCATCGGGGATGAAGATTTTTGGCCTCATCTTTCTACTCATTTTCCTGTGCATGGGCACGGTCCGTGGAGGAATTCAAAAGCAGAGCTTAAGCAAACCACCATGCCCTGGCGAATAGCTCAGCAAACCTCTCGCATATGGTCATCCCTCGTGGAAATCAAACCTTTGTCCTAATGTTTATTAGAGCTGCATAGCTAGAAAAGTTTCCCAAAGCTTTTACCATAACTAATCGGGCACCTCAGTAAGAAATGTTTGAACTACACCGACGAAATCTAGGCAACAAGAGTTAAATAACAAATACTTATATATGTGAAATAGCTGCATGATTAGAATGTA
The DNA here is from genome assembly GCA_963675895.2 of Styela plicata. Classification (NCBI taxonomy): domain Eukaryota; kingdom Metazoa; phylum Chordata; class Ascidiacea; order Stolidobranchia; family Styelidae; genus Styela; species Styela plicata. Next base: position 1,343,255 of record OZ023139.1, read on the forward strand.
AGACCAACAATTGAACTAGAACAGAACCCCTATAATTGTGTGCAATTGGTGGTATCTACTTTGGGTACTACTTCTTTCTTCTCCTGTTTCCTTATAGTCGCTACGTCATGCAGATAGAAAATACCTTTGTATCTCCAAACATGGAAGATATTTGGCCTCTAAGATTTCGACAATAATAGTGTATTCTTACCTTGCTATTAAAAGATGTGGAGGAATAACTCAGTAATGCATGGGTGATATTAGGAGGTGAAACACAAACAATAGGTTTGCATATTAAATCTGCTGTCGGTGGTTCCCAACTTCCATCCAACATACATTTGATTAGAACTTGAGATGTTCCGTTGGTTACTTCATAACCAGATTGACATCTGACTATTAATTCACTTCCTATACTGTAAGAACTGCCTGCATTGGTGTAATGGAAACGAGTGTTGATTAAACTTAATATTATGGGATAGAACTTCTTTTTATCCTGTGGGAGAGAAAAGCCGATGATACGGTTTAATTTAACAGTTAGGTCTTGTGCAGATACCAGATCGAGATTGCGAATTTTATTCAAAAGTTCGACTGATTTTTTCATGTGCATGTCCCTGGTTGGTGGAGAAGACTGTAACCAGAGGTTATGTGAACCACCACCACAACGATTTGATGCGTAGCTCAAAGCGTATTCTTAACGTTTACCCAAACCAGCTAACCAGGCAAATGGGATACATGTCCGATTTGAATACTCATACTCTTCCGGAGAGAGTTCATATTGAGGTTTTGTATGAATCAACAAACGTTTTGAGCAAACTTTTTGCCAACTTCTTAGCGACACTACCTACATTTTTACCAAAAATTTTCAACTTTGAATCAGGAATTTTGTTTTATCAAGCATGAGCCCCTGATAGACCTGCCATCCATCAGCGGTTCATACTTGATAAAAGATATTTCCTTACCGGTAGGGAATGAATTCATGTCTTTGTAAAATTTGGGATCAATTTTCATGTTGAATCAGAAAGATTTATTTCAAAATATTTTGATTTTAGAGACATGATTCGGAAAAGAATATATCTGAAAGAGGCAACCCCTGTTGATTCGGTAAAAAATTTGACATATGCTCTATTAAAAAGTTTTAATCTTGAAGAGGTTCTATCTGGTTAGGCAGGAACTAAATAAGTATCGTAGGTTATTTCGATTCCATAATCAGCATAAATGGCATCAAAAGTTGAAAAATATTGATAAAAACTGATCAAGCAGGTGCGAAAAGCAAACAACACCACAAATTAGGTTTGAAAACATGATTGCCTAATAAGCTGTAAACGAGGGTTGAAACATTGCTCACCATAACCTTTCAAATAGAAAATTTGAAAAAAAAACAATTTCCCATTTGATTACTTATTCCCATCGAAAAAATAAAACACAAATGCAAAAATCAATAAAAAAAAAATTACCGGTAGTCAAAATAATCAATCAGATCGGTAATAAATCAAAAACATGTTTCATTAAAACTCTATTACTTCTACTTTTTACTCATATATTCAAAATGAATCTGTTCGGAGCAATTAATTTTATATATTCTTTGATAGATATATTTGTTATTCTCTATTAGAGATTGATTTTGTCGAGCATGAGTAACAGATGGACCGTGCCTAAGAGCGCGATCCATGAGGGGCTCATGCTTGACAAAATCGGTTTGTAAGATATATACCTGACTGGGGTATAGTTGATGACAACATACCTATTACATCAGTCTTGTTAACTTCATCTGGTAAACCACAATGAATATATTTCTCATCAATACATTTGATACTTTTATAATCTGGTGTCCATTTGCCGATATCTAAAAATATATTAATGTATTGAAGAATAGATATTAAAAAAATGAGTTGAGATTAACTGATGACACTTCAGCTGGGGTCACTTGCAGCATTTAACTGATCACCTTGAATACCATCAGTATTGAAGTTATTTGGGATGCTGTTATGTTCAATTGAAGCTGGTTAAGCATATAAGAAACATATCCCGCCTAGTATGCACCGTTAAGGAACAAAACAGATTTGAATCAATACTTAAGATTGCTGAATTTCTTGGATGGAAGTGTATATTTTTGATATTTATCTCCAATTAACAATTTGGCAAAAATACAAAAATATTACTCTTCGCGTATTTGCTACCAGTGATAATAATAATATGAAATGACTTAATTAAAAGCAAAAGGATGGCCTAGGTGTCATCAAGTTGGTGCCGCCCTATTGGAAAGTCTGGTGTTTGTTATTTCATGCCCACCATTCAAACAAGGCTGTAACAAAATTAATACTCAATCATTCATTAGTGAATGAATCATGGGCTAAGGTTACACAGACGGTCTATATAACAAAATTATAGCAAATTTAAAACTTTTATTTACAAAAGCAGTTTATCAATATTTAATAAAAAGATACCTGAGCAAGTTAAATTCACTGAATCTTTTTCAAGTGCTATAGCATATCCTTTATTACAATACAAAGTTATATTAGAACCATATTGATATAATTGGATTGTTTGTGTTTCATTGACATAAGAATGTGGAGGAAGATCGGATGGCGTCGGTAAAGTACAATCAGCTGACACAAAGGTCAACAATTCATCAAGTAAACTACTCTCATTTCCTAATGTTGAATTCGAGTTGATTTCTCTGAATAGTAATAGTGAAAAATTTTAATTAAAAGAAAGTTTATCCAAGTGGACTCGCATCAAATTCATTTTTTTGTAACAATATGCACATTTCCTATAACGTTGTGTGCGATTAATTTGTTATTATTTCAGCCCTGTAGGTACAAGCTTTAGAATAGTCCTAACATATTTCCTGCGTGTCGTAAGAGGTGACTAAGAGAAAGCAAAGAAGTGGTAGATGGTTTTACCATTTCCCAGGGCAGTTTCGTTTGGGATGTTTTTCGTTTTTGAGTGCAGCTGCTGATACCACATCGTGTAGTAGCTAGTTTTGCTATCAAGTGGCCGTTAGTTGGTTCCTTTTAGGCCCTGCTTCCGGCCTTGCTCAGAGTGAATTTTAATACAACAAAAAAAAATTAAGTCATGATCTAAAAAAACTTTTCACAACATGATTCATTGATACCATCAAATTCACTACATCTTATGCTTTTAGAAAGTTCATGTTAACAGCAAAAAAATCAAGTTTCCTCAGTAAGCCTATTTTTTATTAAAAATCTATTTCTTGAAAAAGTGGGTGTTTTAAATAGAATGGTTGGATAACGAGAATATTGAGAACTGTACATGCAACGCATCAATAAGAATTTCTAGACAAAATTATTTTATTAATGCTGTTCGTGACGTCATTGTGCTATTTCTAGTCACCAGAGATGGTAGCAAAGAAGAATATTTTAAAAATTTGCAACAGGGTAAGCAAGATAATTCTGCTTTGAACGCACCAACCTTTACAGGTTATGTTGAACTTGGGTTGTTCAAGATTCCAGCGTTATTAAACGTGACAGGTACACTGGATTGGAGATAGGGACATTGCCTTTTCTCAAAATGGTGGAAGTGTGCGTGTGTGATGCCTATCAGCAGAACAAAACGAAATGCTTAACTTACAAATGTCAATGGTTTTTACAAGTAAAATGCGAAAACATAAAGGTTACAACCCAGACCAAAATTTTATTCTGTCAAGCATGACACACAGATGGACCGCTCCTTTTCAGCGCGGCCCAACAGTGTCCCACACTTAACAAAACATACTTTGACGCATTTTTTCTGACTGAATGTTCACAAACTTTTTTGATAAGTTTAGCATTATCCTTATTTATGCCACCATTTGAGGTGAGGCAGATGCTACACTGTTTTGTTCCCTGAAATGTTTGTTGCATGGGATTACACAGCATATACTACTCTAGTGTTCTTTGACACCTTTCCGGGATATCATTAAAAAAAATTTATCATAAAAAATAAATTTGAAGGCAAATATATCAAGAACGTGAAAAATACCACCTTTTTCTTCTTGTTGTTGTATAGATTGATTCTGAAGACATATTCCAATTTACAGGATTTGTATTGAAATAATCCGCATTTGATTCATTAGAGTTCATGATATCATCAGCAAAAGCATAGTTAGAGTCAGTAAAAGTAAGATTTTGATCGCCAAACGTCCTATTTGGATCGATAAAATCCGCAAGTGGAGAATCAAAACCAATTGGCTCGGGTGGAGCCAAATCCAAAACTTCAATCCATTTTCCTTCGACCGAACAAATCAACACAACAATCGATTTCTTTGATAACATAGATTGATATCCAGGAAGAGCAAGGTATATGACTCTGCTTCCGACGCTGTGTCCGGTTATATTCATGATGGAATTATTTCTCACACCAGGATCAGGACAGGATAATAGGACACAACTCGGTGGATTGTCATAAAGATCAATCGGCGTCCACCAACCTGTTAGTAGAAAGTATTCTGGGGTAGGACGCAGTAATTTTCTTTGAATATCTACTCAATCAAAAATTTTATTTTGTTAACCATGAGTCACAGATGGACTGCGCCTCCGCAGCGCGATCCATCAGTGACCCATACTCAACAAAGATCTATGAACGGAAATTTACCGACTAGGTAAGCAATTGACGTTCAGCTAAAAAAAATTTTTATTTTGTTCAGCATGAGTGAGCTCCAGATTGATTGCACGATCACACTGTCAGGGCGATCAATCGGTGACTAATGATTGACAAAGAACATAAAAATTTATGGTTTCTGATTCGCAAAATACTACAACGGATCCAATGCTGCGGAAAGTATATTAGAATAGATCATCGTTCTAACTGATTGCAATAAAAGATCAATTTCTTCGTGTATAAATCCAAAAAAAAAACTGTTATTAAATTGTCATGTTTTAAATAAGACTTCATGTGTCAAAAAAATGAATCAACCCCACTTTGTTCTGAATAAACAACACAATCTTATCTGGGAACAATAGCAGAGTGTCAAAATCTTAATTTTCTTCAGGTGTCTGAAACGCCCACATAATTTTCTTCAGATAAACAAAAAAGCTTCAAAACCATCAACACTGCTATTTCATAGCAGTATTGATGATTTTGAACCTTTTTATACAGTTCGCTACAAGACACTGAAAAATATACATTTACTTCTAGTCACAGATATATCGTGACATATTAGCTCAATTTTCTTCTGATGGAACTCATTTTTTCGAGTGTCTGAGTAGCAAAGTAGATGACATTCTTATTTTCTAGATCAAAGTGTTGTATCATAACAGACAATATTTCTGATAAATAATGAATAATTCAATACAAACCTTCACTAGAACATTGAAATTCATGCGCTTTTGTACCAGTAGAAGATAGAACAAAACCATCTTTGCATGTGATAGAAATCTTGGATGATACGGGAAATTCTGTTGGTTCTAAATACATTTTATCATTATCTCAAATATAAAAAGTGGAAAAAAATAAGCTCAAATAAGCGATGACAACAAAAGAAAGAGGCATATTTTTTGTCAAACAAAAAACGGTAGCTAACAAGATGCGAGTCTTACAACAACTTACGGCAAAATATATTATTTCACAACCTTCTTACCATTATAAAATAGTTGTATTATGTACTATATTACCTGGATTGATATTAGATTTAAGAATAGCATCAGATATAATTCCAGGATGAAAACAATGTATTTTTTCACAAACAAGTAAATCAGTATTTATCGACCAACTTCCATCTTCAGTACATTCGGTCACAACTGTTTGTCGACCTCTGAAAATATTTATTCTAATTCAATCATCACCTACTGTTTGTCGACCTCTGAAAATATTTATTCTAATTCAATCATCACCTAATAGGGTGCCTGGTTAGCTCAAAAGCTTCCAGAATGGCTGTGAGTTTTTCATCTCTAGCATTCTGGGTTCGAATCCTGTGAGAGATGATTATATGCGAGAGGTTTGCTCGACACGCTGGTTCACATAACTGAATGTTACAGTTTCCTCTTTCAACTGTATCCATGCAAAGGAAAAATCAGTAAACATTTAGGCGAAAACCTCAATATCCGACTGAAAACTGGTATCTGCACAAGAGGTTGTGTTTGCAATGTGGTTAAGCTGTATTCACAGCTTTCTTTTCCCCCTGATAAAAGAATATCTTAATATATTTGATTAAAAATGCATTGGTAAAGAAGCAGTCTTTTACATGAAACAAAGATTTCTATTCACATATATTCCGCCCAAAGCCAGTGTAAATTTTCGTAGATTTCATTAATATTGTTCTACAAAAAATACTTCGTATCAACCGGAGCAAATTTCAAGCAAACTCAATACTATGAATCATTGTACAAAACCTAGGAATGGTAAATGAGTAGGAAAGATTTGAAAATTAAAAAAAATCTCCATATCAAGAAGTCTGATTCATTACAATCAGAAAATGAATTTTTCTTTTGTTTCATGAGTTGAAAGTGGACCAAGCATAGGTGACATTATTTATCTCCAATTGGAAAAATTTTGTCGACACACCTTTAGATAAGTATGTGTCACTGTGGGATCACGTCGATGAGACGCCGTTCATCTGTGACGCATGCTTAACGAAATAAAATTTCTGATTCAATGAAATTCAAAATAACCAACATGAAACGTACCTGGTAGATTTTGTTATTCCTACAAGCCAGTTGCTCTCTGGACAAGTTAACGTTATCTTATCTTTCAAATAATAAGATGAATTTATTCCTTGATTGTTTGTAATAACTTTGATCATTTCATTAATATCAGGATAATCACATTTTATCGGATCACAAAATAATGAATTGGGATCGGGAATCCATTCTCCAAATTTTCCGCATCTTATTTGCGTGGACAATTGGTTGTTATTAGAAGTGAATTTATAACCAGTATTGCAGAAATATGTTGCAACATCACCAAAATTTGTTTCGTTGACGTATACTGCTGTATTCTTTATCAAGCCTGGTAGAATAAATAAATTTAATGACAATTATAACATCTTTGACTAGTGATGAGATATATTATAAAAATTAAATAATCGAAAACTTCAGGAAAAATTGGCCGATCATATATCTATGAATGATTTCCGTATATTTGCTTTGAATCAAAATCAAACATTCGTGTTAGAGCATTCAAAAAGGTGGAGAGCAAAAACATTCTCAGAAGGCTTACTTTTTTAAGGAAGTTTGCTCTGAGCAAGGCCGAGAGCAGTGCCTAAAAGGGGTTAACTAACGGTCACTCAAATGTCAAAGAGTACTAGAGGACTACTAGAGGACGAAGTGCAAGTGCACTAAGCGAAAAACCTTCATACAGAACTAAACCACCAAGGTAAAGTGCAGTGAGTCATTTCTCCCCTGAGCGATGATAAAATAATCTACCCCTCGTTTATTTCCTTTAGGTCGCCTCTTATGCCAGGCGGACTATTCTAATTGAATCGTTGAAACTTGCGATCATGCACATGATAAGTTTTCATAAATACTTTGCATTCTATTTCAAAAGATCAAATAATGAAATTTATAAATGGAAGATTTATTTGTTGAAGTAAAATAACAGAATAAGAATTAATTAGAATTAATCTAAAAAATTATGTAATTATGTAAATATATGACGTAAAAATTAAATATGCTCGCAAAAGAATTGTTAAGATAAAAATAAGAGGCTTCGATGAGCAATACACGTGGAGTGCCCCTGGACGTAGGATGGAATGACAGGATAAAAATGAATCTGAAAACCAGATAAATGTTATTATTGGTAATAGCATACTGTGAAATAACGTTCATTTCATTTATAACAAACCATGACAAAATAATATATAATAGAATCAAATTTGTAAACTGACCTGGATGAGGGCAGGAAACAACATCACAGGTCGTTTTTCTTGGATCAGGATGCCAGTATGTTTTATAAACTGATCTAGCGTTTTCAGAATCCTTTTGATCTCGAACTACAGTTGCTGTTTTATTTAATTTACAAGATACTTCTATCATGAAATCCTCAGTATTGTTAGTAATAGTCGATCCATCTGGACATGAGAAGTAGACAACATCACCTATATGATATTGTACTCTTGAATCGAGCAATGCAAGTTTGCTTACAACTGGCGGAGGCGGACAAATAGACAAAATACAATGAAATAATCCAAGTTCATATTTGTCGCCAGGCACCCATTCTCCTTGTAAATCACATTTAAATTTGACATCAGTTATCCTGGAATCGACCTGGTATCCTGGTTTACATCTCATGGTAACTTCATCACCCGCAACATATTTTTCTTGAAATGCCTAAAAAACATAAAGTGAAGAAAAAATGAAGGCTTTGATTAAACAAATGCAACGATGTATTGGGAGTTTAATGAACTCTCGTTTGAAATGTCACATCCACCGAAATAGGCCAATATTGTACGATGTCTGAATGACGTAAATTAATCTTTGGTGTCTTGTCTCTCTGTGTTATTATGCATTATGGCCGTATTTGTACTTCAGGAAATACAGAACTTTTTATTTATCGTAAACGTTTAATTGTATTTTATTATCATCAATATCCGTTAGTACCATTGTATTCATGTTGCTATTTGGTGCATTGTAATTTCATTATTATCTTATCTCAATATATTAATGTATCGTTAGTTTGTTCATGATTGTTGATAATGTGTACCGTACTGATATTTTTATATTTATATGGACCTGGGAGTCTGGAATAAAAGTAATCATTCCTTCATTGGGTCAATGAATCACAGAAAATGAATATTTAGTGGTATGATGTATCTGATCAGAAATCAATCATGATAATAAGGTAATATAAAATTTTGTCAGGGAAGGGCCTTGTTCAGCAATGCAACTGGGGAGGGACCATATGGACACATATGTCGTGAGAAATTATTAGTCAATAAATTAGTAGATATTTCATGGAAATAGTAATTTAAACTCGGAATTGTAAAAAAAAAATCAAATTTTTCTGAGCCACCGGCATGAATATATTTCCTAATTCCAAATGATCTTCAACCAATAATTTTTTTTTCAATATTAATACAATACTTTCTACAGCATTATAGCTGAAATAATATGATCAAATAAGTGCACGTTAGGTGAAATTCAAGAGAACCAAAAATGTGTTTATCACAAACCTTGGTTTTATTATAAAAATAAGCATGTGCCATACGTGGTAGTGGGCCACATTCAACTCGATCACACCTAATAGAGAAAGGTGGATGGAACCATCTTCCATCACCCATACATTTGATCTTCCGTTCTGATAATTTATTTTCAATTTTGAATCCTTCATTGCACTGGTACAAAACCTGATAAAACAACCAACACACACTACACAGAGGAAAATGAGATGACTAAAATTTGACTATACTGAATTTACAAAATCTATTGAAAACCAAACTATACTTAATATATTTGATGTTTTAATGGATTCTGTATTGCACAATCAAGCAGTGTTGGGAACGAGTTACTGCACTTCGATGCGCAAGTCAAGTTGAGGACACGAGTTGCGAGTCAAATCCAATTCTTACCAAAATTTAAATTGGAGTCGAATCGAGCAAGTCACAAAGTCGAGTCACGAGTCGGTTTCTAAATTTATTCAACGGCAATGACATATTAATTTGCCATTTCTCACTCTATAAGTAACTGCATCAAATAAGAATCATCATCTGATCATTATTGGATATACCAACACAGATTTCACAGCAGTGTACATTGCATGTTTTATATTCTTCTGGGAGGCCCGTTTTTCTCTGCAATGAGTCGCGCAACTGCAGACAATGTGATTTTTTAAAAGGTGATTACAGATTCGAGCTGCATTTTTTATCAGGTCACTAGTCAAGTTACATCTGCATTTTGTCAAGTCGAGTACGAGTCGAGTTATTTAGCTAACACAACTCAAGTCATTGAAAAAGGTGATTCAAGTCGAGTTATTGACTCAAGTATCCCCAACACTGCAATCAAGTAGTATTGGAAAATCAAGGCTAGTTGACTCATCTCAACCATATGTTTTTCGAAATTGACCTGAAAATCAAATAGTTCATTCTATGTGAAGCCTGGTGTCCGGTATGATCAATCGATGAAAGCCTTGCAGGCTTTGGGCTATGCGTATGTAATCATCCTAATTATATGTGAGAAGATTGCTAGAGCCTCAGAAGCAAAAGGAAACGTAAACTCTGAATATACCTCATCCCGCATGTTCATGAAGAATCAAAAGAACTGTTAAGAAAAAACCTATTTGGAACTGGTATCTATAAAGAAGTCCCGGTCTGCTATATGGTGAACCATATTCTCAGCTTTCCTTTCCCTACAGGATAAAAATGAAATCTTATTCTTCTGTATATTATTATAGACTTGAAGAAAACCTACTTCTTGATTAACTGAATAATTATCACCAACTTTAACTCCATCAACTACAGTACCGGGATCACCACAAGAAACAGGATCACATTTCAATGTCAGTGGATCAGGAAACCATGAACCTGCCTCATTGCAACGAATCTCTGTATAAGTTCGAGATATTGTGAACCAGAAGCCCTGAAAGTATAGGAAATTCATGTAATGTTATAGTGCCATTTATGTAATGTTATAAAAACCGACGAAATTTAACAAAAATCAACGAAAATATTTCATCCTAATTGCTGTGAATTCTTTACAAATAATTTCAAAATGATTATATGGTTTGTCCTAATCGAATCTTCGAATAACCAACAAGATAGAATGAATCAGAGATGCAATTTAGACAATTTAGAATGCAATTTGGCCTTTTCAAAAAAAGGTTATTTTCCCAAATCTGATATGCAACGTTAAGATTTATCACACAATTTCGGTGAGCATATACTACAGATAAACATTGTCTAAACAAGCGTTATGCATGCAAATAAAACACACTTTCGCTTTCTCTATTGGATTCAACAATATCCAACACAGTTAAACCTGAAAAAAAGTACGAGCTCGTTTAAATAATCCAGTACTAGTTACCGTAAAAAATATTCCATCCATGAGAGCAACAAACGACATTTCAGAATTAATTCAACACAACATCAACTTTTACAAATTCAAAGATTATGGGACAACCTGTTTTGTTGAGTATGGGTCACTGATGGACCCATTGTCCATCAGTGGCTCATGCTTGAAAAAATAAAATTTCTTATTAATTGAAAAATTATCAGATAAGTCATGCAAATATACTTACCATGTCACATTGATATTGTACAATAGTGTTGTATCCAAACAACTCCAGTTCATTATTGATTGTGTCATTCGTCGCTGATCTGCTACGAGTTGCATTACCATTTTGTGTTGAATTTGCACCATCAACGTCATTCGTATCAGTCACGTTAGATGACGTTGTCTCATCAGTCGTCAGTAGTTTTGTGTCACTGACTCGAGTGCTGTTTGCAATCTGACCAGGATCGTGACAATGCAAGGGAACGCAAGGCAGAGCGTCGTGAATATTTGGTAAACTCCATGATCCATTCCATAGACATTCGGCTTGCAAGATATTGCTGCCATCCATATCACTGAAAAATAAGAAATAATATAAATGGAATCAACACATATCGAAAAGAAAAATTTATGTACCTCAAACAGATATGAAAACTCAGTATTTACAACTCTATATATCTATATTTAAATATTTCAATAAAAATTCGACAATTGACAATACTATAGACATAGACATAGTTTATTTCGACGTCTCTGTCGTATAAAAGGTGATACAAATAAAGATATACCACCATATATTTATCAGGAAAGCAAACAAAACCTAAAATAAAGCTTGAAAGTGTTTTCAGACTGCTTCAGAGTGTAGAGCTACATCAGAAGTTGTTCCTCTAAATATGTAGCTAGACAACAAGCTCTCTGTTAATAGATTTATCGTATTGATTTGAACTGTTCAAAGAAAGGACCTCTCCTTGAGCGCTTACGTCCTTGTGTACATCCAGGTCAATATCAATCGTCGAATTGTTTTCTTGATGTAACATGGCAAATTTAGAATCTTTCTCAGACAGACTTTCAGAAGACTTAGTGAACAAATTGTTATTTTAATATTTTCTTATTGTTTGTGTGGACTTTTGTTCGGAAATATGGTACAGTGTATACAGTGATTTACTGGTAAATAGTCCTTCCTTTTGCTGAGAAGCCCTTAGATCGTCTAACTTGTCCAGTGTATATGAAATTTCCTTTCCAGTTGTGAAATTTAAAAAAATGCTAATAAGACATGGTGATTTATGTGAGCATAGAAAGATCGAAAAAAAGTTATACAAAAAATTGATCAACAGCTAAAACTCATCTGCGAGTTGGAGGGTTGCCCACAGCAAATGTAAAAATCAATATGAATGCCTTTTATGTTACAAAAAAGCCCATGTCCAAATTCGATCGCCATAAAGGAAACATAAAAGTTGTTAGGAAAACGATAAATCATCTGCTTGGCAGAGTGAAAACCAGGTCCATCTGTGGGTTCCTCTTCTAATACTAATAGTGAAGTTGCAGATAAGTTCAATAAGCACTTCTCTAAATGGGTATTATAAAAAAGGAAGCACATGACCTTGGTAATCCCATTCGTTTAGAAAATTCTCGAGAAAATAATGTACAGAGGGATGATAAATTATCTTGACAAAAAAAAAATCGTTCTTTCGTCAGCCCATGTCTGACTAAGCTTAAATTAAAATTTTCTGATTGCGAGCGATGACAGTTGCTGTAGTTGAAATGTACCGTATTTTGCAGCCGATAAGTCGCTACTTTTTTACAAAACTTTTGTTTCTGAGACTTATACATACTGCGACCTATGTATTGTTTTTTCCGATGCACAGCGAATTGTGAAGCGTTTTATATTACGGTATATAAAAGTTATATATAGATGATGCGGCGAGCGCATGTACTTTCAAGATACGTCAAATTGTAGAGAGATTTGAATTAAATTGATAATAGACTGCACCCAAATTTACTGTGTACCTAGCACATGCTCGATCATTTTTGCTTGCAGACATTAGTGAATTTTCATTGTTACCCGTCATACATGCGATTTAATTTGATGACGATCCGATCATGTGTGATCATCAATCGGAACGGCCAGTATTATATCATTCATTGCAAAACTGCGCAATAGGAAATGTATGTAGTTTGCAATCGACGCCAGCCTCTAAATTAACGAAACAAGGAATTTAAACTTTGCAAGTTCGACGCGAATTACTTTGATGTTTTGACAACGACGCAATCGACGCCAGCCTCTAAATTAACGAAACAAGGAATTTAAACTTAGCAAGTTCGACGAGAATTACTTTGACGTTTTGACGATGACGCAATCGACGCCAGCCTTTAAATTAACGAAACAAGGAAAAATCTACAATTGTGACATCCAAAAATATATTTTGGTATTTAAAAGCCTGATTTATAAAAAAAAAATAAATTATTTTATAGCTAATAATATATTGTTTTAAATACCCCCCAAGGAATTTAAACTCGGAAGGTTCGGCGCGAATTACTTTGACGTTTTGACAATCGACGGCAATCAACAAAATCAATCAATCAAGAAAGTTCCACAATTGTACATTTTCACACTGTGTCTGTGATAATGTTTTGTACTATTGTAGAAACTGCTTCCGTTAAGTATGTTTTGTTTATGTTCACGACATGACGTCTTGGAAGGCGATGTATTAAAATGCAAAATGTGTATCTCGATAGACAATAACTAGAACAACAAGGAATGGCGAAATTAAATCATAACCCTTCAAATTCTTCGTCTTCGGTGTCTGAGGAAAACAGATCATACAAAGGTGATTGGTTTGTAACGATCGGCTTAGAAGCGGGCACTTCAATTTTGTCTGAAAGGGAGTAAAATATACCAGCTTTCTTAAAACCATTCACTACGCACTCCGAGCTCACTTGTTCCCATGCTTCAACAATCCACCGCGACGCTTTGAAGGGAGAAAAACAATGTTTTACGGTCATCTGCCGAAATGACATTGCACACCTGGACAAAAACGATACTGCGCTCGTTCCATGCGTCTGAGTTAATGAATTACTGTACGTTATTACTTTAGCGTTTGATAAGGCACAGCGTGTGTTTCCGTTTTTGAGGAGTCGTTCACGGACGCTTTGCGACTATTACGGTGCCGCGTCATATCTGTGTGCAAAATAACAAAATTTTAGAAAAATGACCCTTCGCGACCATTACCACGGAGGTGCTTATACGCCGCAAAATACGGTAATAGGATAGTAATTTATTATAAAAATTTTGTGTGTTACCGAGTGTATGTAAACCGAGAGTTTATTCTCCTGACCCAACAATATATTGCAGGATTTTTACTTGAGCATGAATACTCATTTATGTGTGGTCATGTATTTTTTGTTTTCTATTTTGTCTTGATGTGATTGCTGTGTTTATTTGTAAATAAATATGTTTTTAACGCAGGTTGACAACAGAAGTGATCGAATCAAAGCAGCGTCCCTATTATACTCTCGAAATTATAATCCACATCCATTTGTTATTTATAGTCTAGTTGGTAGGATGGTCTACTTGATATTCAAGGTTTCATAAATTTCACCACTGACCTTTTTTGGTTAACTGTTGACTGCCTGGGTTTTTTGTTGTTTTGCAGGTGCAGACGAGTAAATCTCGTCATCACCAGATGCTGCTATCTCAAAGTAAAATGAACGTCGCACCTTCGACATCGATGAACCGTATTCCACGGACTATAAGTCACTACTTTTTTCCAAAACTTTCCCATTAGGGACTTACACTTTGCTTTGACCTATGTATTGCTTTTCCCAATCCACAGTGAATTGTGAAGAGTTTGAGTGTACGACAAATTTGCGGTTGTGCGGGAATCCAGGTCATCTTGTACTGGATATGTTTCACAAATTCATATTAGTATCAATAAAAGTAGAATCAGTATTATAATTTGGCTGCCTCGGACAATACGTTAAGTACTGCATGTAGGAATTTGCCACTCTGACAATGTATTTAATTAGGTTCCAAAATTTTGACACAAACACCATTGTCTATCATGAAAGGCGATCCTCATCCTTTTAGCAAATGTTTTTTTTTGGCATCCTTTTATTTCTATTTTACTCCTTTTTAATTTTACTTTGATTTTTTTTATTAGTTGATTTACATTTTTTTTTAAATTTTGATGTACAGTTTCTCTTGAGTAATCTTTTTCGTCTGTGTTTTAACTTTATGGCGTGAGTATATGTATGTTTGGAGCTCCCTGATTTTATTTTCAAGGGGAGAGGGGGTCCCATATGATGTGTGTTTAGTAATTTTATAAATAATTTTTTAAGGCAAGCAAACATGTGTTACTTTCCTTGAATCTTTCTTTAAAACTTATTCTCTAGCATGCTGCTAAACTTTATTTGAGGTTTTGTTTGCTTTCCTGATAACTCTGTAATGTGATATCTTTATTAGTATCACTTTTTGTGTCAACAGAGGTGTCGAAATAAACTATGTCTATGAAATTACCAGAATAAGTAAGTTTGTATTGACTTTATATAAAGCAAACAAAACCCAAAAGTTAACATGAATATTTCAATATTGAGAGATAGTATCAGAATTGGAGTTAGCACACATTTGCTCACTTCCATAAATAAAACTTATACATTTCACCAATAACAGTGTGTTGGAGCTCACAAGTAGCTATTTTGGTAGAATAATTTTGTATAGAATGCTATTCGCTTAGCCCACTCAAAAAGTCTGTGATTTCGTTAATATAGACCATGAAACTTCTCATTGTAAGTTATACGGCAAAAATCTTTGAAATCAAAGAAGAGCCTCGTTAGTTGATATTATTCTTTCAAGCCCACTTAGTCTGGCTTGCATTGAACTTCTGTAATTTCATGGAACAGAAATCCGGCCATTATTAAACTGTTCCTTAATATGCACCTGTATTTTTTAAAATCAGGTTGTGCCTCACGCAACTCTTCAAAATGGTACAAGAAATAACAAATGCTGCCCAGCTCAATATTGGTCAGTGATGAATAGTGCCATTGAGCCACGGTCAATCAGTGACTCATGCTTGACAAAAAGAAATCACTGTTCAAGGTAAATCAAAAGCATTCCTCTTATTTTGACCATTATACTTGGAATATAAAAAAAATTACCTGCTTATAAATCTGTTGATATCAACACTATTAGATAAAGATTCACGTTTAATCCAAAAACCAGGTAAACAAATTAATTTGACGATGTCAGAATACATCGGTACATAAGATACATTCAATTTGTATTTGTAAACAATATCTCCTCTGTATGGTGGAATCGAACTTGGTGTTTCAAGCATTTGTAACACCTAAAATGAGTGAAATGAGTTCCTTATTTTGTTCAAAATACCTATTTAGTCATGTGTTTTATCAATTCAAGCATAGCATGATGAATCACTTCAAAAAATAAAGATACCAAAGAACTGCTGATATGCAGAGGGCTACAACCCAATGTTAACCAATACAAAGCCGCACTCTGGCCAGGAAACACACACAAAAATCTGTTATAGTAACACATATTGAGTGGTAACTGCCCCAAGCAATGGTAAAACCAAGAACCGGTACTACTTCTTTGTCTTAGTGAATAAAAATAACTAAAGACGCGCATCAAGGCCAAACACTACATAAAATACAAAAACCATCAACAGAACCCTCTGGCCAGAAAACCAGAAAAATCTGTACAAAAATCTGGTATCGTGAATGAATGCAGTTAGTGGTATCTGAGCTCTGCGATTGTAAAAGCAAATAACACATTAATTGCGTCTATTGAGCGACTTTTGGGACATATGAGAGAACACGGCTAAAGCCCCCTGCGAAAGAGGATGCTGAGAGGTACAGCCTGAAACTTATGTCAATGTTAAATAAATGTTTATTTGAAATCAAACATTTTGGTGTAAAAAATCCAATCATATAAAATTTTATATTTCAAAGACGTTCTCCATGATCGATAAACCTTTGCCTTCCAATACAAATTTTATTTAGATATCATGATCCCACATCAAATTGGAAATGCAGCAGCATTAGGAACCTATGTTGGTCAGTTACTGTGACAAAATTGAAATATAAATGTTCCACAGATGTAGTTCAACTCAACAGATTACAAATGTACGAATGTTAATATAAATATTCGGTTCTCAGAAATTGGGATATTCAGCATTTCCAACTCAATTGAACACTCCAATTTCCAGTTGGATGGATTTGCGACACACTAAGGTATAGAATAGATCAGGACACAATATATTGAGTATTTTCCTCTTTGTCATGCAACATGATAGTGGCTCTAATCTCTGAATAACCATCTTGGACTTGTGGGTTTGTTTCAAGTTCTTGTTTACTGCCAGGATAATAGTAAATCAAATAGCTGCCAAAGACTTATGGTGACATACCAATGCAAATTTAGAATCTCGCTCAGACAAATTTTCAGTAAAATAATTTAAAACAATTCATTGTTTTAGTATATCATGATTGTTTTTTCCAAGTTTTTGTCAGTAATTTAATAAACATATACATAACTTCTATCGTGTTGCGACACCCTTAACTTAAAAGCGAGGGTAACTTAAAGCAGAACACAGTTTGAGAAACATTCAATTAACATTCAATTACCGGTAATAGTTTGGCAATTTTGATATTAATTCTGGTTTAAAATTATTTCTTTTTTAAAAATAAATTTAGTATCAGTACAGTACAAACCTCATCTGTTGTATACGTTTTAGGATCTTTGACTTCTACAGTTTTATGAATTATTGCTTGTGAGTGAGAAGTAACATTCGGTGAAGGACAATTAACGGGCAGGCAAGCCATTTTAAACGGATCAGGATCCCACAGACTGTTGTCCAAGCATGTAATCGCAAAAGAATAAACGCCAGGAACAATCCAGAATCCAGTTTTACATTTATATCTAACCATTGACCCTACTTCATATGTAGTTTCAATATGAGCAAATTTATCCCAGAGTCGACCTGAATTTATTTCAAAGAATAAAAAAATATGCAAGTAATACGTAACAAGAACAATATATTAATACATGTCGGGGATGGGAATTCCTCAGTCACCATTCCTAAATTTCATGTAGCTCTTTCTACACAGGCTGTTTCAGGAGACTTTTCAAGTTAGATTTGTTTTTTGCAACTTTGCTTTGTGCGAACTTGGATAAAAAAATAAATAAAAATATTTTGGATACGTTCCGCATATTTTGTTTTTAATTGTAACATAGGAATATGAACAACATACATGAAATGAAATAAGAATTGGGATATCAAAGACACATTAACAGAAGATATATTTAATGTTTGCATCTCCATATCTTGTTACTATTTTTTGAAATGAGGTTGCTCAAGGTCAGGTTTCAAAGACATACAGTAGATCAGAATGGCAATGCCAGCTGGGTTCCATCAGAAGAAAACTACGACAATGGGCAATATTTGATGATATATCTATCAAACTGTATAAAGAAGATTTAAAATCATCAACATTGCTATGACATAGCAGTGTTGATGGTGTTGAATTTTTTTTGTCCATCCGAACAAAACTAAGATTCTGCCAGCCTGTTTCAGAAACAATGAAGCACTAACAGGTGAGAAACGAAGTAAGTTGTGCAACGACTTAAGTAGTAGGCGTGATGGCATAGTGGTTGTTATTTTGGCAGAGCAGGTTGAAGATATCGGCTTGTTGATGTAATGTTTGATAACTTGGGAAGGCTAAGCCAAATCGAAAAGATCTTATCTTTCCAACAACTCTGTCCATCTATACGTGGCTTCTGCCAAAGGCCGTGGTCAGGGTGATCGACTACAAAAAGTGGTTATAAAAAACACAACAGTGCAACAGTCAACATGTGAAAACAGAACTTCATACACAAGCAAATTAGAGACTTGTGAAGGTTGAGTGAGTATCAGTTTGGGAGAAAAGCAGTGATGAGCATGGTACAAGATTCCACATTCAGCATAGTTTTTTAGACAACAATATTGATATATTCATTCCAAGAAAATACTTTAGATAGAGCAAGATTCTTGAATACTAACGAGAACTAAACTTCATTAAAATGTTGAGTGTATTATAAGAATTTATGTACCAGTAGCTGTTAATTGGAATAACTTCTGTTTTACTTGGCAATTTGAAAAAAAAACTCACTACCGTATTTTGCGGCCTATAAGCACCT
This sequence comes from Styela plicata, assembly GCA_963675895.2. NCBI lineage: Eukaryota > Metazoa > Chordata > Ascidiacea > Stolidobranchia > Styelidae > Styela > Styela plicata. Next base: position 1,362,341 of record OZ023139.1, read on the forward strand.
CCGTGGTAATGGTCGCAAAGGGTCATTTTTCTAAAATTTTGCTATTTTGTACACATATATGACGCAACACCGTAATAGTCGCGAAGCGTCCATGAACGACTCCTCAAAAACAAAAGCACACGCTGCGCCTTATCAAACGCTAAAGTAATAACGTACAGTAATTTATTAACTCAGACACATGGACCGAGCGCACTATCGTTTTTGCCCAGGCGTGCAATGTCGTTTCGGCCGATGACCGTAAAACATCGTTTTTTTCTCCAGGTGTGTGTATGTTATTGTTTCCGTTTAAGCAACGATCGCGGAAGCAAAGAACAAAGCAAATGTATAAAATGTGTTCCATGCACTTTATACTCCCCACTGCTACAATTCATATTTTTTGTTCAATATGTTACACGAAGCAACACTGTGGCATTTTGGGACCGCGGGACGTCAGAAGTTATATTATATAAGGAGATTAGACTGTGAGGATTTTATTAAATTCCGTTCCGCTTGTGTATCTGATTTTGACTATCATGGCACCTACCGCATGTCGTAAAAGCCACACTGCCGGCTATAAGCTTGAAGTGTTACAATATGGGAAAGAACATAGGAACCGAGCAGCGGAACGCAAATTTGGCGTTTCTGAAAAGCTTGCACATTTTGCATTTCAATACATTGCCTACTAAGACGTCATGTCGTGAGCATAAACAAACATACTTAACGGGAGCAGTTTCTACAATAGTACAAAACATTATCACAGACGCAGTGTGAAAATGTACAATTGTGGAACTTTCTTAATTGATTGATTTTGTTGATTAAAGGGTGCCGTCGATTGCGCGGAACCTTCTAAGTTTAAATTCCTTAAGGGGGTATTTAAAACAATATATTATTGGCGATAAAATAATTTATTTTTTTTTATAAATCAGGCTTTTAAATACCAAAATATATTTTTCAATGTAGATTTTTCCTTGTTTCGTTAATTTAAAGGCTGGCGTTGATTGCGTCATTGTCAAAACGTCAAAGTAATTAGCGTCGAACTTGCTAAGTTTGAGTTCCTTGTTTCGTAAATTTAGAGGCTGGCGTCGATTGCGTCATGGTCAAAACGTCAAAGTAATTCACATCAAACTTGCTAAGTTCAAATTCCTTGTTTCGTTAATTTAGAGGATGGCGTCGATTGCAAACTACATACATTCCCTATTGCGCTGTTTTGCATTGAATGATATAATACTGGCTGTTTCGATTGATGATCACCCATGATCGGATCGTCATCAAATTAAAACGCATGCATGACGGGTACCAATGTGACGTATCTTGAAAGTACATGCGCTCGCCGCGTCATCTATATATAACTTTTATATACCGTAATATAAAACGCTTCACAATTCGCTGTGGATCGGGGAAAAAACAATACATAAGTCGAAGCAACGTATAAGTCTCAGAAAGGAAAGTTTTGAAAAAAAGTAGCGACTTATCGGCCGCGAAATACGGTACTTGTTGCCCCACCAGACAATTGTTGAATTGTGTTACAAACTTAACTTACGAGATTGAAAATCATCTACGAATTCATCATCTTCATATTCATCATCCCATACTATGGCATTCAAAATTTCAATAGGTTCTCCACAACTCACACGTGAACATTCAATATCATGAGGATCAGGATACCAATCACCAAAACTAAAAAAAAAAATGGTAAAGAATGATTGAAAAAAAGTTAGAGGAAACAATATATAAAAGTGACTGCTACAGCAATCAGTGACTCATTCCACAACTCTAGTCACATTCATAAAACTATCCTAAGCAGAAAACATTCACAGGTTATTGATTATCTATGATGAATGGTATATTTCATCTGATCTTGGCAACAGTTGAAGATCTCTATGTCACATTAGAGCAATGTTCAAACTCAAGTTCGACAAATTAAACTCAGAATGTTTGATATAAAAATCCTTTAGATGAGATCTTAAAAATTGTCTGTGAAATATTTCCTGCACATCGTAAAAGGTGACAAAAAGTAAACAAAGAAGTTGTAGATGATATTAACATTCAATTTGGTTCTCTTTAGAATAATTTCTGCCTAGAGTATGTCGGTAGTTGTTGTAACAACTTCTTGTGGTAGCTTTTTGACATATTCACATATGAATTTGCCTAGATGTGTTAATTTTGTATTGAATTTCTAATTGTGCATCCTTTAGTTGGTTCATTTTAGACACTGCGTCTGATGAGTGAATTTTAATAAAAAATCTAATATGTTCCAAATAGTTTTGGTCAGAAATTTTATATATTTGTATTCAAAAATCAAAGTGAAATTGTATTTACATCGTGTTCGATTGTCTGGGTGTGATGAAAATATTATTCATGAGAAATCCTGAACTTGCATATTCGTGGCAGTACATGGAGTTTTATGGAACGAGTTTTCAATTATTTTATCAAAATAGTTCAAAATTCTTATGTTCAGAAAAAATAAACAGTGCGAAACTAGCAAAGTACCCTACTATTGTCTTACCTGTTGCAAATTGATTCTTCGTAAAATTGTCCTTCCCTCATTATACATATATTCATACCAACATCATCACTTCCAAATATTTTCCAATAACTTTCAACACCTACTGCCTCATGATCACCTGAATTGAAATACCTTATTAACTGTAGATATTCTAATGGGTAGTAATAGGAAATAATCACACTCAATGCATTCCTATATCTACCCCTTACAAGTTGAAAAGATAGTGTCATTAGACAGCATTTATTTCGAAGAAATGTACTTCAACCTATTTTATCTTGTTTTTAACAAATGTGTGAATCTGAATACTCACTGCAAAATAGAAAACCCAAACTTTAATCATTATCAAAACCCAAAACAGGGGCACTGAGTTTGCAAACACCATAGGTTGGGCTGGACAATTCGATTTGACGATTCGAACCAGTTCAAAGCACAGATTATTCGAATCAATTGTGAATCAGCTATAGGAACAAAAACTCGCCAAAGGGAGTGGCATCTTCCATTTTTAACGACAAAATGCAATCGCTTTTGGTCAAATTTGACGATAATTGACTGTATTTAGTAGTTAAAATGAAAATTTTCGCTCTTGGACCGCAGCGTAATTGAAAATACATTGTTTTTAAGTCGGTTTAAGCTAATATTTGTAATTCGTAACTGTGAAATTCTTATATATCATGAAAAGAGACAATAATAGGAATAGTAAAAATGGCACATTTGTTATTTTTATAGAATCGGTGATTCGATCCGATTTGAAAAAATTATCCAAATCAGATTCAAATGATTCGATTTTGCCCAGACCTCACAGGATAAGCTGGATGATAGATACCGCTACTAGAAATAGGAATTGTAGATACTATGTGTCAAATAAAGATAGGTGGATCTCCTTTCCAGCCCTGAGCTATTGGCTATGTAGGTTAGGCCTACAAGTTCGGAAACATGCTCTCTCCATTACATCGCCCGACTTCGTGACTCAATAAATGATTGATTGTAGCATTAGAGTTAAGATTGTCCAATTTGTAGTTTACATTCACACTCTGTTGTAAAATAAGCCAGCACCTTAGAAATATGTACGATGAAGTCATAATTTTTAAAGACCCTGCCATTCAAAATAACATAGTAACATTACCTGTCACAATCGGTACAACTGTGCTTTGTCCCGACCAAAATGCTTTATCATCAGTTACCGTTGACAAATATCCACCTCTTCCTGATGCTCGTAAAACAATCAACCATTCATTGGTATGACCTGATGAACACGTCCACATTTGAAAAATATTTTCTTTATCACATGGTTCAGCTCGTAATGGCACAACATCATCCTGAGAAATGAATTGCCGCAAATATTAATAAAAATATGATTAAAAACTCATTAGGGTTTGTTTATGTTTGTGTGGGAAGGAATTAGCTTTCTTTCTTAATTTCATTGTTCAACTACTACTTTTTATAGAAAAGCATAACAAAAATACATGCTGTATGATGCAGATTGGCAGATGATACGAAATGACCTTCGTTGAACATATATTAACATACCTTTTTTTGGAAATCAAAATCATGTTCTTTAATATTTGGTTCATGAGTAACTCAAAAATAGATTTTGTGAAGAATGTATTTTTTTACATAAAGATTCGAGATAAAAATGAATCAATGGAAAAAATAATATATTGACGAATGATCGATTTCTCAATTTGGCTAAGCCCTCATAATAAGCAAAAAAAATCATTCTTTCCTCGTCAACCAAAATTTGGAAATAAAAAATGAATTGTGTACTTTGGATATCACTCTGGATTAAACTCAAAATAACTTATAAAAATGCAGCAAGAATAGGTTTGTTTATAATATGAAATATCATGCACAAGAAGGGCACTTTAAAATCAGAATGCCAAAAAAGATTTCATTTATGAAAGCTGCTACAGTCTATGTGATAATTTGGTTGCTAACACCAACATTTTGATCCTTGTCATCACGATTTGTAATAATTGCACATCGCCAAGTACCAGTATGTCAGCACCGCTTAAACGTTCGTTGCTAAATGAGGCCATATTTAGAATCCATTTATTTTTTATTCAATATCCAATATCCAGTAGAATACAAACTCAACAAGAAGAGGTGTAATGTACGGTTTATAGTAGAATTCACAACATTTGATTAGTTCAGTTGATTTGACGATCATTACATGCGACGTTTTATATAAAAATAAAATTTACTTTTAAACTAGGAATAGCAGCAGCAGTCAAACATCGATCAGTAGCATGATTCTTCAGATGAAACGACCATTCCCAGACCCACCAGTGATATGGTGTGTCTCGACCACCACAATTATCATCCAGAATAACGTCAACAACTTCAGTACTTTCCGTAGGTCCAAAATCTGGCCTCAAGGCACCTCGTAATCTCAAACATAGGTCCCAGTGAGGACTGTGGATTTTAAATTGCCTCCTTATCCAATTCATTCTTGCACAATAGTATCTGTTTCAAAATAGAAAGTAAAAATTCAAAACTTCAAATATGCAACGATTAAATTTCTTCCCAATTTCTCGAGTTTGCACAAAATATTGCTTTGTCCCTATCGATTTCGTTGTCTGTCACTGACTGGCTCATGTTTTATAAGGCAAAGTACATTTCCAAACTTAATTTTAAAATTATAGATGTTTGAACTTCCTCCAAGAGTCAATATGGCTTCTAATGCATATAACAGACTAAAAAAGTAATCATAATGCCATAGTGTTATGAAAATAGACAGGTAAGCATCTATAAAGTCAAGAGTACATAATAAAAACTACGGCAAAGTAGTTCAATATAGAAGAAATCTCATATAAATTTTTTTTAACTTGTTACCCTTGATGTGGAAATATTTAACTCCCAATTTCCCAACTTTCATCACACAAAATTATTTTGACCTAGGTATACCTGACATGACTACCAGAAGCATAATCAGTTCCAAATCTTGCTGCTCCAGGTATATCATCAGGTTGTTTACAGATTATTCTCTCACATTTGACATTTTCGGGAGGAAATGGATTCCATATTCCATTTTCATTACAAGTAAAATTTAATGTGAATGCATCTTTATCAAACCAGTAACCTGAAAACAATTTGAATACAGAGATGTTGAATCGCTTCCATATTAAAATGACCAGTGTTGCAAGAGTGGATATTAAATGAAGATTTTAGCTCAATCGGTAAAGCATTAGAAATACGCTGCAAGTTACGCATCACTAACGTCCTGGGTACGAATCCTGCTCGAAATGACTATATGCGAAAGGATTGCTGGATTAAGTCTTCCTCCACCAACCATGTCCATTGCACAGTAAAAATGCGTAAACATTCAAGCAAACACCCCATCAAACATTGAACTGGTATCTGTACCAGAGGTCGTGGCTCACACTCTGATTAAGCCGTATTCTCGGCTTTGCTCCCCATCTCGCCAGAAACACTAAAATATTTGAATTTGCATATGCATGTTCACCTCCATGTTTGTACTTTATCTCAAGCAACAGATGATAGGCATTGTGGAGTGTGAAATTGTGTATATGAAAATGTATGTATTACTTTAAAATACATCCCCAGCAGAAGAAAAAAAATATGGTTGTACTCCATTACTTCCCAACAACAATCATGATAAGGCATCAATGCAGAAGGAAAAGGGATATGACAGTGAATAAATGAGTTAATTTTTGAATGTTTGTCGACATCATGGATATAGAAGTATATTTACCAGGTTTGCATTGAAGAGGGAGAACAGTTTGAAATCCATACATTGTCTGTTCATCGATTTCCAATATATTTGCATCAGATAAACTTGCTGATGATAATGTAAAACATGATATCGGAACACAAGTTGCATTCTTCTCGATATGATCAGGTATCCAGCTTTGATAAAATATTTATTTGGAATGTGGGATTCAACAGAAAATTACTACTTAACATGACATGTCCTATTCAGTTATTTTATTCTGCTTAACATGAACCACAGACGGCGCATGCATTGGCAGTGCAATCCATCCGTGACCGATAGTCAACAAAACATTCACACACAATATTCTCCGACTGGGATATGAACGATGGATCATGACAAGTATTACTAGTATATAGCATCAGCGCCAAACTTATCTGAACCGCAATATTAACAATGTGGAAAATAGGTTGTTTTTGAATTATTGATTTTAAGTGGCAAATTAATCTGTCATTGATGTTGAATAGTATGAGAAATCGACTTGCGACTCGTAAGTGCATGACTCAACTCGACAGTACAGTGACTCGACTTGAGTCTAAATTTAGTTTTCGTAAAACCCAGACTCGATACTCAACTAGTGTATTCTTTGAATCCACTTGACTTGGGAAATGACACAAAAGGTGAAAACAGTCAATTTATTTCGGCTTTCCATACACAGATTCATTATCACAACAAACACACAGAAACAAACAAAACATGGAAAAAACAGAAACACACAAGTTAATCACTACCGTACTCATATATAGATAAGATATATTTCTCTTCGAACCGAATCTTGATTTAAATTATATTGCATTTCAAAGAACATTTAAAAGCAATTTTAACTGAGATTTTAAATTCAGCAATTTTTCATCATTCTTGGCACCAAATGTTTGAAGTGAAAGCTAATTAAATTATATTGCAATACAATATTTTACCTTCCTTCTTTACTACAATGACTGTACACAGTATTTTGTTCTCTAGAAAACCAGAAACCTTCAAAGCATTTATATGTCAACAATGCATTATAAACTTTTCCATTATATGTCATGTTTGCATTTTTCATTTCAGGAGGTTCAGGACAGCTAACCTGTAACGAATACTATAAGGACCATTTGTTGATAAAAATGAAAATTTATATAAATCTAGCGGTAAAAAATGCTGCGATTTGGTAATCAATTTCATTAACTGTTATCATTGTCAAAGAAATAACTGGTTAGGATAAGATATCATTTTTATCCTGCGAGAGAGGAAAGCCGAGAATACAGCTTAACCATATGGCGAACCACGACCTCTAGTGAAGATACCAGTTTCGAATCGAGGTGAAGGTTTTTGGATTATTGTATTTCTCATTTTTTCTGTACATGGACCTGGTTGGTGGAAGAAGCTGTAAGCAACACTTATGTGAACCACCGTGCTCTGGCGAGGTATCCAGCAGACCTCTCGCATATAATCATCATTCCCCACGAGATTCGAACCAGCGTCATGACGATCAGAAATGCGTAGCTCGAAGCGAATTCCCAACGCTTTACCGATTGAGCTAACCGGGCACTGGGTCATGGTTACTTCTCCTCAAATAAAGTTATACAACGCTTATAATGAATAGGGATTTTTAAGGAAAATGATTTGATCAAATAAATATTTATACTTATTTGCCTGAAAACAGATATATTTTCATTCTGTTGACTCTCAATCATAAGTAGGGGTGGCCAAAATGGTTTAGTTTCAGAATTGAATAATTTCTCTGAATCGAATCAGAATTCATATAATAAAAAAACAAAGACATTAAGAGACACGCTTAAAATTTTCGTAAAAATTCACACTTTATTTTGAAAAAAAAATCTAAATTATCGCTTTGTTGAATTCAAATTGTTGCAGAAATTGAATGATTTATGATTCAAATACCGTGAGTCGAATAAAAAACTTTAAGACAGCTGTTTTACAAACCGTTTTACACATTTCATCTTCTCCTGGTAATGGTTGCCATGTTCCATCAGACATACATGTTGCATTATGATGTAGTTTGGTTGAACTAAACCATGTTCCACTGAGACACTCATATGTTGCCACTGATGTGTATATATATGACTCATCTGAAGATATATTAGAGTATAAAAATCAAATTTATATCATTCAGAAGTTTGGTTAGTTTGATATTATATAGTTTAATATTAAATTATCATTTGTGTATCGCATACAGGCAGAAAGTCAGATATGCAGGCACCCAAAAGTTTTATCAGAAGAAAATTTAGAAAAAAGACATCTTCTACTCTAACATATCATTCTCTCAATCTGAATCATTAAAAAAATTTCAAGTGGCCAATTTATTCATTTCAAATTTCTTAACAAAGAATATAAAATCCTCCATATTTTCAATAAAAAAGATTGCAAAATGTGTTTTCATCTTTAAAAGATACCTGTGACACCGACAAGAATCATTCCTAAAAGTTTAGGGGGCTTCCCACATTTGATCTTTCTACATCGAATACTCCCTACTGCTTCTTCTCTATTTGTTCGATCATCGATAAAATCTTCAACATCTCCCTCTCGTATTTTTCTTGGCTTTACCTCCCAATTTAGAAACTTGTTGCAAATAATTTTAATGCTGTGCATGGCGTATGATTCTAGCCAGTATCCGTCTTGACAAAATATTTCAACTTCAGATCCATATTTGAATTGTATGTTACTTGTGTCATTTGCCTCAAAAATTGGTACTGAATACTTTGGTTCAATCGGAATTGGACATGCCCATCTAAATATAAATGGAAATGAAATCATAATTGAGAATTTTGCTACATCAAAATTAATAAGCAGCAATACGCTAATATTGATATTGGGCAGTTTGATCAGTCATTTTTAGCCGTTCAGAGAAATCCATATATTTTTAGCATTTTTTCACTTTTGTTGGTCTGTTATAGGCTACATTTTCTTTGCCTTAAATTAAAACTCTTTACTTTACGCATTACAAGCAAGACTTGAGCAGCTTCATCACTCCGATAAGGAACATGTCAACGGATAATTGAAATATTAGTATAACAATTCTTATATTCCATTATTTGATCCTATCAAGTGAATGGAAAAAATGCAAAATGTGTATCAAGAAGTGTGTTAATAGTTTTTTAATTGTCAACATTCTTTACTTTTCTGATATTACATCTACTGCCTGGCAAGCTCAATCAGTAAAGAGTGAGGATGTCCAAATATATGCTAAAGGATTACTGTACACCTAGCTGATGCAATGCGTTCACCTAAAACCTTCAGCTGCGACTTGAAACTGATGTTTGCATGATATATTGTGGATATTCTGCGATTCCTCTCTCACAGGACAAAAATAAAATAGAACTAATCTTACAAAAATAAAATCAGATCAGATAAGAATCAAACTAGGTACATCTAAGAAGATTTTTAAACATCAAAAAGTTGCTACTATGAATTTGATCTGAATGTAGAATGGACATCTGATCAAGTTGCTGAATATTTGACGATTTACAAAAGCTGTGTTATTACTATCGATGAAAAATAGCAAAGAGTTGGCAAATTCAATTTTTTTTTATTCAATTCCTTAAAAAATAGCAACATACAAAGAGCAAATCAAAACAAAAATATTTCAATAAAGACACACCAATAATATTTTTATCAGTCAAGATAACAAAGGTCTTGTGATTAAATGGACACAATAATATAAAATTCCATTCTGTAGTTTGTTAGTTTGTACTAGCTCAATCATTTCATTTTGACAACAATGAGTTACCGATGGATGGATGAGTTATAGATGACTTGGCAGTGGGGTCAATAAGTGATTTATACTCATCATGACACGGTAGTCAAAATATTTGTGATTGGGAGATGACATAAACCAAATAAATTCATATTTCACAGTTGTATAACATTCCAGACCTGTGACAACATTCAGTACAGAATTATTTCTAAATCACTGATTCATATTTTAATATAATTAAGAAAAGTTGGAATAGGGGTGCAACACATGAAACCATATTAATGATAACAAGAACTTTTCTCTAAGTGAAATTAAAAACAATATTCCAGTTTTGTCTATTTTTGTTACTTGGTAACAATTGTTTTCAAACAAAAGATTTGTTTTTTGATAATACTTTCAGAAGTGGATGCACAATTAATCTTTCAATGCCATCAAACAAGAAAGAAGACTTTCTGACCAACATGCTTGCTTGTTTTGATCACTTGACGATATTTTTTTAAAAATTTAAGTACTGGAAGCTTTAATTTTTCTGTGATGCTAGGTGCTGCAATTTTTTTTTTTACAAGTGAAACACATTGCTTCGTGATCAGAGGCTTCTCCTTTTATAGTCAAGTTTGGCTTATACCACGAAACAACTGAAAATTTGCTATATGAGACCACCAAGATTAGTGCAGGTAAAACAATAAAGATATTTTAATGAAGACATTGAGTTCATATTTTCAATGGCACCTCAACAGAAAAAATATCTCAACTGATTGCTTAAAAATGAAAGGAGAAAAAGAAAAATAATTATAAAAAAATTCCCAGACATAGGTAGGATTTTGAATTTGCCTTTGGGCCTGAAAGTGTTAATGACAACATCCCGAAAGTTCATGTCGAACATTACACAGATTATTTAATTGCTAATTGTCTCTAGCAAGATTGATGATAATCTCGATTTGTCAACAAAGTGTACCAAATATGGAACTGAAACCCCATTACGAGCACTATTTTTTGTGTATTAGACACATTTATTTTAAACAGAGGTTAGCTTCACTGATTCAACTTTTTTAAAATTAATTTCTTTTTCAGCTCAAATATTTCCTTTTTCTGCGCTCTCTCCTCTTTCATCACTTCTAGTTGTAATTTATGAATTTCCATTTTTATGTTCAGTACATCTAACTTTCTTCTTTTTTCATGAATATTGAGAGAATCATTTGAATCAATAATTGTATTCGCATCTTTAGAATTTAGGGGCGGTGCTGTGTCTTCTTCTTCCTCTTCCTCCACAACTTTAATGATGGTTTCTGGAATAAAATTATACTTTTGTTTTCGAAAAATGGTAGTGAATCATTCGAACACTTTATATTGACTCTTTTTTATCTTTGGAAAATTTCATTTTGTCAAGCATGGACCACAGATGACCCGTGTCTTCCTTACACTTACTTGACAAAAGATACTTTTAAAAAGTTGTATCCGATTAGGAAAATACAGAAACATATTTTAGTACAGCATGATTTAGGTTTTAGTATTTTCCAATGAGTTTTTGTGATACAAATCGAATCAAAAAGTTTTATTTTATCAACATTTATTTTATCTGATCCACAGATTGTGAAAAATACGCACGATTCTTTTGAATCATCAAAGTAGTGTTGAAATTTCAAAGCAATAGATACAGGCTTTAGAATAGTCCTTACGTATTCCCTGCATGTCGTAAGAGGGGACTACAAGGAAGCAAAAAATGGTAGATGGTTTTACCATCGCCCAAGGCACTTTACTCACTGCACTTTACCATGACGGATAAGTTCCGTGGAAATGTCTTCCATTTAGAATGCAGTTGCTGGTACTGCATCTTTTAGTAGCTTCGCTCTTGAGTAGCCGTTGGTGGGTTCCCTTTGGGAGCTGCTTCCACCCTTGCTTAGAGTTTCATTAAAAAAAAACATCAATATGGTAACAAGCACATGAATATCAAATAAAGACAAATAGATAGACGAAGATTATATGCGGTTTAAAATTAATTTTTAAACAATTTCTCCCTTTCCAAAATCCTCCTAAATCCTTTTATCTATACCCAGTCGCATAATCTGAACGTATTGGAGTGTACTGTGAATACGGAAATAGTGCTAAAGGCAACAGAATATCAAATAAAAATACTATTTCATCAATGAAGCGAATCAATGGTAAACATGTAATGTTTCAAAAAAAACTGTCTATTCTCAAGACTTTAATTGAATTTTTGAGCAAAAAAAAGTTATGAGCTGTGTAAAATTAACATAAATCTGGCTTGCTCGGAGGAAAATCAGCTGAATATGCTCTCATATCTGAATGAGGATCTTTTAGCACTGAATGCAGAATGAAATATGCTAGAGAGTTGAAAAATAAAATTGAGCGACATGCCTTAATTTGCTTCATTGCAAGATAATATAAAACATGATAATCCAATCATCAAAATCAGTCTTACCAGTCGATCGAAGATCTGGATAATCTGTAGAATTTGACGAGATCGAATGGAAATTTAAAGAATCCAATTTTTGGTTTCGAAGTCTATCCATCTAAAACAAAGGTAGAAGGGAATAAGTGTTTCTAAAGAAGAATATCTTTATCAAAACAGTAAATATTACAGGTGTTCGATGAAAATCATTTTTGTTTTTCGATTATATCACATTGCTTCATTTGATAAATTTTACACCTATTTACACATTCACGAATATTGACATACCGTAAATCATGATTTTGATGAACCGTTGAGTATTTTTTTATCTATTGAAATTCACTCTATGGAAGGCCAGAAGCTGTGCCTAAAAGGAACCAACTAACAGCTACTTAATAGCAACGAGCTACTAAAAGATGCATCAACTGCACTCTAAGCAGAAAACATCCCACACAAATGGATCTGAACCGCCATGTAAATTGCAGTAAGTGATTTCTGCCCAGAGCGATGAAAAAACCACCTAGCACTTCCAATGAACCACATCATATGGCCACAAACTTCACTTTTAAGTAATCAATCCAACTAGAATTTCACTCTGTCAAGCATGTGCCACAGATAGACAGTGCTTCGAGGATGCGATCCGTGTGTGACTCATAAAATACAGGTTATACTAAAATTTTTCAATTTAATGTAATCTAATGATTCATAAAATCTGACTCAAAATAATTTTACTTTAAACCTTGGTTGAAGTTTATGAAGCTTTGGCATTACCTTGACAAAAATAATATTTTGTCAAACATGAGCCACAGATCGATCACGCACTCCTACTCAACAAAATATATTTCAGCAAACAATTTCTGACTGGATAGCAGTAAATTGATATCTTACTTGAGGTATCTTGGACGCAGAAACTGCATAAAATTTATTGTTTTTATTTTTACATCGTTCTTTACGTTCTTCTTTCCTTTGTTTCACTGCAATTGCTTTTAAATTTGAAAACAATTTTTTGAGTTGTTCAACTGAACAAAAACTAACATTCTCTCCTACAGAAGCCAGGAACTCCTCATGAACTTGCTTCCACGCTGTTCTTTTAAGTACGAGTATACTATGTCTCGATCGTTTATCCGTTATGATGGGACGTCTTGCAACAAGTTCTAACAGCAAACTCTTTTCATATTGTGTAAAAATTCTTCTACCACTGAATTCCATTTTATTGTGTTGAATTATATTACAGACAGTGTTGCCTGTTTATATTATTTAATAGCCTTTTTCTATGTCATCAGAGCTTTTACGCTTGAAGCGTTTACTTCAGTGGGAGAAACGAAGCACATACTTGAGTCTCAAGTACCTACTTAACTAATAAAATTATTTTTATAAAAGCATGTTTTGCCAAGCATGGGTAGTACCGCCAGGACTTAATGCATACATAGTACATGCTTGACAAAGCAAAATATATGACTGAGCATATTAATAGAGCCCAGTATGCATTTAAATAATGAAATTCCTATTCTAGAATAACTTGGCCAGTAGGCTACGCAATGTGTTTGTAAATCAAGCCTGGCACGAGGGAGAAAAAAAATTTGAAAACAAAGTTTGTCAAGTATGGGTAGCAATTAGGTTAAACCATTAATGCGCAATAATATGACCCATGCTTAGCAATATTTCTAATTTCTAGAGCTTATTGATTTGAACCGCTTTAAGTCCCATGAGATCAAATAACTTCTTGGAACATTTACCATACTTACTTTATGATAATCCTAATGCTTCAGTGGTTACTAGAATATTAATATATCGCCTAATATCAAACCTCACTGCGAACAAACTTTTAAAATGTATATGTGTTAAACCATTAATCAAGTTCACACGAATCCAACATTTAATTCTGAATCACTAATCTTAATAGCCAAAATCTATATTAGCCTTAGGCCTGAACACCTTCCGGAAGTCATCAATACTCACAATAGTGTTTAGTTAGCATTGAATAACTATAATAAATTGCTGACTTTTTTTTATACCACTTCTATGAAGTGTAATTTTCATTTTAACAACAAAATACAGTCGATTTTGGTCAAATTTGATCAAAATCGATTGTATTATTTCCTTAAAATAAGAAGCTTATTGTTCTCAGACATGGAGTGTGAATTGAAAATACATGCCTTTCAAGTCTGTTTGTGTTGATATTATTAATTCATATGTATAAATTTCTTGATTTTCATGATCAAGAAATTTGTACCGGTAATAGTAAATAGTAAATATTTTATATGGATATGAAATTAATGATTCGATTCGAAAAAATTTTCCGAATTCGAATTCGCCCAGCCGTACTCACAAGGAGCAAAATATTTACATGTCTGTCCTAAGCACATACTTGATTGTAATCCCTTATTTTGAGTCAGTATGGGACTAAATTGAATCAATTTTCCACATCAAGCTAAGGTTTGTATGGTTCATAAAACAGTACAAGCAAGAATATCAACATCATTAGTATGAAAAACATAGACATAGACATAGTTTATTTCGACACCTCTGTCGACACAAAAGGTGATACAAATAAAGATAAAACATTACAGAGTTATCAGAAAAGCAAACAAAACCTAAAAGAAGGTAAGAAAGTTTAAAACGTGCCAGGGAAAAAGTTTCAATTTTATTAGAAGAAAGTAATACAAGTTTGCTTATTAGCTTATTCAAATTCACTCTAAGCAAAGCGAGAAGTAGCATCTAAGCATCTAAAAAGAACCAACTAATGCCACCTAATCACCTGAGTTTTCACAAGATATAGCCCCAGCAGTTGATCCACTGCAAGCGAAAACATCCCGAACTGAACTGAACCTATACGATAAAGTAGAGTGGTATCTACCCAGGGCGATGGTGAAACCAGCTACCATTGTTCATTTCCTTTTAGTCGCCATTTACAACATGTAGGAAATATGTTAGGACTATTCTAAAATCAGTACCTAATCACCGAATTAATCAACTAGTCCTATTACTGAATTCAAATAATAGATTCCAAATTTTAGCTCCATTTCTATTTCCACTGTTTGAACACATAATATCGCATACTGACAGACCGTGCATCGGTCAATTCATACTAAGAATGAAATTTGAGTTAGAAAAGTTAAGAACTGTACATAAGTAAAAAAACAATCAGTAAAAAATACAGAAATATGTCAGATAATATCATTACTGAAACAATGTAATCTGGGGATGAAGAAAATTTTCAACAACATCTCTGCACTTGTGCTATCGAGAAGTTTTCTAATAAGCAATCTTGGTTTTTCATAAAAAAAAATCTTTGTAGAGCAGGTCATAGATATGATTAGAATTATCCTTATACTTGTACTGGTATTAAAAGTCACCATATAAATAGAATATTTCCATGTTTCAGATAAATTTTTGTCAACTTTACAGCTAAGTCATGATTTTTTATGTCAAATTTCACAATGTTAAATTTGACATATATCATGATTTCCCTGCAAAGTGAAAAAAGGACAATGCAAAAAGGACATTTCTAGTAGTGACGATGATTGCCGGCCGGAAAAGGACATTTCTGATAGTGACAATGATTTATACTTGGGAAATAACAAGCTATACGATAGTAGTAAACACAACACAAACATATTTCACTAATTACATTACTTACTGAGCTGGTTCCTCGCAAATGAAACCGGGAAGCATAGTTTCACATTGTCGTACTTCCATTCTTACATCATCCTCTCTCGGTACAGAAATACTCACACACATCTCAGGTCGAGTTCTATGATCCGGATTACTTTCGTTTGCTCGTTGACAGAGTGAATCAGCAAACGTTTTTGACTGAAAGTCAAAAGGAGATTAAATATATTCCAATGTATCCCAACCATTAGCTTTATTGATATTTTGATTTTACTATATGGTTAATAGGTAAGTATTAGTATGAATGGTAACTATTCAATTTTATATTGCTGCCTGAAAAATATGAGGCATATGAATCATCTCAGTCAGAAAAATTTTGCCACACATGTTTTGTTATGCATGAGGCACTGATCAAGATTATGATTATGTCAAGTTTAACTTTTTTGAAAGCTACTTCAACACCACATGTCAAGAAATAAAAAATATTTAAACATTTGTTCTGAAAATTGTTCTGCTTTGTCCTGTTTAGATGACGTTTGCATGCAAGTGGCTGGTTTTAATTAGAAATGATGATTTATTAATTGAAATTTACTCCAAGCAAAGTTGGATTTATGAACTGAAAGTTTCAATTAAAAGTTCATGTATTCAACCACCTAACAAGAAATATGTGCAATCAGCAGTAAAACAAATCCACAATCTTACATTGTTTAAAAGGTAGGCATTGTTTGAGCTTCGCCACCTTGCCATTATATATATATGCTGGAAAGAAAGAATCTTTTGTATAGTATGGTTCACTGCTTGATCATGTCAAAGGGATGCGGTCCATCAGTAGCCTATGCTTGACGAAAAGAAATTTCCTATTGGGATGAAATATGTGATAAATGTGTTGTCCAAACAGCTTGAATTTGAGTCACTTAACTAATAAAAAATAGCTACCATCAGCTACCAACATACATAGAATATAAAAGTGCCTTCTTAAAAATAATTAATAACTCTATTGACGAAACGAAAGAACATGTGTGGGTCATACTACAACAATAAGTTTATGCATCTAATAATTGTTGCGATGATTGCAACTAATAGGCTCAAACAAATTAACTCTGTTACTTGTGAACTGGAGCTGAGCGGTATGTCGGTATAACAGTATATACTGCTATTGAGTTTTCCAAAATACTGTATCACATTTATCTTTGCAATGCCAGTTTGCCGGGACACTGGGGTTTTGTGGCATGAGCCAATATCGGCTTATACACCTCATTTGAACTTTGGCAATGTCATGAAACAACAACCTGCCCACATTTAGAGTTTCTTATCATGCACCTGAGTTTTTTTAATTGCAGCGTGCCTCACGTGTCTTTATGAAAGGATACAATAGCGAACCTTCTTATAGCAGAAAATGGCATGACATATCAGTAATACCGGCATTTTGGCGGCGGTCTACCATAAAAAATAAAACCAATGGGCCCTGCTCCAATGTGGTCCATGATTTTATCTCAAAATGAAATAAATGTAGATCTGATACATGGACTGTGGCATGATTCAACTATAATTCATTTCAGAATAGCAGCTACTTTGTTAATAAGTCCCTTAAAGAAAGGACTTGCCACCATGAATGAATAATGAATGAATGATATGGGTGACAGTAATAAATGAATAAGGGTTGAATATGCGTGGTGGTTATATGGAGTGGTGATTATATTTAAGATGTTTGCTGGACACCACACCAGCACACACGAATTCATGTAACTGCCCATATATATTTGGATAACCAAAAGTAAACGAAAATTTTCCTGAGAATGCATTTTCTTTTCAATGTAATTTCGCTGCCTATGTGCTACACATGTCTTGAATCATGATTGTGCTGCACAAAACAAAGAACGTGGCATTTTATTAAATGTGAAATGTACAAAAATCCCACATTTTTTAAGCCCTTCAAAGTTTTGTGACTCATTTGTCGGTTCTTTCGTATTTTCATATTTTGACAATGAAAAATTTCTACCATCCTTGTCTGATCGCTGTTGCGAAATTTTTTTAGCATTTTTTCAAAGGTTGATGTGTAGAGATTATAATAAACAAAAACTTGAATATTTCTATCAGGAATTAACAAGCACAAAATTTTCCACCTAATTCCTACCTTTCCTCAAATGTAATACACTTTATTTTGTGATAATTTATAGAGATGGGCCGATAACAAAATTTTCGCCGATACCGATACAAGTACCGATACCACTTTCGTAATTTATATTCCGATACCGATACCGCCAGTACTGAGTACTTTGTTAAATATGTTGAAGGCCTTTTTGTATCCACTTATGCCCTTGTTATAGTTGCACCCATGTATGTGTGCGCCTACCTACGTTTGTACCCTCGAACTCTTGCATCCAATTGAGTGCAAACTTTAATGGATGAAAATATAATTATAATGTTCGTGGTTACACAACTAACGTGACATCTCATTGAGGCCAAGGCCACAATACACATGAAGTTGTCTTACCGATGCGTTGCATTACGTTCGAGCAATAAAATAAAAACAGCAATACACGCCTGCATTGCTTTGCGTTAATCGTGTTCACATGCGTACAAAGCACAAACTCAAAAAAAGAAACCAGCACTCTGCGGTAGCTTTCATAGCAAGCCGCTCTGTTTGATTGGAAAACGTAAGGAGATGCATACAGAGCATTGCGCTTGCTGAACCAAACCAGGAAAAACGCAACCTACGCAAACGTGTCGTGCGACCTTAACACCTTTTTCTGCATCAAAAAGAGAATACAGTGAGTGGATTGATGAGTTTTATTTAATAAAACCCAAAGTGTATAGAACATTGTTCACGCCAGACATGCCTCGTTTTAATTATTTTTCAGAGCAGTGGAATGCCAGGTTTTTCCATTTATTATCAGTAAATGAAGCGTATTTGTACGCACCGTTGTAAAGATGTATCCGGTATCGGTATCGGCGGTTTCGGTGATGAAAATTTTCTGATACCTGTACTGATATCGATACTACAAAAATTACCGATACTTACCGATACCGATACATCGGCCCATCTCTAATAATTTATTTTCATCTGAGGGGCTACATGCCTCAATAAATCCTGGAGTCTTGCAGTAACCCTCACATATCCATTTGTTTATTGTTGATTCTGTTGTTTATTTAGTATTCACGTATTCAATTGATTATATTTAATTTTATGTATATATATATATATATATATATATGTCGAATTTCCACATATATGGGCGTGGTGGCCTAGTGGTAAAACATGTTGGCATCACAGGTTGAAGATCTCGGGTTCGAGTCCCGGCGAGTACGGCTCGCTTATCCATACCCACCACTTAACCCATCCGAGGTGTAATAACTTGGGTAGGCTAAGCCCAACGGGAAAAGATCATATCTTTCCAGCAATTGTAACCTCATCCGTCTATAAGTGGCCGCTGTTACGGGGCCTTGAACAGGGTGATCCACTATAAAAAAAGAGGCTATAGAAAAAAAAAATATTTAAACTAAACTCAAATAATGGATTTATGGTCAACAGCTTCTCAATTTGGTGATTCATTACATTACTGGTACAAGTTACCCTATTAAATATTTTAGTTTGTCAAACATGAGCCACTGGTGGAATCCACATACCATATTTGATAAAGTATGGAAATAAATTTTGACTCACTTCACAATCTCTCAGTTTAGCGTCAGGAGATTCTGCTCCTTCATCTCCAAGCGAAGAACAAGATTGGAAACTATCTGGTAATTTATTCACTTTATCACCATTCTCATCATATAGAAAAGCACAAGCACACCAGCTCAGTGCTGAAATAGTAATAAAAAAGGTTGGATAAAATTCACATAATATTAAGTTAATTTAAGATTGCTAAAGCAAGGGACGTTAGGAAAATTTTGAAGCAATTTAGTTGGAAAATCAATATATGGTAAAAGTTACGGTAATCGAGTTAACAACGCTAATAGGTGGAAAAATGGTGTTGTCACAAATAACCAGTATTTTTACTAAAATTGGAGCAACGATTCGATAGAGTCTAACCCAGCGTTTCCCAAACTGGGGTCCGTACAGCAGTTTCAGAGGGTACAAAAAAAGAATTTTTTAGTACCGGTAATTGTGATTCAATAATAAAGCTTTCTCGGGTGTTTAATGTTTTCACACTTGTTAGATTAGAATACCACTTGCTTACTACAACTACTTTCAACTACTGTTTATACGGTCAGTACGGTTTGGTTGCTAGAAAGACACTGTTATTGATAATTCATTAAGCTTTGAAATTTAGACCTATACATCAGTTATTATTAACGTTTTTCAGTAAATTATATTATCAGAATTGTAAGAATTTATTTCAAATGCCTCTTAGGAGAAATTCAGATATGACGATGCATTTATCCGATTTGGGTTTTTCGTTATAAACTCTGGTGAAGAAGAAAAACCACATTGCGTCTTGTGCCATAATGTACTAAAGCCGTGCAAGTTGAGGAGACACTTGAGGGCACTAGCGCAATCCCGAACCAAACCAAACATTGATGACTTAATTGCAGCGAAACAAGTGCACCCATCCCATTAAACTTCTTACCGTATTCGACAGTTTTTGCTTTTTCTTTCAATGGTTTGTTTAGTGTTGATTTCTTTTTATTGTGATGTTTGAATTTTTCCTATAGCGCTGTTTGATCTTCATAGAGCCGCAAAATGCCAAAAAAATTGCTAAGGGTCCACCAGGTAAAATTTTTTGAAAAGTTTGGGAGCCGCTGGTCTAACCAAATCAGAAAATCTTATCAAAACTCTATTTTGCGATGGATTGCGTCAATGAGATGCAGCCCATCAGTGGTTCATACTTGACAATGTAAAATAGCCAAGGTGCCAGGTGAACAACAGAGCTTAAATTGGATGTAATGTGTGGACATTCTGTAGGAGAAAAAATGACCCGATGCGTGGGATGAACTGTGATGACTGAGAAATATAACTTTATACTTCAAAAAAACAAGCATACATATGTCCTATGTAGGGTTGCAAACTTAGCAATCAGGTAAGTTTATTTATCACTGAAACAGAATAATTACCACAAACAGAATAAATTTGAGAAAAAAACACAACGTACTATTGTCTATACTATAGGTGAGAGGAGTCGCAAAAAACCAAGATCGTTATCGAACTACGAAACTGCAAAGTACAAGTGTTTTAAATGAAGGTAACTTGAGTCACTCAATGTGTGGATTTGAGCGTTAAAGTCAATTGTGCAACATGACAACATAAAAACTTTTTGCTGATTAATTTTAGAGTCAGAGAGAAGTGATGAAAAGAAGGTTCGATTCAAGTTTCTGGCAGTGAGAATGTTGGTTCCTCACTGGGTATTTAGGAACCCTTTTGATTTTCCCTGGCCTGAGGAGAAAGACCATAAAGCTTCAGACAGCAGTACAAAAACAAGACTGAGATGCCTGATACCAAAGGGGTAATGACACCTTTTCATTTTTTTTCAAATATACGAGGCCTTATTGGCCTATACCCCAACATTGCACAATAATGTTGTTGACGCCATATACTCTAGTCATAAGTAATAAAAGTTATGATAAGACTCAATCAAGAACTTTTCTTATATTTCATCCTCATCTATCAACCGGTGAAACAGTTAAAAAATTGCCAAACATGAGCCCCTGATGGATCGTGCGTTAAAGACACGGTCCATCTGCGACTCATAATTGATAAAATAACAAAAGATTAGAACTTGGATTACATACGTTCAGTCAGCATGTACTCCTCAACTCTAGCTACATTGGTGAGAGAAGCACCAGTTATATTAACACGACACGGATCATCATCTTCTCGGAAAAAACTGAAGAAATTCGGAGAAGAATCTTTGTGAACTAAGAATATTGAATCTGAAATACGAAAGTGAAAAAAAAAAAAGAATAATAAAAGGATTTAAAAAATTAAAATGTTGCGGTATCTGTCTCTATTACGCAAATGTAACATCATTTTTGTTTGTTTTAAAAGAGACTAAAGCCGAACGAAGTGGTGCGTGATTTTGTCATCGCTCAGGGCAGATACAACTCTCTGCACCTTACCACGGCGGTTTAGTTCTGTTTAGAATACTTTCTGCTCGAGGTGAAATTATTGTTACAGTATACTTATGTAGCTCGTCATCAATTCAGTGGTTGTTAGTCGGCTTCAATAAAACTTGAATGAAAAAACGAAAATAAAAACTCCCACTCTCAGGACAGACACTAATTAACTACTATAATTGAACCTCAAATGACATTTTGAACAGATTCTTCCTCAAACTGATTTTATTCAAGATATTTAAATTTTTGCTCAAAACCATAGTTGAGTCACAACAAATCGCTCGAATGAGTATTTATGTCATCCAAATTCGATGTCAATCAAAGACGATTCTAATAGGATAAAAAATGAGCACATCTGGTGAAAATATATTTAAAAAATATTGACAACATTATTTACATCCTCAAGGTGCAGACTTGGATGCATGGAATGCTTTAAGTTGTTGGTTTCACATTTTATGAAGCACCTTGTCAATTGAACAGTTGTTATTTTTCTGATATGAGTGCAGGCATATCGCATTCTTCCTAGTTTATACTGAAGACTTTATTCATTTTCTGCACGACAGAAGTATAACATCTTCTCAATAAATTTGGTGCTTCTTACCTGGTTGCTTAAAATTCCAATGACACAGATAATAAAAATCAGGAAAAGTATGCCACATTGCTAAGTTTGCTAAAGCTTTATCAGATCCAACACGAATTTCACCGTTTGGATCAGATTGCTCAAGTACAATGTATGTTTTGGCATAGTGTCTGTAAAAACAAAAATTGTAAAGTTACTTAGTCTGGGGTAAGACAACTTACGTTCATATTATGATTCTCTTTTGCAAGTTGGGTATTCTGTAATTCTGATTAAAAAGAATTTCATTTTTTGAAGTTCTTTAATTGATTTATATCATAGTAAAATCATGATTTTACTTCGTTTTACTTCGTAAAAATTGACACAAATCATGACTTTGCTGAAAATTTTACAAAATGATGAAGAAAGTAATCATTGAAGTCTGACAGACCAACTTTGGTGTATTTAAGGGGTTTATCTTGCATACAAACTTAAATGATATTGGGAGGGGGGGATTACAGAAGCGAGCCCGCCCAAACGCAGTCACCAGAAACTTTGTGGAAGCATGCATATTCAAATTACAGAAGGAGTCCGCCTGCGACGCTCAGAACGTAACGTCCTTCTCCGGTGACGGGTAAACAGAGGATGAGTGCGCTCTCTTTTTTTTTAAATCGAACGTAGTTAAAAATACATGCATGCCCAATGAGGCGCGTACGGGCTCGGACCTAGTTTACTTGGCATACAAACAGTCAGCAAAGAAAAATTACACGGTTGTTTCAGGTGTTAAATTCTGAGTTTCTAGCTTCTCCAAACTGTAGTTACTATAAATTGATTCTTGATTTGTCTGTTAGTTCAATCTCTGATCACATTGATTAAACCGTAATTAGACAGTTCGTGCATTGCACTTATCCAAGCTTGGAAAATGTTTATGGATTCTGTACTGCAAGTTACGTTCACAACGAAAACGTGATAACTGCCCTGGAAAGGCGTTAGTGCAATTTAAAATCCCACAACCCATTAGGAAAAAAAAAATTTTCAACACATTAGCCGAAATGCCTCAATGAAATTTTATCAAGTTCAATTACTTTTTGCGGTTGAATGTTTATTTACCTTAATTTCAGCAGATAACCGTTTTCAGGACCACAAGTGAACATTTGCGTCTTATTGTATAAACCACATTCTGATAGATACACAGTGTCTGGAATCGTTTCAACATCATCACCAGTAAATTCTTCAGCAGTCAAACACAGACCTCGAAATATAAAAGATTGTGGTTTATTGATGAGAATTATGTTTTGCCGGGGATACATTCACATACATGCATTTCAGACTGTTTAAGGTTGTAATTCTTGGAATAAAAATAGACTTAAGATTGCTTCACTGCAGCAGAGTGGCAGAATGTCAGCTACTCGAACACCCAAGGAAAATGGTTGCCATGGAAGAGTAAAATGTGTTATTTTGACTGTGAACAACAATAGTAGAAGTGGTGACAGTTTCAGCTTTTTCATTCAACTCAGGAAAATAACATGAACTTTTAAGAAAAAAACAAGATTCTGTTATCCTTTACTGAAGTATGTCACACTCACAGCCTTTCAGTTCAGTTTTAGTTATTTGATCACAGGGTAGTTGATGATATTACTTGGCAGCTCTCTGCCTCATATGTGGGTATTAGGGTGTAAGTTAATGAAATAGAATGTTATACTACATATTATCAACTGTCTTTTGTTTGATGAATAATATGGGTTGTTTAATGAGGTGGAGAAGCACCAAATATTATGGCAAATTTATTTATTCCCTTATACATCACCCAAAACTTGGCTACCCAATCAAAAATTTTATTTCGTCAAGCATGTGCAACAGATGGAACTTATCTGATCGACGCGATCCATCAGTCGCATATACTTAACAAAAGATGTTTTCATAAAATCTTTCGGATTGGTTATTAACAAGCACAAGAAGCTAATATAGTAACAATTTGTTGCTTCAACAAGTTAGCTTTAGCCTCTGACTTTTTACAAACAAGGCCTTATTATATAATTTGGACGAACACTTAGAGTAATTCGATTTTCAAGATTTGTTGATGAATTTATGCTCCACGTTCAACCCTGTATACTAGCGTGGGTAGGATTGAACGCTGACGAGAGAACCGCAAGCAACATGTCCTCAAAATTTTGTGAAGTCAGTCCCGTACGATATTTTGAAATTTTCTGAAAATTCATTGTTTCAAAACTGTAAGCTGGTGAATTTTTCAAAATAAACATGAATATATATACCGGTAAATATTATTTGCATTATTGCAATTGATTATTGTGATGTATAGATGCGATGTAATGATCGCGCATAACCAAGTAATAATTGGCCATCAGCAATCGTGAGCTGATCGTCGGTAAACACTATTAGTTAGTCTTGTTTGGATCTGTTAGCGTTCGTATATCTGTTCTGCTTTCTATATACTTTTGGATTACTTTGCATGCATTACAATTGGATTACTTTATACTGGATCTATTACGGATTACTTTTTCGGATTTACTATAACATAACATGGCGTTGTCGGCGGACAATTTATCTAACGTGGAATTTGTGAGGAACCTGTCTGAAAACGACATTGCCAAACTAGAACGAGATAACATCAAAATCGCTCTGCGAACTCTGGGCGTGGTGTTTGACGAAAATGCACTCAAGTTCTCCCTCGGCCTGCTTCTGAGGGACAAGTTAAAACAAGTAAAGCCAGAACAAGAAAGTTCCGAAATTAGGCTCCCAACAAACGTCGCCGATATGATGATGAATGTAATGCAGCAAACAGCTGTCATATTGCAGGAAACTAGACAAGCCAGTAATCAACGATCGTCAAAAGCAACAATAAGACCGCCACCAGTGTTGGCAGAGGAAACGAGTTTCTCTAGTTGGCATCGTTGGTTAACACTTTGGACAGGATACTCAGAGGCAACAAAACTCAACGACACTCCGCAGAAACAACAGCTTTCTACATTATGGAGTTATATGACCCCGGCGATGCTAGAGAAAGTTCAATTTAGCATCGGCATTGATCTCGACACGGAAGAAAATTGCTCGGTCATAATTGGGAAAATTACAGATTTTTTCAAGAAACGCCGCAACCTTGTAAGAGAACGTTACCAATGCTTAACAGCCAAAAAGTCCAAACACGAACTCTTCGATGACTTTCAAATCTGTATAAAAGCTATGGCTCGAGATAGCGATATGCACAACATGACCACCAACGAATTGCTAACAGTCATCCTCATTGCAGGCCATGACGATGATGATGCTCGGACCGAGGCTTTGCGAAGACGACCCTCATTAGGACTGGATGAAGCAGTAGAATTTTTCGTTGCTCGAGAAATAGCCAATAAAGATGCGTGCTTTCCATCCGATAATAATCCCAAAGGGACCGTGCAACTGACAGAACCGGAAAATGATATAGCTTTCGTTCAAAGACGATATCGCCAAACACATCGCTGCAAGTATTGTTGGAGACAAGGCCATGCCGAAAACGACTCCAAATGCCCTGCTCGCACCAAGAATTGCTTCAACTGTGGCACAATGGGCCATTTCGCCGTGTGATGCCCTCAGGGACCGAGAGATAAAAGATATAACCACACAACACTCGGCACGATTGACATTTCCACCATACTTTCACATGGACAAACTGATCTACCGACAACAGTAAAAGTTACAGTATCAGCCGAGGGAAGGCAGAGAAATTTACAAATGCTTCCAGATACTGGCGCCAGTGTAACAGTGGCTGGATACGGCTTCCTCCGTGCCTCCGGTTTTCTCTTGAATAGTTTGCAAAGACCATCGGTTCGATTGACCGGCGTCGGAGGCAACCACATCAAATGTCTCGGAATATTAGAAGCAATTTTTACCGTGGACAATAGATCAACAAGTGAATCGATATATGTTTGCAGCGGTTTGAAGAAAACGAATGGATTTTTATCTCTTGCAGCTTGCAGACAACTGGGGTTGATCTCGCTCGCATTTCCTAGCCCTGTTACTATTAATACTGTACAAGAGGATTTCCCCAGCAATATTTTACCAAATTCACTGAAGAAATATGCAAACATGTTCGTCGAAAAAGAGGGACCACTACCCGCAATGTCAGGTGAACCGATGGATATCGAACTCAAATCAAACTACACTCCATATTCTCTCCGCATTGCGCGAAACATCTCAATCTGCAAACGGCCGTTAGTTAAGCAAGCGCTGGAGCAACAAGAGAAGCATGGAATTATCGAGAGAGTAGGCGATCGTCATACGGAGTTTTGTGCAGGGTTAGTGGTCGTGCCAAAAAAGGACGCAGGGATAAGACTCGCTGTGGACTACACGGAACTTAACAAACAAGTGCTCCGCACGGTGCACAATTCACCAGTGCCATGGGAAGCCTTAACACGCCTTCCACCAGGGTCTCGATTTTTTACAACGCTCGATGCAGCATGCGGCTATTGGCAAATGCCGCTCACCGAACGAGCGAAGGACCTAACTACGTTCATAACACAGTGGGGACGGTTCCGATATAACCGTGCGCCAATGGGATTTGTCTCGACAGGGGACAGTTACTGTCTGAGAAGAGACAGAGCGTTGGAGGGAATTGAGGGAGTCGTTAAAATTGTGGACGATATACTAATCGCATCCAGCGACCGGACGCTACATGAACAATTGAGCTTTAGGCGACAGCCATGCGATATGCCATGATGAAATGTTCGCTATACTTGGATGGACTTAAGCATTTTGTGGTGATGACGGACCATCGAGCACTTTGTTCTATTTTTAATTCGAAAGCCGTAGGCGATATTGACAACGTTCGGCTCGCAAGAATCAAAGCTGCGATACAGGGCCGTGCAATGGCAAAAGGGCACCGACCATCTTATTGCCGATGCTCTAAGTCGGGCCCCTATCGGGTCATCGACAGAAGATCTTTCAAATGATGACGAAGATGTTCTTCTAACGTCGCTCATAGTAGAAACCGGTGAAAACAAAACGGTCGACAACAAAACCTTATCCTATATGAAAGACTGCGCTCTAAAAGACATCGAATATAGCAAGCTTATTGAATGGGTCCTCAATGTGTTCCCAAAAAATATTTCGGGGAACTCGCTAGCAGCACAATTAAGATCGCACTGGTCGATCTGACAGTTTCTAATGGCTTGCTACTCCTTGGGACTCGTTATGTCGTTCCTCACGACGCACGAAAATATATGCTGAAACTATTACATGCCCCTCACTTGGGCGAAGTGAGAACAAAACAAAGAGCACGCATTTGCATGACTTGGCCAAGGATTTCAAATGATATCCATCAACTTGTCGCAAAGTGTGAAACTTGCCAAGCAGAGCGCCCGTCACAACAACGCGAACCTTTACTGCCCAGCGAAGCACAGATTATCCGTTTCAAGCCGCAGCCTCAGATATTTTTCAGCTTGGCGGAAGATACTTCTTAATCTATATCGACAAGAAAACGGGATACCCAGAAGTAGCAGAGTGGGTCTCAGCGCCCAATTCAATGCAGATCATAAAAGCATTTACCCGTTGGTTTACTTGTTGGGGCGCAGTGGAAGTTCTACGAACAGATGGAGGGCCTCAATATACATCGGAAAGATTCCTATTGTTTTTACATGAATGGGGAGTAAAGCATGAGTTATCAAGTCCATATTACCCACGGGGAAATGGACTCGCAGAGGCGACGATCAAGACGTTGAAGAGTATGCTCACAAAAATGCCTCGCCCACGCACCGAAGACAGTGAGTGGATAATAGCCCTTGGAGAATACCGAAACACGCCTAGAAACAATGGACTATCTCCGAATCAAGCATTGTTCGGCCACACACTCAGATCCAGAATACCCGCAACTCAAACTGCTCTGACAAAGAAAACATATCCTTTAACACAAACATCAGCTTCTAGGTGGTATAATCGGGGGACAAAAGAACTGAAACCGCTAAGAGAGGGGAAGTGTGTGTGGATTAATGATAGGGGGAAATGGAAGCAAACCGGTGTTATTATACGCGCTGGTTCCCATCGAAGCTACCAAGTCAAAGTCGACCATGGAAAGGGAATTATTTGGAGAAATCGCTAAGCCCTTAAACCAAAATACTGAAAATCATGTGGATTTCGTTAACTATAAACATTAGTGAACTTATGTTGCTATATCATTGTGCATATACATAACATCAAAATTGACTATATATATAACAATATCATTTCACCCTATCGTTGCACAATTATCTAAAAGAGGGAGTTGTGATGTATAGACGCGATGTAATGATCACGCATAACCAAGTAATAATTGGCCATCAGCAATCGTGAGCTGATCGTCGGTAAACACTATTAGTTAGTCTTGTTTGGATCTGTTAGCGTTCGTATATCTGTTCTGCTTTCTATATACTTTTGGATCACTTTGCATGCATTACAATTGGATTACTTTATACTGGATCTATTACGGATTACTTCTTCGGATTTACTATAACATAACAATTATCTTAATAATTAGGAACATATTGTCAAGTGTAAATTAATAATAATTCGGTGTGGTGCAAATTCATGACAATGTAAACTTTACTGTTTGTAATCTGCACATTATTTACCAACTTTTTTCTGTGGGATAAATGTTGTGCTATTATAAAATTTTTAGTGCTATTATTACTTGGATATGTCATTGAAGGGTTTTAATTGTATACCTGCATCGACATTATACAGATGTTGGTGAGTAACCCACATCCATTTCATTCCAATACCTTCATTATACATACAGGATTTACTCAGGACTTTTTTGCTTTCACTATCACCAAACATACACCTGTAAAGAGTGAGAATATTATGATGAAAACTTGTCAACATCATAAAAGGCCATACACATAAATGTGATCAATAATATGTCAACTGATCAAATACTAGTTAGCACAATGCTCAACCTGTTAAGTTTGTTTTTTAAGCAGTTTAAGAATAAATTAAATTTATAATGACGCTCTTGCGGCCTAATTTTTCAACTACCGGTAACTAAATCTACTAACTGAAGTATGCGTAAAAGAAGGAATTCAAAAAAATCAATACAAATTTCGTCCAGAAAACAAATACTGACAATGATTTTGTCTTAAAAAATTGGGAAAATGAAAATGATGTTGCAGAAACATTCGCCGAGTAGCAGTTCGCTGTGCTAAGAATTCGTAAACAAGAAATGTTAAAGGAACATAATATCAGGCCATTTTGCTCAGTTATCGAAAAACTGTCTGAGCCAGTGTAATCAACGAATCAAGCAAATCAAATGGTGATCTAGAGGTTGACAAGCAGTGGGTTAGCCTGTTTGCATTGCGGATCGAAGTTATCGATATTGAACCTAAAATCTTTGACTGATTGTTTCATTTGATTTTGACAGATAATAAAAGCTTCGATTGGCTTGCCTGTATCAGAAATCTTATATATTTATATCTCAGAGAAGTCACATAACATAGCAGATGTGGGAATCGGTTTAATTTTAATGTTTTTCCTCATTTCGAGTAACTTTTCTGTCATCATTTATTACACACTCTACTTTTGTGGTGAGCACACCTAAGGACTATTTGAAAACAACTACCGAAAAGTTATCACAATTGATTTTGTCACACAAACATGAATTTATTTTTATTCTTTCAAGTGCCACGGCATTGAGTTGTTGAGTTTCTTAAGTCATCTTTTTCAATAAATATTCTCATCACAAACATAGCCAATAAATAGTTCCTTTTTTTCGTGAAAATAGTTTAGATGGATAGTTTAATGTCATTATTTAGCAGGTTACAGTTCAATTTTTTTTATATTTTTTCAAAGTGGATAACCGTGTATAACTTGCGTTCTGAATCTTCTTGAGATTTTGCATTTTTTGCCAGTACACAATCATTTTGTTAGTCATATTGCTATATTTTGACGAAACAACAAAAATAAATAATTGTACCTATCCTTATGTGATACAAAATTGTTTTCTTCCATTGAGGCACCAAAACTTTGAATCATGAAAGTCTGATTTTGCATTTTTTCAGTGAATATTTCATCTTCCTTCAGTGTCTCTACAGAGCCGTCACCAACCCAGTTTCTATGAACCATATCTCCTTTAAAATCAGACGGTGTATTGTCTCTTATTCCAATCCAGTATTTCTTATCTAAAGTTTGAAAAAGGAATTCACATAAATATTGCAACCTATTAATGAAAGAGATGTAATTAGTTGGGTTCCAATATTTTAAATTGATGACTTTATAGCAAGATCATGGTCATGTGCCAAATTTTATCTTGCTAAAAAATTAGGAAAAATATCATAAAAAAGCAGTGACTAAGATTATTTAAATTTTAAATATAATTTCACGAAATGCATTATATTACACATTTATTCGAACTAAATTCATAGAATAACATAAACCTTTATTTGTGAAAAGCTATTAAAATATAAAATAATTCATATACTGATTTTTACAGAAAGTAACTGAAACAAATTTTAATGAAAAAATTTATGCAATTAGACAAAAAATGTTTCCCCATAAAAATATAAAATATATTTGATAAAAACTAAAAACAAATTGATAATTGTTTTAAATATAAGAACTTTCAAAGTAAAATTTTGATAGACAAGTATTTTTTTCTAAACACATCGTCTTCTTCATCTTAAAATTGAAACACGATTAATCAGCTCAATAGTTACGAACTGAAAATCACGATTGAAGTTTAGCAATGTTTATCTTCCCCAGAGCATAGAGCATTACAGGGAATGAACCAGACAAATTGTAAAAATAAAATCTTTCATTGCCCATCATATTGTCATCAGATATGTTTTAATATACTCATGCAGATTTAATATTAACTTATGTAATTCATAATATGCAACTAGGAGAATAGAGGTAGGTGGTGATACCATCCCCATGGTCAGATACCACATTACCTTCTGCTTAAAGTGCAGATGTTGGTTTTAAGTTTTATTTCAATCTTCGATGGGATTTAATTGGTTGTTACTTATTTTTAATTTTCTGCTTCAATCTTGCTTAGCATTAATTTTAACCAAAAAACAAATTTTCATTTGAACAGAATTTCACTGGTACCAGAATATAAGTACCGTAATTATTATACTGCTGCTTATTCATCTGCTCAATAAAATACCTTACTCACCAGAATATCCTAGTGTTGATACAACAAGATCCCTTAAAAAATTATATTCAATTTCAGTTCTAGGAATAGCTAAACCACGGTTTTCTGCACTTTTACATTGTTGAGAAGAAGAATGATAGTTGTGAAAATATTTTCTGTGAGAAAATAGTTTATAGCAACCTGAAAAGTATATTTAAAATTTATGAAGAGGTTTTATCTACAGATATGAATGAATTTAATAGTACAATATTCTGGTATTTGTCTAAATGCAGAACAAAATTCATCCAGCATTGAAAATCTGTAATTAGCTATTAAAATCCTCCTAGGAATCTCAAGAACCGTCTTTGGCGGCTCACTTTGGGTTAACTTTCTTGACAAAAAATCTAATCAGCATCAGTCAGTGATGAACTATGCCATCAAGGCATGAACACATCTATGACTTAAATTTACGATACCATAGAGAATTATGACAAAAATGTTAGTGATCTAACATTAGTCAAAGCAATAAAATAAAGAAAAAATCTATTACAATGCAAATTAACCAGATACATTTACATATTTGTCTTGCAAGATAATCTATGGATGCAGATTCGTGTTTGTTTACATACAAAACGTTTTTTTCATATAAAGTTCGCTCAAAATAAGTTTTCATAGGCATCCTATAAATAATGACTCATTTTTGACAAAATAAAAATTTTGATGAAAATATAGTAAATGTTTTCTATAAACGGCAATTTACTGAAATATACTATTTATACTATACTGTATTAACTCAAAATCACATATTGGCACAAGAAACAACAACACACATACTTAAGTTGAAAGAAGTCCACCCCTCCTTACAAGCAGGTAGACATTTGAATGCTGGACTTGACCACGTTCCATTCTGTCTGCAAGTTATTTCTATCAAAGTTCTGCTTGGTTCGATCATGTGGCCGGCTTTACATTGATAAGCAACAACAGATCCGTATGTGAAAGAAGTTTTTCTTGTAATGAGCAACGCATTTTCAACAGACGCAGGAGGATTGCAAAAGATTTTTCTACAGGAAACAGGCTTTGGTTCCCAAAATCCTAGTCAAATTTATACAATGAACATTGTTTCACATTAGTTTTTAATAGAACTAATTTCGTTGGGGAGTTCTTTTTATTAAAGGTGGAAAATATCATATATTATTTATAGGGTGCCCGGTTAGCTCAATCGATAAAGCGTTGGATATACGCCTCGACTACCATTTCTGATCGTCATGGCGCAGGTTCGAATCCCGTGGGTGTCGATGATTATATGCGAGAGGTCTGCTAGGCGCCTCGCCAGTGCACGGTGGTTCACGTAAGCGCTGCTTACGGCTTCCTCCACCAACCAGGTCCATGCATAGAAAATACGAGAATCCAAAAAAACCTTCACCCCGATTTGGAACTAGCATCTGCACGAGAGGTCGTGGTTCGCCATATGGTTAAGCTGTATTCTCGGCTTTCCTCTCCCACAGGTTAAAAATGATATCCTATCCCATAGAATGTAAAAAAATCATATTCATAAAATACATTCTTCTTGACAAATGAACTTGCATAGCCGGTGAAAACAAAGCGATTTACCGGTAACTTGCCTACCCTTCAAAATTCTATTCAGAAAATCTTCTTCAGGGCATGGTGAAAGAGGAATCAAAGTGGAAAAAAGGAGAACTGTTGACAAATTATTTTGTTTTGCTTTCACTGGCAAGCATATCAGATGGATCTGTATGGTACGAACCATGCACTATATCTTGACAAATTTTCCGATTTGAGGCAAAAATATTGAAAAAAAATTGTCAATTACCATCCTGCATACAATTCCATATTTGGTCAATACGATTGGAGTCGGTCAAATTATAACCTTTCTTGCAAGCAACTTGAACGGAAGTTTTTGGCATGTAAAGTTTTGATGGACTTGCATATGAGATGCTCAGTAGATACATGCTGAAAATTAAAATTTCCATATTAATTATATTTTTTTTGGGCTGAGATCTGAAGGAAAAATCAAAATTACTACAAAGGATCCAAGGATAATAAAAATAGATGAAACGAAATTTCCATATAATAAATTTTGAAAGCAGAAATTTTGATTTGTTAAGGATTAGATAGCACGATACAAAAGTGTTAATCAAACACGTTCAAGTATTTTTTTTTCTAATTTGGACATACTTTCTCATTAAAGGTGTTGGATCAGGACATCTGATTGGACAAGGTTTCGTTAAATCACAATATTGAGCAACTCCTTTTCTAACCCAACACCAAGGTTTTAATGTATCATTATTCCAATTCATACATCGGGCATGATCAGGCCAGTTCTTGTCACCATTGTTATAGTCTCTCCAGTTCAAACAGTGTCCTCTACCAGTATGTTCATAATAACCTTTATTAAAAACAAAATAAAACAAAGATTATAAAAAATTTCTTGGTCTCATAGAAAATTTGAGGAAATTAACCTGCTATAAAAAAATTTGATATCAACTGAACATTTATCCAAATATAGTATAGTTGAAGGAAAGGATTGATGCATAAAGTTCTTGTAATTATTTTTTACTCGATTAATTTTTATCCAATTCGGCCAAGACTACAGAAAGGTAGAAAAAAGTAGGACATATCAAATTTAGGGAATAGAGAATTTACATCATTTTTAGGAACAAATTTAAAACAAGCAAACTTATAATGTTGACAAAAAACAAATCTAGAATGATGCCCTTGTATAAATCGATGAGTATTCTGATATTCTATCAGTTTGAATTATTTTCAATGGATTCATTTTGAAGCAAAATGAAGATCGATGTCAAATTCCATATTATAAAATCTGACATAATTCAAGGTATTTGCTGTCAAAGATGTATTTCCAGTTATTTAAAATTTAAAAATGTTATAAAGTACACTGATTAACTAAACTATTAGAACATCCCTAGTATGAATGTTTAGTGTGGGAAAATGATACCTGAGTAATCAGCTCCATTTCCAATATAACATTCTGGTAACGATTGACAAGTGAACGGAAGAGACGATTTACCATCACTTGCCTCCCACATTCCCGTATTTGAGTCAAGTATTACTCCAGTTGTTGGACATCTTTAATAACAAAAGTTCAGTTATATTCATATAAAAATATTCAAAAACAATTAGAATGAGAGGTCTGTTGGACACGTCGCCTGAACATAATGGTTAACATATTCGCCGGCTAAGACTTCCTCCATCAGCCAAGTAAATGCATACGCAAAATAAGTAAAAGACGTTAGAACGAAACCCTCACCCCGAAATGAAACTGGTATCTGCACGAGGGTGTTTTGTTAAGCTATATGGTTTGACAGTTTTGGATACCACAATACAGCATGCCATAACCTCCAGTGCATATACAAGTTTCTAGTCAGGGTTGAGGTTTTTGCCTAACCATTCTTGAGTTTTTCTTGAGCATGAACATGCTTTTTCTTGTTGTGAGCCTATTTTTCACGGTCTATCTCTGCTAGATAAGTCTTTCATCTTAAAACAAATAAAATTGTTACCTTGTAACAGAGCATTCTTGCCAAGGTTGAGATGACTTCAAAGTTATGCACCATGTTGAATCTATATCTTCTTTTTTCAACTGATCTGTAGGAAAACCTTCGGGTTGTCGACAATAATTCTGGACGAGATCAGCTGTGGGATGAGTTAAATTGGTGAATGGATGTTTGTGAGGATATTGAACATTCCAATGTTGACATTCTACTCCATCTTTCGTGTATGATCTGAATATTATCATACATTATTATTAGCAAAGTTGCCACTTTCAGATAAAATCAATTTTTAATAAAATATCAAACCATTACATGAACGAATCATTACAAATCTGATCCTATTTAAAGAATATAAACTTATAATACAGATGATTATGACAGTAAGGTAGAGTACGAAGTTAAGTGAGGTATGATTGGATTTTACGATATGATAATATGCTACGCTTCATATTTCGATTTTCTTTCTAGGAAGCATAATATTTTTCATACCTTGACACTATGTTCTTTGTTTGCTCTGAAATATTGGTGAAATTACAAGCGGGGGTTAGATTTTAGAATTAAAGCTCTTTTGGAAATCATACTTGGGTGTGTACCAGCACAAAATTCAGTACGATAAAGGAAAAATATTAATCGAACTTATTTTCGTTCTTGTTCAAGTTCAAGTTTGATAAGATGTACAAAAAAATTAACATAGTGTGATATGGTACTAAAAATTTTCGAATGGTGCAATATGATACTAAATTGAGTGACCTGAAAATTAACCGGACCAAGTTTACCTGGAACAAAAATGAGTTAAGCATTGCATAGGGAAGCTAATTGATGTTTATATTTTTGGCAAAATTTCAGGCTTGAGGGTTGGAAAAAAATTTTTCTCCAAGTTTATTTAGTACTGTGTCCTTCTATTTATAGAATGATATAATGACCCAGGCGTTTTTGGTACATTATTTCGCCAGTATTTTTCAAAAAGCAACCCATGCAGAGTGGACTAAGCCAACTTGGAGCATATTGATAATGTGTGCAGAGCGAAATATAAAGTAGCCCTGTGAAGCTAAAATGTGGAAAAAAGATTTATAACTCAATAGATCAATGTTTGCCATCTTCATAAAAGCATTAAAAGTTTTCTTGTTTCAGGTTTATGATGTGTATGGCTTGAAAGGAGAAGTTGTCTTTCATAAATATATTATGACGGACTATTATAATAGAAATCACGATATCATTATTATTATTCCCTTGTGACAAAAATACTACAACTGCATATGACATATTTTATAATGTATATGAGCAATATAATCTTTAATATATATTTTGGGATATAATAGTTGCATCTGTAGTTCAAGAAGCCTTTTTATATCGATCTGAAGATCTTAATCGGACCTCCATTTGTAGTATATTTCTTTGCAATATTCCATGTTGTATACATGACTGGATTTTGTACATCATTGACTTTTTCTGCTTGTTTTTTTACTTAACATTTATTTTCACACCACCTTTCTAGTGTACATAATTATCTAGCCTAGTTTAAATTAAAGACTCAAATTGAACTGTTTTTTTTGGGGGCTAATCTTGTGCTCAAAGTGTTGCTCACAGTTCTTTTTTATTTTAAGCAATTTATCATGACTAATAAAATATTCATGGGAAATCAAGATTACCTGTAATAATGAATTTGAGTAATCCAGACTGCCTCACTGACAGTGATGTGTCGAATGAAACTCCATTTAATGAAGAGGACTTGAAGAGAAAGCAACCAATGTTTGTATGGGATATCAATCGAAAGTGTCAGTACAAAGCTCGAATTTTGAAAACTATCATGAACAAAGCAAAAGTTCACTATGTTGGCTACAACAAAAGACATGATGAATGGGTGAATATAAGTAGAATTTCGACAATGCTTGACAACAAAAATACATTAGTTAGTATTCCAGAAGATGCAACATCAGATGAAGAAGTACCATTGGTTAATAACACTTGGAAACCAAGTGAGCCAGGCAGCATTTCAGAACCTGTTCTATCTGAAAGCAACATTGAGGGAGGTCAGGGAGATGAGGATTGTATCCAAGTGCAAAAAGAAGCCGATGTTGCAAGTTCTGTGCATGTTAACATTGAAACAATAGATAGTGAAGTTATACAGTGTTTTGGGGAAGGTGGTGACGATATATCACCAAGTAGAATGATAGTTTCCGATCATGAAGTTGAGTCTGTTGAAGGAATAGAAAGTCAAAACAAAAAGGAGAATGAAGGGCAGACAAGAGAGGTTTCACATGGCATTCAAGAATGTTCTTTAAGTACAGGTATGACTGTGTTTGATTTTTTAAGAGGCTTCATTTTTCAGTAAGCTTTGTCCCATATGCTTGAAAAGTAATACATTCAGTCATCAACATAATTTCTGTTCGCAGGCAAAAAAAAAATTCATGATCTCTTCAATGTGTATGATGAAAATGGGAATTTTCTAGGTAATGATTTTTCTGCATTGACTTCCTCGGTTAACATGATAAATCAGAATAATTACACAGATATTATTCTATCAGGTCAGGCTCAAATGACATCCAAGACTCTATGTCATCGCGTTCAAACGAATGAGGGAGATGTGAGGATATTAATCACCAGTTTGTCAGATTGCAGTGAAATATTACCAGATGAGTTTCTTCCAGGAGCATTCATTAATTGGAAGAGATCGTTACTAAAAAAAGGTAAAGATAAGGTTGATGATCTAAATATTGGAATTTGTATTAAACTTTATTTATATTTTTAGAAAAAAAACGAGGCAGGGGAAGTGAATCATTCCAAGCCAAGCGTAAAAGACTCAGAAATGCTGGACAGCCTTATCAAACTAAAACAAAAGAGGGCATAAAAATAATGCCTGGAAAGAAATTTGTTGGTAAAAACAAGTTAACGAGTCTTTGGTTAGACTGGAATTTTTTATTGTAGATTTACTGGATGTTATTGTTTAGATTTCAAATGTGGATGCAGATACAAAAATTGCAACAAGCTTTCAACAATAAAACGCAGGAAGAAATTTTTGAAAAGTTCTGGGCACTAGAGAGTTATGACAGTCGAAACTATAACATGTTGCAATGGATAAAAGAAAAGCCACCGAAGACGCGATAAGTTCGTTTGGGAAGTGATACATCTATCTCTCGTCCAAAAAATGCCACACGAGTTTATACTTTGAATGGTGTTGATGCTTGCAAGCAAGTCTTTGAGAAAACCCTGGGACTGAACTCTGGTAGAATAACAAGACTTCTACAAAAAAGAACCGAACACAACATAACACCAACTGATGGCAGAGGAAGGCACAACTCTCATCCAAAAGTGAGTGAGGAGGTGAAGGGAAGTTTGGATTCTCTTGTTAAGCGATTCCCAAATACAAATCACATTACACTTTTGAAAAAGATGAAAAATATTTGGCACCTGGTCTGAGAAAAGTTGACATTCACAACTTATGGGAGAACGAATGTTCGAAACAATTTTTGGGACAAATTCCGAGTTATGAATGGTTTTTGGGGTATTGGAAAGAAAATTTCAACTTGAAAGTACACCGCCCATCCACGGATTGCTGCTCTACATGCGATCAACTGAACTCCAACGGAAGTCATGACGAATTGAAACAGCACCATTTAGAAGCAGCAGAAGCTCGAAAAACATTTTCAGAAGACTCCAAAGACCCACATACAATAACATTTGATATGCAAAAAACACAACCACTCCCACATTTGAACACTAATAAAGCATTCTATTTACGACAGCTTGGGTATACACCATACCTACCAAAAACAGGGGTACATGTATGGTTGGATCGAGGGAACAGCAAAACGAGGCAGCAATGAAGTAGGCAGCTGTTTGAAGAAATTTATCAATGATGAATGTAAGGATTGGGAAAATCTCATTCTATGGTCCGACTGCTGTGGAGGACAGAACCGAAATGTAAACATAACATAATTTTTAATATCCCTTGTAAATGACCAATCATTCAAGTTTCAAAAGATCGTACACAGATTCATGTGGAGTGAGCATTCTTACTTGCCTAATGAC
Organism: Styela plicata; assembly: GCA_963675895.2. Classification (NCBI taxonomy): domain Eukaryota; kingdom Metazoa; phylum Chordata; class Ascidiacea; order Stolidobranchia; family Styelidae; genus Styela; species Styela plicata. Next base: position 1,401,541 of record OZ023139.1, read on the forward strand.
AGTGATTTCAGTTTTATTGAGAAAAAGAAAAATACTGCATTATCAATTTCTTCTGCAAATGAATATATTTATCTCATAAAGTCAGCAGGAAAAACCAGACCGTTCAAGGTGCACCAAATGCTTACAGAAGATTTCAATGATATACCTCAGCTTTCATCTAATTATTTAAAAGCGAAAATGACAACAGACAAGGAACCAATAAAAATTTCCAAGATGCACGAAATGATTTACAAGAGAGGATTATTTGGATACAGGTTTAGAAATTCATATTTTGACACTGTGGTGAAAACTGTAGATATGCAGAAAAGATTACGCTCATCAGGATATACAATAGCAAATATTCCTCCTTTATATCCAGAAGGTGTTGCTATCAGTCAAAAAAAATATAATGATCTGATGGAATTATTGAAGTTTGTACCTCCTATTTATCATGATTTCTACAAGTCGTTAAGACATGATGGGCAAGAGGAAGAAACTTTGATGTATCCAGATTCTTATAATGAGGCTGTGTGAATGCTACTGCATGAGATTTTAAATGGCTGACAGCTGGCCACCTAAGAAAAACTTTTGTCTTTGAAGATATAGTGAAAATTTCTTTCATTTTTCATTTCTTAATTTTCGTTTCATTGCCACTGTTATTGTCACTTTTTTGAAAAAATAAAATTTGAAAAATTAGCTTTTCTTTTTATTTGGTGAATCTGCGTCATAGTTGTTCTTGAATTAATTGATAGGCATTAAACAACTATAAATGAACATTCCATATCTCCATATAATATAAAGTACTACTCAATGTCGTAACTATCATTTTGGAAATCAGTAGTTGTATATAAATCAGGTTTTCAAGCTGTGAAAAATATGTTACTAATGCATCTTTATCATTCGTTAATTTATTTTCACTTATTGCATCTTCAAGTGTTGAATTTTGGTGTAAAAAATTTTTTCTGTTTTTTTTTGTTTACTGTTTTTCAACCTGGTCCACTTAAATATTTTTTGAAAATTGAAATTTTTTGCTCCTAGTTTTCGTAGATCTGTCAACTACCTCATAAAATAGCGGACCAACTATTACTTTCACGAATAAAAAAAAGTAGGGGGCCTCGACCCCCCGAAATTTTTGAAAAAATTTTTATTGTTATGAGCATCATTTTTGATGAAAAAGTTTTAATATTAAATGCAATCATCATATGGAAATAAATCCCGAACTTTAAATGCGTTTTTCTCAAAATCAACTCTTTTGACTTGGTCCGGTTCATGTTTAGGTCACTCAATTATTATGCTGATTCAAAGTACGATAAAAATTTAGTACAGTATAATATCATCATGCTTGCAGAGCATGATAAGAATGGGCAAGATACCTTGTTCCTCTGTAATCCTTCATCTTATCCCACGGTTGAGCACAATCTTTCAGTTTATTGAGTGGAATAAAATGACCAGGACCAGTGACAGCAATCCAATTTTGTGATTTCGTTCTCGCTCTAACTATGAGTAGATCATCACCATCTGCAAACCCACCATCAGATTGAATGGTCATGCAGATACTATGATTGCTCGTCAAACAAATAAAATCTCCTGGCATTTCATCATCATCTCTGGGTGTGGGTCCAGGTAAAAACATCCACGATTGAGCAGGTAATGACTCGGATGAACAGAGAGCTGCAAAACATTGAAGAAGATTCATTTTTTTATCAAGACAAGCACATTTTCGGTATTGATAGGAGGGGGCGATAGCGTCTTTGACGTCACATTGCTTTATTTACATATTTCACATTCAGTGTATAGCTAAAATAGTTATATAGCTGAAATATCCTATTCGTGAAATCAAAATTCAAATATAACCAAAGTATTGTTACACCCTAATATTTTTTGTAAAATTTATGGCAAAGCAAAAAATGCTTAGCAAATGTGAAGTAAGAATAAAGCAAACCAAATTTTCTTTGTCCAATAAGACATAATATTATTGTATAAAGCAAGAAGCATGAACAATTTATTGAAGTACAGAGAAGTTACAACAATGACAATCTTAAAAAGTTTTACCTTTTCCATAAGATGAGTTTTTCTGTTACAATTAGCAAGGTGTAGAATATCTTGATTTTAGTAAATTGAATATTAATTAGATAAGTTTACAATGATGCATAAAAAAACTTAAAACAGGGTTTACCAAAAAAGACAATTGCGGACAGTCATGAAATATTAGACACATCAACTCATTCTCAAATACAATTCATGTTTAAATCTTGTTTGGAGGAAATCAAATGAGCAGGTTGACACATAACACAAAATATCCTTGTTGCAAATTTAAAAAGATATGGAGTTCCCTAACAATTGATATATCGGAAATACCTAATAAAAGAGATGGATTCAGATTATCATAAGGTTTCTTGCTCCTCAATGGAATTTTTGCTTCCAAACAAAGTCCTAGTGCTCTGTGTTGAATCTGTGATCCTGTTTCTGAAAACCACCATAACTGTCCTTTATCGTCGAGTTGACATGTAGTCATAACAGGAACAAACATTGCACCTATTGAATAAGAATTTCCCACAAAGAATGAATTATTATGCCGTTTGAATAAGATTATATGAACGAACAAATATGATTAAATGTTTCAAGACTGAGCGATTTTCTGACTGGAACCCTCGTTTCCAATTTTTTTCTTGTGAAACTCTCGTTTCCGAAATTTCCAGGAATGACACGCTGGGGTACGGGTCTGGGCACTGTAACGTAGATGGGCGGCAATGGACACAAAATACATGTCATTAAAACTTGCAGAACATTCTTACCCCAACTTATAAGCACTGAGGCTGGACTGCTCCAAGCTTATGACATTCTTTTTCGAGCTATGAAGAGGATTTTAACATGGAAATGTTTTATGATTTAATATAATAAAATTAATAGGCTAACCCAGTAGACCGGAAGTTATTGTTATGTAACTGGCGTTCTTTTTCAAAATATTAAATTGCTGAGCCAAATACAAAACAAAATAATAGCACTCCCTATGACAGGATGACAAAATTTTGGTTTTCTTCGAGTGCCCGAAATGTTCATGTTATTTTCTTCGAATGGACGAAAAAACTTCAAAACCATCAACACTACTATTTCATAGCAGTGTTGGTGATTTTGAACCTTTTTCTACAGTTTGTTGGTTACCAGACACTCGAAAGACAATTTAAGTATTCTAGCAAGTAATAATAGATAAAGATATAATATATAATGAAATATTGACAATTTACTATATTTTTCTCTGATGGAAGCTGTTTTGTTCAGGTGTATTTGAGTAGTGGAGTAGTCTGCCCATCAATACATCAATATAAAAATCGTACATTGAATTGAATCCAATAAAAAAGAAAAATACAAAGTTTCCTACTTGGTTTACTCGAAGGTTTTGCTGGTCTTGCACATTTTGTCAAATTATAAGAAGAACGCAACATGAATGGAAATCCTAAATTTCCTTTAAAATCTGGAATATTAAAAACACTTGATAATTCTTCATGAACAACCAGATCCCAGGCAACTTTTTCATTCATCTCAGGAGATAAACATACTTGGGTGTACCCTGCAAAACATGAAGAAGTGATTATATTTTTCTAAATAGTGTAACAGAAATAATTTTACCCAATTATTCATTAGCATTAATTAACGGTTCAAGTTGATTAATAGAGATGATCAAACATTAAACATCAGATGGAACTAATTTTTAAATCTTGTAAACTTGTCTCCGAGCCAAGGTCAATAATTCCCAAACCGTTCGCCGCAGCAGAGCAATACGCCATGGGAGATTCTCAGGTGAGTCTCAGAAATTTTGAGAGAATATGTATTACGAATATGTATGAAGACAAGCACTCGAACGCATGCTATGTAATATTACCACCAATATTATTGGATTTGCCTTGCTATTTTAGGATGTCTGGAAGTTAAGACATTATCAAATCTCATATATTATTAGAATTATTCCGAAATATTCCAGAAAATCAATATTAAATCTTTAACAAATTTTGTTGACTGTACATCAAAACTTTGCTTCAAGTTTTACAGCAGAAATAAATCAAGATACGAAACAAAATTATTTCACAACGAAAATTTTCTTTTTTGAAAAAAATCTGAAGAATAATGTAAAACAAATGAGTTTTTCTCTCTTTTCTTATTTCAATAACAAAAGCCAGATGTTCAATTATTACCTAAGCATGAGCAAGTCAGATAAAATCCACTGGCATGATGATGAAGAACAACATCATCATCTTCATTTTTCCGGAAAACCCACTGTAATGCAATGTTGCTTGTATCACACTCCGCAAGTAAAACATAAAATCTCATCCGATATGATGACAAGCATAAACCAGTTGCCACATTCATCAATAAATTTCCAGAAAGTTTTATCCATCTGAAACAATGAAAATACAGTTATATTAGACAAATATGCCTTTACCTATATACATTATTCACACATTGGGTTTGATTCAAATAGCAAAATTAGCAAAAAACCTAAGATGACGGACACTAATATGTTTCCAAACCAATTTACCGAATCTTGATTCCAATTTACTGATTGATTCCAATAGTACTGTGTACAGAATTTGATTAGAAAATTATAGTAATCATCAAACCTTTGATATATATTTTGATGTGAACAAACAGAGGAAAGCAATTGTTTTGATTCCATGGTTGATGTTATGCATGAATCACAGGCATGTCCTCGTAATAAAAAGTAACTTCCACCAGGCGCTTTACTCATCAATGTTACCATTCTTACCATTCCAATATCAGAATTCCACGCTGTAAATAATTCTCTCCTGGTGTCTGATATGAAAACCTGAAAATGAATGATAACGTTTTGATGCTACTTCATAGCAGTGCTGATGATTTTGAACCTTTTTCTACAGTTTAGTCGCTACCAGACACTCAAAAGTAGACATTTTTGTTGTGTAGAAAAATATATATCATGACTTATTGCCAAATTTTCTTTTGACGGAAATAATTTTTTCTTTGATTGTCTCAGTAACAGACCAACTGACATTCTGCCTGTCTGCTTAAGAACATATTGAATTCGGATGCTCAAATCATATTCTTGAATACTTGGAAAATCTATTTCAATTTATTAAAAAAAGCAATGTAGAACATTGTAGATAGTGATCTTGTTCAGTCATGCTAAAATTCAAACTAAATATCTGTTTCACAATAAGAATAGCATTTGAGAACAAGGATTTGTGAAAATGCAGAAAAGACAGAAATCTTGAGAAATGTAAATCATTTTAAACATTTTATTACCTTGAATTAAGATAATATTATCATACCTGTCTGTTTTCTGCGTCATGAGTTAAAACATATAAAGGAGGGAGTTTTTCTTCTGGACCATGGTCTGGTATCCATGACAATGATATCCTTGTGTCATGAACGGTCCAACCTTGATAAGATTTTGAATGTCTTCTCATACAGGTTTGTGCAATTAATAGATCTCCATGTAATGGAGGCAATGATTCTACTGCAAGGCAAGTCCCTGAAACTGCATTGACGAGAGATGTACCAGCCCACCAATAAAAATTTTGTCTTTCATCTTTGCAATCACATAAATCTGTGACGACTTTATTGGTGCTGAGCACTGACAGACACAACTTCAGATTCTCTGTAATATAAATTTCATACATCCTTAATAGACCTGGTCAGAGCCTAATCATTTGGAAATGAAATGAACTTTATTTCACAGTATGCGATTAACAATGTTTACAAATATATCTTGTTACGAGAATTTATCTTGCGTCTTGCTATCCAATCCCTTTGTGGAACCGGCAAGGTTATCGAGCATGGACTTCAAATCTGATTCCAATAATTTTTTTTAATCAAAATAAATCACTATTTCTATTCACCATTACATTAATAAAATCAAAATGAAATGAATTTTATATCACAGTATGCTTTTCACAATGTTTACAATTTTATCTGGTTATAAGATTCATCTTGCTTCTTGCCATTCCATCCAGTGTGGAACCAATGAGCAACCAGTGAGGTTATCGAGCATCTTCCCAAGGCTGCGGGCTACAGTGCCCAGAAGTACCCCTCATCTATTCCTCATTAGAGCCTATTTTGTTCTTCAAACAAAATCAAAACTTACTTGAATCAGTTTGCAATGAATGTATAATAAATTTATCATTTTCATGAATTTCCGGCATGAATTTTCCTTGATTTGATGTTTTACCGACATCTAAACAATCATCGATTTTACAAGATTCACGATGAAATTCTCCGCTCGATTGAATTCTACACCAAGGTGTATTAAACGAGAGATCATCGTTTCGACAAACATTGGATGTATTTGTTTTCATCTCTACGTATGGAGGAACAAGTAGAGTCAATGGTTGAACAACTTCAATATCAGGAATATCCGAATTATTCCATTTCTCACAAATATCACCGTATCTAGAGTTTGAAACAGAACCATGATATGTTGCACCAAGTCCAATAGTGCAACCTCTATGATCAAAACCACTGCTGTATTTGAGCCAAGGTTGAAATCCACCGACAGATTGTTTGTCAAGATGGAATCGTAACAGATGAGTGTGTGGAGGTTGCAAAGGATTTGATAAATCTTCATAAACACCTAGAATAAATAGTAAGCAGTCAATATGAGTTTGAACTTGGAATATATACGGTAGTTTAGTTGACCAATCTTCCACATTGTCTGAACTCAATTAAAATAAATTTGTCAAAGCATCCTTTTTTAAGTATGTGTTGCGCATAGATTTCATCGATGATACATGGTCCATCTGTGGCACATGCTTGATGAAATAAAATTTCTTATTGGGAAGATTAGTCAACTCCAGAAGTTTTACCAAAGATGAGTAACAAAAGAGTCACATCACCAATACTTTACGAAACATCAAAATTGATGAGTAGCACAAATTGAAAATGAGTTGAAAATGAGCTTCTACTCTATTTTTCACAATGTAATCTACTAAATTTTTTGTAGTAAGAACAACTTTAAACATAATATTCTAATATCCAATATCAAACATAACACTGATTACAGAGACTCTTTTAAAGTCATAATATTTAGAAGTCCTACTAAAAACTTACTTTCAGCAATCTTTGGCATTTTACAAGAAATTCAAAGAGTCTATTTCATCAGGAAAAATGGGTTGGTGATAATTTTTTTTAAAAAAAAGATACCGATATAGTGAAAATATATCTGCATTCGTTCAAAAAAATTCATTGATTGATCATGATGGTATGAGCAATTCTATACAAATACCAATATAAGACTTTGATGAGTCTTTAAGCAAATCCAGCAAAAATTCATGTGCACCAATCTCTTTATCAGCAGCCAGCGTCCAATTATTTTCAGCACAAAAATCTTGAGCATCAGATAAAGATCGAGGTTCATCAAACACCTGAACACAAATAAAACCAGGCTAGTATTCTCCAGTCAGAGGTCTTCAATCACACTTCGAAATATTCTCAAAATAATTTTTACAATCTGTTGCTAACCACAAAATCAAACATAGCAAAATCAAAAAAATTTAGCATAGTTATCTCAAAATTATGCACTTCATCCCCAATTAATCAAAAATTAGAAAACTTGTCAGAAACAGAAAATATTCAGAAACTATTGTAACTAGAATTGTTTTTATAATTCAATTTGGGTGGTACTGGAATATGCAATGAACTACATGAATAATCTAAAACTTCAACATTTTACCTACACAAAATTGCTGATAAAAATAATCAATATTATGAGAATAATGACGAACTTTAAAGCAATTGATGTCTTCACTATTAAATCGTGAATAATGAGCTGAAAATCCAGGAGGACAGAGAATAGCACAAGGCTGTGTATTGCATGATTTTATTTCGTATAAAGAACCTCCACCACAGTTTTTATCTCCATGAAAAGCACAATTTCTCTTCTTCTTTTTTATTCCTCCACCACATGTTTTATCACAGACTGTCCAGAATGTCCACGTCCAAGAACCCCCCGTACCTAGAAGACAAGACAATTAGATAGAAGTAAGATTCATTATAATGTTGAGTATATTACGATATTATCATCTGCATCGCATGATCATTTCTACAATTATGAATGATTTATTGTTATGTTTCTAGCGTGATGATTTAGTGGTTATCTTGATACCATTGCAGGTATATCTCGAATATCTCAAGTTCGAGTCCTGGCAAGTCTCCCCCGGATGTAATAACTTTGGTAAGCTCGGCTGAATCAAACAGATATGTTCTCAACAACACCAAACCTCTTCGCCATAAGTGGCTGCCAATGGAGGGCCTTGTTCAGGGTGATCCACTACATTGAGAGGGTATTAACTAAAATAAAAGAGGTTCACAGAAATTGTAGAAAACCACAGACAGCCATTCATTTAATTTCCAGGTTTTGGATTTGATATACTAGTATTTCCAAATCTAAGACATGATTGGTTGAAGAAGTCTATAAGCTATTTTACATGGTAAAATCTACAGTAATTTTTGTTGTAAATGTGCAGGAACCCACAAACACAGTGCACTGCAACTCCATCGACATGCTACATATCAAAACTTTTGGCAATGTCAACGAGACTGATGTGCTGGAAATACAGTTGCAGTGTAGTTGATTCAAATACTGATCATTATCTCCATTCACAGGTCTTAGAAAAGGCGATGTAAAGGGCAGTTAACACTCTCTGTACCCTACTACAACAATATGGCTGCATAGAATATTTTCTACCTGGAATACAGTTGCTGTTCGACTGCCGAAGTGGTCAATACTTGGTGCTTTTTGAGAGCTCTTTGCCACCTTGCTCAGAGCAAACGTTGCACAAAAAATAGCTTCAAGTTACATTAAGTTTCAATTTTAGTCAAATGCCCAGTCGTAAAGGTTTTGGCAAAATATCTCTTGTTAAGTATAAGTCACTGATGGATCGTGCCGCCGAGCCGCGGTCCATCAGTGACTAATGCTTGACAAAATTAAATGTCCAAATGGATGCTATCCTAATCAAACCAAACACCGCAGTAATTAGTGACTGGTATTAGTGTTTACCCCTTCTGGCACAAATATTCATCCTTCCATTTGTTCCGAGCATAAAAAACCTTGCATCATCATCTGGTTTATCTGTCATCACCAACCTATTCCCTGGTCCATCCTCACTTATTTTCAGATACATATCATCTCGATTTTCATCAGGAAGAACATCGTACGGCGATAGAAGTCGAACGTGGAATCCTGTGCCTGAACAAAAAATTTGGCATAAATCATGACTTTTCCACAAAATATGATCAAATATCAACAATTTAGTTTCTGAATGTTTAATTATTCCATTTACAAAGCGAATTTCTAATACCATTCAAACAAAAGAAGTGGTGGATGGTTTTACTATCGCCTAGGGCAGTTTTTCCCAAAGTGGGGTCCGCGGACCCTTGGGGATCTGCAAAGACTGCACAGGGGGTCCCTGACCATGGAAAAAAACATGCTTGACATTGTACGGTGCTGTACGTCCATTGTCGCAGATGAATGCCGCTGTGATTCGTTACTAAAGTAAATCATTTGAAGAATGTCAGGTCTTGTCAATCTTAAATATTTAAAATGAATTAGCACGTCTTGGCAATTGCTCTAACTTAAAAATCGTATTTGACGTCTGTGACGCAACTCGTATAAGGTGTATGTTTGTCAGGAATGTTTGCTGAATAGTTACAAGGTTAAACTGTTTACCGGTTAGCTACCTGTAAGTCTTTGTAGTCCGAACATTAAAATAGATATCCCAATAGGCGATCAAGTTATGAAGTTCTGAAGTTTTAATTTTTGTACAAATTGGCCTTAGACCCAGCTTAATAAGCGGCTAAAGCAATAGCCTGTTTCAAAAGGTTGTGCAGAAATAAATTTGTCAAACGTGTTCCGGTAGCCAGCTGCAGTGCCACCTCTGCGATTTTTCTAATATACAGACTGACATGCATATTTTTTACAAATATGAAGAAAAAATACCGGTCCAGATTTTTCATAGACTCTGAATTGCGAGTTTGCTTGTCAACTCCTAGAATTGACAAGTTGTGCAGTAAGAAGCAACCCTATTCATCCCACTGGTGTTGTCATTTTGATTAATAAACACGATTCAGTGTTACTTTATTTTTTATTAGTATTAACCTTTATCGCTGGTTGAGCGGAATATTAATACGACATAAGATTGGGGTCCGCGAATCCCTACATTGACAAATAGGGCCCATTGCCCAAAAAGTTTGGGAAACCCTGGCCTAGGGCATATACCACTCACTGCTCTTTATCATAGCTGTTCAGTTCTGTTTGAGATGTTTTTCGTTTAGAGTGTAGTTACTGGCACTACATCTTTTAGTAGCTCTTTGCTATTAAATGGCTGTTAGTTGGTTTCTTTCAGGCACTGCTTCCAAGCTCATTCAGAGTGAATTTCAATAAAAAAAAAACTATAAAGATCATTCTCACAGTCTCATGATATAGTCAAGTTGAGCACATTAAAATTTTTGCAATACAAGTGCTTGAATTATCTTCACAAATTCTCGAATTAGGTGATCTTGTTGGCTTTTTACTTTATATCATACCAACTTGATAAAAATCCGTTATGTATATCATATGTTTTTTTATCTACAGCACATTTTGTTCATGTTTGGAATATTTATCTTGTAGGAGTGTGTGCATCTGTACGTGTCATAGAAGAAAGAATTTAAAGACAATGTAGAAATCAGTCAGCTGACACATAATGAAATCATGTTTGAGGATTTCTCACAGCCAATGGGTGAGACATGTTGAACAAACAAATGGAATTCACACAAAACATGGGATATTTTTTAAACATGCTACTTACACATCCAGTGCTGAGTAGGATCATTAAAATCACAATGTGTTAGAATTACATTAAGCTCATTCGGTTTGTCTGTTCCATTAAAAACGGTAACATTCAGAGCAAGACATCTATGAATTCCTTTATGCATTAGATTCTGATAATCAGCCCATGACCACATGTAACCAGTTCTCTCCTTGTTATAGGGACCAGGACAACGACGATATATCCTAAAAAAAGAGAAATGAGCTTAAATATTTTTTAAATATTAGACAGAAACAGGAATGTCCTTATCCGAATAGTCGCATATTTTGACTTGATTACAAAATATAGTCAAATATCAGCCATTCATTTATCTGAAATATTATTCTATTTGTATTGTGGATTGGAAATACTGCTTACCGTATTTACTTGATTGTGAGCCACGCTTGATTGTAAGGCGCCCTTGATCGTAAGCCACATGTGATAGTGTTAAAAATTTAATGTAAACCGCCCTTGAATGTAAGTCGCATATACTGGTACTTTGCCGGTGCTTATATGGGTTTATGACTGATAAAGCTGACCAATAAAGTTTAGTGTCGGCATCATGGAGAAAAAATGTAAGCCGCCTTTGAATGTAATCCACCCTTTACAATCGAGTAAATACGGTATATATAAGGACATTATGATTTAGACAAGGGGTTCTCAGCTTATGTTTAAAATATATTTATAGTTGCCTTTGTAATTGTGGTATATTTGCCTCTAGTGTTTGGTATTTACTGCCATATAGTGTTTGTGCCACAACTTATTACCATGTGCTTCTAGGACACACAAGTCTAGAGGTCAGTCTTAGAGTGTGTCTCGTAGTGTACATATCTTTGTGTTCACGACTGGTTTACAACTTATTTTCTGAGCAGTTCTGCTTAAAAAAGTACAAATATTTAACATTGGCGACGAGAATAATAAGCCTGCGTACCTGCATTGAGGAAAGTTTGCTGAAATTTCAAGAAATACCAGATAGATTGCGAGAGTTTCTATCGGAAAATAGATTGTTTTTGCGAGATGCCTCTAATGCAAACCTGAAAAGTCATGCCTACGTACGGTAAAATGACAGAATTTGAAGAGGGAGAAGATTGGTGCAATATACAGAGAGACTAGATGTATACTTCGACGCAAATGAAATTACCGAAAATAGCAAGAAAAGATCAATATTACTGACAGTGTGCGGTGCAAAAACTAATAGTTTAATATGCGACCTTGTTTCATCAGATAAAACAACTAAAAGTTATGTCGATCTAATCAAATTGGTGTCAAAACATTTAAAACCAAAACCGTTGTTAGTCGCGGAACGTTTTAAATTTTACCGCAGGTGTCAAGCGGAAGGAGAATTCGTAAATCAATATATAGCTGCACCGAGAAAGATCTCAGAATATTGTAATTTTGGTGCATTTTTAAACGGTGGATTTGGCGATAGATTTGTTTGTGAATTGATGTCACAACATATACAGGAACGTTTGTTGACAGAAAATGAAATTACCCTCGATAAAGCACTCGCCTTAGCTGTAAGCATTGAGGCCGCGGAAAAGCAATTATTGCACTTTCATGAATCCCATCGACAAGTGACGTTCACTTAATTGAATCACATTAACAATGTTTTCGTTGCGGTAAATCAAACCACAGCAGTGACAAATGTTTTTATAAAACGGCAACTTGTCATCAGTGTCGTCAAAAGGGCCACATACGAAAAAAATGTCCAAATAGAAATCCCAATAATAAATCTTTAAAAAAATTTGATATGAAATGAGGAAGCTTGAAAAGAAAAATTCGAGAAATTTGAACTGGGTTGATACAAAGGCCGAAAACGAATTGCCAATATTTACTTTGAGCACAGTTTGATTTAATCGCAACAATGATCACAATCTGATGAAATTGTTGTAAAAGGCATATAACGGGCAGCACTTGAATATTCTGGGCAAAATTTGTGTTCCCATAACCTATGAAGAACAGCATGTTGATCTTCCTCTTTATGTTGTAAAAATGAAATTTGGTTCTGCAATATTTGGTCGGAACTGGTTGTCGAAACTCAATCTGAATTGGCACGATATTAAACATGTTTACATAGACAAAAGAGTTAATTCTGAATTACAAAAACTGCTTAAAGGGACCAACGAACTTGAACCTGGCCTTGATACTGTGAGAAATTTTAAAGCACATTTGCAAAAAAAAACAGACACTGTTCCAAAATTTTATAAGCCAAGAAAAGTGCCCTACGCAGTGCAATCCAAAGCAGAAGAAGAAATTAAGATTTACTTGCTATGTTAAATGGGGGAAACTGCTTTAGCAAACTTGACTTGTCACAAGCTTACAAGCAAGTACAACTTGATTATGAATCCAAACAATATGTCGTAATTAATGCACATCTTCGCCTGTTTAGATATACTAGACTCCCTAACGGAGTAGCTTCCGCCCCTGCCATATTTCAACAATTAATGGAGACTGTTTTACAGGGTATTGATGTTCCATGTTTAATTGACGATATTTTAATTGCAGCTAAAGATGATCTGTCTAATTTAGAATTGTTGTCAAAAGTATTTGATCGTCTTGATAAATATGGCCTACGAGCACAAGAATCCAACTGTTTCTTTTTGAAAGATTCTTTGCAATATTTGGGTTACATTATTGATTCAAAAGGTGTACGGCCTTCAAAAGCCAATTTCAAATCAGTTTTGAAAGCAAAACGTCCCGAAAATATTCCACAATTGCAATCGTTCATGGGTAATGCGCATCGTAAGTTTTCATCTAATTTATCTAATTCAGCAAGCCCGTTGACAAAATTATTATCCAAGAAAGTTAAGTTTGAGTGGAAAGATGATTGTCAGAATGCTTTTGATAGAATTAAGCTTCTGCTAACCAGTGTTATGTTTTTGGTACATTATGACCCCCAAAGGACGTTGACACTTTCTGTCGACGCATCACCGTTCGGCCTTGGGGCTGTAATTTCTCACATGGATGGTTCTATTGAACGTCCAGTAGCATATGCCTCGCGCGTATTAAGTGCTGCTGAAAAGAATTATTCTGAAATAGAGGTCTTGCAATAATTTTCGGGCTACAGAAATTTCACCATTATCTTTTTGCACATAAATTTATATTATATACAGATCATAAACCTCTTACAATGATTTTGGGTCCTAAAACCGGAATCCCAGTTTTAGCTGTATCCCGATTACAACAATGGGCTATCAAATTAGCTTCTTATCAATATGATATCAAGTACAAAACGGGTAAGCAAAATGCTTGTGCTGAATGGCTTTGAAGTTCCAATGATCATAATGTTAAAACTGACCCGTGGACTACTGAAGCCAATGCGATAAATTGTATTCAGATACAAAAAATATCAATTACTGCCCAGAAAATTGCTCATGCAACCCAAACTGATCCAATTTTGTCCCGAATTATGCATTTTACTGTTAATGGTTGGAAATTTGTTTTCAAGAATTTTAAATGTTTTATGCCAAACGAAATGAACAGACTGTAGAACAAAATTGCCTACTGTGGGGTACACGAGTTGTGATATCTAGACAATTTCAGCATGACATTTTAAAATTGTTACATGAAAATCACCCAGGTGTGGTGAAAATGAAGTCACTTGCAAGTACCGGTATGCATATATAGTGGCCAATTATCGATTTCGCAATTGAACAAATGGTTCAAGATTGTGAAATATGTGAAAAGGCAGAGTGTAAATGCCTTGTAATTGTTAATCCGTGGCTATGGCCTGCTAGACCATGGCAGAGAGTTCATGTAGACTTTGCTGGTCCATTTTTCGGTTATCAATTTCTAATACTGATAGATGCAAAAACAAAGTGGGCAAAAGTTTATCGAATGAATTCTACCTCTACTGCTAAAACTATTGGTGTGTTGCGAACAATCTTTTCAACATACAGTTTACCTGAAACTCTAGTCAGCGATAATTGACCTCAATTTGTTTCTGATGCATTCAAAAACTTTAATATGAATCGCATAAAGCATATTCGTATTGCGCCATATTGCCCAAAAAGTAATGGCAGCGCTGAAAAGTTTGTGAGAACTTTTAAAGATTACATGCGAAAATTAAAAGACAACTCCATGGATATGAATCACAAAATTGCTTAGATGCTTTTTGCATATCGTACAACACCTCACAGCATTACTAAAGTAACACCTGCAAGAGCAATGTTCGGAAGAGTTGTAAAGTAAGAACGTAAGCAAAGACAGCTTGATGTCGATGATCCAGTAATGGTACAGGATTACCGTGGAGGACCAAAATCTTGGCGGAAAGGGGTGGTGGTGACGAAACTTGGTCCTGTATTTCATAAGGAGTTCAAGTCGGAAACTTTTATGTGGAAAAGATATATTGACCAGCTCAGAGACATTTCCAGTTCACATATATGTGATAGAGGGGATGTGAATTTGCAGAACTATAAACTGATTTGTCCGAAAACTGAAGAACCAGCTCCAGTTTCGTGTACGGAAGTGCCGTTTAGTCTGTGTTCCTGAAACACAGACTGAAATCCAGATACCAAGTGCTGAAAAGCCCGATCAGACAGTTTTTCCAAGTTCGCAGAAACCTGAAGTTCCACAGCGTCGATATCCTCTCAGAAATAGAGACCCGCCAAAACGTCTTATTGATGAAATGTAACCTAATGTGCATGCATATTTTCATAGCATAGTGATCTCAATTTTATTTTTGTTGGATTGCGTAATCCACTCAAAATTGTAGGAAGAGAGGAGATGTGCTATATTTGCCTCTAGTGTTTGGTATTTACTGCCATGTAGTGTTTTTTTTTGTTTTCTTATTACCATGTGCTTCTAGGACATACGAGCCTAGAGGTCAGTCCTAGAGTGAGTCTCGTAGTGTACGTATCTTTGTGTTCATGACTGGTTTACAACTTATTTTCTGAGTACCGTAGTTCTGCTTAATAAAGTACGAATATTCAGCATTAATACATAATAAATCAAACTTTGAGATGTTTTTCCAAACAGCAGGCAGGCATGTATAAACTCAAAAGTTGTGCTAAATGTGCCTTCTGTCCACACCATTTGTAAAAAGTTTTGAAAAGCAAACTTAGTTCTTGGAAAAACATAATCCAAGTGCTACTAGATGCTATTTCCATCTGTTGCGCAAAGAATTGTATGAGCTTGTACCTGTTCCGATTGTATGTTTATTTGCAAATTCACAAATTTACAGATGGCCAAGGAAGAACATATCAAACTTTTTGCATCTGATCAGATAATGTGTGCCGTCAACGAACACAACATTAATGTCAGTATATTGGTGTAACATTTCAAGATTTTTTTCCTGATTCTAATTTATGATATGTGATAATATTTAATATGATTTGCAATTATGTTTATTACGGATATTTCATGCTTCATAATGTCCAGGTAAATGAATATTACGTTACAATTTAAAGACATGAAATATTGTCATTATTCAGGACATTTTCTAAGCAGGTGTTGATCGTCAAAAGAGATATTTTTTCCTCGGTCAGGGGAGGTATTCAGTTTGTTTGGGATATGGACAAAAACTTACATGTCGTCTGAAAAGTGGTTCAACCTGCCTGCGTTTTACCTCCAAACGACCGTTCGTGGGTTTTTTTTTACAGGCCTGCTCACTGGTTATATGGAAACACAGATTAATATCTTTAGTTTTTCTAGTATTATAGGAAAGTAAAGTTCATTCCATCACAAGACAAGTATGTTTCAATAAACCTACTTTAACGTAAATGTATGTATATATGCTTTCATAATTTGTTGATGCTGTTAATGTCTTTGGCACTGAAATAGAGGATCGTCTCGCTCTAGTGTGATGATGAAATTGTAATTTTGACCAACTTCAAACAGGCTTTTTTCGATTCCTAGTTCTATTTAAACTGAATTGTACAAGTATCGCATACTTTACAGTTCATTTCAAGCAATGGGAGTCTTACTTTGGACTTGATCTTCCATCCTCAGATGTATTTGACTCAGCACATTTATGATATTTCCAGTTAATAATACCAAATATTCCATCATATCGAAGACCCAACTCACAAGTCTCTTCATCAACTCCAGGTCCACAGTCACTTTGTTCATTACATCGCTGAATGACAAAGAAATATACAATTTCATCATAGAATTTGTGAATTAGTATATCGTCTAATCAAATTGGAACAAGGTGATAGAATCTTGTTATTTTTTTCTTCCTTGGCTGTCCAAAATATTCATCTCATTTCCTTCAGATCAGACCTATGAAAAAGCTTCAAAACCATCAGCATTGCTATTTTATAGCAGAGTTGATTTTGAACCTTTTTCAACAGTTTGGTTGTTAGCTGACACTCAAATAGAGACATTTTATTCTTCTGGCAGCCATCTGCTTCAGGAATCTGAGTAGCAGTGTAGTTACCACTCGACCAGTCTGAATAGTACTAGTGAAATGCTGTTTACTTTACTACTTGAAATACTACTTTGATTATACGCAAAAACTACTCTCCCATCATAAGAAAATTGATCTGAAAATTCCTTTTAAAGTGCTGTTTTATTTCAAATATTTGAATTTTTATATAAGAATTTCAATTATTATAGAAGATATAATTTACCCTCGCCACATCAAAGCATTGTTTTGATTGAGAACAATAAAATTCATCTTTCGTACATTTCGAGTCAGGTCTCTCTTCTTCATAAGATTCAACTTCATATAGATTACCTCGTGGTCGAGGGAGCATTCTTCCCTGCACTACTTTTCTTAAATTAAAAGAATTTTTTTATAGAAATCAGAATTTTTCAGAATCATAAGTTTCTCTCAATTTTAAAATCGTTTTAGTTAATAAAATAGTATCATTTTTTTTGGCCAAAGTTGACTTTGTGCATCTTCCGTCCACCACACTGCTTTTGCAGTGCGATAGGTTATAGCAGGGATGGCAAACCTATGGCATATGTGTCAGATGTGGAACGCCGCAGTTTTTTTCTGGCGTGACACTTTCGTTTAACTATCAACCTACACTATAAATATCACTCTTGCAGCAAGATTCACTCACATTCTTTACGTTAGATGGCATCGCAAATCAAAGCCTTGTCATAGGGCCAAAATCACAATTATGTCACAATACCCCACTGTGGTAATACCCTTATCGCTGTGTTTGTTTTGTTTTCACCAGTTGTTAAGTTGCTTGAGTTTTTAGTAGCAAAAACTTTGCGCTCGTATTGGAGAATATCGGTACTGTATATGTCAACCAATATAGTACAGCGACAAGGTATACCGCTTAAGAATTTGAATCTAACGTTCAACTTAAAAACATCAGTTCATAAAACTGTTTTGCGAAGTTATTCAAGGGCTAACTAACGAATTTGTTTCTAAATTTGCGCAATTAAGACAATTCAATTTAAAAAGTTTAATGTGGCTGAATTTTGGCGATTACGTCGCCTGAACCCAACAGCCCAACCAGAGGAAAACGAGGGAAAGATTATGCTTTTCTTAAAAAAAAGCAACGAACGATGAAAAATAAACAAGTGAAATAAATATTTCTAGAATTATTGCGTTGACCGCTTCGGATCATTCAAAAATATAGTAGCGATACTATTATATTCAGCAGTACAGGGCAGATCGTTTATATAAATAGTATATATTCATCGCTTTTGCCAAAAGCAGATCGGTCATGATTTAGACTTGGACAGATTACATAAATGTGAAAGAAATGGATGTCGGCAAGGATATGACATTAAAGACGATGTGTATTGGTCATAAAAAGAGTGGAGTAAACAGCAAGAATAAATTTTGTGGCCAATGACTCGTCTCTGCTGTAATGGATTTTCCTCATAAAACGAGGGCAAAGTAGAATAGAGACGAAAACACTGTGCTGAATGTCATGCTATCCAGAAATGAATGCTCAAATAATTTAAACTATATGCAATAATTCAAAGTACCAGGAAGCGTTTTTATGTGACAAATGCCTTTTTGTCTTAAAATTAGTCAGAAATCAAGATTAAGCTACCCTGGGTGGTATTAGATTCTCATCAAAATTTTAGATATCTCATACATGTTATTAAATGCATCAATAATACAGTACAAAAAATATGCGAACCTAAGCACTGATCTTAAGCATTCATTATCATAAATAACCGTAAATTGTATCTCACCTACGAGTGTGTGTACAAAAATCTTCCTGGCATCCTCTCAATTCTTCAGAATTACCTACAGGACATGGAATGTTAAGACATTCACGAGTTCGAATTTCAACACCAAATCCACAGGTCACACTGCATTTGCCCCAGAGTGTCCATTCTCCCCAGCTTAAAAGTAATGAAATGAACTTTATTTCCCAGTATAAATATTATGAATATCGCGGGCTAAGCTTCAAACAAGATCCACAATAATTAAAGTTAAATACTGTTATTGAGTATATTAGCCGACGATTGAGTGGATGAACAATGCGAGAAATGACCACTAAGGTCAATCTATGACATCATAATATGGCCTAAAACATATCGGCTATTAAAGACGATGCCGATATAATGGTGAGAGGCTAATATCGGCCCAATCGGTCTGGCTCTAATTCTACACATCCAAATTTCATCTGGAAAAGATCATCCCAATATCATGTAAATTCTCACATTGTGCACATTAAATACCAAATCTTTCATTGAACACATTAGAAAACCTGGCTGTATGTTGGCTATTTTGCAACATAAACACCCAAAAATGGATTATCCTCAGAAGTGAAATAAATTTACCAAAAAGGTAACATGCAAGAAAACTAAAATCCCACACAATTGCATCGCACTAAAATTGCATGAGTGATTTCTTTGTTTATTCTATTGCACAAACCTTCCATATTTGCAGACATTGCAAGTTCGCCGGCATAAACTTCGTACGGTTGGCCAATTACATTGATCCATTGCCTTATATCTTGAACAGATACCGGGAATACGAATTGCATCATGACATGTGTAAGTAGGGACAAACTCACTGTTCCAAAAGCTTCGACGAAATCTCTTAACTGGCTGGCTGTACTCTGAAATGAATAAAAAGATATTCAGCGGTACACAATACTGACATCCATCACCTGTAACTATGTTCGAAGACGTTAAGTTTGAATCGTAATCAAGTTCTTGCTATAATCATATTTTGAGAACTCAGAAACTCAAAATCATTGTTTTTTTACATATTTTGATTTCACTGACACACAAGAGATCAGAAAAGGGGACCTAGATCATTTTAGTAATAAAATTATGTCCTAATGCCGCCCGCTACGCAAAAATAGATTTGAAAAATGCATACAATGAAGTAAAACATTGCGGCACTAAACGATACTAGAATTTTTGAGTAGAATATTACATTGATTATTGATAAATACCAAAATAGAGGCTTGTCCATTTTGAAGCATTGCCAAATAGAATAGACCAATGGTTTCAAAGACTTTGTCTAAGATGATTTCAAAGACTTTGATGGTACCTGAAAAAATTGCTTCCACAAGCAACAAAAACTTTCTCTGTGGTCCGAGCAATGATAGATCAAATGCTGCATCTTCAACTGTACTTGTGTAACTTTGTTCAAATCCATCAATACAGATGTTTTTACTTGTATTTTCAAAGTTGTTTTGAATGATAACCGTGAATCGGTCACATTTGCTTTTTTCTATATTTCTGAAATAAAACATTATTCTTGTGTCCTCAAAAAATCAAACTTGATAACCAGGAATGCCATAGCAATACTAAAATTGTTTCCACTTTTTGTTAATAAGTCCAGTTGCGCACACGAAGACCAAAGAGAAACTCAGATAATTGATAACATTCGCAGAAATGAGGTACGGTTAAAGCTGAATGGTAATTGCGGTGCTTTGATCATGGGCGTTCAGCTCTGCATCAGAACTGGTTTGCATCCATGCTACTGAATTCAGTGTCCAATAATCAATATATTATGTAACCTCTATTCCAACAGTCAGCATTAATGCAGTCGATAAAATTTTTGTATTTGTATTTGTTTTGTAAATTAGTAAAAGTTAAGACCAACTGACCAAATTCACCTCGTTTTGAAATCTATTGTAAATTTCAAGTGATGTTCAGGTAGTGTAACAAATTTCCATTGCTTTTTGATGTCATTTCCATACTCTTTACTGTTCTTATCAACATACGTCGAATCTGGCTGAATGGAAAACTCTGGTAACTTGTTGTAACTATATACGCTTTTGGAGATTTATGCATATACTATACTATCAAGTATACTCTCATTGAGGCAAGTGATACATAATATTTTCCTGAAATTACTCAAAAGCAAAATTTTTCCCTTTTTTGTGATTCTGAGAGTAAAAACAGTAGAAATTCATAGAATATTATGTTTGTTTGCCAAAGTCGCGCACAAACAAAACAGATTTTGCATGATTTAATAATATTTTCATACGAAACCTTTCATGATCCTAAAAACTTCCAAAAAAATAAATTGGTCACACACTCTAGTTACTCAGTACTGAATTAACTACTCCTCGATTATGATTTAATACACAGTTATATTACTCACCAACACCAGTACTTCACTATTCAATGCATATTTAGTAATAGAATGATCGACTCCTCCCACTGAAATTACAATAGAGGAATGTTTTTATTATTATCAATATGTTTAAATGATTCCAAAACACTCATACATTAATACCATAATTTTCCTCAAAGCGTAGGACATTGAATGACATCTTCTGCTCCTGGACTAAACCTCTTGTCAAATAATCAACTTTGAAATATGCAATAATTTTTTAAAGGGGATTTAGTCCAGTGTTATTCTTGGAGACCTGAGTCAACGATTTTTAGATCCCTTAATGGGAGGGATGGCAGCAGAGGAGGGAGATAATTAAGGGATTTTCCAGAAAGTATGCTCTGTAGAACATCAAAATCGCAAAAATTTTTTTTGAATAGATTTTGATGGAAGATTTTGATGGAACAAAATTATTCGAGAGGGGAATGAATAAGTATTAGGTCGTTTTGTCATTTTCCTGCATACTAACCATTCCTTATTCCCAACCACTTGGCCGAAGAAGAATGAAGATTTGAAGGAGGTGGAAGTATATATAATATATATTCTATAGAATATAGAAATTATTCAATTCACCGGCACAGCATCACAGATAAACTTATGAATTAAATCAAGGATATACAAGAAAAATTACAAAGGAAGTCAGAGACTGATTTATGGCGAGCATGAATAAAATAAATTAACTTTGCCTAGCAAAAAAAAAATGATCACAACAGGTAGGTAGTTAATAGGAACTATTATATAGGGGGGAACTATTATATAGGGGGGAACTATTAAAATTAGACTGTCCACAACATTTTTACTTTAGTATTCGATAGATACTCACATGTTCACCGTATACATACAATTTCTCAGTTATATTTCAGCAGAATCGTGGAATTGGTATATTTGCTAATATTACGACTTTGTACCCCAGCGTGCTTCATCTACAGCAATTCCCTATATAAGTTAAAACCGTACAAATGGGCGACGTAAACAACATGCAACAGCCATAAACGTTTCAGTGGTTGATAACTGGAATTTGTTTACGTTGCAACAAAGTGTTCAAACAAGCGCGTTTTATACTAATCGTTGTTTGGTTACCTTGTGTTAGACGTCGCACAACACTGCAATATCGATCAGAGCGTTTCCAGCCGAATCGGAAAAATTGAATCACTGGTGTATCGCGTCGATGAGACGTGGTCCATCTGTGGCTCATGCTTGGCAAAATACATTTTTGGATAAGGAAGATGATGAAATGTTTGTATCCTAGCTAAAAAAAATTACAGCGTCGAAAACAACCACGCATTGAGCTTTCTCGGCACGACTAATTGTACCAACACACATTGAATCTGTTGTTAAAATGAGAATCATTTAAAGTTTTTTTACCAAGATTTTCCTATTTTATCACGCATGAGCCACAGATAGACCACCTCGCATCACTTAATTCAAAATTAAGATTGTACAGTTTTCACGCCCTTTATGCGTCAACTGCCAAATCTTTTCGTTTTCAGAATGTAGGAAACATGACCGTAATTATTTGGGAGCCTAAATTACGAGAAATAAGATCAAAGGGATGCTAATAGCATGCAAAAATCAACAATTTTATTGACAAACTTTCTCGTTTAAGCACGGAGTTTAGAGAGTTCTAGACTTCATGTTTGGGGTCAGATTGGCATACACTCCGAGCTGACGCATGCCTTTTGTCTGTTATTTTTTCAGATTATGCGAATTTTTTTCCTCCCTAAAATAGGCATCTGCATATTTCTTATACTCAAAACCCTCTTTTAGACCTTCAGGCAATATTTCAACTTAAACTTTTAATTAAGCTGAGTTTGAATTGTATATTTTAATAACATTATAATATAATTCGAAATCTTAATTGACCCGATTCAGTTTACCTCATCTGTTAAATAAAACTATTGTTTGCGGTTGCATTTCACCCGATGAGCATGTTCATCTCATCAGTATGAGTTTGCCTGGCGTTGTAAATTTCGCTAAATAAATTTTATTTAAATGATTCAAAGCTTTGATGCAGCACGTTTTGAATAGTCAATAAAATAGTCTTTAAACTTTTGCGGACATAATGCTTTATGAAGCCTGAGCCACTGGTGTGACCACTGGCACCTAAGGGCGGACGAGTGTCCGTCCAAGTTTTGAGGGAACACTCTGAACACAAGATTTTTGAAACTCATTACAAAATATATATCTTGAATACGGGCAAAACTTCGTGCGCCTCTCAGTCAGAAATTTTATTCTGTCGAGCATGAGCCACTCAGGTAAACCGCGCTTCGCCGGAACTTTCCCTTAGTGACCGAAAAAAATGTGTTCGATCAACATTTTACTGAGTTCACATAAACAATACATTTTCACCGCTTTTGACCTCTAAACAGTGTGCCAAAAAGGCTTAAAATTTTTGCGCGCTTATTTGGGTTAAAAAACTAACTTTCATTTTTATATGACTCCTTTTATCTCCCCCTTTTCATCCAGATTTGACCTCTTCTGCCATCGTTGGGAGTGAATCAGTGGCGTATTTCGAAACCTTGAAGAGAGGGCAATATTATGAAATTTTCCGCGGTAAATTATTAGAGCGGTATAATGAGTGCCGTACGCAAAATTTTTCTAAAAGCAGCATTTTTATTGCATATCACGTCAAAATAGTTCTAAAATCGCGCCAGAGTCGCGAAATTTGAAAGAAATGAGACTTCAAGGCCTAAAACTGGCCAAATATGCCTGATAATTACTGCGCGCCCAAAAACACGCGACAAATCTTAGAGAATTCACACGTCTAAAGCACTTAAGGCCATACTACGATTTTTCGGTCGGCGAGGGCGGGGCCACGGCACCATCAGTGTAATCGACCAGTGTTCTCGAAAAATAAAAATGACGCACAAAAATTTTATGAACAATCATGTATTTATTAAAAATTAAAAAAAACTCAATAATAATCAATAAAATAATATCTGAAAATTCAATAATGAATGTTTGCAGGACGTTTGCATGCGTGTTTGTGATCATAAGTTAGTATAGGCGATGCTATCCAAAACGAGTTCAGAGTTGAGATGGGATTTCATTTTTATCTTGCGGGCAAAGAAAAGCTGAAAATGCAGATTAACCGTATGGTGAACCACGACCTCTGGTGCGGATGAGTAAGTAGCCTGTCGAGGGAGCTTATGGGTTTTTCATGTAAAAGATTTAACAAAAGCCTAGGCCTAAGTTAGCAGTCAACAAATGGTGTTCGGTACGGTAACTTATCTTTTACCTTCTGAAAGAATTGTGCATAAGAATAGGAGGACTTTTGAAACAAACAATATCAGGTTCATTCCTCAGCACCGGCCTTTCTCATATTTTATCCGTTCCTATTTCCAGCTGCTTAATGATGACTGAATTTATTCCGAAATACTGGCATTCTTGTATGTCTGGAATCACTTCCGAATGTTCCGTTTACCAAGCGATAAACACGTCATGACGTAACAATTGAATAATCCCAGTTCTTTTCTCCTCATCCTGTTCAGAAACAACAACTTTTACGACTACTTTCAAGGTTTAAATTTTTTTCTGTTCTGGGAAATATTTACGTCGATGTTGAAAAATATCTCTCCCGCCTAACTTACAGGTCAGTTTTGAAATAATAAAAATTAACTAACATTCTCAAGTTTATAGCTTGGCATTAAATTTCATTGAAAACACTTTTTAAAGACTTTTTTGGAATGCGCATATGTGTATGAAGGCTACTAGCTTGATTCAAAAACAGAAATATACTTTCCCTTGCCTTCAAAACCTTTTAGTGCTTTTCCTTAGTTCTTTTCAAAAAAATCTATGGCTTTCTGGGACATGTTTAGTGCTTTTTAAAATTTAGATTTCGCAACACTGCCTTCAATGCATCGTTTTAAAAGAGTTTATTTTATTTATTTTTTTATTTATAGCCACTTCTTAGAGTGGATCACCCTGTCCAACACCTGTAACAGCGGCCACTTATAGACGGACAAGGTTACAATTGCTGGAAAGATATGATTTTTTCCTGTTCGGCTTTAATAAATAATTGTATAATAATTTGTTGTATATCATTGAATATTTAGAGAAAAATAAAATTCTTGTTGTAAAGTGACCCATTTCCGTTTGCTTTTTGTGAGATCCCCAAGCACAACAAAATTAAACCCAATACAGACGGGCGCTGACACAGAGAACCGTGCGGTCGTAATACATAAATATTGTGCTTTTTTGATGTTTTTACTGTACATTATATATTGTGATTACTGTCTGGTCTACAAGTGTTAAAATCTCATTTTTTACTCAAATGAAATCAATTCGCGCGCTCCATACGGTCATTGATGCATGAAATTATAAACATTGAGCAATAGTCTGGACAAACGTTGCCAGATATAAATTTATACATGAATAATATTGTAATTTCTGTTAGGTCATGGTATTCATTACAAATATATTTATTACAATGAAAAATAATATAACATGTTTTTTTGTCATTTAAATATTTTGTAAGATAAACAATGGAGTTTTTAAATATCTTAACACCTGAATATATTAAAAAAATATTAAAACTGGCAATGCCGAATTACCAACAATTTCATTTTATTCCCGCGCTCTTTACGTTTTTTTTATTACACTTCATTTCTGATTTCGCTGCATTGTTGCTCATTGTTTTTGGGTTCGTTATTCTTTGTTGAGGCCACGATTTCGATTTTTCATTAGTGAACTGATCTGGAAGAGTAGGAGGAGCCTATACTGTACAAAACAAACTTAAGAAATGGCCAAAGTTCAAATTGTGAACGTTGAAGTTTTGGATAATCCCTCGCCATTTTACAATCCTTTTCAATTTCAGGTAACGTTTGACTGCATAGAAAATCTATCGGATGGTAAGTGTTTGCTTGTTATTTATTTTGTTAATACGCTATGAGAGAGGAAAGCTGAGTGCGAAAATACAGCTTAAATACATGGCAAACCACAACCTCTCAGCTCTTATTCTGTGTAGCTGTGCATGGACATGGTTGGAGGAGGAATCTGTATCCCAGAGCCTGTGGCTATAACTTACGTTAACTTACATGAATACCATCCATTGCAAGGGTATAGGCTTATAGGGTATAACAGGGTACTTTTAGATGAATTTCTGAGAATGCAACTGCTCTACCTTAAATTGCTCATAGATCCTTCTGGCCCTGCAAAACCTACTTGTCCCGGCTCGTTTATATGAGACTTGATCTTTGACATCGGAACTTGTAGGTGCATTCTGTGGTTGTACAGTGTGTACTTGTTGTATCAGGGCTTTGCATTTGCAACCCATATCAACAGCTTATTTTTGTTAAATAATAACGTTATATTTGAAGTATATACGTGTTTGACATCAAATGTAAGATAGAAGTTTCGTGGACATTGTTACCACAACAAATGTATTTCCACAACGAAACCTTATCCCAAATGATTTCACCGAAAAATATTTAGGGGAAACATCCGAAAGTACCATGTTATAACCTATTATCATCCCAACATGATTCAAAACCAAGACATTTGAAATATGTAGCTTGAAGCCTATTCACAACGCTTGTATTGATTTATGAATGCAAGATTTGTTAGATTGAAAAACATTCGTACCTTCTGCAAAGTATAAACTTAGGCTTCTGGACGCCAGGTTATTGGTTTATTTGTTAAAATATTGAATTTCAGCATCTGTTTACTTCCCAAATTAGATTTTAAAAACATAATACATAACTTGTTCATCCTTTAATCGCTAAGCACTGGTGTGTATAATTGTGAGGTTGCTGAAAAATGTTTAGGAATGGCCATTCGTTTTTCGTTGATAGTTGATTTTCCCTTCTCCATTTTCAGAAATATCTATCCCCATATTAAGCAAACTGGTTGGTGTTTCATCACAATGCAGGGTCCTGAGGACCATCGTTTGTTGGTAGATGGTTTGATATCATGGTGTTGCGAAGATTGTACAATATGAAATTTTGGCAATTAGCTTTGTTTTTGCACTGTGTAATTTTTACTCAAACCACACATGCTTCGATGAAAGATAAATTTCAATTTGTGATTGCAGTGCAGAAATATTTTAATACATGAATTGTAACTTATATTTGAAAATGGGTCAATTTTGAAATTTTTAGCTATTGGGCATGATGATATGCGAGAGGTCTGCTGGACACCTCGGTGCATGGTAGTTCGCGTAAGCATTGCTTACGGATTACTCCGCCAACCAGGTCCATGCAAAAGAAAAATTAGAAATATGATAAGTCAAAAAACCTTTACCCGATTTGGAACTAGTCTACACGACATCTCGTGGTATTCTCGTATTTCCTTTTATGCAGGATAGAAATGAAATCCTATCCTAAAGGCTACATCTCCAACGCTAATTTTGACATGGCAACCCTATCTTAAAAACTAAACTCCAACTTTGAAGTCAGTTTTCTCAAGCATTGGGCATCACACGCTTGTTTGTACAAGGTACTGAAATAAAATGACCTTGACCTTATTGCCTGGTTATCGTCTAACAAAAAGCCACCACTAATTTTCCACAGTCCCAAGATTTGATTATCTCATAGTCACAACCAACTCAAAAGTACATAGGAACATTGTTGCTTTTACTAGAAGTTATTCAATGTCACCTAGCCCCTTCTATTACATTGGATAGGATGAATTTCAATTTTTGCATCCATCCAAATTCGTAATTTTTTTTTTAGATTTGGAATGGAAAATTATTTATGTAGGATCAGCAGAAAGCGAACAATACGACCAAGAATTAGATTCTGTTTTAGTTGGACCAGTTCCAAGTGGCAGGCATAAGTTTGTTTTTCAGGTATGTATCAGGTTTTTGTATTCCCTATTTAATGTGTCAGCCAAAGGTAGTGTCAATTATGCAGTAACATTAGTCAATGTGTCTGGAAAATTGAATTTTTTTCTACTATTTGACATTTTTTCAGCACTTTATTAGGCATTAGGATTAATTTTTAATTAATTAGATTTTACACTTTGTAAGTCTCATCATCTTACAAACACATGAAATGTTATCTTTTTCCAAGGCTGATCCTCCGAAGACAGATCTGATACCAGTGCAAGATGCAGTTGGTGTGACAGTTGTGATCATAACATGCACATATCACACTAAAGAATTTGTCAGAGTTGGATATTATGTTAACAATGAATACGACGATGAAGAGTTGAAAGAAAATCCTCCAGATGTCCCAGATTTTGGCAAGGTACCTTTAGTACAGATTTGACAATTTTTTCTTTAATACAGACATGGTATCCTTCCAGTTTAGGTGGCTACTTGAGCTAAGTGGCATCGGCTATTCGAGCATTTTTCGCTCCACATAGAGATATTTCTATAGCGGACTGGTGGTAGTTTTTTCGCAAACCATGGTTGTTGGGACCATTGTTCATTGGCAGATTGTTTGATATTGCATTAGTCTTGAACTGTTTATAATGATATGCGGAACCCTAGTGTCATGGCGCTGTAAAGATTGAGCGATAGGGAATCTTGGCATACTGAAATTCATGTTGCCCACACATGCTTATATGATAGATATAATTTCAATTAGTAATTACATTGAAGAGGTATTTTAAAATATGAATTGTAGCTTATATTTAGAAATTTCAAGACCAGCAGGTACTTGTAATATAAGGTGACTTTTAGTCTCATTATACAAGAAGTGGATAGTTTTACCATTCACTTTACCATAGCCGTTCAGTTCTGCTTGAATGTAGTACATCTTGTACTTGCTTTTTATTAGGTTGATGTGCAGCATGCAATCCCTCCCCATCAAGGGATATATTTTCTTTCCCCTTGTTGGCATGTAACGACTCATCCATCAGTTTGTTTGTACTGTGTGCAGCCATAAATCAAGTGTCTAGTAAAGCTAATTTCTCGCAGTCCCAAAATTTAACTAGAACTGCTAGATGGTATTGATAGTCTTCCAAGCAAAAAATTTCACCGAATCCCATCGTTAACTACCTCTACCTATCTATATTTGACATTTTGTCAAACTTTAACTGGAATATCTTAATAAACAGTTAAGCATTTTTCAATAAATCAGTAAAATGTCTATGGGCCATGCTTGGAACTATACTTGACACTTGAGACACCTTAAACGTTTTTCTGTAAATTAGTAAATTATTTATTGGCCATGCTTGGAACTGGTATGACTCTATCTATACTTGACATTACGATCGTGATCAATTTTGACTAGGATAAACAGCGAAGCATTTTTTAATAAATCCGCACTTTATCTCTGGGCCATGCTTGGAACTGATTTGTCACAATCTTATACCTATACCTATTATTTACCTGGGTTTTCAGCACCGCTGGTTTTGCTGAAATTTCCCCTCTCATATACACAATATTATACAAATACATTCAACAATAAATAATATTTCATTTTAAGCTTACAAGAAACATATTGGATAGCAAACCCAGAGTAACAAGATTTAAAATAAATTGGGACAATAATGATGAACTTGTCGATGAGGAAAATATCCCACCTTGTATAGAGTCGACGGAGAGTTCATCTGCGCAAACAAGCGGCGGTTCATCTAAGACTCCATTCGGACAAGTATCCGGGAATGTTATAAATGAATCTGTGAATGCCGCAAAATTTTGTAATAATCCAGCATATGAAAACAGTACAGATTCCATGGACATGAAAATGTTCGTTGAGTAATTTGTGAACATGAATCGAGAATATTGCACAATCCCACCATTGCCTTGCAGGAAGGATGCTATGCTCTGTAGGAGGAGTGAGGTAGAAGTTTCACTCTGCAGAGGCATGCACAAGAATATGATGTATATAATCAAATTCATATGTTCTGTCGATTTCCATATCGGTTATCCTCAACCCAGATACACCCTGCAATATAGTAGTAAAAATTATTTTTCTGTTGCCATTGTTTTCAAATATAACTTGTAACTTTCTAGCAGTGTGAGTATGTTAAACTTTTTATATGGCTGGTAAGTGCTATTAAGGCCCTAACCTTCAGCAAACATTATTTGGCCACGAACTCTCATGATTTGGAACTTTTTCCCGCTTCAGGATCGATTTCAAGACTCTTTATTTGGTTATACAGGCAGCTGAATTTTGGGCCTTTTCAAGCTTGTAAATACACAAATGAATGTTGCCATAATGTGCAAGGCACTCACAACACTGAACATGACAACATTCTAAGCTTTTGCATCACCATCATTGGGTATATGAGATATCATAAGACAAAATCAACAAAGGTTACAGTGTACAATTTGTCCAAACACATTTAATAATTAAAAACAATACCAATAAGCCTGGCGTAATAGGAAGAAAACTGAAGTCGACAGCTGTTGAACATTTTGGTTCCAACTTTTCCAGGTTGAATCCAGATATTCCTTTCCACAAAATGTTTGTTTGATTTTCAAATGATACTGACAAGTTCTTTGGCCTTTCACTGGCAATGAAAATAAGTAAATTATCCAATTGTTAACGTTTTAGCGAGAAAAAGTAATGGGAACTTACCTGCAATTTGTGACTTGACATGACATTTGAAATGAATTCATTGCAATAACTTCGCTCGGAACATTCTTTACATCCACTCTTATATCAGCATGCGTCATGGACTGAAATATGTAGAAATATTGTACTTACAGGCTGTGTTGGCATTGTGCCATGCACAGGTGACTAATATGTCAAATAAGAACAACATTACCTATAAAGAAAGTGAGGATTCAGTGTATGCAGACACATTTTTTTAGCTTAATAAACATTACAGCTTCCAGGCTTTGTGTGGTTCAAGTTCAAATATAACTTACTGGTCTTTGAAGTTGGCTCGTCTGTAGTCTCCCCCTTTCACCTAGCCCGGTTTTCCAAACAATATCAAGTTTGCCAATAGCTGTGGGAACTTTGCCAGAAGATTTGGATGTACTTTCATGTTTCATCGTAAGTTGGTACAAATATTGTCTGGTATCTTTAGGCTTCAGGTATGACTGGCTTTCAAAAGTGCTGAAATAGAGATAATTATTATTCATCTTGTATTCTCTCATCTCATCCTCCATCACGTTAAATTCAGGTTTTACATTTTTGCTTGGAAGCAATAGACCATGTGAAACTGGCACTAAGCATTTTCAATCTTCTGCCTTAAGTTTGGAAGAGTTCTTTTATTTCAAATTGAAAAAATTCTAAAAATAAGGAATTCGGCACTTAATTTAAAAAATGACAAGTGCGGCAGCCGCTGCCATACAAGAGGCTGTGATTCATCGTAAAATTTACTCTCACCCTGTTTGCTAAGTAAGCAGATATGTAATAAATACATTTTCTCTACCCAAGGATTAAAAATTCTGGAGCAATGAAATATCTATCGGCAATAAAAATTACATTATGAAAATCGAATAGATCCTTAAATATTTCAAACCTCTGATTGTCGACAGTGTTGAGGGGAATTGTGGTGTACAGTGCTGATGGTTCCAAGCTGACTTTCTCAATACACATTGAACAGTTTGTGATATTTTGAATTTGAGCTTCGAGAAAAACTTCATTCGGCTGTCAACAATATTGTTCAATATATAATTTTAACATAGTAAATCTAATTGCTCAACCGGTGATGTGCAAACGATATTTTATATGCACATCACCGTTTGAGCAATTAGATTCACTATGAATTTCCCTGGTGGCAATCACTCAATCTTTAGATAATTTTAACTTTAACAATGCATTTCAATGAACTATAAAATGCTCGTGATGACACACTGGTTTGTTATTGAAAGTGAAAAGCACTAGTAATTGCTGCTGTTCAATCCGACAAAACGTAAAAGTTTTTCAATACTAGCCATTTTACTTTTTGCACCCTACTCAGGTATACTATATGTGATCAAGCGCTAATAGAAATAGGATTCGACATATGACCTGGACAAATATTTGTTTACGTTAATGGAATTTTGCCCGTTAAGAAAATATTCATAGTCACTACTATATCCAATAGATCAATTCGCGATCAAATAAAGATGTAACATGCCATGTTTTATCACTTTGACATGTCTTATATAGATAGGATTGTAACCTTTGCTGTAATTTGCAAGATTCAGACTTTTTATCTTCCCACAGAGAGCATAATATAATTGATTAAAAGGAATGGTTACTGGATTACAGAGGAAATGAACAGAAGCAATCAATCTCCCATCCTTGAAATGGGCAAATTGAAATTGCGGCTTCATTAAAAGTTTTATGAGAATCTAGAACCCTTCTGTATTCAAAGTAAATACGGTAATCTAAAACCTCCGTATTGTAAAATTTTGTCTTGACATCTAGTGGCTTCAAAACTTGAAATTTGAAAAACTTCCTGAAAAAATTCTGTACCCCTGCATTCTTGTATGAAACACTGCATACTAATCTGAAATAAAAAGATGAAGATACTTATGAGTGCTTGGCATGTAATCATCAATATGTTTGAATCAATTTTATTACTTGATTCAAAGTATTATTATAGACTTGAATGTAGATATTTAGTTTGTGTCATCTACATTAACCACTGAAACGGCTGAGCTCCAAAGAAAATACACACTGGCATTTCAAGACATTCCACTTGTGTTAAGAGTAAAACGCTTGTTTTGAGCACCAGACCATAAAAAAGCTGTAATAAAAGACTACTTGTTATTCTTTATTCAGCAATACAACATTTAGTGAAAGCATACAATATGAACTGAGTCCTGTGATTTAAATGACCATGTTACTATCACCAAACAAGTAGTTTACACCCATATATCGGTCTAATTTTGCCGTTTACCTATATGTCGACAGATTACAAAAGCGGCCGAAAATATCGGATGACAGAAATACACGTACGGGCACGTACAATTCTTATAAAATGAAGTGTTCTTTGCAATATTTTTTGCTTCCATCTAGGGAAATCCACAGAAGATTTTATTTATGTGAGATGGAATATTTTTTCACTCTTCCTCTGCCAAAATTGCTTAGTAACATATCAAAATGGTATATGTTTATTTGCGTTCATTATGCCATGGACATGTCACTATGTTTTTCGAAATATTGCTTTAGTTCAGGAAAGTTTTCAACGAGTTTCGCACGAAATAAAATATCGGTTATCGGTGGTCAGAAATGTCAAAATATCGATATCGGTTGCAAAAAAGCAATATCGGTCGGGCTCTACATACATGTGAGTTCCAAGTTCTTTTACTTCGTGTCTCATAACATCATCAATCGAATTTTCAGGTGACAACAGATCACGTATAGCAGGTTGTGTCAAGCTGATTCTTTGTGATCCAGTTTGCAGATCAGCCTGAATTTAGGTAAAGAAGTTGAACTACAGGCATAATTATAACAGTGTGTGCGACAAACTACTAGCAGTTATTAGGCAAGGGGTGAGAAAAGAGGTACATTAGAGATAGAATTCTAAATATAAATTAGTATGGAATCCTCTCAGTCAATTTTTGTTTGCTATAAAATCATGGTGATTGCATGCAAAGTTTCATGTTGTCACTATTTTAATATATACAAAAACTATTTGCACTATACTAAAGAAATTAGTATTATAAATGTATTTGTTCAAAATATAACAACAAATACCTTAACGATAACATCTGTGGCATCCTGCGAACTGTCGTTATGAACACTGATGTAACTGACAAATGTTTCGCCCAGAAATATATTCCCAAAGCTTTGTGGAAGGGATAGAAGTTGTTCTAGAAATGAGTTAATCAGCAAATTAACATCTGACATCAAATGTCAATGAAAATACGGGATCTGGGACTCGAGTAAGACGTTTTGATATCAGTTCTGGGCATGTTCAGACAATTTCATTGCCAGATAAAAAGGACTAATATATATAATGCATTATGCAAACCTGATGCAAGTATATCACAATTTGGTTTTTCTTTGGGCACCTGAACTTATATAGAAAAAATTTTTTTCATGGATTTGGCATATCGATGTTTGATGGATTTGGACATGTGAACCAGTAAATTGAGTTGGATCACCAAGTAACAAAATATTACATGGGAAATCAATAGATGTTTACCAGTACATAAGCTGTGTCCCAAATCTTCATCCCTTTTTGACAAAGAGATATCGTCAATTTGTGTAAGCGATATCGGCATCAACATTGACGGCTTAGTCAACCTCATCACTGAAAATATAAACAAAGAAAAGTAAATAAGTTTTGTCGATGGGTCAACTTAGAAGTTTTGTGGGAAGTTTTTATTCCCTTACTATATTCACATTCATTGACTCTGGACTGCTGAATGTGGTTTGTTTTTAATTTTAAATCGTATGTCAGTAATACTGCAGGCAAGAATTATTCCATTCTAAACTTTATTGAGTAGAGTCATTTGTGTAAAACTATTTATTTTGTCATATTCTGTTGAAATCAACAGTTTCATAGAATCATGTGCAAAAAGATTAGGTTCGAAATGATGAGATTCAACTCTAAAACAAATGCAACTTTAGACTTACCATACAGATTACACACTTCAAAGGTATAGCTAAAATTGCCGAAGGCCATACCACTTTTATAACTGAAAAATTTCATTCAATATTTACCTCTTAAAGCTAGAATGTGCTCTTTATCCATTTTTTTGCTTGTATAGATATTACAATTGCAGGAACAAAGTCAGGTTTATAACTTAAAATGACCTCACTAGCTGACTATTATTTATTATACTAGGGTATGAAATATATGTTAGATGTGGGTACCTAGCCTATACAATATATCAGGTAAACATTCAATCACTACTGGTACCAGCAATTAAAATGGGAATAGCAAGAAAACCATGCTGATCATTGTATAACAAACAGAATAAAAGGTAAGGTGAATTAAGAGAAAACTTGATATTATAAACACATATTAAAGTATAAGTTACTTCTAGGCTATCCAAGTATGTCAGCGCTCATGTGCAGTTTTTACAATTTTCCTTGTCTCTACAACAGCCTTTCTCCTGTTCACTGCAATTTACAAGCATTTTTGTTCTTCAAATCCCAACTTATCTAACGTTAACTTAAATATTCTAGCTACGATTTTAGTATTGTTCGGGTGGCATGGTATTTGTCTATTTTATTTTTAAAACTATTACCAAGTCCGTCGAAAAATTTCTTTTTGTTGAACAAATACCACGCAATGTCTAGTTTGCAGTTTCGCAGAACGAATGACTGCTCCACCCCGAAGAACCTACAAAATTACGCAAGAAAACCAGCACTCTTGTCTAGCTTCGAGCTACCGTTTGCTTTGGGGGTCTGACTTTGATGACCGTATAGTACGGTCGTATCCGTATTGTGTGGTCGAAAAATCAATAAAACCTATCACTCTCTCAATAAGTTTCCAGAGCAAACCGCTGGGCTGCGTTGAAGACGGAAAAACAGCGTAGCGTTGTGCTAGTTACCGTAATAGACATAATTTGTTTCTACAGTCTATGTCCGTATGAAACTCTACACAAAAATACATACTACTGTAGCAACCATGGTCAAAAATCATGGACACTAGGAGAATTTGGCATTCAATATATCCTGTTAATTAAGTTCGAGCATCATGCGTCCAACGCACGATCAACAAAATTCTTATAATCAATCATAACAGGCCATGATATTTCCAAAACAAATTTTGATGTTCATGTTGTGATCACGTCCGACGAAAATAAGATTAGATTGTATTCGGATTCTGAATTTATTCCTTTTGTTGAAGTATAATAAAGAATATCAACTTTGGTCTCTATCTCGTACTTCTATCTTGACCCTTCGGGGTTTATACTTCAATCACAATACACACATATAAAAAGGCAAAGCATCTGGAAAAATGACGAATTATTTAAAATTTATACCCAAACGATAAAGATTAATGCGCGCTTACCAACGAAAAAGAAACGCAAAAATACATACGAACATGGGATAAAATTCGGGCTAAGTTGAGCCTATCGTCTCACACGGATAGTAGAACAAATCTGAAATCATACATCCGGAGGCTAACTTTTGTAAAAAGAAATGGCATATGAGTAACGGGAAAAAGTGCGCCGTGATTATTGTAGTAATTAATCGAAACAGAAAATGTGATGGCGAGCGTGGCCGAAAATAAACAACTCTAAAAAGAATGCAACCATTGTGTTTGAGGAATCGATGCTTGTCGTATCGGCACATCACATAAAAAGGCACAACAAGATTAGCAAAAATGCCAAAAATGTCGAATCGCATTTCAGGTCTGGCAAGACTGACTTCACTCTTTCTTGCACTAAAGGGTGCACAAGCCCTAATATTTACTTCTAGGTTGAAAGCCTAGAGTTTATGATGACGTAATAATGCATATTTGGAATCTTGCTCAGGCAGGTTTATGTGCAACTTTATAAACATGTCGTCGTTTTACTATTTAGATATAGTCCGTGTGGGGTTTTGTGTGTGAATCATCCAAAGGTATATGAAGTTGATTTACAATAATTTAATTGCTTACAATAATTTAATCGATAATAACAGAGTGCGGGGAACGACTAGTCAGTTGTGTTTCAGTTCAACTTTTACACTAAAATGTGATTTGATTAGCGCTACACAGCAAACCTCGATAGTATTCAAAATATCCCGTCAAATTTTCCATTTAGTCCATTTGTTAAAATCACGATTCATTTTCACTCGTCATGCTCGCTGTAATTGATATCGATTCGAGATTTTTAACTTGATAACAAAATCCCGAAAATGAGCAATAAAAACACTAACAAAGTTGTTAGATTAAAATTAACTCAAACATTTGTTACCACACCAACCGCACGGCAAGCGAGAGAAAATATAATTACCTCCATTTTTTTAGTTTTGCAAGTCAATACACATAGCTAAGCAACCGATTGGCAGCTGATAACTTATTTCTTTGATGTTTGTACGTGTTCAGAAATTTTAGCTAAGCATACTTTACAATCTCAGCAGCACACAACTGAAAATTAAAATTATTGCTGATGGCTTGAGACCAGGACATGAGTGCAAACATTGGTTAAGTAAATAAAGTAATTTTAAGCTGTTTATGTTTGTCCTAAAAGCATGATTGGATATGGTTTGTGACCTTGATGAAATGAAAATATTTGAAATATATCTTAGTTAAAAAAATTGCATTCAGGAATGTAGGAATAGGATTCGATAATCTACAGATATTAATATAAACTTTGTTGGAAAAAGCTTAATGCTCTAGTTCCTTCTACAAAAAATCGTTATCCGACAGACGCGTTTGACTACCATTTCGCATCCATTCACTATGACGATGCCACAAACAGTTATATGCCAGTAACCTTTTTCCTCAGACTTCTAAACTTTGGAATTCATTACCTTCTTATTGCCCTCCTGATTGTGCTGGCATAAATGGCTTTAAAACTCAAGTCAGTAAATATCTTTCAGGGATGAAGATCATTTAATCTTTTTTCATTCCTGTATTTATGTACCCCCCTGCAAAGTGGTTTCAGGAGAGTTTCATGTTTGATGCTATTCGTGCAACCTTACTTTACGAATTTTGTAAAAAAAAAACTTTTTTTGTCTAATCGGACGTGAAATGCGAATTCCTGACCCTGCCGTGTCTTGGTGTTTCCTGGAGTGCTTTCAGACGTTAGAGCCAACAATTCTCCTGCCGGCCGCAAATAGATTTTAATTAAATTGATATTGCATCAATTTTCCGTTTCTTTCTTGATAAGTTAGATAAACTCCTACCTTAATAGCTCAGTGTAGTAAAATGTTTTGATGAATTCCAGTCGCGGCAGACTCCGACGGTATTGACTTGTGTATAGTATAGCAAACGTTAACTCATACGTTACATACGTTGACTTATTCTCATCGGTGCTGTAGGGCGGAGCCCACTTTAGCTCAAGAGGCCATGTTTTATGCAAAACTTGCAAACAAAAATAAACTTCTCAAGTATTGCCTCAAACTAAAAACTCGTATGTCTTGGGATGGTTTCGCTATTATCGGGCTTATTGATTGGAGATAATGTCACCGCGCTGACGTCACAATCAAATATAGAATCACAATTGTCGAATTTCACAAATTCAAGTTCAAAGCCAACGGGCTCCCGTTATCTTACCTTGCGTGATTCTCTGGTGACAATTTGGCAGGAGAAATCAAGGCTGGAATCAGCGCATGACAGGAGCAAACAAGCAACCACAAATGCGCAATGCGCCACTCAAGAAACATTCTATGCATTTTTTGATAACATTTTCCACAGTTGAAGGGCAATTTGATATATCAGTGAACAAACCCTGTCTAGACGATCAAAATAAATGGTCAAAATAAACATGAGAAATCTACTTTATGAATATTGACCCAAGTTTTGTTTTGTATTGTTGCCCATCCTTGTCACGTGAAGAAATAAATAAGAAACAACTCATTTTTCAATTTTCTGTTAGAATTCCAACTTATTTTGCGAGAAAAATAAAAAAAAATTAAAAGAATGAAAAAAAAATTTAATCGAAAAAAAATGAAATTAAAAACTAAATTTAATGAAAAAAATCTGAATTAAAACGCTTCATAGCGATGAACCGGTTGTCAATGATTTTTAAGGCTTTCGTTCAAAAGCGAAAGTCGTATTGAAATTCTACGTTTAAATTTATATTATTTTTATTATTATGCCATTTGGCTCTAGCATCAAAGCTACAAGATCTAAAGTCTTAGTCAAAACGTCTGTGTAGATGAAAACTCCTTGTTCAATATTTTTAATCCAATTTTCCCTGTTCCAGGATTTCAGATTTTCAGTCAATATTACATCTTTTTGCCCTAGCATCAAAGCTGCGAAGTCTCCCTGTTCGCGGATTTGAGATTTTCGTCAAAATTCAACCAAAAATTTTTTTTTGTAATTTGAAATAGTTTTTTGCATGGAAGCTTTGAAAGTATTTTGTATGTGTTAGGTCATAGTCAAAGTCCCAATGAAGAAGTTATGCTGCACAGATTCTTGATTCATATCTTCGTTTTTACGATATAGGAGCTGCAAGTTGGCCAGTTTTGTCAGTTTGAAAGCTGTTTTATGGTTTATGAATTCTAGCTCAAACAAAGAAAATCCGTAGAGCGTTATGTCAGGCGGTTTGCCAGATACTACTAACTATGGTTTCGCTCTACTGATGTGATTACAGAGCTAAAATTCGTTTTATTCGGACAGGTTTAGAATTAATAAGATTTTTCCAAGACACCATACCCTGTCCGTCTCATGCATGGCCCATACATATATCATTGGATATATCAAAAACTATGAAAAGATGGGCTTCAATACTGGTTTGACACAGTCCTGGGATGATTAACTCAAATATAATTTTAGCAATCCTTACCTAGCTTGTCCCATGTATGCACCATACATAAATCATTGGATAGATCAAAAAGAGTGTAAAAATATCATGTAAAACTGGTTTGACATAGATCTGTTTTATTTAATCAATTGCAATTTCAAGAGTCCGCATCATGTCTCTCTCATGGATGGTCAATGCATATATCATTGGATAGATCAAAGAGTGTAAAAATATCCTTTGAAACTGATTCGACATAAATAAAACAATTGCAATTGCCAGACTCCACATCACGACTGTTCCATGCATGACCCTTGTATATATCATTGATTTGATCAAAAAGCATGTATGCTTTGAAACTTTGAAATCAGACATAACCTTGGCATAAATGATCCAAGTGTTATTTGAGACCTCCATATCTTGTTTGTCCCTTACATGACCCACACATATAACTTTGATTTGATAAAAAAGCGTTCAAAGGTGTGCCTCTGCCTGTTCCATCCATTGCCCATAAACATGTCATTGATTTTAGCAAAATCATGTAAAGATAATCAGTTGAGACTGATTTGATATATTAGGTGGTGTATATATGATTTATTTGGATTATAGCGGTAGTATGCATTGCCTGATTTAATATCATGACAAGAGATTCTGGTTTTTGCATACCTTTGTTTGTCAGCTAGAATATTACTCCGGGAGTCTGTGTACTGTGAGACATCTTTCAGATCATGCACGAGTACTCATGGACGATCCAGTGATGACAGTTTTCATCATGACCAGGCTAAAGGCTGTGTAGACAGTTCTAGATTGTTTTGAAATTTTGCGTCTGTTTGTGGTTTGAATACGGTAGAAAATAAATATGCGTGAGAACTCAGATGGGGGCCATTTCGAGACACCTTGCTGAACACCTCGCCGTAATGCATTAGCGTTGTTTGAACCACGCGTCTCTGATCGCCATGAAATAGGTTTGAATACCGTAAAGAATAAATATGTGCGAAAAATCAGCAAGACGGGGCCATTTCGAACCACCTTGCTGGACACCTCGCCGTGTACGGTGGTTCACGCAAAGCGCCACTTGCAGCTGCCTCCGCCAACCTAGTCCACGCAAAGCAAAATGTTAAAGTGTCCCAGACTATATTATTATTCAAGAGGCTCAAAAACCATAAATGAGCGAAAAATTATTTGTAATTATTATGTGGACACTGATTACACCAAATCTACATATTTTTATTTATCTATTTCTGCTCGTTTAGAACAAGAAGATTACAGCAGCATATTTGAATGAGTCTAGCAACACGCAGTCGGAGTTAGAGGAACTGTATAATTATTAAATTTGCATGCCTAGAAGAAAGGAAAAATATTTGGTTGAAAATTTGTGTTTTTTTTCAGTAGGTTTGAAAACTGGTGCTATATGACGTAATAATGTTTTTTCTAATGTCACAATAAACGTTTTTAAACGACTTGGGAACGTTCCATGGTCGTTAATTTGGTGGTATATCAGCATTCTAGGATAGGATAGGATTTCATTTTTATCCTGTGGGCGAGGAAAGCCGAGAATACAGCGTAATCATATGGCTAACCACGACCTCTCGTGCAGACACCAGTTCCGAATCGGGTGTGAAGGTTTTTGGCTTAACATTTACTCATTTTATCTGTGCATGGGCATTTTGGGAGATTTAAGTAACGTTTTTAAACGTCAGAAAAACTTTGCGAAAGCGGAATTAGGTACCAGCAAATTATCGTTTTAACAACATTCAACCTTTAAACCTTTATTAGGCTGCATCACGTCCCTAATTTTTTTTCTCACCGCCCATCCTAAAACGCTGTCGTGGAAAAACAATTAGCAATATGAGCGCGATATATGATTAACGCCCAACTATTTCTCAACAAAAACAATCCCCGTAGGCGTTAAGCTCTATTACGCATGCACAGCAAATTTTAACTCGGTCTCGATGCGCATGCCTGAGCGATCGATCACATATATTCGTACAGGCTCTGTGTATGTATGTATACAATTGAACTCGGTGCGTTGTGATTTAAGGTACGTGGTTAAGCATTGTTTTGGTATAGCAGTTCTGAATGGGACAGTAATTCTATTTTGCTCATTGACGTACAGTAGTTGGCCATTATTCAATATAAAAAATAGCGACGTCTAGAAATGCTTTGTAGTTGGCTCTATGATGGTGATTGTCTTTAGATGAGTGTTTATGTGTCATCGAGGAAATGAGGCTTCAAGGCCTACGCGATAAGACGATAACGCTTACTCGAAATTTTAACAAATAAGAATACCGTTCAGGTTAAATAAGGTGATAGAGCTAGCTGTTTGTTTCCTCGTTTCGCTTTACAGTTTTAATAACGTCACGTATGTACCGATACAGAAGCATAATTTTTGTGGTACAGTTATTCGTCCAAATAAAGCGCTTGAAACCGTACGGATCTCGTTTTTCCTCAAAACCTCAGTATATGTAGCGAGTTTCAATGTACCTAATATAATTTTGTGTTTATTATTTTCTATACATTTGATGCCAATATCATTGAATAGCCTTGGTGTAATACGCTGTCGTGGTAGCATCGTCGTGCTCACTCGTATTATCTTTTCGGACGTTTGGGCCAAAAGGGATTTTAACTTGATGAGGCCTTTAGCCGTGTTGTTCCGGGGACGCAGGAAATGACAACCATTCAAGCGGTTGTATCTGTTTCCCATTTTCCGAACTTTTGACTAATAACGGTTATTTATATTCTATCATTCAGACCGATGCACGGTGATAAATTTAATATAGTTGACAAATAGGCTTGACTTAATGGAAGTAAACGAACAACTTCCAAGTGAGCAGCAACAGCTGGCATGGAGTCAAGAAATTCCTCATTATGGGGACAAACTTCTCAAACGTTTGGAAGAATTTCGAAAATCTACGATATTGTATGATGTACGTATACAAGCCGATGGTGGTGAATTTAACGCCCATAAAGTAATTTTAGCTGCTTGTGGAGGGATATTCAGGTCAGTTTTGGTTGTTAACTGCTCTTCTAATTATAGTCATTCAACTAATTTATAGGTGGTCTAGGGAAACGCATTACTTTACAATGGGCGGTAGCCTGTTATTAACACGTGAACTAACACTGCAAGTTTGCATTCCGCATGTTTCCATTTCCGCATAGCTCATGACGTGTTTGGAATTTCTAATACAGCAATAGTGCGAAATATGTTAGGCATGGAACAGTGACTGCGACGGCCACGGGCATTGCGTATAACTGGTTTACAAGTCTTTTTGGCGAACAAAATGCAAATCCACAATTTCAATGAAGCGTATGCATGTTTCTTCGATTCGAATAAAACAATAAATCAGGATTTGCAAAATTAGTTGAATTCTCAGTCGGAAAAATATTACTTAAACACGTTTTGTTGAGTGTGTGTCACTGATAGACCGCGTCAAAAAGGCACTGCCCATATATCGCCATAGTTGATAGAATAAAATTTCTAACAGATTTGGGATGGACTATACGTACAAACCTTTTTGCGTTTAGGCAAGAATGGGCGACCCATACCATGTATCAATAGTGGAGTGCTTTATTGAGTTTGCAAAAATGGAATGAATATTTGAAGTCTATCATAAACTTATTTCAAATAGGCCTAATATACTTGCTATTAAAATAAATTTGTGGGATTTTGGCAATTGTTATTAAGGTGCCGAAAACTTTGTCATTGATGTTCACCTTTTTGATTTCTAGAACATGTTTCATCGACGAAAAAAAGAAAATGATTTCCAGTTCCACAGATTTGAAGCTCAATTGTCCAGCGCAAGGATTGAAACCGATAATCAAATTTGCTTACACGGGAGCATTGATTGTAACAAAAAGAAATGCTATCGCAACAATGATGGCTGCAGAGGTCACCCAGATGAAAGAGGTGAGATGACATCCCGTTTGTTGCAGCCAATAATATAAAAATGCGCATGGTTGAACCATCCCGATAAAGATCAGAGTTATAAAGAATAGCTCATGTATCC
Source organism: Styela plicata (assembly GCA_963675895.2). Lineage (NCBI taxonomy): Eukaryota > Metazoa > Chordata > Ascidiacea > Stolidobranchia > Styelidae > Styela > Styela plicata. The sequence continues at coordinate 1,445,026 of OZ023139.1, forward strand.
TTCTCTGCTTATACGCTTACTAAGTTCTTTTTCTGATTGTTGATGGTAGTAGAGCATAAATGGGCAGCCCTTTTGTCAGTATATATTTCATGTTTGCGTTTAAACAACCGAAATATTTTCAAACTAGAACAATAGCGTAACAGTAGAACACCAAATACAAAGTTATGGTTTAGGAGAAGGACCGGTCCCATATATTGGATTCGTGATTTGCGAGATCTTGAATTATTCAACTTTTAAATTTTCTGGGAGGCTTCGTTGTTTATTATAAAAGTATGATTCGATTAGAGTCTATGAACTGAACTTGTAACAGAGATAATGTTGCTAAACAAAAATTACAGCGAATGCTTACGATTCGGATAAAATATGTTTATATAGAAATACTGACGTAGTTTTTCGAAATTTTCAAAACTTTGCTCCTGTTCTTGTCGTGTTCCTGCCTGGTAAAGAAATCATAAATTTGTATGTCAGCCAATGGTGGATCGTGACGCTTAGAGGAAATCCGTCTATGTTTATTGAAATATTATTTCGATCGGGTGTGCATACCTGACAGATTGATTATATTGTTAGTGTCTTCTTTAATATGAGTAAACATCGTCTCAATCGCGAGAAGAGTATTTGTCACTCAATTTTGTCACAGGTTCAAGAAATCTGCGCAGATATTGCGTTGAAAGAGTTTGGTTGGATTATATCATTTCAAGGTAACAAGGATGTGACTGTTATTGAAAGAATTCAGAAGGTATTATCAGCTCATGCTTCCTGTTTCTACCATTCCAATGACGATGATTCAGAATACAGTGTCACCGAAGGATTACCGTTTTTGGAAGATGTCCGAAGCGATTTCCCCGACTTTTTGGGGGTATATCAAAAGCTCGCTATGTGCCTGACTCGAGCTGAAAATTTGATGATCAATTCCAAATCTAAAACGGGAAATGACGAGTCTGATAAATCCAACAATAATGTCGATGGAATGTCGTCTGGATTAGAATCCAAAAAATCATCAGAGAGCGAATCAACAACTGAAGTAGTGCAGAATGGAACTCAAGTCATTGCGAAATCTGAAACTGTACAACCGCTTACGACTGTAAAAGAAAATCCATCACCACCGGCCACACCAAAATCGGTTGAAAATATAAAAATGAAAAACACACCAGCTTCACCACCTTCTAGAAAGCCTCGAACATCTGTTAAAACGAAGGCCGCTCCTCCTCCGCCTCCTTCTCCCAAGCAAAGAGAGGTTGCTCCAAAATCTCCTGCATCTCAACCACCTGCTCGTCCACACAAACTGCCGACAAAAGTCCCACCACCGAGACCAAAACCACCATCCGTGAAAAAAATATCGGTATGTTGAACAACATTATTCTTTTCTTTTTCCACAAAATGAAAAAAAACTTTATAAAAAAGCTTTATGAAAAGGAAATCACAAATCCATTTAGACATAGACATATATTTTGATATCTATGTCCCAATGGATTTGTCATTTCCAGTTTCACCCAGTAAATGTAACCAACAGTCTAACGTTGTCGAATTTTGTTCTACTCTGCGACGCAGGAGCCATGTTCTGATGGCTACCTTCAAAAGTAAATATTTCGCAATTTGAAAATTCTTTGTGGGTAGCGCTAGCCGGTAGCGACCAAAATATAATTAAAAAAACATCAACAGTGGATGGCTTCAAAGGTATTTTGCTCATCGGAAAACTGTCATGAACATTTCAGACACCCGAAGAAAAAAGATTCTGTTACGATGCCAATATAGGAAAAAAGCAGGTCCTTTTATTTTTTCAATACGCTACTGATCTAGGGTGCGACTCTCGGTAATTCGGTTTATGTTTGAAAATAGGTCGGAAGCGTGTGTCTTTTTCGTGTGTCTTTTTCACTAATCCTTTTCCGTCATTAGGCGACCTCAACATCTGTCGCCGGCGAGAAAAATAGAGCGAAACCGACATTAGAATTCCCCTCCATTTTTTTTATCCATTCAAACACTGAAGGTTTATAGACAATTACTGCATTTGTATCTGTTCACACCTTCTTTCAATCCGATCAATCTTAGACTAGGTGCGACTGGTTTTGCCAGCGACATTGTAATGAGGAGGATATTATAATAATGCCGGGTTTCATTCAAGCGCTTAGATGAATTGTTAATTACATTTCAGGCTGAAGAAGAAATCAATGAGACAGAGGTCGATTACGACGACAGCTTGAATCCGTTCGCGTAAAGTTTGCTGGATCGATCTCAATAACATGCAGGTCGTGTTATATATTACTGTGCAGATCATTTCAATATTAAAACTACAGTCACTGACCCTAATATACAATACTATGTACTTGTTCTCTTCGCGTGTGCAGCTGGGCTGTTACAGTTGCGGATGGAAAAGAAATTCAATATTATTTCGACAATTTATTTTGAAAAGTTATGGGTTGGACTACTTCCAGAGCTTGATTTTCGCTTTTAAACTTGCTGATGAAGGCACTAACAAATAGATTGGCCTTATGATTATATGAATCCCTTGAGAATAATTGTGTGTAGTGGATTATCGGACTATTACCGTTACTGCTTCATATTTTCATTACCGAAGTTGATATATGTTTGCGTGGCCTATCTGAGGGAAAAAATACAAAATGTAAATGCAAAATGTAAGAAAGTATGGCGATAATTTGCTGACAATTTCATTGCTCTATTGCATCATATGGATATTTTCTGCACTTGTATTAAATAGTCTTAAATTTATATTCCATTTATATTTATCTTGACCAGCCAAATTCTTGCGAAATTTTCAATTTGCCGATAATGATTAGCAAAATGCACTTCGTTGAAGTAATCAAGACGGACCATACTTGATGGGGTCTAGTTGCTTCAAATTTTCTTCTCGTTTAGTTACTCGTACTCGTGCGTTTTCGTACGACGCCTTGTAAGTAAGGGGGTTTTTGAGATACATTCTGAAAGTTTTGTTTAAACTGCCCCTAAATTCTGTTTTAAATTAAGAGACTCTCTGAATATCAATTGGGGCGAGGAACTAACCCTGTATCTTCCCTGCCCGATCACCAAGCTTCGTTTAATTTAACATTGTTTGGCATTAGTCGAGGCTTATACAAAATGACAGTCAAATCAATATTTTTAAGGATTGGGTTTCTGAGTATTATTATTTTTTTTATTAAAATAAAAATATAAATTATAGTGCATGCAAGTAACTTAGGATTATGTTTTCTAATAGAAAAATATTTGTTGCATTGGTTATACATTGTTAATTGCACATAATTGTAAAATTGTCCATATTTGCCCATACCCACAGCTCTGCTTACCCGTCTGCTTGTGCCTGGGTAGTATCAAAAATGTAGAGAGGTTTTGCGAATTATGGTTCGACAACATAAGACTCTGAAGCAGCCATTCATCTCCAAACAGCGTCTGTATTAAGAGTCAGAGATTGACAAAAGACGAGCGTTGTGGACCGCGGCGTATTCTGAACCCCAAGATTGAGAAGATGGCTAAGGTAGAATTTTGGAGATCAAATTTTGATGCGATAATTGGAATTCCAAATTGCGATGGCGAAACATTGTAATAAATTGCGTAAAACTGCCTTCCTTCCATCGAAAATTTAAGGTAAAAAAAATAAAAAATACAATGCTTGATGGGGCGCACGTAGATCATTCACAAGTTGTTTTCAGGAAGACTCATGAATAATGGAAAGCATCGATTAATGATCGATGCGTGGGCAATGTTAGCGTTTCAATGTTGTTTCCGCACTGCAATCGGAATAATAAACAGAAAATATCCCAAACGGAACTGAACCGCCACGGTGAAGTGCCATGAGTGAGCCCTGTGCGATGGTAAAACCATCTACCACTTCATTACTTTCTTTAGTCGCCTCTTACGACACGTAAGAAATCCGTTAGGACGATTCCAAAGACCGTATCTAGAGGCTCTAGCTCAAATTGCGAGATCCAGTTGAGTAAACGAATCATGTATGGCAATCCAGAATGGCGGCGCTGGAATGTCTCAAATATGGAGAGAGTAAAAACTATAAATATCCGTATCATCTTTGTTGTTTTGCTCATTTACGATATAAATCCAAGAAACTTGGGATCGTATCCACCATACCTCGCTTCCGGTCCCATCGCCAGTGATTCAACATATACATAAAAGCATGAATGCATATAATTTAAGCGAGTCTTGATTTTGTATTGTTTCTACGACTTTCTCCAAGTTATGAGCAATCTTTCACAGTGCGAGGCTGAAGTCGGTTTTGATGTATCATATTTTGTCTGTGTTTGGTCTCAGTTGCAACAAAGAGTAGATCGCACCTGGAGTGTTCATTCAAAATTGAAATAAAGATCGCTGAAAGTCGGAGCCGCCAAACCGATATAAACAATAGAGTACGGTATCAAGTTATCAAACGGCTTTACGAATTGCTGCGATTGGCAACCTCGCGACCCAAGGGGTGAGAAGAATTATTTTTTGCAAGGATTTTTAATGTGGAGGAAACTAAAAAAAGTATCTATTTATCGTAGCGTGTGGGATCATTTCTTGTGTTCCCGCTGTTTATCCCACTCGAGCTTTTTTCCTTGAAAATTTGTCTGCTAAACTCTAGCCTATCTGGTTATTGACCATATGAAACCTTGATTGTTGACTCGATGACCTTCTAGTGTCTTTCACAACCGCCGTCCATCTGATTAAATCGGTGATTTAATTTCGTATAGTAACAGTCTTTCGTTCACTGTACATAATCGCAAACGCATTGTAATGAAAAACTTTTCATTTGGACGACGAAATAAAAGATCTGTATGTGAGCTAAGTAATCTTTGCGACTCGCAGCCACCGCTCTGTATTTTCTATATCTCCTACGCTGATTTAAGTTGATTGAGATTGCGCTGCGGCGCAATGCGCTTACCACCAAGGCTGGTAGTGCGGAACGGTGCGATTGAGTTTTCCGGTACGATAGTACGGTACGAAGATCAATATTTATTTCGTACCATACCGTTCTCTTTATCGTACCTACGCATTTCATCATATTGAATTTAAAAAAAAAATCATTTAACATTTATTCTGTTTCATAACGGGGCGCAGATAAAATAAATTGTGTCTATCAAGGAGTTTCTTAAACTGAAGTGCAATTTTGAAATTATTCAAAGCACCGCAGGTAAGGCAATAAAATATGCAACTGATTCATCTGAGCTGATTAAAGAAGCTATGTCGTATATCGTTTTCACTGTCATGCATTTTATACCAGATAACACAAAACTGTACCACTTTGATCTAAAATACTGGTGATGTTTCCTGCGGGTCTAAACTATATCTATGGGTGCCTGATTTTACAGATAAGACTGTTTTGGACATTGGTAGTTGGTACGGTTCGAAACTGCTGCTTAGCGAATCGTACCTGTTTTTGTACTGGTACGAAATTTAGTACGGCAAATGAAATTAATCGAACTTATTTTCGTACTGATATGAAAAAAATGACTTCGTACAGTACGGAGAATTTTCAAAAGGTACGGTACGAAATTATTTTGCTGGTTTAAAGTACGATAAAAATTTCATAGTGTACTATAAGCCTTGCGCAATACTGAACTTGACGAGATATTTCGTCACTGCTTTTACTTTCTCCGACACGCCCCTTAGCAGCAGATCCAGATTTTTCCGGTGGGGATATAATTGAGCTTGTCAATTCTGCGATGTCCTAACGGAAGCAGCATGCGCAAAATTTCCAAACAAAACATGCCTATTCGGCATATTTTTCTGGTGGGGGTATAACTTTAACTTATATCGCATATTTTGCGATGTCGTAACGGAAGCAGCAATTGAGAATTTTAGTACTTTGGTGTTTTGAAGGCCGGTGGAGATGCATCCCCCTCTCGTAACATTACGTAGTCGCGAACTACTGCTCTTAACTTCGCAGAAATGAAAAAATATCTAGACAAGGTTTTTCACAAACATAAGCCTCCCAATCACCGGTCTGTATTTTCTAGGCGAAACTGGTTTGAATTGTTTCCAATCCACTGTAAATAGATTTCTTTGCGACCTGAGCATAACACAGAATAATTTTCGTTCTTTATTGCACAAACATCCACCATAGAGTATTTACTGAAAGAGCACAAAATAGTAACGCAAGGGACGAATATGCACGATGTATATATATATATATATATATACATATGTAAAAAACATATTCTGAAAAACGACCGTCTAAAATTACCGAACGAGCCAACTTCACTGTTAAATGAAATAGACAAATAACCACTGGCAGTAAATGCGCCAAAGATTTCTTCGTTTTTTAACCGCACATCAGACTGTGCTTGCTAGAAATATCCAGCAGAAAAGTGTCTGAAAAACGGTGTGCCTCAAACTTGAGTAAATAACTCGAAGTCTTTACGCTGTCAATTTTACAACAATGGATAACCACAAGTGTAACTAATAGGGACAATTAGAATAAAATTAAAAAATTCTAAAACTTTGAATCCGTTTTATAGTCATGAACCACTTATTTTGAATAAAAGTTTTAGGGCAAAGATGACATTTGTTCCACGCTATTAGCATTCAGTGTATTTATTATCTTTTGCATAACATGAAGAACAAAAAGTGTTTACTGACGATGTTTGCTTGTTTGTAAAAATATGAATATTCCACTACAACTTGATTTTCAATGTTCAATCTTTACAAGAGGTTCAAATTAGAATATTCAAAATGAATCTAGAACACCAAAGTGAACAACTTTGGATATTATATCTTTGTACAGCACAGGAAATAATTACAATAACAAATATTAATAATAGAAGGACACATGATAAATATATTTTCTTGATTTGACACATTCTATGACTGTCTCGATCATGGATAATATCTTCTACCTGATCCAGTTCAAGCATATCTAATTACGAGGTTTGATTCATCCGATGGCAAATGTTTTTATTAGGGATGAGCCTCAGATGGATTTTGTCATCAAGGCATAATCCATCTGTGGCAAATACTCGAACTTTCTGACTGTGGTTACAATGCTCATACATATATGAACTACCAAATCGGAATATAACTGTCGATTTTTGCTCGGTGTCGCTGTGCTATGCACTCCGCAATCCAGATGATATTTCTGCATTCTTGTTCCTTCAACTTAACGTAGGAATAAAACACTCCGAACTGGAACTGCTGCAAGAAGCTATTCACATTGAGCGAAACCTGAAAGTGTAAATATTCAAACTAAAAATGTGCATATTTCTTTGCACAACAACGATTCATCTTTTGTTGATGCAGAATAGAATTTTTTTGGTCAGAAAATCGCCACTGGATACTGTAATACACAAGATTTATTAATTTCTCAATATTATTAGGAATAACTTCTTACATGAAGCATCCAAAAGATGTACAACATAATAGGGATATGAACAATTTAAAAAGGTTGAAATGCAAGATTTCATGAGTTAAGCTAGGCAATCACTGTTTTAGCATTATATCCACAATTGGCAGAGCGGTACAGTTTGGTGTGAATTTGCTATTAAGTATGGTAAGGTATAATTGGCAAGCTACAGCATGTTAACAAATTGGTATTTATTTTGGGTACTGGGCCCTTATCTGAACATCACTTCAACAGGAAAGCAAGCAATCTTTTAGTGAAAGACCCACTTCAATAATTTTGTAATGATAAAATAAAATTATGCTCAAATGGTGCATGTTTTTGGATGTATTTCTTTAAAACTTCAAAGCTCTGATATATCTTTTCTGCTCAAATATTTGAAACCGGTCATCACTGCATATTTCTACTCATTTCTTTTCTGTCTGTTCTCCTTGCACACTATTACACTAGTTTATTGCCTTACGAGTTTCTTTGCTTTGTGCAAAGAGCATCATCTGCTGACTTCAATTGTCGATTTTTGGTATGAAACAAAGTTAGAACTGTACCGGTACCGCAAATAAGATTAAGACTGTATATAATTATGGTGAGGAATTTTTTTACTACATCCTTGATCCTAATCAACATACCTCATGTTCGAAAAATTTATCTTCAAGAGTTTTATCTCCTGGGTTGTTGCCAGTTCCATCAAACAGAGGTCGATATTCCTGTAAAAATATCAAGGAACAAAATATAATTACAATTCTGGAGCATATTATGTGTCCAATACCAAGTCAAAAATGAGAATGAAACAACATTTAGTGACTACCTCCATCTTATTCAAATATATAACCTACTAACAAATTACAAACAACAATTCAATTCGCAATGACTAAACTTATAGTTTACAATAGAGTCTGGCATTTTAAAGCTTGAGTGAGTATACACTACCATTGTTCTCTATAAAATAATGAGAAATAAAAAAATAGGTTATATGTCATTCTAACTTCAAAACACTCAATTGGGATTGTTATTTGAAGAGCAACATGACCAAGGAGACACAGTCCATCTGTGGTTCATGCTCAACAAAATAAAATTTTTGATTAGGTTAGTAGTTGGCCCGAAGAACAAATGAGCAGAGGAAGTCACCAGTAAAATCTGATTAGTAATGGAAAATAATAGTTGCTGACAGAGTTTCATTCATAATAGCTACACATTTGGATTAAATTTATTGTGTAAATTAGAACTCACCGCATAATATTCAGCAATTGCTTTGACTGCTTCATACTCATCAGCTTGACTGAGAGCTGCAAGCCCGTATGGATGAAGTTTTCCGCATTTAGGATACAACTTGGCTCGATCTTCTTTTGTTAATTCCGTACCGAATGAATTGATTGTGATGATGAAGGATCTTCTGTCTGCTTCAAACTATATGAAAAATACTTTCAATGTTGAGCTACTCAAATTTTCAGCTACTCAAACAAAAAAACATCCCCAGAAAATAAAAACCATAGGAAGAAATTTAGTAACGAGGCCATATTCCAAGACCAATCAACAATTTACAGGAAGAGTATACCTTTTTAGAATGTTCAATTGTGATTGTACGGAAGGCATCAAAATCATTAACATTTTGATTTATTTGAAGGTAAAGGAATGGAAGTTTTGAACACTCCTAAGATCAACAAGATTTTTCCATCCTCCTTTCAATATTATTATTTACAAGCTTTGGTAAGGTAAACTGTAAATTTTTGTGGTTTGGAAAAATAAATATATTTGTCACCACATCACAACAATGCAGAAACTTATTATATGAGTTGAAATTTCTTCGGATGCGCAAGTAGCTGACATTCTGCCAGTCTGTTTTGTGACTAGAGTCACGACTATATGATAGAAATACCACAAGCTTTGCTAAAATTTCAAAAATTCAAGGAAGTCTGGAACAAATATGCAGTTCAGTTCAAATTCTCCTACTTATCCTTATGAATTAACAACACTCACAGCAAGTATTTCACACATAACTTCTGCCGTAGCTCCTCCAGTATTTTTACAAAAATTGTAAAAAGATTCAATGTATGCCTTGTAAAGTGTGTTTCGAATAATTTCAATGTTCAATTCGTCAAGATCTCGCTCTGAGATACATTCTTGGAAAAACGGTGCTGGATAAAAAAAAAATCAATACATGAAAATACACACAAATACCATCACCAGCCTTGTTGTACACCTAACATTGCACATACCGATGAGATTAATTGCCAGAAGTAAATAAATTTTTATAATAAATACTTCTTGTACTTTAAATGAATTTAATTAGATAGTTTTATTTAAAGTTGACTGGCATTGTCTCAATAACTGGCGTAAATCACCTTCCTTTTAAACATCCTGTCCATATCAGCATATGGGCTTCAAAAATATATTGATAGGTTAATAGATTTACAATATTTGCAGATCAATAATTGAAAATTTACATAAAAATATATGACATTTCTGCGAACATTTTAGTTTTATAATGCTTTCAGTTACAAATTAGTTACAAATTAAGTTACAAATTAATCTGAAAGAAATTGTTTTCTTGTGCATTCCTATTTAGTACATGAGTATTAATTTAAATACAAGTTACTGACATTCACATAGAACTTTATTGATATGATCTAAGCAAATGCTTACCAAGAGGGGTATCAACCAAAATAGCATTGAATAATTCAGCCGGAGTGCTTGCAATAGTAACAGTTTCCATTTGATCAAATATTCCAAGTGGATGACACTTTGAAACAAGTTCAGAAAGTTGTCGTTGATGAAGTGTTCCAGTAATCAAAAGGATAATGTTATCAATCATATAACTGTACCTGGTATATGAAAATATATTTAAAAGATATAATACCAAAGGTGTTTCCAAAAATACATATACATTTTTTTCTTAAAAATGTCTGTTTGATGTGTATGGCAAACAGTATTGTATAAAAAAAAAACTTCAAAACTAAACAGAGAATATTGGAATCATGCCCATCATTCAACCATTGTAATAAACTGTTGCCAATGATACCTATTCATTTGTATCTTGTATGTAGGTTTGGTTGGCATAGGGCATTGCTCTATGCTCAGGATTAATATTGTAACATGACTCACTTTGTTTAATTTCTACAGATGTTATAATAGTTTTATGAGTTTGAGAAATTTCTCATCTTTTTCTGAGAAAAAATTTCGTTTAACTGTCAAAGTATTAAAATCCGGTCATTAGACAAAAATCAAGTCCCTAGAGTAGTTCATATTTTATGGCAAATTTACAGTATTGATCGAACAAAGATGATGTAGTCAGGCTTAAAAGAAAGTTAATTTCTCTACTAACACAAAAAAATGCTTCTAGAGAAAGAAGTAAAATATATAAGACTATTTTAAAGCGGTGTTGCTTATTCAAAACCTTTTTAGTAGAAATAATGAAGTAATACAAACATCAAATCAACATACGTTATATAATCAAGGAATGTTGCTAGTGGTTCATATGCATGATTTCGAATATATGTGAACTCCAACACCAATTTATCTCTCAATCTGTCATCAATTACAGATACTGTAAGAGGTGATGGTTCATTAGCCAAAAAATTTCCATAATCAGTTCCTTGAAGATGAAGTTTGAGATCTAAAAATATGAATTGCATGATGTTGTAAAGAATAGCCAGATTTAAAATTTTTTGTTATCATATAGCGCCATATGGTACTTCGAAAGTGTATCGAACGTTAGATGTCATCAATCGTCTAACTGAACCTGAAAGATATTTTACAAAATATTTATCTAAAATATTTTGACTACAAGTATCACTTGATGATAACAATATTGCCTTGTCTTGTAACAAAAAGCCTTAATATATATTGTTCCACTGAAGTATTTTAATTAACAGTAATATGATGTGAATTTAATGTACAAATACTTAAATTATCTTTCATTCACAATATTGCTAAGGGTGAAAAGATTTATTGCTCAAAGAACCAGGGTAGTGACGCATGACCGTGTAAACAGATTCTGAATCTAACTTCCTATTTTTGATTTATCCAACCTCTCGACGCTACTATATTTAAATAAACTCTAGGTAAATTTACATCCTATTTTTACCCAAATAAACAACAATGAATATAGAGAAAAGTAAGTTTTGCAAGTCAATGTCTTGAACATCTTACAGACTCTTGAAGACTTCAGAAAAACTCGAAAATTGAAAAGTAAAAAAGCAACCATGTTATCTAATCTTAAATACAATAAATTATTTACTTTTTTACACAAGATTCTTATTAAAACAATACTTCATTAAAAACTCATCAAAACCTCCTGGAGCTTGTTGAATCATTTATCATATTTTTTTGCTTTAGAATAGTACGATAGCAAATTAATGTTATAAAACCCATTTCAAATATTTTTAAATGTGGGGTAACATTTCAACCATTGAATTATTTGGTGATGGGTAGGCTGAATCTGAGAACAGACGAAAAGATGTACCGGTAGTCCAGAGAAAACAAAATCATAGTATTTTTTCATAGCCACATTTTGGAGTGAATCCCCCTAACCAAGGCGCAGTGCCAGCCGTCATTTATAGACCTACAGGGTCAGAGGTGAAATTAAGTTAGGTACCGGTACCTTCTAATGTTTCACATTGAGTGAGTTGGCGATAATCCTCTTCTTTCAAAACACCATCCTTGAAACCGCGGACCAGTCCTTCCAAAAATCCAGAATCGACATTGAAAAATATTTCCGAAAGACCAAGAGCGGCCATTATGTCTTAGCTTTGCCTTCTTTAAGTAACCAACTTTACCAGGTTACGGGCTCCAAATCAGATTTATATTTTACGAACGGCCTCACTTCAAATGACAAGACACCAATGCAAAGCAACCAAATCAATAAACAAACGACGGAAAAGCTGCTGAAATCACATGATATCACGTGATTCAGGATCAGTACATAGCCCAATGTCCGGAGATTCGGACTTACCACTTTCGGGCCATATTTTTTCAATTTTTTAAATAATTTTTAAAAAGAACTTATAAATTTTATTATTTTCATATTTTTAATGTTCATTTTACTGCTTTTTAACCTAAAAATGTTTTTAAAATATTTAAATCTGGCAACGTCAAATGCTTCACGTCCCTAAAAGATTTGTGTTGTTGCTGTGGAAACGCTACAGCTGATCAAATGCACCTTCCCCCAAAGAAAGCCGACTTTTAAGAACTGTTACCAGTTCTATAGGCGGATATAGATCGTCTTCATCCCTGACCTGCTTATCATCAAGTTAGTTAATGTAAATCAAGGATGCTTCGGCAAACAAAATGGCAATTGGAAGCGTCAGATGCTGTTAGTTGGCATCAAGATGAAGCTTTGAATGCAACTATATTTCTACTAAGAGACATGGGACCAACCAGTTTTTTGTTAAAAGAGGAGGGCGAAGATAAGAAAGTGAAGGTACCGTACGGTAACTTGGATGGAGAATACAGCTTAACGATATGGCGAACCACGACCTCTCGTGCAGATACCAGTTCTGAATTGGGATGAAGGTTTTTATTTTGGATTTTCGTATTTCTATCGAATTTCTCATTTTCCTGCTCATGCACCTGGTTGGTGGAGGAAACCATGAGCAGTGCTTACGTGAACCCTTTTATTCTTTATAGGGTGACAGGTAAATGACAGACCTGTTTTCCTTTTATGACATTTCCTCCAGATGAGCGAAAAAGCTTCAAAGCAATAAACATTGCCACTGTAGAGTAGTATCAATGATTTTAAATCTTATTGTACATTTCTATGGCTACCAAACAAGGACAGATATGTGAAAAGGGGAGATTTTAATCATATGCAAAATGATTAAATTATGAAATATTAACTTATCTTTTTTCCTAATTTTTCTTCAAATGGGAATATTTTTCTGTGGGTGTCTGAACAACAAATCATATTATCCAAGAAAGAATAGTTTCACACAGAGATACATTTTAAAAAGTCAACCCTTAAAAACAAATAGTTCGGAATTGTTAAGCTAAATCTTCAACTTCGATTCAGAACTGGTGCCTGCAGTCTACGGGAGGTCGTGATTTGTCATGATTAAGTCGTGTTCTTGGCTTTCCTCTCCAGTAGGATAAAAATCAATAAAATATACTAATTTATTATTTTTAACCTTTTTTATCTGTTTAGGCAAGGTTGGCAGGTTAGATGCAGCGCTCAAAAAGAACAAACTTACAACCGCTCATATGTACCCTATAGGATCTGCTTAGTGCAGTTGCCAGCACTACATCTTGCTGTAACGTTAGCTCATTGTCATTCAAGTGGCTGCTCTTAGTTAACTTTTCAAGAAGCTGCTTTCGGCCTTGCTTACAGTGACATTCAATAAAAAATGAACACTAATCGAAAGCTTTTATTACGGACTTAAACCGCTATACAGTATAGTAGAAGGCAAGGACGGCTGTATTGAAGAATGGAATATCATTTTCATTAACTTTGAGATGGGAAGAAATGAAGAACTATAACACAATTTTTAATTGGGAAATTACAAACTTGTGTAGACAGAGATTTGTATTTGATTTTCCAATGCCTAATATTTTTTTACTGTAACTATATAGGTCAACATAGGTGATCCTCACACATGCACATGTGATGTTTATAAGAGAGAGAAGAATCCCTGCAAACATATCTGCTGGTTGATATTGAAGAAATTCAAGTGGCCGAGAACTAATGAATGTTAGTTGTCATATTCTCATAATGTTTCTCCTAATGTTTAACATTGTTTTTGTAATGTAATTTGATGCTATATTTTAGTGGTTTTCATCTCACATAAAATACACATGTCCACCTAAGAGGTCAACATTCACTATATGGTAATATGGTCGTCATAAAAGTCTTATTCTCGGTTTTCCTCTCTCGCAGGATGAAAATAAAATCTCATCCTAACAAATATCAGAGGTGCATTGCTTGTCACAAGCTCAATCAAGGAAGTGCATAAATTAGTACAAAATTTGAGATCGAATTCAATAGATCTCGAGTTGGTGTCTGTTTAGGGAATGTTTTATATTAAAATTAACATTATGATGGTTATTTTTTGAGAAGCTGGTGTTGAATAATTGATGGGAATTTATGTTACCAGTGACATATCAACATGGGCTGGTAGAGCGTGAAATCAACCAACTTCTTCAAGGGCCGAAGAGAATAAAGAAACTTCGACCTAAAGAAGTTAAACATGATGGTAAGTAGGACTGAGCTTAAAAATATGTGCTGTTCCTAACTACCATATTTAAATCGACCTCCTTACAACGAATTAATATTCCGATTTCTCTTGAGAGCCCGAGTACCATTATAAATCGTGAAAAGAAAATTTACAGAGAACTGTTGTTGTACTGTTACATAATTCCTGCATATTTTCTATCTTTTTCAAAAAACTATTACATGCTGTAAAAATCTACATATCTACACATTTGCTGAATAATGACCCTCTTGAAGTACTTTCAATCACAGGAGAGAGAGAAATATATTTAAATCGATTAGGCAATTGACTTGCGGACTTGACAAACACCTGTCTAAATTTAAATTTTGGCTAAAATGAGACGGAAGTGTAGCTCAGGAATCGCATGCTCGTTGACTTGACTTTGATTAGAAACATGGAATATTATAATTCATTTTCCGACTGTAACTGAATAACTCATTTTTAAGAAACGTCAAAAGTAACAGGTACGACAAATCAGCGTGAAATTTCAAAGTCTGATGTTTGTCCCATTTGTCAAGAAGAATTATTAGACAATCATCTTCCTGTGACGTACTGTAGGTAAGAGATTGATCTCAATATTTATTGTGTTATCAAGGGTGACAGACCAGTTTTAGTTTTCGATTGTCCTTTTTTTTTTCTTCGGATGGAAAACATAGCTTCACAACCATCAACACTGCTATTTTCTATGATTTGCTGCAACCAGACTCTCGCTTGCAGACCAGACTTTGCTAAATTTTCTTGTGATGATAACCATTTTCTTTCTATGAGTAGCTGGCATTCAGCCAGTCTGGTGTTTTGGTTTTTATATATGTCTCTGAGAATAGGTATTGTGTCAACAAATAACCTTAGATAGATCTTCAAAATTTTTACTTGTTAGGAATTTTCATTCACTCTAATCGAACTATTTAAAACATGTTTAGATATGGATGTGGAAACAGTGTTCACATAAAATGTATGAAGATCTGGGCAGAACACCAATGTCAATCATCTAAAGATGATGACATAAAATGTCCAATATGTAGAGAAGTTTTTGGAAACTTTTATAAATTACTAGAAGAATTGCGGAATGCATCGGGTGACGATGGTGAAGCATACAGACTTGATGTTCATTTTTCCACATCTTGTAATGTTTGTAAAATGTGCCCGATAAAAGTAAGTTAATTGGGAAAAGATTTCAAACTCTCATTGCTGGGGGATTTTCATAGTCATGAAATAGTTATTAATGCATCACACTGCAGAGGCCAGGGCAATTGAGTGAAAATATGATTCACATCCAATGAAGCTGTACTGGCATAGTCCCCTAAGAATTAATATTTGTGTCACTTTTAAATACCAGCAGGCTGCAATTATATTTTATGAGAGAGTAGATTATGAATCACACTGTACAATTATTTATTCAATTCTATCATCTGTGTTTAATAGCTCAGTACTTCAGCTTCAGATAAAGGATGAAAAAGTTGTATTTAGATCATAGCGTCTGTTGAATATAAACCTTCTGTTAGGTTCCACCGAATATTGCAACGTTCAAAGAGTACCAATTTTTATCTCATTACCTAGTGTTTAATTCAAGACTATTTCATACCACCAGGGTAAATGTTACAAGTGCACGACATGTTCATCGTTTCATCTGTGTAATACATGTTTTCATGGGAACAATCACAGGCAACATTCATTCGAATTTCGCGTTAAAAGAACAAATCGATGGCGACCTGCTAAATCACGTCTTCAGTCTGATCATGAATTGGCAATCATGAATGTTTTATCAACCCGTGATATCACAGAAGATGATTATGATTTATTATTACAACTTGACAGGTTTGAAAAGTTATTTTTCCTGTAAGATTCAAGATTTATGGTGCCTCGATACTCCACGACAAACCAATGTGAAAATTTATTTTATCTGGCGTATGCGTCATTCGTAACCCTTGAATTCTTCCAACATAACAGAATATGTTTTGTCGAATTATTGTGACTAGACATTTTGAAGTTTTGGGTGTTTTCAGAATTTACACAATGCAAAAGTATTTACAAAATTAAATTTGCATCCCTATTGCCAGTAAAAATTAATATCTGTTGAATTTGAGAAAATGGATAAATGCTTTCGATCTAATTCAAAAAATACCTTTCACTATATTTTATCTTTATTTATATTCACAGCTCAGGTGGTGATTCTGCATCAGTAGACTTGTGCGGGTTACCAGAACATGTTATTAATACTCTTCCAATGATGAAAGTACGACCTGGTGCAAAGCTTCTTGCACCCGGTAAACAATGTCGGGTGTGTTTGAGATCGTATGAAGTGGGAGAATATGTGAGAAAATTACCAGACTGTAAACACATTTTTCACAGGGAATGTATTGATAACTGGCTCTCTGAAGATCACAGGTAAGTTTAATACATTGTTTTAAGCGTTCAAATATCTCAAAACGCAAATATTCTAGCATTCAATCTTGTGAAACTTCATGTGACTGAGGGTAAAAGTAGTTTTACGTTGATTATTTTACAACATTTATAAGGATTTCAGTGCAATATATTCAGTAATTTTTAGAGGATTTAATAAAAAAAAGGGTCTCAATTTGTCTATTTCACATTCATATCAGCATAAACTAAAAGTTTTTATTATAGAACTGTACAATTTCAAAATAGCAAATCAGTGGTTAGTTACAATCTATTCTAGAAGTTAGGTCACTTAGTAGAAAATGCAATGTAACTTTTTCGGATCAATTCTTTTTCTTCAAAATTTGCAGAAGGTGTCCAATTGATCAAAAACTAGTCACAGGATTACATCATAGACAAAGAAGTGCGACATCATCTGGCAGAGGAAGAATTCAACAGCAAGAAATAGAAACAAATGATATTACCTCCGAATTAATGATACCAGGAATTGGAATTGCAAAATTGCAAAGCACAGGGGTGATTTATATTTGTCAACCTAGACAGTTCATTTATTAAATATCATTGATTGAAAAGAAGTTAGTGCGGAGGCAAATTTTGAATCGTAGCCTTGACAGGGTGGTAACACATTTTTCCAAGTTTTGATAGCACTGTTGCTATGTCAATTTCTTTTTGGTGACTTACAAACAAGTTTTGCTCACTGTTCCTGTCAAAGTATTCAAATGTAAACTATTTGCTTATGTTTTCTTCAATAGATAACGGCTCTTACGTTAAATTTGACAACCCATTGATGCTGATCGTGCCCATGAAGAACCAACTTTTGAAATTTTAAATTTACACTGGGGCATTATTTTATCACCAGGTTCAAAATCATAGGGGATACCATAGTCGAGGAAGAGAAAGGATCATTAGAAAAAATGAACCAATAACAGATTCTCACACTGCAACTTCTCTGGAACGAACCGGAATCACTGTTGAAGATGTAGTTAACGGATGTCAAGAATTATCTATGAGTAGAGGAGGAAGATTAGCTGATATTAATGAATTTTCTTCTCTTCCTCCACCTAATCCATCTCATATCGGCAGACGAACAAACTGTCGATCAAATCAATATGTTTCAAATGGAATTGCAAAAGGATCTGTTGTACGATCAAGGAATCGTTCACTAGAAAGAACAACTCCCAATTCTCGCCTAAATTTCTGGTTGACAGGAAATTCCACACTATCGAATGCAAATTCATAAAGTAGAATAATGCCATTTCGTATCATTAGTAGTATTTTTTGCCATGAAGTGTAAATTATTGTGCCTTGAAAATATTTTTATACTGAATTGAATACTTTTCATTTCTCATAGTTCAAAGTTGGTTTGTTTCACCGAATAATCATGATATCGTGAAGATGATCGTTTTGAATTACTGAAATCTTGTAACATAACTTTATTCAGTACATGTAATTTTGAATATTGTTGAAACCAAGTTTGTTCAACTTCTTGGCTATCGAATTCAGATCGTAACAAATACCATTTATTTTTTCCACCTGAGATAGATCAGGTCCTTGGGAACATATTTTTGCTTACAATGTAATTGTTACTCCATCTTCCATTCAAATATTATTGGCGTTTACATACTTAAAAATACCCATTTTGTTTTTCAGTTTTCATAATATAATATAACTTTATTTCGTTTTCCCAACAGTGTAACACAAAAGCTGAAAAATTCTGAAACAAAATTTTATGAATCTTCGTCTTCAAGTGTAAGTTGCCGGCGGAAACGAGGATTTCAATGCCGAATATAGAGTGGGGTTGAGGGGTCGGTCACCTATTTATCAGCAAAAATTATGATAAATTATGAAAAATCACTAGTTTTAGGAGCTTTTTCCTGCATTTTACAACCCAAACAATAAATTATATCATCAGAATATGTTTTTCAGCTAAAATTTTGCAGATTTTTGCAAAATATCCTGCATTTTTTGTTAGTAGACAAGTTTCAGTTTACTTTTTTCTTCTGCGAGTGTGACCTCCTCAATGTCGGAGATCTACCGCCGCCCCTGGTTACAGATAGTTCCTCCCGCCTGGTTTGTCAAAATGATACAGCAAAATTTTTCAGGAAGAGCAGTTGTCTTTAGTGCAACGTCTTTAAATAAAATTTCAAGACTAGTTGTTGAAATTTCTTTTTAAGTGGCAGATTGTTTAACCAGAAAAATACAAAAAGCTGTTTCGTTCCCACAAGTACACGCATTTGCAAACGTTATACAGCTGGAGGGCAATTTTAGATAATTAGACGCCTGAGGCAAATTTGCGCGAAATCAAGTTTTGCCAATCACTGGTCGCAATACATTCTGATTATGGAAAAATAAACTTACTTGTGTAATGTGGCAAGGAGTTTGGTTGTAGTTTTTTTGCTTTTTTATTATTCGGATGAAAGGTTATGGTACGTGCGCAAGTCATAGTTCTGGGCTTTCTTGTCATTGTATCATGTACTTATCTTATACATCAAGAATATGTTGGAGGTCTGCAAGCTTTTCGTAGAAGTCAAGATGCTTTTGTAACAGATTTTGACAACTGTAGTCCACACAAACTGGCGGTAATTATACCATTCAGAAATGTATTCGACGAGTTAATGGAATTGGTTCCCGGGCTGCACGATTTCTTGGTGAAGCAATGTGTCAACCACAAGTTTTATGTTGTTAATCAGGCTGATACATTCAGGTACGTGATTTAAATTTAACGAAAATGGTGTATAGAAAAGTATGTAATGATCACATGCAAGAGGTCTGCTGGACGCCTCGTCCGTGCACGGAGGTTCACGTAAGCTACTTAAAATGTTGAACCAAAAACTTTCACCCTCGATTCGGAACTGTGTATGCACGAAAGGTCGTGGTTCGCCACATGTTTAAGCCGTATTCTCGGCTTTCCACTCCCGCAGGATAAAAATGAAATTCTATCCCGGAGTAAACCAACATGTGGATATCGATCAAATGAATGTTTTCGATATATATATATATATTCAGGAGGGATAAGAAAAATCCAACCGAACTGACTACGTTATGACAGTACTAAAACGTAAAGATACATGCTATCTGGAAAAATGCTAATGCTTATAAAATATATGACGACTCAGAATTATAATCACGTGCATGAGCGCAGGCTTTTTACTTGCAATATAGGTTTAGAGGGCAACATGCGCGCAAATATTTGCTGACATTTTATGCCACTTGGCATATAAATATGGAAATTTTTACCACTTTTCTCCAAGAGAAGTTAGTGCCAATTGGGTAAAACTTGAATTTGTATACCGATTTGCCTTTCAAGATTTAACAAAGGATCGTTGGTGAATATAGGATATCTGATATCAAAGGATGAGTGTGATTATATGGCGATACATGATGTTGATCTGCTGCCTCTTAATCAGGAACTCAAGTATTCATTTCCGGATAAGGTAAAAAAAAAATCGTTGTACCCACAGAGATGTACAACAGGACTCTGTAGTCTACCAATTAGTAGTGATGCATAAAAAATTTCTCAAAATTTCCGATTTTTCCAAGTGAATAACTCCAAAACATGTCAATTGACGTCAGCAATTTCTCATTTAATACTCTTTTTTGCAGAAAGAAATTGGTCGAAAATGTGCAAACGTATTTTTGCAATAGAGCATAAAATAGTGTCTGCTTTTGTGCTTTAAATATTATGTTGCAAATAGTTGACAATTTACTCGATGGCTGAACTACTAGATCTTCCTGTTTTCAAATCAAAACATGCGAAACTAATTGTGTACAAAACCCTTCTACTTATCTAAAACAGGGTCCTTTCCATGTTGCTTCACCGGAATATCATCCTTTTCTCAGTGGATCAACCTATATTGGAGGGATCATACTTTTGACGATGAAACAGTTCGAAAAGGTAAGGTAAAGAAATGTAGAAAATGCATTTCACAAGATGCGACAAAATATCTTAAATTTTTACCATTTTACATATTTAAATATTTCCTTTGTAGTATTTTTGCATTTGAATTATAATTCAAATCTATTTTATAAAGGTGAGAGGAATGACCAACACTATTTGGGGCTGGGGAGGAGAAGATAATGAATTTTATATGAGAATTATGGACAAGAATATGACGGTGAGGATCTTGGGTCAAATTTATATAAGTCATCTAGCATTTGTCTCTTGCATTTGCTAGGGTAATTTTCTTAATTACAGTTTTGTATTCAGCAAAAAGTCCCTGAATATGATAATGGGTGATTTATTCTAACACTGTGTGTTTATTATTTGTTGTCCGTTTAGGCATTCAGTGCAGCAGGATGACGATAGTGTAAACAATTTAAAAACGATAATTGAATTCAATGTCAAAATGTGAGTTACAAGCAAAATAATGTTTGAAGGGGGTAGAGTCGACTAATGGAAACCGTGGTCAAATCTCGTTATAATATAATTTGAATGCACCACAATCCCTACCATCAAAGGCTGATATAAGCACTTGGGTACACATGCAGCTATATCACAAGTAGCGATTTTACAGATATTTGGAAAAATTGGACTTTTAACAGATTTATAGAAAATCTGGTTTATCCACTGGAAAAAAGAATACTTTCAAAAATCTTCACAATTCAATCAGGCGTCCACGAGACAAGAAAAGATTCCTGAAAGAACGAAAGGTAATGACAGTAAGCGACTTTTAGATTACAGTTTCTCCGATTTACAAGAGCTGTTGTTATTGTAGTTTAGCATGTCCCATACAAGCAGCAATTGCTAGCTTTTAGTTTCATTCAAACACTGTTTTAATTTCAGATAGAGGATAAATAATGGATTTGTCAGGACAGAACCTTCAGAAAACAATTAAAATTCGTTTGCAAAATTTTGAGTGTTAAGAACGAACTAATGTTAATTTTCCATTGAATCTATCCATTACAAGGTTTAGTATGAGACATTTTCCAAATTGCCCTTCCCCAATGTCAAATTTAATTTTGTCAAGCATATGCCAGGGTATAGACAGGGCAAATCGGCGACTCATGCAAATAAAAAGGATATTTGTATGGAAAGTTTCTGACCGGCAGGTCGGGTGAATATAATTTGGCTATGTTCCATATGTCCGCTATGTCCCATATGTCTCTAATAAATAGGCTATGTCCATACTAAAAAGGCTATGTCCCATACTAAAAAAGCTATGTCCCTACTAAAAAGGCTATGTCCTTTCTAAATAGGCAATGTTCATAGGATATAGCATCTCTAGTAGGGACATATCCTAATCACCCGGCAGGTCGGAGCTGTACCGTGGCCTATTTCGTGAATTCTGCTAACACAAACACAACACCATGGCGTGCGCAGTTAATAATTACGACAGAGCTACCACAATGAGTAACAAAGCCGGAGTCACATAAGCGCAAAGAAAATACGGGACGTATGTGGTGCCATGGTGATAAAAATGCTATTTACTGATTAAGTTTAGTGTGCTATCTGTCAAACCACCCAATCTGGAATTTTAACTTCGTCAACATTAGGTCGCACCCACAGATGGGCTGTATCTTGGCGACTCGAATTTTCATTCTACATCTTTGGGCTAACACTGACAAGTCATAGAATTTTTTCTTGTTTTTTCTGTAGGGTTACCACTTTCGTATCCCGTTTTCGGACCCAATCTCGATTCATATCATTCGAATTTTCCCGAATCTATAGATATTCTATTTTTTTAATCTGTAGAAACGCTTCGATAAAATAAATACGCTTATACAAAAACGGCTTGCTCGGAATTCGGATCGAATTGGATAGAATCATAAATAACAAATATCACGTTTTGCTATTACAACTTGTCTTTATTATGAAAATTAAGAAATTCATAGTTACGAATTACAAGATTTATATATTTTTTTAAATTACAAGGTTTTTTTATTTTAATGAAGAAATACAATCGTTTTTGGTCAGCTTTGACAAAAATCGATTTCATTTTGTCCCTAAAAATGAAAATTCCACTACGCTTAGCAAGTTTTTGTTACTATGAACGATTCACGATTGATTCAAATATATTTTAATAAAAATATAATATGTTCTTCGGATTGTTTCAAATCGCCGAATTAAATTTCATATCTTTCCCGTAATTGTAATTCTGTCCGTCTATAAGTGGCCGCTGTTACAGGGCCTTGGACAGGGTGATCCACTCAAAAAAGTGGCTATAAAAAAAAAAATTGCCCAGCCCTAGCTGAGAGATAGATAAACATGGTTTCCCTTGTGTACTGTGTTTTTAATACAAATTTAAAAATTTAAAGCATTGAAATTTCTCGATTATTAACTTATTATTTTTAGAATGTGTTTATAATCGAACCGAACACTGGATTTCACGATGTTGAATACAACATATCTTCAGAAGTTGAAATGTCGATCAAGAATGTCCCGATTACAGTTTATAACGTGCATTTGAAATGTGACGCCTCTGTTGAAAAATGGTGCGTTCTCGATGCATAAACTACAATACCTCTTATCCATCCAAGCTGCGGGGTTATTATTAGAACTCTTTCTATTATGATATTATAAATCGCACTGCATTGTATATAGATCCAGGCGTCGAGGCGATCACAATATTTATTGCAAAACTAATCAATTATTTTTGCTTCTTATATAGACACGGTAGACAAATATGTGCAATTTTAACGTAACTTTTTCAACAATACATACTTGTTTCTTCCATTTTGCGACTTTATCCTTTGCAAACTGGGTGGTAATAGACTGAACCATCTCATTCAATCGGCTGGTAGGGTTGGAGGGAGAAATTTCAATTACAATTTAGCCAATATTAACCATTACTAAACTATGCAATAACAAACTCAAAAAAATAAAGAATTTAACTCTGGTTCAATACATTGTTGCGGTTTTGAAAGTAGGTAGGGAGGATGTATCTCCAGCTACCCCTCTTATTATATGCCTCCGGTTATGTTTGTTATTTATAAAGGCGTATGTAATACCTAAAAAGTATTAACTTCCAAAAATGACATTTAGGGTACATTTTCTAGTCATAAAAAGATATTTGTTGCAATGGAACGAGTTGGAAGGTAAATATTGTAAAACAGTCAAAAAAGGGTTATGAAATACTACGAATTATAGAACTAACTGAACTGAAATTTCAGTACGGACTGAATGTTGGACCGGACTGGTCATCGAGTGAGTTCAATAAAGGATGACAGGCAGCACGTTACGTTAAGAGGTTAAAACGTTATGATTCACTTTGACCTCCCACCTCCCCTTCAAGTTTCTAAATATCCTACGCCACTGTTCACGACAATGTCATGTTTTTCAATTCCACTACTGCCACAGACAAGCAAACAGGAGATGTGTAAGGCTAGTAAATGACAGTGTTGGGAGGACTCGAATCAATGACACGTTGTCTGTCGCTGCGTGACTCGTCAGGAAAGAAAACACACCTCCCAGAAGGATATAGACTAAAACAGGCAACCCACTCTGCCACATTCTGTCGCTTTTTGTTGTGGAAATAAAATATGTATATTTTATGTGGGTACTTGAAGTGATAACTGTCAACATAATATGCCAATTGCCATTGCTGTTGAATAAATTAAGAAATCGGCTCGTGACTCGTAAATGTAGGACGATTTTGAAGTGCAGAGACTCGATTCCAATACTGGAGGATTCGTAACCGAAGAGCCATAAATGGAAATGGACTGTTGGTCATGCTTGACAAAATATATTTGGATAATGATCTTTTTGGTATTAAGTCGAGTGTTGCTGAATTGATTATTCTTGGAATGAGGAGAATTAGTGCTTTTGCAACTCCAACATCAATAACATTCTTTTCATTTTAACAAATTCTCTATTCAACAACACAAACATTTCAAAACCGATGAAGTCGCAATAGGGCCAAGTCACCAGACGGAACAAAGCGGTGCATTTATTTATACCTTACTGGAGACTGGATAAAACCTTGATGAAAATCGAAGGAATTCGTCGGTGTGATTGCATTAAGCGACATAGTATTCGAGACGTACATTGTAAATTTTACGAAATGCTCAAAATCTTTTATCGGGTATTTATTTTGATTTTGCACCGATCGGTCACCGAATTTAACGTAAGCGTGTTTAGTTTTGTCGCCACATATTTTTAGCTCATATTCGCTTTCCTCTACATCTACGCCTAACAACTGATAGCTTTGAGACGACTTTGAAAAAGTTTTCATTGTTTTGTGTCAGTGTGTTTACGAGCAGGTGCAGTGCGTGAAATAAGTTTTCTCTAGATTTCGCCCTTCTTCCAGACATCTTTTTGTTGTCCGTGCATTAGTATTTGTCGAAATAAAGCCGTATTATATAACAATGTAACGAAGGTTCAATTTTGTAAAAAACTTGCGGGGGAACGGTGATAGTTCGTTCCCCAGCTATTCAGATACACATGACAGAATCGAAGGGCACAATATGCTACCGACTTTCGTCCGCAGACCACTTCCTTGGCCAACTCAACGCCAGGCGCAAATACAGCACTACCTTTCTAGAATGTAAATAATACTATTAAATACTGTTGTGCGACGAAAAGGTCGATATAATTCTCTCTATCTACTTATATCGACACAGGTAACGTTATAACCGCGACCTTGCCAGTTACCAGTTCCAAATTGGAAAAACCTCTTGAAATGGTGGTGAAATGGAGTTTTAAATAGACCACCCCCCAATTTCCAATAATCGGTGAAGTCCAAGCCGTGGTCATATAAACCATTTTATTTTGTCCACTTAGGGTGTCCATTACCTCCCTGGTGCATGAATGCTGCTTACAAAGAATAAACAGCAGTAAACACAATTTTTGCGTGTGGGACAAGGCATCTAAAACACGAGTGGAAGACGATTTTACTGTCACCCAGGGTAGATACCGCTCACTGCAGTTGCTGGTGCTATTTGCTATGTGAGTGCGTTTTTGGCGACTTAAATACCGTGATCCTCATTTTGAATTGCATTGAAACATATTTCTGTAATTACCCACAAAGAGTTTGTTTTTTATGAAAAAACATCTAAATTGTTAATTGTTATTAGTCAACAAAGTACATAAGGCATTATTGGTATACCAAGAATTTTATTCAATTCGCTGTCTCATAAATATTTCGCAACTAATTAGACCAAGGGAACATATAAAGACCAGTTTAAAGAAACTATTTTGCTGCTAAAGCGGCAAGTTGCGCAATACAAACATCCAATGTTTTCTTCTGTGATTCTGGAGTGATGCTTTTTCTTACTTTCTCTTCAACCCAATTCACGAGATGAGAATGAGCCAATTCTCTATCAACTTGTTGAACTGCTACTTGATAATCTAACTTCTTCTTCACAGCAGAGACAAGTGATGCTTTCCTGTTGAGATATTCAGTTTCCAACATCACAGCCAAATTTGATTTTTTGACATCATGATACATTTCCTGTAACCCGCTCCTCCATTTCTCATCTTTGATGTCTTCTACTTCTGTCTCAAGGCTGTCGATTTCTGACATCTTTAGACGGTATATGGCATCAAAATGTTTATCTTCATATGAATGAACCATGTCTCGAACGGTAGGTCCGACCGCTTTCATGAGAGCGTATGTGACTGAGACGAGAGCAATCAAGTGCCATGTTTCTGGGTTGTAGATGTACCATTCTTTCGATAAAAGAAACGCTGTTGTTCCGACGGCCAAAGCATAGGGACCAGTAACACCAGTGCGTGGGTACAAAAATTCAAACCAATATTCTGGTATGATGTAATGTCGCATGTAATTAGGATCCCATGTCGGTTTTATGGGCAACGGACCCATTCCTTCATATGGAGCAAGTGGCATCTTGAAATTTTCATAATCTTCAACATATTTATCTCTTGGTCGTGATGCGACAGTGATGGATGAATTTCTCACATTGCTGATTATATTTGATCGGAGAGATGTGCTCAATCTTGGTATTAACCGTGACAACATATTGGTTCTTATTATTTGTGCATTTACTCAACACAAATACTGACGATAAAAACGTCAAAATAATAAATCTGTTAAATTTCAAAAAAATAATTTTTTTCACGTTTCACTATTTCAAAAAAAGAGCATTTAAGTTATATGAAAAAATGAAATTAATGATGAAGCTCCTAGTGGCCCAATTCTTCTGCCAACTAAGTATACATACATAAACTCCAATATAAATGTAAGTTAGAATTTATGACAAGCTTTTGACTTGAATATAATAATCACCGGTGGAAGAGGAAGATCTCCCTTATTGGGGAGTCCTAGTGAGTAACGAGATACTCTTAAGTAAAACTATCAGTTTTATACTGAAAAATGTGCTCAAATTCGCTAGGCAATTATAAAAATGACACCAAATCCCAAACGAAAAAACTTCACCACATTAGGCCTTAAAATGACAGAAAAAGGTGTATTCAATTTTGTGGTCAAGAACTGAAACGTCAGTATGACAAGTTTGAAAACAATGCTCTTACGAACCTTGACCTCATTTTATATTTATCATAAAAGGCTCGCCAGATTGAATTTCCTGTAATGCCGTTAAAAATACTACAAAAGGCTTTAATTGCTTTAAATTGTCATTATGCAACAAATATTATCAAAAGTATTGATATATAATAACTATTTTTCTATTTTACCTTTTATCAAATTCGTCCAACAAGCTACATTGTTTCAAGGTCAAAACGCTCGCGTCACCTCAATTTTTTGTTTACAAGCACACGAGATGCAAAGCATTGGTATTGAAAAAGGATCAAACTGGGAACGTGGAAATGGCCATTAAAGTTTTATAGTATCCACCCAGTGCCCTAGGCAATGGTAAGAACATCTGTAACTTTGTCTCCTTCATTTGCAGGAAATATTTTTAAAAAACAATTTTGGATCCTATAAATAACTTCTTGAGCAGATGAAGCTCACACTACCTGCTTATCGGGTGGTGGATATCCCAGGCCTATGAAATTTTGAAGGGGACCATCCTTATTTTGGCAGGCGTCCTTCCCTGTGATCTGCTGTAAGTTAATCAAGTTCAAGTATTAAATGGAGAGAGAAAAAACACCTGCTTCTAAGCCGTATGAGTTCTCTTCAATTTTCAAAGACAGACTGACTCAATCTCTTTATAACATTTTTTCACATTGAAAACTTACTTACCTACTCCAAGCATAAAAGATTAAATAGAAGACAGACTGACTCAATCTTTTTATACATTTTTTTCACATCTATTTAATTTTTTATGCTTGGAATAGGTAAGTAAGCTATACCGACAAATATTAGAGCAATATATAAAACATACCTCTTTGACTTCAATCGCAAATTTCTTCAGGGTATGAATCCGCGAAATCTATTCATGTGCTACCTATTTTTCAACAAATTGACCCATCAAAAAATGCTACTTTCTAGTACAAATTACCTAAAGTACGACACTAAATGAATGTCAACCCCGCTCAGTGCTCACCTTCTACCCAACCCGACACTTACACAGGCAGAAGGGAGAAACAATTTTGGCTATTTTAATCTCTGTACAGTATAACGTTAGTTTAGATGTTTGCAAGTTCTGATAGTTTACATGTTGCAACTGCAAGTTATCAGTGATGATTGAATTGGCAGAAACCTTGCCAAAACAGCAAAACGAGACATGGCAGCATAACCCCAAACACAGAACAGCTAACTCAAGTTACATGCACTTGTACCTAACGTACGGTAACTTTTTTTATTCCTATGAAAACACTCAACTGAGTGGGAACAACAACGAAAAACGTTTTGGAATACCGGTACCATGGCCACACTGCACACTGCACAAGTGATTGTAAGTTAACTATGAAAATTTTGCCTAGGCCTATGCGGAATATCCTTCAAAGTCGCCCGATTTCACGGTGTCTGTTGTAACTTTCCGTAAGTTTAGGATACTAGTAATAAAAACTTTAACAAAAACTAATACAAACCCGGGTGCAATGTAACGAAAAACTAGGCACATCTTCAGTGATGGATAAACTAGAACCACCAAGTCCGAAAGTCACTATTGTATTCAGGATGATCATGCCATATAATAAAGTAACTTAAAGCTATCCAATAAACGTAACAAGGAAATGTAAATGCATACTCGTTTTACTAATAATTTATTCATTTTTGCTGCTATTTTTTCCGTTTTATACTTGATACTATTTGATGATAATACAAGATATTAGATAGAAGATGAACCTTTCGCATTTTTTGTTCTTAAAATACGCATTGAAGTGGCAACCAGAACTTGCCGCGATCAATGGCGACAAATGTGGTGACCTACACAATTTGACGTCATGAATATCTTTTCGACTTTCAATTTCAGCAATCCTTCCGGATATAACCCTCCCGCACTGACTTAAACAGCAGAGATGTAAACCATATTCTCATTAACCATAGTTAACTAAAATACATAATTTCCCTACGCTCTTTGTGCTAATTCATCTCATTTTTGGGTCAGTCATTGTGGTTGAGTTCTAATGAATTACATAGATTTCGACACCTGTTGCGACACTAATAGCGATACAAATAATATATCACATTACAGAATCAGGAAAGAAAACAAAATCTGAAATAAAATTTAAAAACGTTTCAGACAATAAGTTTTAATAGAAGATTCAAAGAGAGTAACACGTGTTTGCTTACTTAGGAAAACACATTCGGCAATACACATCATACGGGACTACCTTCTCCCCACAAATAAAACAAGCTGTTCCAAGTACACATACACTCACACTATATTTAAATTTAGAGCGCAAGCAAAAGTAAAATAGGACAGGTGTAAAATAGAAATGAAAGAAATGCACCCAAAACATTGCTAAAAGGATGAGGACCGCCTTTCATGATAGACAATGGTGTGCAAAAATTCCTGAGCCAAATTAAAAAATACACTGTAAGAGAGGCAAATTCTTAGATGTATTAATTAGTCTATTGTCCGAAACAACCAAATTACAATACTAATTCTGCTTTTTATGGTTACCTATATGAATTATTATGATTTCGTTTTAGTATTTGAGATACAGCAATTGGACAAAATATCGACGGTTTTACATATATTGAATGAAAAACATTCATAACTTCGGTATGTTTTGTAGTAGAGCAACGCTACAACTTAGACTCTGAAATAGGTCTGTTAACATTGCTTTACTAAATTGTTTCTGCATTCATCCCATGCAATATAACAAGTTTTCCCCAAACATTGAAATTTTTTATGGGTGGCTAATAGTAGTCTCTACATTTGGAAGAAAGCAGAATTGCATTGATTAGGTCGGAGATTTTGGCTAAAAGAATGTATACCCAGTGTTTGTTGCTGTGCCCAGACGATTAATACCCCGATGAATTAAAATAAACATCGTTTTAACACGAAAATCGCCTGTCGTCGTCGTCATCGTCATTCCTCAACATCGGAGATTTTCACAATTTCGCCTTCCCATTTTCAAAGTTTTCAATACGCCACTCATTGCCTTGTTTTCTGGTTGACAAACAATACTTTCTCATGTACCCGGCCACAAAGGGGCATAATGCATTGTCCTAAAACAGGCATACCCCTACTATGTAATCCCAAACAGAGAATTCCCATTTGCGACACCAATATCTAATATAGGCGGATTCGGGGACACATGCCTCCTTCATATTTTAAGGCGACACAGCCACCAAATATTTTTTTGGCATGCGGCTCAAAATATTTTCACGTACCTACGCAACTTTTAGTTGAAAATATTTAAGTCTCATTTTTCATGCACCCCTCAAGAACTGGCACTTACGCGGTCAATGCTAATATTTGAAAACTCGTTCCCAGCTCTAACGTAGTCCCACTTTTTTCTAAAGACACCAACAACGGAAACATGGAGCTTACGCATAAGCCTATCTTTCAAAAGTAAAATCGTTTATCAAATCGATTCGATGGAATGATGGTTTACATTTAAGCTTATGTAAAGGGGCCATACCTTGTCATGTCACTGAGTAACTACTTGTTAAAATTTCTGGGAAATAATACAAATCATCCGACTTTGCTTTCCAAATCATTTTAACTTACACAAATTTCCACGTCAGGAACACAAATCTGTTCGCTCAGATGACATTAATATTTAATAATATAGACTAATGCTGTATTTCGTACTCCGACATAAAAGCACACAAAAATAACTAATAACACACAAGACAAAGGTTGACGTCAATTAAAAGTCCAGTTTCTTTCGCACTTTCCTATATGCTGCGAAGTTCATGCTCGAAAGTTCCAAACTTTCGGTTTTCTGTTGTAAAACTGAAATAAGTGAGAGAAAACATTGTGCAAGAGCATCGGTAACAAGCGAACATGTTACCAGCGAGCGAAAAAAAAGGTACGATCACAGAGGCAGATGGCAAAAACACAATCATCTAACTGTTGTCAACACCCCTAGTTTTGCAAGTATAATGAGTTTTCTGGAAAATGATGATGGCACAGGATTTTGTAACTATTTGAGATTTTCTTAGATAGATTCTAATGACAATGGTACGTCTTATGAAACAGTCAACTCTTGAATATAAACAAAAATAAGTCTTTCGTTTGTTTATTTGCATTCATACAACAGAATAATCCTTTTCAGCATCCATTTAAGTTTGTCAGTGCTATGCATAATTACAAACTGTGTTATTAAAAATAGTGCCGTGGAGTGATGCTTCCCTATTGCTTGCTGGAATTTGCGGACTAGATACGTTTTGGGATCGATTCATTTATTCCTCCAAGATGCCAGGTTAAACGCTGCTCTGCTCCATAGTTTTCATCGGAATGCTCAGCAGCAATAGCGGCGAGAAATCATCATTTCCACTGCTATCGTCGACATTCCAACAGCTATAATAGACGACTTTACAGAAAGGCTCAGAACAACTGCAATAAAAGTTTCAGAGTGGCGAAAACACGGAATCCATCAAATCTAAAATTTGGCTCTTAAAGATTTTTGGCAAGTAATAAATAATGTAATGAAGAGGGTCGAGTGTCAAGTTTCCCTCCTGTAGGGA
The DNA here is from genome assembly GCA_963675895.2 of Styela plicata. Lineage (NCBI taxonomy): Eukaryota > Metazoa > Chordata > Ascidiacea > Stolidobranchia > Styelidae > Styela > Styela plicata. The sequence continues at coordinate 1,476,903 of OZ023139.1, forward strand.
ATGGCCCTGAAATTTTGTATTCTCCTAGCGACAAAACGGTGTTGTTTGTCAAATTGTTTTGCTATCAACTGCAGCCGTGGTCCAAACCCTAATACCTCTCCACCTAATTTTCAAAACCGCATTGACATTACATTGGTAAACAATGATTGCCAAACTGTATTAAAATGTATCTCATGGTCACAGCTGTATTCCATCTGTCATTTTGAAGATTCTTCCACTTGAAATATCCGTTAATTTGGCCGAACCGTTTAATAATCTCTTCAAAGAATGCACCTTCTCTGATACATGGAAATGTGCAACGGACGTGCCGGCTTTCAAGAACTGTGACGTTCAAACTAATCGTCCGGGTTAGCCTCTTACCAATTAGCAGTAATATTTTTGAATCAACAATCTATAACAAAATTTATAGGCATGCAGATTCGCTTTGTCTCTTTACTGACAAGCAGTATGGTTTTTGCTGTTCGCGTTGTACTGTTGACTTGTTCGCAGTACTAACGGAACGAATATTTCGGGCTCTTGATTTTCGCAACGTCGGTTGTCTTGGACGTATTCAAAGTCTTCGGTAGAGTTTGACACCAAGGTCTAATACAGAAAATACAATTGTATGGAATTTCAGATTAAATTTTCTTAATTGTCGAATCTTCCTTATCTAATCGCAAGACTACCACTGTACCACTAGGCCGTCAACGCTCGGGAACTTATTTGTTTCATTCGGTGTCCTTCTGGGATCGATTCTTGGCCAAAAATTGTCGATATTGATGACCTGCCGGATAATTTGATAATATCTGCTGAAGATACAACTCTATTTTCTTGTCTCAACTAAAAATCGGTTCCAGAACAACCTCGAATTCTGGCCAAATCACTCAAGCCTGATTTGGCCTTGGATTTCTGCTCTCGTTCCTTCGAACAAATATTCAACCGGTTCACTCGATTGGCTTCCAATTCACATTCACTCACTACGAAGCTTTCACAGTGTCACAAACAGTTTCAGGCAAGAATTTTTTCCAAAAACTTGTAAACTTTGAAATACCTTGCCTTCCCTCTGCTTTCCTGATTGTGTCACGCGTCAACGCGTGACGTTTAAGATGTAAACTTATGGCTCTTTACCCGCACTAGTTCTCAACGCAGGCATCACTAACTCAAGCGAATTGATAAGAGCAATAAGAAGAATCTGTCTAACGCAAGCTACGCTTTTATAAAATTTTTGCCATTATCTTTTATACATCCTTTAACGACTATTCTGGATATCTCCCTGGGTTCATGTAGAACTAGTACAACATAGTACTATATAAGGACTCAGAATAAGATAGAATTTTACTTTTACCCCGCGGGAGAGGAAAGCCGAGAATACAGTCTAATTATACGGCGAACTACAACCTCTCGTGCACACTCCAGTTCGAATCGTTGTGAAGGTTTTCTGGCTTAATATATTTCCCATTATAAAGATACTTTAACTATAAAAGTGAGACCACAAAAAGCAGCACCGCACAATAGGTAAACATTCGACAACTAACGCTCAAGACCCTGGCAGTTGATTACTATCCCGGGACCTCTCCGTGAACGTAAACAATCGCCAGACGCGAACACACCAACGACGGGACGGATTTCTTTGAGGAACAACATATATTTTAGCTAAAAAGTTGTTACATATTTTTAGTAATATCATAAAAGGGTCGACCGGAAGCCCAGACTCGGCACGACCCGAAGTCGCGACATCAGCGTCCGCCTCACACTATCAAATACATGGTATATGCTAAATGAATAATCTATGTGCGATTCAAAACAAAAGAAACATATGTTCAGAGAATTTAAAATGATTGATATAGAAATGCAAAGCAAACAGAACGTGTTTATAAACATCGGTTACAACTGTTCCCGTATTTCCCGCTACATCAGTTATAGCCCTACGAAAATGGGAAAGGTCGAAAATCTGAAGTTTCACGTCTGAGTTTTGGATATGGGGGGGTCCGAATAAGAAGTATCGAAATTCTGAAAACGGAAAAAATTCCTAACGGAACTGAATAGCTATGGTGAAGTGCGCTGAGAGGTCTGTCCTGGGTGGTGGAAAAATCGTCTGATTCGTTTGAACTTTTCTTGTGTGAAATATGACATCATTGATGACGACCGTTTTTAGTAAACATTTCATCTTGCTCAAATGTTTCTGCACTACGTGTTGGATTACTCGACCACTCTTTGTCACTAGAGAGACATACATGAGCGAAATTTATTAAATCATAATGGTCGCCGGTCCGGAAGCCAAGTTGATTAATTGTGACCGTCTTTTTTGGCAATCACAGCCAATAAATAATAAACAATGAAAACCCACGAGGTAGGCAGTGCTACCACCTATTGACAAATCTTCACAGGAAAAAGATATGTGAACTCGTTTTTTAATCAATTCACGATATCTAAAATTCGCAATTCAATTCAGGAGGAGTGTACAAGATCCGCTAATATCTATTCTACCGTGTACAGCACTTTGCTAAAGAAATCACACCCTAATTACCCAGTCAAAAATCAAATATAATAAATTGAAAAAAAAATGAAATTATTATTTTCAATAGAAAATCCCACAGAGCGGCAGGACATGTATTCATATTTCACTCTTAATTTCTCTGACACACAAACGTACATTAACTAGGCGTCGGATTTCAATACTCTTCGTTCTTAATGAAATATTATCAAGTATATAATGATATGCACGTCATATTAATATTCTTGGGTATAGATAAGACTAAAGTCAACCCCACTTAGAATTTTTATTCCGCCAAGCATGCGTCACAAAGGACCGCGCCACTGGGGCGCGTTCCATCAGGGGCCTATGTTGACAAAACTTGCTTGAGGCGACATTTTCTGGCTGTAAATTACACAAAACTAATATAACTAGGTCTTTCTATCCGGGAGTTATTTTCAAGCAGCTCACAGATGGGTCTCGATGACGCGGTTTATCGGTGACCCATACCATGGCATGTCAAAATTTATTATTGGGCGGCCAACAATGGGATAGTTCGACCCATAGTTAACAATTTTGATTACCAAGCCTAGCTGCGTGATTATATCATTTTGGAATTTGAATAGATTCATTGTCGCCACACTGCCTCATCCAACGCCCTTATTTTTTATCAGCTAGCCTTCATAAAATACAATGATTTATCACCACTTGTAATCATATGTTACAAGGCAAACAAGACGTTATAGCTTTAATAGTTTACTGTCAGAGGATGAAAGGATTCGATTCCGTAATATATTTTTACTTTCGGCTGACAGACGTTTGAATAATTTCACTCATCCGCGCAGAGAAAAGTTGGAGTAACGCGGCTTAAATGATAACAAATTCTCCGGAGAATTGCTTTTACTGTTGATGCGAAATTTGAAGTTTATGCTAGGCTGTCATATAGGCGATGAGACAAGCTGTGGCGCGGTGTAGAATTACGAAGTCGGTCAGGGTAATGGACCGTTCGTTAGATGTTGACAGTTTTTAACAAGTTTGAAAAAGTAGCTAATCTGTCATTGCCGTTGCTAGGGCCAAGCGTGAAATGCGCTCCATTTTACCTCCCCCTTGCGCCACACGGCGAGTATTGATCCAGCTGTAGGCAATGGCCGATTAACAATGCGATATTTAGTTGATTCATGTATGGTGCCAGTCATGTTTTCTTCAAATTGAGTAGAATGCACTTTAAACTTGTATTTAATGTATTGGATTTTATCCATTTGCGAGAACGGTCGGCAGCTTTTGTTACTATTTTAATCTTAATGCTTAAAGTCATCAATCTTTATAACTAAACAGATGCAAAAATACCACAGCATTAAAAAGGAGAGTGGAAAGTCAAATCAAACAATCGTAAGATTGGCAGTTTTTAAACGAAAGAAAAAAATGATGATTATGAAAATAATATTTCCGATAAAAAATTGGGACGCAACTTAACTCAAATGACAAAAAAAATGACAGAGACATTTTTCTAATACATTTTTCAGCTGAATCGACTTATTGATTACCAGCAAAAATTATTCGAAATTTTTTGAATAATAGAAATCTTCACGGTTGTCAAACATGTTTAACTACGAGTCATTTGTACTGTTACAGTTCCATGATTGTGTACTAACCGCGTTGCTCATCACTCACAATTATCATTTATAGGTCGGTTAGAAACTGAAATCCGTAAACAAAACATATTGTTTGAAAAAGATCGATCCACTTGCTTTCACTTTATCGAGCAAAATGGAATTGGGAGCTAAAGGTTTTACAATTTTGGACATATTACGTTAAGCCTTCATTGTAGGAATAAATTTTATTGTGAAAAGTTTCTGAAACATCAGCACAACGCTTATGTTTAAAGAAAATTTTTCTTTAGGAAGATTAAATCTTTTTAATTAGATACCTCCAGCGCATAATTAAGGCCAGTCGTGGATTACAGACAGTGTCTCGATATTATAAAGCCCCCAATTCTTCAATCTTTAGTAAGTACACCACTCGATTATTTCCATAAATTTTATTTTGTCAAGCCCGATTCACAGATGGGCCGCGTTTTAGCGACGTACTGATCAGTGACTCATAATTATCAAAACTTTTGGTCGAACCTTTTTTTAGGACTGAGATAAGTCTAGCATTTTACAGGTCGATTTTATTGAAAGAAAAAAGCAGACAAAAGTATTTTCTTTACTGCGCGCTAAATCGCTCAAAATATCGAACGTTTTCTTGAGTGTGGGATTTCCTTATCATCACTCTGGGCTTATCTGGCAAGAGCGTTTCTGTCGATAGACAAAAGAAGATGGATTAGGGTGAAGTGAGCTTACACTACGGATGTCAATCAATCATACTAGTTGGAATAGGAGAGCGAGAGAGAGAAAGAAACGAGAAGAAAGTGGTAAAGCTAAAATGGTTATGATAAGTTAATTGCGTAAAGCATCACGAGCTTGGGTGAGCGGCGGGTCACGCTTTCATCTTTTCATTTAGAATCATTGTTGTAACGCTCTGGGGTAGCGGGTATCTATTTGCTCTCTCCGTCGTGTATGAAACGAGAGTTTCCTCATATATCTCTTACCCTGACCTTTCGAGTTGTGGTGAGAGGCGTAATCGATGATGTATAGACGTGTTGAAATGTTCATCTTTCATCGAGGATAGCTTGATTTTTTCATTTTGTTCGAACTGTTTCGCGCTGCTATGTGTTGGTTGAAAACAAGCAAACGAGAAAAAGAAGCATATGTGCGCGTTAGTTTTATATCAGTATTTTGTAGATTAAAACAATGTTTCATGGTTTGTAACATATGGCGGATTTACAGAACAGTGCGAAAAATGCTTCTAGGTCTTGGAATATATTTTGTATTGCGTAAGTCACAGCATCAGAATCTTATTTGAAAAATCTTTCGTCGGGTATAAAAATCATTCGTACTGCCGTGCTATTCGATGCTTAATTCTGATGTAAAAAGGTGATTTTTTTTATTCAAGGACGATCCCCAGCAACATTTTTTTGTAAAGTTTAAGTCACTGATGGAACGCCCATCCTCGACAAAATAAAATTACTGATTAGGTCAGAGCAGATATTTTAGCAAAATCGTCCACGCCAAGTGATGTATTGGTTCTAATACCAAACAATATTTAATAACGTAATTTTAAAGATGAGTTGGTTATATATAGGTTATGAAAGACAGCAAATTTCCCGGGTTGTGTTTACGGCAGTGTTAGATGAATAAGGTCACTTTGGCAAGTTTTAAATGATATTCTGACATTTAAAAAAACAGGGGAAAACCGCTTCAAAATAAATAATATTGAAGCATGCGTATATAAATCAAGGTATCGGGATTCAAGATGGTGATGGTATTTCACTGCTGTAACGTATTGGATCTTTCAATTTACAGTAATATATATAGATATAGTGAAGTAGCCCATTTCATGACATCGACAATGGAAAGCGTGTTGACGGGAAGAACGCATCAATTTCTCCGCTCAGAGTATATACAACCCCCGCCCGGACCACCGTCGGTGAGTAATCGTACATTTTCTAAAGCTTTTTTTCTATTTCCAACGAAAGCGATATTATTTAAATATTGCATGTTATTTGAGCTTCGAATATTGTATTATAATGTACGATAATAATCTTTTTGCAGTTTCTGTATCAACACAAAATCGGCGCGGTCTATCATATTAAATTGCCGCTTTATGAAATCCTTAATCTTAATCCTTTATCCTTAAATTAAAATCGTTTCACGATAGATTTTTGAATTGTTTTTAATGCAATAATTGAGTGTGCTTTGAGAGGCGTGATTTCGTTATAACCTATACTTGATTCAGCGCCAGGCTGGTTGGTGGAAATGTTCCAAGCGCAACTTGGGTGTTTCGAGTTATGCTTTTCTCACAGGATGTCAGAAAATTTCTCTTCACACACATTGCGTTAAGCATGGATCACTGATGGAACGCGCCGACAAGGCGCGATTTTGATCTATGGCGCATGCTTGACAAAATTAAATTTGTGATTAGGAGAATGTAATTGATGTGTGAATTATTTTTCCTTCACTCATCGTTCTGTACTTCTTTATGCAAAACAGTAAATCATATTTTGAATGAGGTGAATGACAACCGATGTAATTATATTTGGACGATCCTTTAATTTTGTAGTTGATTGATACGTCCGACCGACGATTGACCCGCGTTCTAGCGCGGTTGAAAAGTTCACAACGCTCGCTCTCGATCTATCGGGAATTCAAAAGGCATACATCATTGGAAAGAAAAACACTTGATTACTCATCCGCCGTGTCGGGGGTTCATTCATAAGTGGCAAACAAATTTTTTGAAAGATTAGATGTGGAATTGAAATTTAGGATAGATTGACGTATAGGAATTTACTAAATTCAACCTTCGTCTTGTACAAATTTATTCAAACTAGAGGATTCATCATGGGGTGGTTGACTGGTTAAATTCGCTATTTACTTATTCAAAAGTATGTAAAGCTTCATTTGAGAATGACAATATTTTTAATTTGCTCGAATGAGTTTGAACGGATGGAAATTAAACGTTGCTAATAATGCTCCGAAGGCTTAGTTTTATCAAGCAATCTAAAAATTACCCAGTACTAATACTTCTCTTAATTGAAAACTTCATTTACCAAGAAACTCTTTCAAAATCTATCTTATATACCTATGAAGTTTGGATGCTTTACCCCACTCTATAGAATTTTCAGTAAAACCATTGTTACAGCCAAGTTTTGCTTTGTAAAATTTGGCGGGAATCATGATTGGCAGTATAATGAGCCGCATATGTTCGAAAGAAGAACAGAAAATAAAGGAAATTTACCGCAATCAAAAACTGTATTTTGCCAAGCATAAGCCACAGATGGACCGCGCTTCAGCAGCGCGATCCATCAGTTACTCATACTTGACAAAACTAATTTGAGCAAAATATTTCTGATTGGGTGATAATTAGTTACGCCTATTACAAAAGAAATGTGATCGGCTATTCTGGTCAATCATGTCCATTTTCCCGTCAAAGTTTTGAAGATAAAAGAATATCATACCATGACCGCTAGATAATCAGTGTTGTATTGGATTAGTTCGTCAAATTATTTGACGTGCACGTGCTCATAAATCATATCGACACCACAATACCGATATATGATCTGAATGCACCTGTGTAGCTAAATTTATCTTCAAATCTGCATAATGTTTTTGTTCGACTCGTGTCAAATTTCCGCAAATACTTTACCAAATTTGAATTTGTGACTCGTTTCATAATGGATTGCCAGAAGTCGATCACATATATTTTTTGTTTATTTATCTTGGCACATGCTACTCAAAAACTATGATTGATTATTAACATATAGTGATTCCTTGTTTATTCGTAAAAGGCAATGGAATGAAGGTAACAAAATGACCTATTTGAGCATTATATTGAAAAAATATTCGGGTCGTGAAAATGAGTGTTCCAAAAACATCCCCAGTTCGATTCATATGAAAAAATTTCTATTTTTCGAATCAGGAGATAGTTGGGTCGGTCCCAATCTATATTATGTCCTATACCTTAAAAAACTTAACTTTAAATTATATTTGTAGTACTTTCTGTGCGACTCCGATTTTTAACACCAAATTATCTTTGCGAGATATAACGTGAGAAATGACAGTCAAACGATATTATAATCGCACCCGAGGGAGGCGTGAAACTGCCACGAATCTGCCAAGATGAAATCGCAACCACGATGACTGACTGATTAGCTATCATCGCCATTTTGTACAGTTACTTCTAATCTAGGGACGTTGTTATCCGAGTATTTTATAGTTCTTGTTGAATGTAATTTCGTTTTTCAATTAATTTTATATTGATTCATTCTGCAGTAAAATCATGATATATGCCAATTCTGTTTAATTATAAGGAATTTCGTTTTCCGAGTATTCTTAAATTGATTCATTTCGCAATAAAATCATGATTTATGCCAAATTTTATGTCCTGTCTGCCAAATATCATAAATACTTCTTTTATTCGAAAAGTTATTCGTTGGAAACATTATTCTTTTTCTATAGCGAATTCCGTATACCGTCTAAACTTAACTATACCTGAATATTCCCTTCAACTACATTCCGCGTGTTATCGTTTTTTTTTTCACGCATGCAATTAATCTCTATTAGCGCTTGGTTTTCAGTTGTGCGTTAGATTAAACAATTGATATTTGTTTGTGCGAACCGTATTTCACTGTTATAACAAAGAGCTTTTCTCTGAAAACTAACCATAAATCATCATTATTTTCCAGCTGGATGCAAAGAAAAGTCCACTAGCCTTGCTTGCCCAAACGTGCAGCGCTATCGGCAAGGAAGGTCCCAACAAAAACTTTGTCAACGAGAAGACGCAAGGTGACTCGAATAATTCACACAATCCGTCAAAGTCTCCTTCATTGACTAATTCAAAATACACATCTCACGGAAAGAATGCATCAATAAAAAGCCGTTCATCGCGGTATGAATCTGATTCAACACGAGGTGCTGCGCCAACTAGAAAATTATCTGCTCCCGTGTTTTCGAAAACTTCTATCACAAGCGTCCAAGAACCTCGACGTACATCACCAAATATTCTGAGCCAAGAAACGAGTCGCAGGACGTTGGCGAGCACGCCAATGGGGGTGTCAGATGGGTCTTCGTCCGAGCTTTCTGACGTTAAAAGTTCATTTGACAAAGAAAAATCTGCATTCGAATCTAGGCATTCTCCTACCAAGCAAAAGTCAGGCGACAGCGTAAAATCACAAGACAATTCCACACACTCTACGGAACGGATATATATGAAATCTAGGACATGTTCTGGTGAGAATGAAATTCGACGTGGGTCGTCAGCTAACACTTTAAACAAAAGTCCAATTTCGAACTCATGCTCACATTCAAAATGCGGATGTACTACATCACAACCGTTTTCGTCCAATTGTCGCACTGATGTTTCACTGGAATCCAGTAAAGCATTCAAACACACAACGCCATACCCTTTCCTCCCACCTAATTGTGATAAATTCTGTGCTGGTTGTCAGTATAATCATTTACCAGGAGCTTGTGATGTCACAAGAATAAAAGAAAATGATCCATATTATTCATTGTATTCGTTGGACGGTGCTCAATCTCTCGGACTGTCATCGGTTCTGTCAACGCCTTACGGAAGGCTGCAATCCCAGATATTTGCCGCCGCGATGGCGTCTAGAAACGAATATCTATCAACTGCAGAATCCAATCCACATGCTCATGTTTGTAAATGGGTAACAGCAACCGAAGGACACTGTGGTAAAACCTTTCACACAAGAGAAGGACTTATGGAGCATTTGAGTACACATGCTCTGCCCGCAGCATCTGTAGGTAGTAATTTCCCAATGACTAATTTTCCTTCTAATAACTTAACATCGTATTTAAACAGTTCAGCCTTTTCAATGACTGGTGCAAGCCCCCCTGGTTTTGGTTTATCAAATAATCTTACTCAAGTAGCTCTGGCAAATGAGCGTTTGTTACAATCCAGCCAGAGACGATGCAGTTCTTTACACAGGTATAATCCATATAAAAATCCATACGCTAATTCATTAAATTCATACGTTCCTATTTTCCCTCCAAACGTAGCTGGTTCTACTGCTTTGTACACCTCACCATATGCATATTGCGGACAACCTGTGGGTGCCAGTGCCGGTGGTTATTTATTTCCTTGAATTCTGCTACCATGATCAGTTAAAGTAACTTGAGTTTCATAATTTTCAATTTAATAACAATTTGCCAAACAAAAGCTTCGCACAATGACTGCGCGAATTAGCAGCGCTTCATATTCAACAAAATTGAAACTACGAAACACCTGTTTACATCTACCGTGTTTTGAATTACTAGTCAGAAAATATCCACTAAACATATTTTGTTAATTATAAGTCACTGACGAATAGCGTCGCCGAGGCGCGGTCCGTCTGTGGCTTATTTATGCTTGACAAATTCAAATTTTTAGATTTTCAACCATCTCTATCTCTATCTATCCATCTCTAAACTTTCAAGTTCCACTGCTTTGTAACCAATCGCCTTCTTAAAGTATAATTTTTCTTTATCATTATTATTGTGTTTTTTTTATTTAACTCTCGACCTGGCGTTTTGAGTTTTTGGGTGAGAATATACTTTTGAGCAAATTCTAGTAATACTCAAATGCATGTTATACTCAAAAACAAAAATTTCCAATTTATCAAGCATGGCCTACTGGAATATCTTGTTTCATCTGTGGGCCAACATGCTTGCGAGATTGAGACAGCTTTGACATTTATTCATTTCAGAATTGTTTCCTTTAAACAACAATAGCTTATTTTTTCTTCTTTGTTTCTTTTTGAAAATAAAATAAAAATTTATCGTTACTATGCCTCTGTATGTCGTTTCAGAACGGGAATAGAAATTTGTTCCCGAGACTTAGTGCTGAATTGTTTATGACAGAAACTTTCCGAAAAATTCGTTGTCGCGAAAAACTGAAATAAAATTTATGATTGCGAATAAAATCTAGATAAAGGAAGTCCACTCGTTTGTCAGCCAGAATCAACATGCAATTACTATTCATAGACATTCGTCCATTTAATAAAATTGCACAATAAAATCTCGAAAAGTTAAGTGATAAATCGACATTCGACGTCGTGTGATTAACGTACTGATATATTACAAAATATGACATACGGTTGTCGGTGGCATCAAAGAGATCATTTTATTCTTCTTAATACGAGGTAAACAATTCAAACCATCGAATATAATTCATTTCACGGATATTGACTCGGATATTCAAGATAGGTTACCAGCAAGCCTGGGCTGTAGATGATTGTGACCACACACACATAAACGCGGTTTTTTCGAACTTTTGAAAAGATCATGTGATTTAATAATAAAATTCAAGTTATTTTGAATCATTAAAGTTGAAATAATATTTATTGATACATTTCTTTAGCCATGTTAGGCCTGAAAGTGATATCATCTTAACCGCGCAATTCATCTGTCCATTCGTTTTATTGTTAAAATAACCTTTTAAAGACCCTTTTTCGAATCGAATCACGAATTTCATCATTTCAATCCAATTCTGTCATAATCTGAAAAATTTAGGACTTTTTGGAAAAATGGCAGCGGACTTATTTATTGGAAAATTTTGGATTTTTTTCGGCGACAATTTTGGAAATTAATGTAAAATGTCAGCCCATCAGATGATTTTTTCTGAAAAACTTGAATGAGAAAATAAATAGTCATTTCACCGTGGCGGGTCAGTTCCGTTTGGATGTTTTCCGTTAAGAATACACTTGTTGGTACCACATCTTGTAGTAGCTCTTTGCTATTACGTGGCCGTTAGTTAGTTCTTTTTAGACACTGCTTCTGGCCTTGTTCAGGGTTAATTCCAAGACAAAAAAGTCATAAGCGTACTCAAATTGTCGCCGCGATCCATCAGCGGCAAACATCAACAAAATATGAATCTGTAAAATTCTTCCTAACTGATTGAACTTACTCTCATCATAATATCTCTGTCTCAAAATATCAATGGCACTACTTTGTACGTATTAAATAAAATATGACAGCTGTCATAAATCATTGTTAAGTTGACGAAAACGTAAAGATTGCTCATCGAAAAGACTTTAGCAATAATATTTATGAAAACTTGTTTTGTTCATAACAATAAATATTGTTACGGTATTAGCCTATAGAATGATTCATATAATCCAAAAGTATTGTAATGCTGACACTACTGGACGTGAAAATACGTAGAAGGGCAAGAAAAAAGATAAGATTAATTTTAATGAATCAAAAATAAAATGTACATGTGCATGTATGGGAGTCTTATAAGTAAGTTATTTGAACTTCAGACTCGTGCTCTATGGCGTATCTCAATCAGAAAGATTATCAATATTATCGTTTGTTAAGTATATGTCACTAATGCATAGCGTCGACGAGACGCGGCTCAACTGTGGTGCATACTTGACAAAGTAAAATTTCTGATCGGGAGTGGTTAACACGTTGCCATTGCAGTTTACTACCAAGTGGCCAATCTCGGTAAGTCGGGATCATCACCCGTTGCCCATCACTCAACCCTGGGTGTAACAAATTACGTATGGTGCAAAACTTATACCGTACCGTGTATTGCAGGGTGTATAATTGAAGATCCGTCAAAACCTGTTATTTTTTACAAAATCTCACAAAGCTATCGATCGGAGTTGTTAAGATTACTTACAATCAAATATCAGGACAAGATCACACATATCAGGTTCAAAATATGATGTTGTCAACGATGAACATATCATATCCATCAGTTACTCAAATTTAACAAGAGCTGTAGGTCAAACAATTTCTGACCGGTGACCTCACAGCATCAAGTTTTATTGAAGTACAATGCACATATTCTACGTGGCATTGGCAAAAAAAAACATTAAGGCAATTTTATATATCGGACTGATGGAACTTGTCTCCATTGATATGTTAGGCTTGACTGAAACCTTTATCGATAATGAACGTATTGGAAATATTTCTTTTTCTCTAGCAATTAATTTAAACTGATTTTCTGATACAGTTTACAATGTTTACATCGCTTTTTACATAATCTAACTTCGGTTTAGGCCGCGTCGACTATTGAAATATTTAAGATGTATCTCGCATTTTTATCTTCAAATCAAGTATTCTAAAAGTTGCAGTTTTCCACAAGAAATTTGCAGAGGATTGTAAATTTATGGAAAAAACGTGCCTGTAGAGTTAGAAAAAAACTTTATTTTGTCAAGCGCAAACAAAATATATTTAAACAGAATATATCTAACCGGGGCACTGCCAAATAAACATATTGGAATGAATTGCGCTTGTGAAGTGGGCTAAATTGATAGAAAATGATATTGAAAATCAAAGAAATTTTACAACTTTTTCAAAAAGAAATTTGTTCGTTAAGTTGAGCAACTCCGATGACATTTTGAACGTAGGAGAAACGACGATCTTCATTGCAACATGGAAACATGCGGCCAATGCGGGTGCACTCTTGATTATATAAATAGTTTATCTCGGTTTTTCTACATGAAACAAATTATACCACAATTTACCTGATGCATTTGATAAAAGTCGATTCATCAAAACGAAACATAAATTCCGGGCGGAAGCAGTAAATTCCATACCCTGACAAGAGAATCGATTGTTTTTGTTTGGCAAGGGATGAAATTAAATGAAATGAAAAACTCATTTTAACAAAATTGTGTAACATTTGGAATTTCTTTATCTGATTTGAAACGGAATGTACGCTAATAAAGTTTAAAACAATATCGCTGGATAGAAGGTTTGCGAGATTCAGTATTTGGCTCTGTTTGTGTTGTTAGCTTGTAACTAGACCTGGGAAATCGGTGATTCGAATCGATTAGAATTACAGGTTATTCGAAGCAATCGTAAATCGGCCATAGGGACAAAAACTTGCTAAATAAAATGGAATTTCGATTGTATTATATTAAAATCGATTGTATTTTGTCGTTGAAATGAGAATATTTGCTCTTGTACTGGAGTGTAATTGAAAATTCATCGCTTTTAAGTTTGTTTATACTAATATTTGTAATGCGTAACTGTAAATTTCTTAATTATCATAATGGTGGCAATAAAAAGGGAATATTCGTTGTTTTTATGAAATCAGTAATTCGATCCGATTGAAATAATTATCCGAATCAAAATCGAATCCCAAATGATTCGGTTTTGCCCAGGCCTACTTGTAACGCAGTCGGTATAGCATCATCGATTCAACCATATTCCTATGAGTCTCACAGCATGTCGTTTAGCTATTTGAGTCGAGTTGACTTTGTGAACCGTATAGATTCAAAGTAAAAATTATTCGAGTCTATCCATACGAACATACATGCAAATGTAAGTCGCAAGTTGGTGAATTACAAAATTTCAAATCTAATTAAGCGAAATCGACGCAAATATTTATCAAATTTGCTTGCGCATTCGGAGCAACGGCATAATTTGAATGATGTTTCACATGGATTAAACTTGGCAAAAAATGGATAATATATCAGTATTTCTTTGCGGTGCAGGATTTGGTCTTTAATCCGTGGAAATTAATCTAATTTAATTGCATATTGAATTTATTTGAATTTGCCAAAACATGTGAGCTTAAAAATACAAAGCTTGGCCAATAAAACACAATGTACCTACTTTGTCCCAAGTTGGTGACGCTTAAAATAAATCAAACTAGGAATATCCTTATTGAACAATTAAAAATTTCTAGTGTAATAGTTGTTGTAATGAGAGGATTGGGATCTAGTTTCTGATTTTTTGAAACACATTTTTTTAAAATAAATATTTATAAAGAAGCGTGTAGTACGAACAAACAATAAACATCATATAATTGCTTTACTTCTGATTTTAATTGAGATCAAAATTTGATAACAAATTTGACTCGCCGAAATATATTCATTATAATTAAATATCATTTACTGTTTAACAGAATTTTCTTCACCAGCGCTGTCCATCATCATGCAATACTAAACATCAGGACCAGATCAGTAAAATTTTGTCACAGTATCATTTGTTAAGTATGCGTCACTGATGGATCGCGTCGATGAGACGCGGTCCATCTGTGGCGCATGCTTGACAATATATATATTGTCAAGCATATATATATATATATATATATGTATATATATGATTTCTTATTGGGGATCAGCAAATTGTTTTCATTGGAGATACCGCGAGAACTATACAGATTATGCAACTAGAGAGGTCGTTTACGCAATAGTAAATTAGTTTGCTGTAAAACATGCTAAGCAGAAATTTGAGGAATATATTATGATTTTGTTGCACGGATACAAAATAAGAAATATTTTCTCTGGTAATTCGTTGGCATGAAGTGGCCCTTTGTTTGTTCTATTTAAGTGCTGTTTCAAATTTAATGCAAAACACCAGACACACATAAGACGTTTTTTTAGGCGTCGTTGTTAATTTTGCTTTCTTATTTTTGTATGTAATTAACATAAAAAAAAACATAAATTCATTGCCTGTGTTGGTTTTTAAATTCCTTTCATAAATTTGGAATTTGAGAGTAAGAGGCGATTGTGAGGTCAGTTGGTCACCGAACTAACACTTTGTCTGAATAACGATGACAGACGACTAAAACGGTTTTGTTGTTTTGCTGTTAGTTCATGTTGAAATCAAAGCATGGCAAATATGGACCAGAGATGAATAGTGGGTAGCAGGGGCGATATATCAGTGGCCCATACAAGACAAGGTTTGATGGGTATTTGTAGCAGAAAAACCAACATCCCAATTCATCATAGCTGAACCGGCCCTTGATTTGAGCGACCCAGTGTGAACCCCTATTCAATTGTATGATGAATGGCTGATACTGATGACGCTGTGGTCATCCATCTCTCTCAACTGACAACCTCAAGCACACCCAAATCGACGCACGTAAGGTTGAACTGTTGAAGCAATTAAAGAGCATTTTGAAGTTATCGTATCAATTTGTAATTGCCTGGATCATTAAGTTTTATCGAATAAGAAAAATTGCGTTCAAACATATTTTGTTAAGCAAGAGTCACTTATGGATGGCGCCGGTCAGGCGCGTTCCATTTATGACGCATGTTTGACTAAATAAAGTTTCTGAATGGGCAATATCCCTTTTCCTACGGCAATGTTCAGAATTTGAATCCTTTGATACAAGCACTGGTAAATCGCTGTTCGCTTTTATCGTTTTTAACAGTGAACAACAAATATGTATGCGTTTTTAAGTCATACAATTAGAGACCAAGCTTGGGACAGCGTTGTGAAGTGTTAGAGTTTGAAAACATATCTATGTCACGGAATGTTTAAAACATAACAAGTGTGATAATGAGACATTGTATGATTGATGTTTCATCAACCGGACACGATACCGTACACCGACAGAAATATTTTGTATAATATAATGTTCAGGCTTGAGTGACTGATGGTGAAGTCGATGAGGCATGGTCCTCCTGTGTCTTGCGCTTGACAAGATGAAAATATCTGATTAGTATAAATGGTACAGCATGTTGGGGACAATACAGTAACAATTTCATGCAGGGTTGATGCTCGATAACGACCGGGTTAGTTAGAATAGATTGCACATCCTACATTCAATATCCTACGTGAATGTGGGTGGCTGATGCATTGCGTCAACAAGACAAGGCCCAGCTGCTGCGTTGAACGTAATTTCTGATTGAAAGGTAAAAACATCAGTCATTCTTGTATGTCTACGGCGCAAATAATATCTTTATTCAATTAAATATCAATTCAATTCAAATTAAATATTTTCCTATGGAATTGAAGTGCAATAACATAAAATGAAAGTCTTGAGACCTCAAAAATCACTGTAAATTCCAATATGAGATTTTCGCATAAAAATTAAATTTTGTCAAATATGAGCCACAGATGGACCGCGTCACAAAGACGCAATCCATCTGTGACTCCTATTTAACAAATGGTCCCAAATCAACGTGCGTATTGCCGGTGTTTTTTTACACGAGCGGTCTGAAAGTTTAAAAAGTATAATATAAAAACAACAAATAGGCGTTTTCCAATAGTTTTTAGTATTGAAAGCCGTTTGAATCTAACAAAAACCTTTTAAAAATAAATAATTTGGATAACGTTACTATAAAGAAAATTTTCCTCTCACTAAGTCATGAAAAAATCATGATCGTTTGAAGATGAAACAAATATTTTCCTTTTACGGCCTCAATAAACATTATCACCCAGTTTTAACAATGTATGACAGTTTTCTTTACAGGAAATACGGTTTCATTTTTATTTGACACAAGCGTATTAAAACAGAGACGATTTACGATTACTTCATCAGAGCCGTATTAAAAAATATGTTAACATTACCAGCGATTTCTATATTGTATTATAAATGCTATATTCCTAAATTTCTGAAAATTCGAATCTTCATTATTGGAGTATTGAAGACACTCAAATCATTCCTTTATGAGTACACTTAAGGCGACCGTTATGAACGAATTTTTCCATACGGATTTTGGCAACTTGGGTTGCAGTTTCACACACTTATTTAGCAGAAAGTCATAGTAATTTTAATTGAATCACGTAAAGATAAAAACACGGTTAACTTTTGTTTTGCCTGTTTCAAATATTTCACTTTGAGTACTCTTAATGGAAATATAATGCAAGCGCTACTTACAACAGCTATAATACACGTGGCGCCGATGTCACGGTGCTAGCTTGGAAAGTAGTACATAGTCCTGGTAGTTTGTGTTATTTTGTTACAGGAATATTTTGATTGGAGCCTACAGTTTCAGCCTGATTAACGTATCGATTTTAATAAAACCGGCAACGATTCCACTAGAATGTATACTGCATTATCTGTAGGCTAAACATCTAAGGGCTACTGATCCCAATCAGCAAATTTAAGTCCATTCACGTTTTTTTCATGCGTATGTCGCAGATGGGTCGCGCCTTAAGAGGCGCGGGCCATCTGCGGCATGTGCTCGACAAAATAAAATTTCTACTAGGGAATAGACAGCGCCTTCTTTACGAAGGCATATCAAAATTGGATCTATACGTTGTTACTGAAAACGAGATGTAGGCAAAACAAACAATATAAACAACATTGTCTCATAAACCATATCATCGACAGTTTTATGTTCTGTAAAACTTCAGATGTGGAATCAGGTTACTGTCGTCGTTAAAACGAGATAAAATTTCAAATTGCTTCTGACGAAAAATAAATAATGATTAAAGGATTTTGTCATTTTCCGATAAAATGATTCTCGATATGATAACATTTGGGAAAAAATTGAAATTCTGATGTTTATAGGTTTTATACTCGTATAAAACGCGTCAGCCCAAATCAGATATTTTTATATTGCCAGGCACAAACAAAGATGGACCACTCCTTCGTGGCGCGATCCATCAGTAACTCATACTTAACAAAACATATGTGAACCCATTTTTCCGACGGGGGTATGAGTAAAATCGCGGTTGCATAATTCTTAGAACTAACAGGTAAATTCCAATGTAATATCAAAGCAAATTATATTTGTTATCTATATGGTAGCTTTTAGTCTCAAAACGATAAAATGTAACTTCAATAACCTGGAATTTGAACATTCCTTAGGTGCACAATGCCTTTTTTTGAATAAAAATTAAAGTATTTAATAGTTACAGAAAAATGTAGGTTTTTCTATATTTGCAACGGCCAACAGCTCCCAAAATCTCGCAAAACAACAAAATTTTCTACGCATTCATTTCTTTAATTTTTAATTCTGTCTAGGTGATCTGTTCCGTAAACCGTTTTAATTTTATACTCCAATTAGTAACATGAAAAAAATACAGGATTCGAAAATACCAACTTAAACTTTCTTTCAACTATATTTCTAGTTATAAACGGTATAAAATATTTTCAATTGACCAACTGCATTACCATCCGAAGGGAAAAGAGATTTTAAACGATTGTTTAAAAATACTTGATCGACAGAAATTAAAATCGTCTGTAATCAGTTTAGTTTCGACGGACGATTTTAGTGAATGTACTTTCATATTTCAAGACAATGCCTTTAAAATTTCACAAAAGTGGTTAAATTGTATTGACGGTTCCAACCAGTGTACATTTCCACCAACTGTCCTGTACTCGTTTGCAGCAAAGCTTTATTGGAACTATTTTTGTTAAGCATAACCCAATGACGGACCGCGCCTAGACGGCGCAATCCATCAGTGTCCCATGCTTAACAAAATCTTAATATTATCTTTTCTTGTAGAGATATCTCGAATTGGATTATTTTGATGGAAATTTCGAGATTCGAACCTTTTTTTTGAAATTCACTCTGAATAATGCCGGAAGCAGAGCCTAAACGGAACCAACTAACGGTCACTTTCGCAAAGATCTAGTAAAAGATGTAGTACCAGAAACTTATTCTATATTCTTATACCAGAACTATATTATTATACCAGAACTATTCTAAATCCCGCACCTACAGGGCACATTAGGAGGGAAGGGCTGTACAGCCCTAATCGTTTTCATTTTAACTTCGATTTAGTAAATATTTAGGCCAAACTGAATCTTGAATCAAAATAAATTTCAGGTTTTGCCCGAACAAATCCGATCAAAATTATGAAACGATGTACTTCACAAAAGACATAATAAAGACGATGATTCGAAGCAGTATGATTGCAGTTAGCTAGCCGGAATTATACAGTTTGAGGTAATGCTTGTCAAACACTAAAATTTTAAAAATATGAATCACAAATTTCAGTTTTTATTATTTTGAGATGACTTTTTGAAATAGTATATCTTTGCAGTTCGTGTACTGTACTAATCTAACATGAGATTACTTGATTAAATTATACCAATTTAACTTAATTTCACAACAAAATATTCCTATGGCATATTCTCAACTGATTCGAGTAGCTCAAATCGGTTTGAATTACCAATGTCTGCATTCTGAAATGTATATGTCTG
Source organism: Styela plicata (assembly GCA_963675895.2). Lineage (NCBI taxonomy): Eukaryota > Metazoa > Chordata > Ascidiacea > Stolidobranchia > Styelidae > Styela > Styela plicata. Next base: position 1,496,800 of record OZ023139.1, read on the forward strand.
CCTGCTAACCTTAAAAACGCCTTGTCAAAGTATGTCTCACCGATCTAACACACATCCGTAGAAAATTAACTGTGGTGTTTATAATATTAATATGTTATATATTATTTTTTTCGTTTCGAAGAGCCCGGAATGATGGAGTTGAAAATGACCATTGTTAACAATAAAAACTGTGGTGATATTCACATCAGTTTTTAAAGTATTAGTCAGATGTACCTTCCTCCCAATCCATGACTATCAGTCACCGATACTTGAAAAAAAAAATGATATGGCAATTTTGTTATGGAGAAATAGTTATGGAAAATATGACCGAGAACGATAAACTGTCCATTTTTCAATATTTTCCATTTGTGTCTTTAAGAAATAGTTTTGTATTGTATTTCAATAGAAAAATAATATATAATAATCGCGATGCTGCGTTGTAAGTTCATCGCGTATCTTGGTAATAAAGCAAAAATTTATTTTCTATAAAACTTAGCTATCAAAATTATTCCGTTATAGCGGTAGCTCCATGATCTTTTGGTTGTCGAAAATCAAAATGGTTGACAGAATCCGTAATTTTGCACATACCCAACATGTAAATTACTTGCGCAGATGTGAGATATGAAATACGTTCATATCTTATTACTCAAAATTACTTTCTTACATTAACGTTTCACACCTGTGGCGCGGAGTGAGGATCGTAAATAGGTTACCATGGCTTTCATTCACCTAGTCCCGCCATTAAATTGAAGAGAAAGCCTAAAATCAAATAAAGGAGTGAATTTCGGCGAGTGATGTCCCGTCCGATCAAAGGTGTCAGTCATTTTGAATTCGCTTTAAATGCCTCTCATTTCATCGTACCCGATGCCACACGCCTCGCCTTTGATCTCAAAGACGGCGAAAGATGCCGTCACTCATCGGACAGCGAATGAATAGTCTACAAAATGAGATGTGTGCGTCGGGAAAACAAAGTGATTTTGCTTAAAAAAGGGGAAACGTGCTGATTCGTTACGGTTCTTGAATGAAACCTATCCACGATTAAAATATATTATCGAAGTAGGAAAAAACAGGATGTGGACCACGGGTTGCACGCTCCATTTATACGCGTTCCACTCAAGGCCAGCGCGTGTCGACTTACTGGGAATTATGTTTTGAAAGTTTGCGGCTCTCAAAGGTGGGCACAGTCGTCGCGGTTGCTGCGTTTTGTCAAATGGTTGACGGGAGTGAAACGAGCGAATGGCGAATTTAAATAAATCTCCTTTTAGTGCCTTTGATCTATCCGCGTTGAATTGAAAAGGCGCATCGATAAATCAATATCTTTTCATGTCTAGCGCGAAATCTACGCAATATTGAATTGTTGGCAAATTTTGATTGATATGTTGGTTGAACTACATCTAGAACTAGCTAGTCTATCTTTTATCCCACCAAAGCACTTTGAAAACGGTATAGTTGCGTTTGCATGAATAATAAACGAGCCAATTATGGTGTTGTCGGAATATGGATCATCGCTGACCGCAAAGAATTTATCTCAATTTCTTTATAATTATAACCGGCCAAGTATGGTATAAAGTGAAATTAATTCAAAAGATAACAATCTACCATGCTTGTTTGAGTTTAATTAAAGTGAACACTAAACAGTAATTTTCTGGTTGTCATCGATAGTCAAAATACGTTTCAAGCTTCGTTTGATTACATCCCGAAATGAAGCCAAGCATAAGTTACAGATGAAGGCGGCGCGATAATCATCGATTCATGCTTGCCAGAGATACTTCAACTTAATTTGAAATTATTGCGAATGAAGCGATACGTTTCATCTATAGACACAATGTGGATTATTTCAAAGCATTAACCTAAATGGATCTGGTCCGTGTATAGCAGGTATATATTAATAATCTCTTTTAAGCAGGATTAAGTGTCAGAGAAATTTTCCTTTGTCAATCATGGGTCGTTGATGATTCGTGACCAAGTAGCACAATCCATCAATGGTGCTTACCTGACAGGAATGTTTCCACAATCTTTTTCTGACAGACAGGGTTCATCTCTCGTGGTATTCTGAAGCCGCCGCCTCATTTAGAACGTTGCCATCAAACACGCTCGCCTGTCAAGATCAGGGCGATAACAAATAACAAGGGTTATTTTCTCCACACATCACCTGCTCTGTATTTGCCGGTATAATCTGTCACTCCAAAACAAATAAGGTATCTCCAGAAAATGGATTATAGCATTTTGAATTGGTCGTGATTTCAACCTGCGACCAAAATCGCTGCAAATCCTTGTTGACATTTGGCAAAAGCGTTTTTAATTTGTAGGATTTCGATACCACAACGCCATGCTTTTCTTAAAATACCTAAAATTTGAAGACAATTTGTAAATGTTTTTGCTCTCTGTTGAGAAATGGCAGTTTGTTATTGCCTTTAACCGCTAATGGGAAATGCTGTTTATTTTCACAGGCCGTGTAAGAGTGTTCGTACTTAAAAGGAAGCCTCAAGATATACCGTTCATTCAGCAGTTATCTGAATTCTTTAACCCTGATTGCAAATCCCGTTTTAAATCATTTTAATGAACGTTTCAGAAAAACTCGCTTTGTCGAACATGAATCACTGATGGATTGCGCCGTCAAGGCACGGTCCATCTGTGACTCAGGCTTGATAAAATAATTGTTTTAACGATGGTACATGCCCCAGTGCGCGGAGAGTTAATGCATCAAGCATCTTGTCAAATTAAAAATAGCTCTTCCGAAAAGATTACTAAATTTTGCGAAACACGATAATAGAGATTTACATAAACACATCAATAAACGACGGGTAAAGAGAAAACTATAATATCAGACAAGTTCATTCATTTCAATCTCTAGATGGACGTGATTTCGTGACAAGATGCATGAACAGAATTGTCAGGTTCTCTTGTTTTCTAGACTTATTTAAAACCGAAAAAAGAAATCTCATATGATGTTGTTTCAATACTCTTTTTTTAGGTGTATTTTGTCTTCTAGTTAGTTCGCAATATATTATGCATACAGATACTACAAAGATAATCCTAAAACTTAATTCTGAATTCTTTTTGATGAAAGCCAGTTCGCTATCTACCTGTGTGAAGAGCTATATTAGTTTCTTATATATTTTATCGAAACGCGAATAGTAGCCGATTCAGAAATGGCCGATAGAGAGCGATGATATAAACGGTTAAATTTATGACGTGTAAATATAAAATGTAACCAAAAAAATTTTAGCCAAAATATACAATTTTACTACCGATTGAAGAAAATCATATAAAAATCTCACCGATGGCGCGAAATTTTTGCATGAAACGGTGTTTTAGACTTAGAAATTGAAGAAGGTGAAAAATTGCCGGTTTGCCAATTTCAATGGTTTGAAACATTGTCAGCAGTAACGGCGCGCGAAAAATTTGCCTCTTTTTCGTGATTATAATACATTTTTGTACATCTTGGAGGCTGGTCTGGGGATACATACTCTAAACCCTCTTGTATTCGCACCTGAACACAAATATTATAATAGTAAAACTCAGAGAAATTTGCCCTCTACTATATATCAGTTCAAATGAACGCATATGTCTATGTTTCCATTTCAATCTTTATTTTGATAAAAGCCATGGAACAAACATAAAAACCATGCTTTATCCCGGGATAACATGTATGGTCAATAAATAGCCCGGAGATGGCAAATATAATTTAAGAACATTTTCACGTTCAATTGATTAGTCATGGAAAATATCTTTTTCTTAAATTATTGTGGTTGCTTTACGGTTATATGATAAAGTATTGAATTATAATTTTTGTTTCCTGTGTAGCTTATTGACTGTTTCAGACAGCCTCTTTTCAATATTTGCTAAATTTTGTCTTACTCATACCACCTAGCGGCCTTTAGCATTGTTATGCATATCGGTAAAGGCCTGCCATGATGTCATGGGAATAACGTTTTTTTTATATGTATGCAAAACATTCTCCTACAAATTTATATTCTTCTACATTTATAAAGTAAAAATATCTTTTAAACTGGAAGTCAACATTCCTGCGCGTGAAATTTTTTTATCCCATATAAATGATATTATAAAAGTAGATTTAGCGTGTAAAATTTTTACAAAATAATTATCTCTGGTATTTTTGGCACTATGTTTGATTATTTACCTGTTTCACATTTTGGACCTGTTCGCCTTTCACTTAATCAAAAATAGTACCGGTCAAAGCGTCTTTTGTGAAGTACGAGGTCATTGATGGATCGCGTCGTTGCTCCACTCTTATTCCGTTTTGATCGAATAAACTCTCCCTAAAACCTTCGATACACTCAACTAAAACATCTAAAAGGCCAAAAAGAATTCTTTTTATTATATTTAGCTTTTATGTGTCAGTACTCGGCCTATTAGTTGCATTAATGTGCTGATTTCAACCATGTTTAGCATACCTTTAATTGGAAGCCTGTCTAACTTATTTCTTGCCCTAACAGTATTTCAGGCTTTCCTCTTCTGCGTGATAAAGACGGTATTCTGTCCTATCTTACCAAACCTATACGCGTAAATGTGAATTAATTCAGTCACATTTTCTGCTAGCTACATCAAGAATTTATATATGTGAAATAAATAAATTATATTTAAAATTTTAAAATTAAAATAATATGATTAAAGTTGGCACATCTATAAATATTTGTTAAAATTTACGGTACGTGATCTGTGAGACCTCCGAAGACAGCAAAACGCTGTTGCCTTTGATCAAAATATTTAAATAGTAATGCTTTGGTTCCGAAAATTTTGTCTAAAGAAAATTTAATGTCTAAAAATGATATTTTCGAAATAGAAGTCAAATTATACAAGACGAGCAATGAAAAGCATCTAGTCTTAAAAATCTCAGCAATAAAATTGCTATGGCAACGCTATAGCATTTGAAAGTTTATATTGCAGTTGACGGATTTTTATTTGGCTCTAGGACATTCCGAATATGACGACGTTAAAATGTAGAAGTCCTTTTGTAAAGAGCAATGTCAGAGGTCAAACAAAATATTAACAAAAAGTTGGCAACCACGTTTTACATTGAACACTGTGCAAAAACGCAATGATTTGTACTTCATGTGACTGAATTCAAGTTTTGTAATACTTTTGTTGCGTCGAAAATTCTTCAAGTGTGCAAAGTAAAATTTGATACTTGATTGGATAAACACAGATTTGGTATTCAATTCAGAAATCTCCAAACATAAATTCATACAATTTGGCAGTAAAGTTGCACAGTCCTGGTGACATATTTTATGAAATAAATATAAGGATGATTTGAATGGCCGTGATGTAGGCCTAACTGATATGAGCATATATCAAATGAAATATTGTTTTAAACTAGTTCTTGTGGATCGTGACTTGTGGTGTATTCCTCATTTGATACAAGCAAAAATGCCTACAAATATTTTAAATGTCAAAATCGGATGTAATTAATTCCAACGTAATGAAGTCAGATGTGTCTAAACTTGCAGTACAACCAGCTAGGTCTGGGATCAAATTGCTTGAAACTAAATGCGAGTCTATTCAGAACAAACGAAAAAAAATCCTAGGTCGTTTTCACTACATATAAAATAGAACTCAATTTCAAATTGACTGAATCGCTAAAGTGATATCAAGTCAAGCTATGTATCTAAAAACATCAGGCTGTGTGTTGTGTCACAAAAGTATCAAACTTGACTTGCGATTCCTTGTCCGTGTTTAGTATCGCTATGAATACGAAAAGTATTGCCCTATCCAAAAGGGTATGGTAACACCACTTTCCATACACGGAACATTGTACTATTAAACTTATATATGGTTGAATGTCAAAATAGTACCATTATAAGTACAAAAAAAAAAAAAACAGAGAAAAGGCACAGAAAGATATATAAAAATATTTCATCGTTTAAACAACGATTAGGTACAAGCAGAGGAAAAGTATTTTTATATATGAACGCCGATGTTGTATAATTAAAAAATGAACGTTTTTACTCCATGTTTTCCATAATCCATTCATAAAAGTCCGCCATCTGGAAAAGAGACAACACATTATAATCAAGTGCATGTGAAAGTTATAAAAACCTATGTTCAAACATTTTCAGGGTGACGTAAGTATTTTATGGGATGAAAGATAATGTAAAATTTGAATATAAACATGTGATGGATATTGATAATCTATTACTTGGAAGCAAGTCTGGTCGAATCAGCATGTATAATTCGCTTTGGCGCGTCGGACAATATGGTCTAAAAAGTTTACTGTACAAATCACAGTTGTTTATTATATATACACTTATATTGTAATCCAATGAAAATCCGTATACTTACTCTGGTATACACTCCTGGTTTATTCTTTTGACCACACGGTGTTGTACCGTATGACGTTAGGCCATGTAGAAAATATTTTTCATTCTGTATACAAAGTAATGGTCCACCACTGTCGCCCTGAAATTAAAAGTACTTTTTCAATATATGAAGTTAACATGGGTATTCCAAATAAAAGCCTGATATTATTTCCTACACGTTTAGGCAGATTTACTTCAATTGTTATGATGGGTCCAGTTTACGTTGCCTTCTTGTCTGTATTTACGGTTTGATTGGATTTAAATATGAGGAGATGAGTCGAATTATTTGTCAAGTCCCGGCAAAAAGATAATTTGACCACCATTTGGGGCAGTCTGCACTCTAGTTATGTAAGGCAAATTTTTCACTCAGAATGCATTTGCAGGTACTACATTTCATTGTCATATAAGAAAGCCTTAGTTGGATGGATTACATTAGGTGTTGCCTCTAGCCTTGCTTAAAGTAGATTTCTTCATCACTAGTTGTCATTGAATGTAGGTGTAAACAAGAATTGCCCTCGTCATTTTTTACTGTTTTTTGATTTTTTATTTGACTTATAAGCATGATAGTTAAGTTTGGTGCCATACATAATTTCTCGATGTTAGCGAATATTTGATAGTGAGGGTATGAAAAACTCATCACTTTCGAAGTAATGCCGTTTTTCTTCAACTACTTACAGCACAAGTATCTTCATGAAGCGCTCCCCCAGCACAAAATTTTGGATCATTTTTGTTGACGGGTCTACCATGGTAGGGTTCTGATGATGGGTTACTCGTAGCAGATGTGCACAGTAGGTGTGGCAATACGATGACGTTTAGTTTTTGCATTATTTCACTCCGGTTTTTCTTTACTGCAACGAAAGATCATATGATTGAAGAATTATTTGCCAGCACAAAGCTATTATTTGTTTGAAGATGGAATGCGAAGTAAAGATCATTTGGTTCTAAGGGAATTCTGTCCCCGAAATGCTCCTTCGTAACGACGAGCATGAAGCTTCTGCGTTAAACATTTATCTGTTCGATTGCCATACATGTCACTAACTCAAGCCAGGCTGTTGCTAACGTATTCCCTGCGTGTCGTATGAAGCGACTAGAAAGAAGGCGGTTCAGTTCCATTTGTGCTGTTTTACGTTTAGAGTTCAGTTGCTGGTACTACATATTTTGGTAGCTTTTTGCTATCAAGACGCCATTAGTTGGTTCCTTTTAGGAGCTGCTTCCGGCCTTGCTCAGAAGGATTTTCAATAAAAAAGTATGGATTTAACGAATATTTCATCATTTGCATGATACCCCCTCTGCCTAATTACACATTACATTTTTATCATTAGTATTTAAAGTGGCAAATATTCAGGCGTAAGCATGTTGAGTTGTTAACAAAATCAAGGGCCATGCGAGAGACTACCGACAATGCATTACGCACATGTGAGGTAATTAGCAGCGCAATTAACAACCAGCGATGCGTGCGGTTCAGCTTTTGTTTACACTTTCAAATCAGGCTGTAGGTGAAACAGGTTGACAGCATGTATTCATCGATTGTTTGAACCGACCCAGTTTCGGGGAAGAGATGAGGTCAGGTCGTCAGGTACAGTGTGTGGGATATCAGTCTAGAGGCTAGACTACTCGAGTTGTTTTGTTCTATTTCCCAGAAAGAATATTTCCTTGCCAGTGTTCTCCACAACATTTTGATTCACGTCTGAATATTCATATATACCTGTTTGTCCCCACCCGAGTACAGTACAGATAGTTCCCGCAAAAGATGTTGGTTTTCCATCGACGTCCACTGGTATTGTAGCATCTGTAGGGAATCCAGTTGGTACTAAACATACAGGACGAATGTATCTTGTGAATACTACACGTTCAGAAAGCTGAAGGTAAAATATTTTTGTGTTCAGATCGACTCAGTACAATTATCAGTTTTGACTCGTAGAGCAAACGGTTAGCATCAGATAGAAGTTCTGATCGCATTTTCGAGGTGGTTAAAATATAATATTTAAGCTCCGTGTGAAGCAAATTGTTTCTGCGGTTGTAACTGGTTGAAAGCCGAGTGATGAATATCGTAATTTCAGTGATAAATGATTATCCGAATGTCCAACATATGCGCTTCGGCCAACAACCAGAAAATAGATTGAGATACGGATTCACTACACAGGGCTTTAGTGATCTGTGAAGCTTGCAAGGAGGAATATGTTCGGTATTTACATGAGTGGATCCAGTGAGAAAAATTAGATATCAAACCCAAAAGGCAAAACCCAGGCAAAACTAACCTTTATCAAAGCAATGTCGTTATTAAACGACGATACAAAAAATTCTGGATGACGTACAATTTTCTGTATATGAAAATCTACTTCATTTTGTGATATCTCTGATGTGTTGTGCTGTCCGAGCACTATTCCATATACTTCCGGTGAGTTCGGTCTGAAAACAGTTGAAAAATGATAAAAAAGTAACATCACTTTTCAACGGAAAACTACTTCAGTAAGTAATCTCAATATTCATGAATATGCCGAAACATTTAGTGGTACAAACTACTGCAGTGTTTCGCCGCAGACTTTTCTCATTCTGATGTCGACTTTATCACTTGCATATGATGTCTTAGTAACAGCCTAAGTTCCTAGTATTTTTCTTTCTCCTTCCCAACCACGAGCTTTGCCAACGAAGAGAATCTGATCGAATTATTTTGGTGCATCAGCCAGAAAGTATTTACTTATAAAGATTTGGGCCATTTTCAGGCTTTATTTTTAGCATCAATCTACTATTTTGAAAACAAAACAATAATATACTTACTGCAGTATACAATGTGCTGCCGTAACTACATATTCATCATTCAGCAATGAGCCCCCACATATGAAGCCTCTATCCCGTCCACGCGATCTTTCATAAAGGTATGCCATCCATGGCCAGTCTCCTTCGAATGTGTCTGTTCCACCTGATATTCAGAAACGAAGTAAGTTCAAACTCCCTTAACCGTAAGACATAGGCATAAAAACCAACACAGACGATAAGTATCACTTAACAATTTCCGCTATTTTATCTGCCTCAATTGGTAAGAGTTAAGAATTTGAGCAACCTGCGATTTGGTGTTGCCACAGCGCCCAGCGCTGACCTGTGTAAGTGCCCAAGTTTTTTATTGAGGGATTGTGTAAAGTAAACGTCATTTTAACAAAACAAATGCAACAAACGGGTTTTTACTCGTACTACCACTAAATTTCCTGTGGGGTAGCCCAACTCAATTAAATTTACATGTTATTTTTCTCATAATTGGGTTCCTTGATAATAGGACTCCGCAGACTGTGTGATATGCGATTGGTTTTGATTGAAAGTTTTTTATGTAGGAATTAGTGAAAAAAGTACTCACTAAGTATTCTTTTTGCCACCATTCCCAGAAGAAGTCTTGCAATAGGAGATTCCATTTCTGAAACGAAAAATAAAATGAAAAACATACTGATTCTCAGCTTGGGTTTTTGCGAATTGTACTTATGCAATTTATTGTTTGCTGGATGTTGGGACCACATATCCGACGATTGACTTCGGTTCATTTTAAAAGCTTAATTTATTGTTTAAACGATTTCAATCTCATTATTGTGTGAAAATCGTCACACCTGCTGCTATTGAGATTCAAAAGTGTTTGTAAAATAAATTTCTGGTACTAATACTGAAATAGCTACATGTAACAAAGTTATTCATTTTAAAATCCCACATATCACATTTAGCGAATGATGCGCGAAAACGTTCAGGGAAATGTGAAGCCTCCGGGAATCTTTTTTTGTTACTTACCTAATGTTCGTGAGTTATCAGACGGTCTCGGTGATATCTTTCCGCATTCTGAATACGGATTATTAGGATCCGGTTTTTCTGTTTCCGTTGAATCCGGTGTCGTTTTGATAACTGATGTTGTAGGAGTAGCATCAGTAACATTTGTTGTTGGTGTCGGAGTTGGCGGTTCGAAAACAGTACCGGATAATATAAAACCATAAACCATTAATGTACCGGCAGTTAATTTGTAACCGGTTATGACACAAGTCGTGGGCATCGTTTAGGAAAGATATGAATCCGCAATAAATAAATAATTTAATTAATAAATAATAAACTTTATCGTTGTTGCTGCAAGATGTAGAGAATATCAATTGAAATTGACGTGTTACAGTCTTGGTAAGATGCCTAAAATCGAGTATTAAGTAAAATAAGATGCACAGCGCATTGGCCTTAAGTTCTTCAGAAAAAATACCACCGATTTTTTACAATTCATTACAGCAATCGTGTAATACACATCATGATGCCCTGTTTGTCTATTACTTCTACTATATTAATTAGGGGTATCCGAATGTCATAAATACCCCACAATCCATTTTATTTATTTCTATAAAGCTTCCTTTTCTTTTCCTCATTTTATTAATAATAAGAAATTCTACTTGTAGTCAAACAAAAATTATGGAAAATTGCGTCTCCTTTTGCATTGATACATATGCTTATGGTGTGAAACATTTTACTAATCAGGCGATTAAATTTCTGACAACGCAATATAAATCCGTTCTATTGTTAGATATAAAAAGTTAGTTATTTGAGTTTTCTATATGACGTCATACGCAACAGCTCAACAGTGATATGACGGTCATGATACGTCGCGAGTTTCGATTTCGCTCTGATTTCCGCTTACGCTTTGACCATGCCAGATCAGCCAAGTTGCTTAGTCATGATCTATCAAATGTGATAAATTAGGATTTTCTTGTTTCGTTTACTGTTGTCTAGTATAAACGAGATCTGAAAATATTGTCCAAATTTGCTTTGTTAAAGTATAGGTCATCAACAGATCGCGCCGTGGCCAACGGTGACGCGAACATCGCAATGTTGAAGTGCGTATTCTACGAATAATTCATTGTACAACTGGCTCCAAGTACTGTACAAAAATCTAGTAGAACCCTCAGAGGTACCAATGGCTTTTAATATTATTATTTACTATATTTTTACACAGAAGTTCGTCTGAGCTTAAATCAGGATCCTAGAGTGCCTTTTGATTGTAGTTGCCCTACCAGAACATTCATAGGCTGTCAGTTCCCTTTTGTTGGATATTAACAGTGAATCGTTAAAACGGGATTAAATCGCGACTTTTATTTAACCACACGTGCTATACATTCGATTTTTTATAGTTTTATTCTATATACAACAGAAGAAAAGCGCCAAATTTCAATCAACAAAATCACCTGCTTATACTTCTATGAGGGTATGTTTCTAGTAAAATTCGTTGGAAAATGAAAAAAATTCTGAAAGCAGTGTGAAGAGGGTGTAAGTTGTGATTTGTTTTGTGGGTTCAGGGTGCCACCTGACTGACCAAAAGTAAAAAAACTCGAATTGCTATAACACAATTGTTGAATTATGGAAGATATCTATGGTGCTTTTTAGATATCCGCATTTCACAAGGAGGAACTAACATAATATTTTTAGTCAGGGATAACATTTTTGATTGGGTTGAATTTTTTAGGCTTTGCATTACACACGAACACAGATTCGTAATAAATTCAATCTGTTAGCCTTTTAGACTGTTTCAGATAGTAACTTGATAAATGAGATTTATGCTTCACTAAATTTTGCTTACATTTTGTAACATCATCATTCCGATGAGTAGTAAACTGCAAGAGTATATGAAAGTTACCTTTACAAGTTTACAATTTATGTCAATCTCTTTTATTTTGGATTGCACAACTGTTCATCTTTTGATCATGGAATAATTCTTTCTCCTTGTAATTTTTTTCATTTCATTCCTAATTAAAGTTATGCAAACTATCACGTAGCCTACTTTCATCTTTCAAAGTTTTAGAATCAATGAATAAACGGATTTTGAGTCCGCTTCTTTCCAGTTCATTTAAATTAAAAATAGTCACGAGAGAATTTCACAAAAGACTGTTTCTTATCGTGCAATGTTCTACCAAAATGAGAATTAAACAAATTGTTTTCCTAAATTTCGAACTAAGTCAATATGATCACTTCATTAATATCTTGTCAATTTGAAATGCATAAAATTTTGCTTTGATATACATGACTCAAGTACGGTCGGCACGATTCATCCATCCATCGATTGCTCGTTTTTGCCAAAGCTCAAACTACAACATGCTGGCTGACCAGTTTGCATATTTGATTTAGTTTACAATACATAATCCTGTATATGCGCGAGTTCACATTTTACAAATATTACGTTCCATGACTTACATGCTCTAATTTCGTCAAGTGACGACCACCAGTTTACATCACTGGTCACTAGTACTACTCAGAACTTCCGGTTTCCATAAATGATCACAAGAAGATATTTGCAACATCCGGTAAATCATTAAGTTCTGATTGCTCTAAAATTTATGTTATAGTTATGTGGGTAACAAAACGGTTGTTTCCGAAATGACGTATAGCTTATTACCGCACTAACATGCCAAAGTGAAAACATATTGTCGCAAGGAAACTAAAACTAAACGAAAAAACTGATCCATGCAGATGTGAACATAAGCTCAAAAAATGCAAAATGGAAAAATTATTTTTAGAAACGTATTGAATATGGTGTTTTCCAACAAACATTTAATATATGCAAGCGTAATTATATATATTTTAAAAACGTTTTTCCAAAAACACTTTCGCATCTTCATATCTAAGAAACATACTGCTCAGTCAAACATAAGTACTAATCGACCACATCGAGGCGGCTCCTTCATAATCGGCCAATGTCCAATTATCAAAACCATCTAAACGCTTTAAAAAAATACGATTCTTACAGTTAAAGGGATTGAACCTTGATTTGACGTTTGTACGTTCATTTGTTCATTGCAGATGTACAGTTCCTTACTCTAAAGCGTGTGATATTTCTTAGACACAAGGCTAGATACTCCAATAGTCGGTTTGACGGAAAATGTATGAATCGCCGACACGTTCCGAAAGCACTTGATATCGAAACTCGGAAAGTCCCTGAAATTCTTACACTTTAACGTAACTGTAGTGCAGTATTTGTGCACATCCCACATATATCGTGGTAATACATATTCGACACCACTTCGATTTACTGCAGGAATTAGTTAGAAACTTAAGAGCAAAGGGGATTACCAGTAAACGTGAAGATATTTCTATTAAACTTGTTTAAGTTTTGAGTCGATTCTTAGCAAAAAGAAAAGAAGAGAAAAATTTCATACATGACATCACATAACGTTTCTCAAAACAATTTCATTTGTCGTACGCGACAGGTGAGGAAATAATTTTTGTTTCGTGCTATGAAAAATAGGGGGGAACAAGTGCAAATGCTCAATGACTCGTACTTTTAATGGGATTTAAACAAATACATCGGAAATAATTTCTAAATAACATCCAAAGTAATAATCCAAATAATGGTTTTTCATTTATACGAAACATTTTGAGTAGGACAACAGAGTTTATCAATATTTGTTTGTTATTACTCAAACAGCTGCCGTTTACAAATTTTTCAAATCTAAACATAAAAAACAAACCCTTTGGTTGAATTTGACCAATTGATGGGTCCCACGAATGCTATCTAAATTCGAGCCATATTCAACTCATTTGTCTTGCCAGTCAACAATATTTGATGCATTAAATTAGCGGAGCAAACGTGTCATAAGTGTGATAACTATTGTATTATATATATATGCCATGCCGATGACACTAAAAAATGTAGACTAAGTGAAGGTGACGCATATAACGAAAAACACCGAAAAGTAAGAACGCCGTGGGCTAATTTTATCAAGACTAAGCAAAGCCTGTGCTAAGTGACTCAAACTTATTTAACATGCGTTTTTATACGTATTTACAGTTTAAAAATACCGTCAAATAAATAAGCATTTCCGCCAAATATGAGATTCGGATAGACCGAGCTATCAATCAGTGATCTATATTTCACAAATTTCATTTGTTGGTGCAGCTAACTCGAATTCGGTTACAGTGCGTTATACACTTTACGTATGTACCCCCTTTTTCGAATTGGGGCAAAGAAGCAATCAATCGCCTGATTAGTTGGCTGATGATTCGGTTCTCTTTCACCTTATAAAATTTGTGTCGCGTTGGGTATCTTGAATACGTAAAACTGCGCTCAGTTAACTGTTGCTGGATAAGTACCCATTTGTGGCAATACATGCTAACACGATAGTATATAATGCGAAAATATTTGATAAAAAGCAGGAAGGTTTTGATTAGAGTACTCTCATACTAGTTCTGAAGATTTCATCAAGAATTAAAGCTCATAACGTATTCGAATCTATCTCCTGTTTTACGATATATAACGTGAACGCGGCTGCAACTCCATATATGATCGTTTAGTAAGTTCAAGTAATATTACTTTCGTAGAAATTGCTATATTTTTGTGAAATATTAAAAATATGCGTTGAATTTTTGTCATTCATTTTTAATATCAATCACTTACTTTCGTTTGTATAGGTATATAACTAAGTTAGCTCCGACAATTGTTTACAGCCAACTCACTTAAACTTACTTCGTACCTCAACATCTGTATACACGTCTTTAACATCTAGAGGTTTAAACCACATGTAAAACTGTAAACTAACTATTATCGAGTTATCGAACTTTTTTAGAAGATAAAATTGTAAAACGAGAGAACTCGGTATAAGTTATAACCAAAGAGAAAAACATATTATGACATTTAAACCTAATAATATAAATCGTTTCGATTTATGTATTATTCAATAGTTCAAATGAATTCATTTCTATCAATTTATAACTTATAAAAAAGTTGAATTAATATTTTGCTGTTTTTAAACACATCCAGGGATTGAAATCACGGTCAGAATTATTGGTTCTCAAATATAATTTGCATAGTGACAGCGCCTCGGCAGCATGATCCATTAGTGAGTAATGATCAACAAAAAATATGTCTGCATAATGGCAATAAGAAGCATTGATATAGTCGCAACGTTTGGCTATAAGATCACATGCTTTACAAAATCTTGTCAACTAAAAAAGTGGTCTCGATGGAGTCTCGTATCTAATAGATTTATTTTTCTTATTCAACAGTTGGAGAAACGCTCCCTTGTGTCCCCACGCCCGTTTATCTGTGCTCAGGAGTATTTGCTTTTGATTTAAAATACACACTTTTCTATTTTCAACCAAGATGAAATATTTTTAAATATATACTTACTGTAATACTTGTTTTTAGCACAAGGTATTTTATCGTGTGGATTCCAGCAGCATTTCCATCGAACACATTGACTTCTGTACAAAAATGAATTAACGTTTTGAAAGCAAAAAATATATTTTTTGAGTCTAGTATAAATCAGAACCTCAAGCCGAATGCCTAAATACCTTTTCTAACATATTAGATGAAAATGTAATTTTACAGCTTGCAATCAGACTTTTTTTTTTTATCTGTGGAAGGTAGTTTTTGGCCCACCATTTCTAAGTGACGAATCTGTTGCCCACAAACAACAACTAGGTTTCCGACGTCAGCGCATTGAGCTACCCTCTTAAACTGAACTAGTTTAGGAGAGAGAGAGAGAGGTTAGGAGACTGCATAAAATTTAAATAAGCCTGCTCATTTGAAGAATTTTAATGAAGATTTTTTTACTTCTTTTTAAAATAGAAAGTCAGGCTAAAAGAATTTTTAATTTGTGCTGAACTAATTATGTGTGAGCTTAACCCCTATTTTAGTTTGGTTCTTGCAATTACACTTTTGTGTGTCAAATTATGGAACAATGTTGTATTTTTTTTACCTGCTGATTCTCCAAATATTTTCATGACAGGACTTTCTTGTAGCCATCACACAGCTATGAAAAACTTTTCTTGATCCGTAGTTCTGTACAAATTCTAAAAAATTGAACAAATGGTGTTTCACAAAATCTAATCACCTTATTCATAGCGCAAGGTTCAATTTAAAAATAACAAATAGGACATGCCCCTAGGTTTTGGAACGTTACTCGAAATTATCAATAAATTAGGCGCTGTATAGGCTGTATTTTTGATCTAAAAATGATGCAGAAAGAACGGACGAATATTTTTCGCGCACTCAATTGCGCGCATAAACTATTACTGAACAATGTTATTTCGCTTTCTCGGTGACAAATTTTATTTCGCCAAGCATGCGCCACAGATGAACCGCCTCTCCTCGACACATTCCATATGTGACACATATCTGATAAAAATGGTTCAAATGACAAAATTAGTTCGATTGGGTTAGGTCTCCCAAGATTTGAAAACTTCCCATCTTGTTTGTAAACACCTGAAGAATTTAAGACTTCCGTAACATTCTCGGACAAGGAACTGATGACTGCGAGTGATATCTTGTTAAGTGTAAACCGTATGTAGGGCTGGGCAATTCGATTCGCTGATACGAAATACAGATTATTCGAATCAATCGTGAAACTTTCTAAATGAAAAAAAATTTTTCATTTTTAACGATAAAATGCAATCGATTTTGGTCAATCGATTGTATTTCATTTATAAAATGAACATTTTCACTTTTTAACTGGAGTATAGTTGAAAATACATCGCTTTTAAGTCTGTTTATGCCAATATTTGTAATTTGTAACTAAAACAGAGTAATATTGAAAATGTGATATTTGTCCATCGTATGGACCAGCGATTCGATCCGATTCGTAAAAAGATCCGAATCAGATTGGAATTCCGAATAATTCGTTTTTGCCAAGCCCAAAGTCCGTATGTCGTATTCTCGACCTTCTCCCGTGTGATGTCGCTCCTCGCTTCATGCGTTATGATTTTCTCCTCCGAAAGACGAAACATATCCTTACGAATTAAGTGCGAGCAAATTAAAGAAGTTTTTTTATTCCCCGTACCTTCAGATAAGTATAAACATTATTAAATATACTTACTAGAAGGCATCGTTGTAGGATGAAAAGAAATACTTAGTTGCCGTTGCTCAGTATTTCTTGCTCCTGTTGAATATGATGAATGTTGACCATAGCCTCCCCATAAACTTGTTATTTTGAGGATGGTGAGTAGCCATTCTATATACATGCTGTATAGTATTATCAGCTAACTTGTTGAAAAATATGAAAAGAAATCAATGAATAAAAGTAATTGACCATTTCTAGGCTTATTATCATGTAGACTACCATGAAAAATGCTACGTGTTAGAATCTAATCACCTTAAGAACGGGTAGTTAATCCTATAGACATGGCGTAATGACCCCACTCCGCAAATGCATTTTCAGATGATATCTAACAAACTATTCAACGAACAAAAAATTATCAATTTACATCATATTTTGTCCTTTTCTACAAAAATATATAGTGATTTTTTCCAATATACTCAAACAAGACTGTGCAGTTATGCCTTTTTCCGTTAAAATTCAAATTCTTCGACGGCGCCAAGGAAGAACAAACTAATTTGGTGATGCTTTATCATAGAATGTTATGCCGCCAAACTTAAGCGGACAACGTTCAAACTGGGCCGCCATAATAGAGCGCAGTAATCGGGAGCTCCCCTATATCTACCATCCCTATATCTACCATTTTATGGCCTCTTACGACGCGTGGAAAATACGGTAGGAAAAGTATAATGCCCGGACCTACAAGTGAAGTAATTTCTATCATAGACATTCTATATTGCTGTATTTGGAATCAAAAGCTCTGTCGTTTGTTGTGATGTGTCAAGTGGCTAGTATCTGTGAAATTCTGATAAAAGAGGAAAAATTTCATATGGAAACGGCGTTTATTTCCTTTTTTAAGCATTTGGCTTTCAAGCCTCATCTCGTTTTCTTAATTAATTCTGACAAACTCAACAAAAAGTTTACCAGAAGTCCGAAACTGTATACGATGTACATTTATTAAATACGCCTATTTCGATGCTAGGGAATATCTTTAAATGATCACTGTCGTTTGAAAGTAATCCTACGATTGAAAACGAAAATCGCCTAAGGAAATTTAGACATATCAATTGTCAAATAAGTTTCGTTTCAATGAATCATTCAGTGGGGGATGATATTCGTTTAATGAATCGAATCGGAATATGGAGTTCCAATAGGTTACATGCTGGTATAAACTAAACACATAATTGGACAGTGATTTTCCGTGTTACGGATTTATTTACCTCTTTCCTACACTCAATAAAAAGTACTTGCTATCTGTTTTTGCTTTGAATTTCCTCATTAAAATCCTAACGTCATGCTGGAATTCCCTTCTCATTCCCTTTTATAAATCAAAAGTACCCAACTGCCCTATAAGTATGCTACCAACTGATTGAGCCAAAATTTCTACAGCATTTGAGCTAAGAGAACTGCAGATATATCAACCTACCTATATAATCTTTGCATCACAGCGTATGCCAAATAAAATTACATGCTTATACGAAATAAAACTTAATCACTTCATACGTGTCATTCGTTCCAAAATATTACTACATCTCTGCGGTAATGCAACTATAATAAGGATTAAAATTATAGAAAGTTCCGATCCAATGCATATGGAAAGACGAAAGAAAGACTATTTACATAAACACAGTGCCGCATCAAAGCGAATGTTTATTGACAGGATATCTATTTGAGAGGTTTCAGAATATTCCATTTCAAATATAAGGGAAAAAAGAATGTTTCAATTCGCCTTTATTTAATGATAATTTGTTTATTGTTTTAATTTCTCTGATTAATAGTATGTTAGACAAGGATGTCAGTGAAACATGAGTGACATGGATATGTTATGTTAGACATAACAACAAGATCAACACTAGTTTTATGTGGCGATGGGCACACCTTATTTGAAATCAGTTCAATTAAGGTCGAAAAAACAGTTGTCGGTAATAAACTTTGGAAAGAAAAACTAGTGCCAACGGATAGCCTTTGAAAACGTAGCGTCAATGGGAGAAGTTTTGGACACCAGAAGCAGATTTTGGGCCAATTAACCTTGCAACCTCTCTATGAGTAGTCCGCTGAATTGTTGTGCCACTGCCGCTGAAGCAGGTTGTGCCACTCCAGTTTAAGAGGATCCCAGAAGGAAATTTTGGGCCAAACAGCTTTATAACCCGCCCACCGAATTTCAGGCAGATTGAGTTTGAGAGGAAACTTTCCACTTCTTGTTCCATTATACAAGACCGACTCCAATAACTTGCGGTAGTTTTTCTTTTGCAAGCTTTGGATATTTCTCTCAATATCTGGCTTAAAATTAATCCCCGGGGAACTCCTGGCAAGGCTTTCAAAGTTTAACATGTACACTCCGATTGGAAAAAAATAATTTTGATTATTGAAAAAAATTTACCCGATATCCAATATGATTTGGTTTTCCGCAACATACCAATGTGACAAACTGTGCAGTCGAGTGCAATTGAGTTTTGGTCCTCACAGTTATCCGGACTTCGGAAAAAACATACTGCTATATTCAGATTCCTTGGACACAGCAATGTCTGCGAACGCCCAGTCGAAGTTCAACACGGCATTTTATCCTGACTACAATTTTTGCTTACTGAATACGTCACATGCACTCTTTGCGAGCGAGCCCTAAACTGCTCTTGACTTTCCTCACTTCCCTTCAGTGAGCGCTACACATATGGGTCGTCCCTGGGCGATATACCCTGTGACTCACAGCCTTGAGGCGATGCTCGTAAACTTTTCCAGTTCCTTGTTGGTTGTACACTGAATGGAATAGCAAGACGCAAGATAAATCTCATAACCAGATAAAATTGTAAACATTGGTAATTGCACACTGTGAAATAAAGTTCATTTCCTTCCAATTTTGCGTTTTTTTGTTACTCTTGTACTTTTATTTATTTAATTAGGTAGTTGCGCTAGTCTCAAACTTTTGCTTTGTGTGGACTGGTTGCAGAAATTCAAATGGCCTATAGTGGTAAGTGGTTGTACCATCTACTATATCGGCTCAGTTTTGCTTTCAAGAGTAAGAGAGAATTTCATTTTTATCACGCGGTAGAGGGAAGCCGAGAATGTTGCTCAATCATATAGTGTATAGTAAGCAGTAATAGTCAGTTATATTTTATTTAGGAGAAAATGAAGCACAGTGAAACGATTTTTTTCATTCTGCATATCTTTACTTGTAAAAGTTCCGGGTCACTATACTACGGTCCTGACTGTAGCCCATACTCTCGGGTATATATGCCAATCATTGGTGTGCCCCGTTAGCTCAATCGGTAAAGCGTTGGGGATGCGCTTCGAGCTACAAATCCCGTAACGGATGGATAATGATCATATGCGAGAAGTCTGCTGGCCGCCTCGCCGGTGCAAGATAGTTCACGTAAGCGCTGCTTACGGCTTCCTCCACCAACCAGGTCCATGTAGGCCTACAGGAAATATGATAACCAAAAAAAACCTTCACACCGATTCGGAACTGGTAGCCTATCACGATCTATCTGTACGAGGCGTCGTGGTTCACCATATGATTAAGCAATATTCTCGGGTTTCCTCTCCCGCATGATAAAAACGAAAATATAGTCCAATGTTACTTACAATGACAGATTATCAAACAGTTGAATTTTATTTAAGAAAATTCACACGTGGTCAGATATACCAATGTGCCCCATACGTGAAACACGCTGAAAAACGACGTGGGGCAGAATGAAGCAAAGGCACGAAACTATCAAATCGCGCAAGGAAGTTGAAGATTTCATTTTCGACCAAATTTCATTTCACCAAACAGACCTA
Organism: Styela plicata; assembly: GCA_963675895.2. Lineage (NCBI taxonomy): Eukaryota > Metazoa > Chordata > Ascidiacea > Stolidobranchia > Styelidae > Styela > Styela plicata. Next base: position 1,517,687 of record OZ023139.1, read on the forward strand.
TTTAATGTTTCTCTCTCGCGAATTCGCACTTTTCCAGACAATAAACGTGGGTAAGAGCGAGTATGCTTTTAAGGTATATTTTGTTGTTTCAGGAGTGTGTCCCATCTAAATTTGTTTCACTGTTTTCACAAATAGTCTACGGAAAATACGACGATTTTTGAAAATTTGACAAGTGATTTTGTATCATCCAACATCACCGTACTTCATCTTCCCCTAGCTCTTTGGCATTTTAGTGATAGCTGTTAGTTTTTCGGTTGCTCGTTTCAGCTCGTTTCAGTGAGTTTTTGACAAAAAATCATTGAGCAAAAAAAGGTTTATAAATACTTTACGGACGGTGACGCTGTGTAGCTACTTTTGGAATTTAGAATCATCACATATTCTGCATTGTATCCCGTCAAGCATGGGTTGCAAATAAGTTAGTCTCGGAAGTGTCATCTCCTAGATAAAATTGAAGGTAAAAGGGTGCAGGGTCTAGATTGGCGGTTTGCAACCGGTTCAAGTTGCTAAAACTCGGTTCAGGGTTTGAGCAGTTTACTTTGGATTTCTTCAATATGGCGAAGCACGTTGTTTTATGTAAAGAACGAAGTAGTGCCAGCAATACCGGTCATCATGGAGACATGATAGATGTTATGATATATTTACCAGACAATACTGGACAGCAAATTCTTGTTCAAGATGGAAAAACGGCTTCAACAACTAAATTGTTCGAAGCAATGGTGACTTCTCTTGATCTACCATTAGAAACAGCACAAAAATGCTTTGCTCTCTGGTTGAAATCACCTTTATTGGGTAATATATATTTTATAAATTTTGCATAAAACCAAGGTTATTACCATCAAGTATCTTAATTAAGTATCTTGCTCTTGGTTAAAATTACTGCCAGAATTTGTTTGTACTTGATGTGGTCTGCACCTAAAAACAAGAACACACTCTTGATAACTGATCAACATTTTTAACATGACCATGTTTAACTGACTTACCGTACGTAAACTTATCTTCATATGCATCCCTTTCCTGACTCATGTTGGCATTTTTGACTTTTTACATTCATTGTTATTTTATTTTCATTTCATGAGTTCTCTTTTCTTCCATCTACTGATGATTTCTGTGGCGACCGTTATTCAATGTGATAAATTGTTGATTACTTGATCGATTTTTGAACTAAACTCAATTCGAACTACTGCATTGACCACAAATTTATTCCAGACTCTCAAACTCAAAAAGGAACATTTTTATTTTCTAGCAAGGGATATATCAAGTATTGTCAATTTGCTAAACTTTTTTTAGATAGGAGAACTATTTTCATCTGCATAGCAAAACATTGTGCCAGGCTGCTATGAGCAATGCTCAGTTTGCTTGCTGCAATTGTTACAATTATCTTGTGTGTCCCATCCAGTTGAATGTTCTATGTAACTGGAATCTTCGGGAGCCTTCGGGGCCCATCAATGACTGTCAATGAACAAAATATGTTTTGCATATATGCAGGACATTTTTTTACCTAGTATATGCAATGCTTCTTATTTTCAGATGTTCAACTGAGACCGCACCATATTCCTTTTCGTATGGTACGACAATGGGGTCTTCTCATTGATAAATTTTCAAATGCTGAAGAACTTGTTAAAATTAAGGGTGAGAGAATAACATCTTGTTTTGTAGTTTTCCCCTTTGTTAATTTCATATCAATACCATAACCCAGCGCAATTTGAGGCACTATGTATCCTTTTGACATTATCTCCAATATGTGGCTAAAAATTTTGATCGATTATGATTTGTCAAGTAATCGATAATGTCGATAATGTTAATAGTGATGCATGGGCCATTTTTGGTCATGATTGATTGAGAAATTGAAATATTAGGATTGGAAATATATTTCTTGATTGTTTATTATCAAATTAGATATAGTAATTATAAGTATGAAAAGTCAGGTTGTACTAAAAAGCAGAATTGTTGTTTTATGTATAAGTATGTAGTCGTGGCTGAAACGACTTCTTGTGCTTCCATTAGTGACTGTTTATGTTTCGATTATGATTGGACCAGAATCGTATATACATCGCTTTGATTAGTTTTTTTTTAATTTAGATGAACCAGCCTTGGTATTCAAAAGGAATGCCTTTCTTGCAAAAGAAGATGAAATGAAGTTAAATGATAAAAATATATTGAATATATTGTTGATGGAAGCAAAAGTAAATATACAGAATGGTAAGCAATTGCAAAGTTGATTGTTTGTTTTATATTTGACTGATCTCTATTCTTTTCAATTAAAATTTTGTGATGTTAAAATGTCAAAGAGACCACGGATGAGCTTCTTCTGTCGACACATGTCGTCAGGTACTCAATGATAATTAACCAAACTTTTTTTGCAAAGTCCTGATTTAACCTTGACCACCTTGATTTAAACCTTTTTCTTCAGGCATATATCCCTGTGATAGAGAAGATGTTGAACAGTTGGGAATTCTCTTATGTGAAATGAATAAGCATAACTTTCAAGATAAAGATTTCAAGACAGAACAGAGAAGTTTCAGGTAATGAAGGAATTGTGCTGCGAAGGTAGAAGATTTTGTTAGGGATGAGGCAGTGTGTTTCTTTTTTAATAAGTTTGCTCAAAGGGAAGTCACATACGGTGACTTCAACTAATATGATCCTGAACAGATTCTGGTGAAGGAAGTTTGTTGGAAAAAAAGCAGCATTGCGTCAATGGGACATATTATTGATGCCAGTTGACACCAGAAACTTTCTTGGTCTTGGCAGTGATTAGGGGTGTCCGTAACAGATGTTCTTGAAATTTGGATCACATGTTTACGGTAAATTTTAAGGGAGAGATGCTGACAATATTCAATATCAAATGACACCCTTTTAATATAGGCACGTTTAATGGCAAGGAAACTTTACAGCGAAATGAATATTTCTGTAAAATCTGGACATAAAAACGAATTTTTTGAGCGGCATGAGATGTTTTTTGTGTGATTTGAATCATTTACGGTAATCTCATTCAAAAATATTTGAGTGGCATGAGATGTTTTTTGTGTGATTTGAATCATTTAATCCAATTCAAAAATATTATATATAAATCTATATCATAGAAGGAATTTTTTATTTAAAATAAATATTGTGGTTTATTTATCTTTTCAGACATGCCATCCAAGGTGTGATTCCAGAACACATGGTACGACACCGAAAAACAATCTTTCGAAGACAAAAATCTTTTGAAGATCGTGTTTACCATAGTTTCCGACACGTCTCGTCCAAGGAAAAGGTTGAAAACGCACAACTAGAATTTATGAAGATTTGTTGGCAGTTACCATATTATGGGTAATTTTTATGTATTGCTTGTAATTGGTACTAGCCCGAGGCTGAATTTAAGATTGTTTATTGTTTTTTTAAGTTTATATTTAGATGAAAGTGGAATGAGATGTTTTTTTTTATCCAAGTATGTGGCATGAATGGAGTGTACCAACAAGGCTTATTCCAACCATAACCCATACTTGATTAAGCTTGATCTTAGATACTGGTCAGTATTTTGATGCGTAGGCGTGTCTGTAACATGATATCTCAGATCATAATAACACGAAGTTGTGTTGATATCGGTATTTGAGGTTCTCACTTTTTTGATAAAACTGAGAATGGTCTGGATAACATTTTTCTGATTAATTCCATTTGTAATTGTATGCCAATTATTCTACAATTTCGAAATAGTATGCCTATTATTCGATCTTTCTTGTTAATAAAATTAAATTTTATATACGGCACATACATTCTTTAGACATGTGAGTAGAAAAACTCTTGAACCTTTCGTCTAGTTAGTTTACATTCTTTCTATAGCATCCTTGCGTGAAGCATACGCATCCATTCTCACAAAGGCATAGAAGAGGGATAAGTAGTTAGTCTCACGTTAACCCGACAAGGAGTATATACATTCTTCATTGGAATTTGATATTTTAGATAATGTTTGATGGCAGTGATCTCTAGTTTCTATGTTGTTATTCATTTGAAAAAGTTGTTTGTTAAATAAGTTTATGATATTGCAGTTTGATTTTAGATTCCCAACCCATGTGAAACATGTTTTGGTGAAAACAATTTTTTAATTTTTCCTCTATTACATGAATATTATTGCTAGATGGTATAAATAAATTTGTTGGGTAATTGCTTTGGCTTAGCCTACCCAAGTTATTACACCCCGGCTTGTGGTGACCATGGATTAATGAGCCGGACTCGAGCCTGAAATGTCCAACCTGCGATACGAACTTGTTTAACCACTAGACGATGAATGTATTTATCCTATTCCTCAGTCTATTATTCTTAGAATTCTGAAAGAGACGTCATTTGGAAGAGAAATCATGATATATGTCATTGTAAAATTTGACATAAATAATGACTTCGCTGTAAAGTGATCAAAATATTGTCAAATATGGCAATTTGCTTTATCTGAAGAATGGAAAATAATTCTATTTGTAAGCAGGTAGCGAAATTTGATTACTTTCTAAACTAAGCTATAAGAACAACTCTATTCGATGGTGTATACGTCCATACATCCAGAAATTCTTTACTTAAAAAACTTTTTGAAACTGGTTTGATCTTAGAATTCTAATGATCATAATAATATTTTCAATTTCATCTAATCTTCATCTTTTAAATTTATTACATTTTAGAAGTGTTATGTTCGATGGTGAAGTTGAAAACAAAAATAATAAAACGTTGGCTTCCTGGTTCTTGAGTAATTCAACAATGCAAGTTCGTGTAGCTATTAATACGACTGGGATTTGGATAATCGATTCTGAGAAAAAGGTATTGTAATGTTTGGTTCTATTTTGTGTGAAGACATCGACTAACTTTTCATGATTGAACCGAAGCATAAAGTTACCAGAATTTATAAATATTGATTTGTCAATCATGCTAAAGTCTGAATGATTTCACTAGATTATATGTGCCAAGCATGGGCCACTGATGAATCATGTTGCCAAGGTTTGTTTCTTCTGTCGTTCATGCTTGAAAGCAAAGTTTCTGATTTAAAACAATTTATCAATGACCCATACTTGTCAAGATTCAACCAAGTTTTTACGCTTGAATGCTAGGATAACTTAATACAACAATAGTTACATGACAAAGCAAATATTCCTTGTATCAAGTCATCGACCGATATGTCATCAGAAGCTTGATTTCAGCATTATGTATATTTGTCTTTAGAAAGCTCTGTTTTGAATATGAAAATCATTCCTCAAAAAAAATATATCGAGATTCGATATCTCTCGGTCTCGAGCTCACAATAAGCTAGCTGGCTAATTCTTCAAAAGTAAATATTACTAGCATAATAATATTCTGTGATGCCTTACAGAAAAGCAATAAAAATACTACATTCGAGTGTCTTATGCCTAAGCAGAAGTTCAATAAGGTTTAAAAATAAAACTGCATATTTGTTATTTATTTATTAGAAGTAGTGTTGATTATGTTGAAAACCACCCCGGATATAATATTCATGAAATACCAAATAAGAAAATATTGACTAACTAACATATTGTTTACAACAAGAAAAACAAAATTTATGTGAGGAAATGTGTAAAAAAGTAGGAAAAATGAATATTTCCAAGAACATTGCTGTGTTTATGTTAAGTTCGAATATTCCAATCATTTGTCAATTGGACAATTAAAATGTTTCCAATGAGTCTGTCCATTGGGGTTTATTAAGCTTCCTTGATACTAATGCAAAGACTTGAGTTTATACTCAATCAAGATCAAGAGGCTATCTGTTCCTACTTGAACAAAACTTTTTTGAGCAATGTTTTTCCAATTCAGTAATTGTATTTAAGTAATCAACTTCACGCAATAATGCAATTTCCTAATATTGATTATCGAAGTGTTTTATCCTTAGTTCTGTCGATTTCCAATTTTTAATTTTAGTTAAAAATGCTTGAACCCTTAGGCTCCAGACTGGCAGATACTATCCAGAATAAAACTTTCAATTATTCATGGAATTTTACAATGATTTTTTAAAATTGATGTCATTACCGTTTCAATACAGGTTTAATGCTGAAAAAAGTGTCACATGATGGTCATATTACCATATCAGTTCTTGTAGAGACATGTTATTGATTGTTATTAAATGTATTAAAGTAATATAATATTCAGTCTGTATATTGGTACCCTTTTGCCAACTATATGTCTTCTTTTTAAAATTAGTTTTATTATTTATGACTAATTTTGAATCAATTTGGGTGAAGTAATTGAAGAAAAATTTTTGTCGAATTTTTTATTAATGCCATCATTCTCCATTGAAATTATTCTTTGTTTTAATGCCTCGTCCCTGAATGCCACCAACTACTCATGCTAATTGCTAATTGAATGCTTGATAAAATTGTTACCATCAGCCAGAAATATACCACAAAAGAAATGTCCAGATATAACAGTCGCAAGTAAATTAATATGTTCTTTGACACTATCGGCAATGAATTTGAATGAATGGGTTAAAAAGTTGAACACTGTCTTTTATTACATGTTCAACAGACTAACTGTTCAAACAAGATTGATTTCTTTTTATTGATCTTTATTTATACATAAGGCCAGTAACAGCTTCTAAAAGGTACCAAGCTGCTTCATGCGAATTGGCTCCGATGTGCATACAGGATTTCCAAGAAAATAACGAAAAAGCGATTTGTAGTATAGCCTGATAGAATTTTTTTGGTTCAGGTGTCTGTAACGTTCATGTCATTTTTTTCAAAGCCATTAACAGTGCTATTTCACAGCAGTAATGATGTATTCTAACTCTTGGTTTGGTTGCCGCAAAACTCTCCAAAAGGGGCATTCAATAATGATAAATGATGATAATGGATCATGAAATATTGCCTATTCTCTAAATTTTCTTCTGATGGAAACTAGTTTCTTCGGGTGTCTGAGTACCAGAGAAGCCGACTTTGCCAGCAGTCAGTGTGTACAAACACCTTTTGGGATCTCAAATACTAATATCAATCTCCTTTCATATTTTGTTTTCCTAGCATGTTTTACTAGGACTTGATTACGGACAATTCAACTGGGAAGTTGCAACAAAACAACCCGATGAAAACGATGACAGTGATGATGACGATAAGGAGCCTGTACCCAGTCTTTTCATTGAATTTGATGAAGATAAAACCACAAAACTTCTCCAAGTTATATCAAAACAGGTAATTTTGTTTTAATATTTTTCTTAAATTGATTCATTTTGCTGGGAAGCCAGGTTTCGCCTCATTAAATTTCACATAAATCATAAATTTTACTGCAAAATGGGCAAATTATGGTCAAGTAGCAGCAATTTCGTTTCTGGATTGTTATATAACGTTACCGGTACTCTATTTTTATGGGGAATCTGGAATAGAGTTTGAACTAAACAAATAGACTGGGCCAACCAGAATGATTCGAATACATTTGAAATTGAACATATTCGATACAGTAAAAATATTGATTTAAGATATATTTCAGAATAATTGCTTACTAAAATATAATGTTTTTATTACATAAATCCAGACAGAATAAACTAATACTCCTGATTTTGCTCATAAAATTGATACACTTACATATAATAGAGGAAATTGTAGACTTACTTCATATTTTTCTAGATTTTGTAATTGGTATTTTACATTAAAATGGTCTTAATGCTTTTTTTCATCAAAGTTATAACTAAATTTAGAATGTGGTCAGAAATATTTTTTCAGAATATATTCGAAATAGTAAAATATTCAGTTTTAGCCATCCCAGCGGAATTAAACATGTTCTGACATTCATCCTTGTGGACAAAATAACTTATCGTTAGTTATATTTTCAAGATAGAGACAAAAAAATTACACATACTCTAAAACTATCATATTTTACTGTTTGAGAATATTTTCAATAAGACATTATGAAATATGGGATATATTACAAATTCAGTCATTCAAAATCATCGACATTTCGGTGAAGTAATTCTCGGTTGAAATAGTCAGATTTTGTCTGATCAAGTCCCCGGTTTTCTTAACACCGATATTCATTTTAATCATGATCAGAAATGTTGAAATCAGCTATTGACGTTTGGTGCTAACTGTTTTTCAATTCACAGTTATAAAATTTTCTAGGCAAGCATGATGAATTCAATGATAGAAACCTGTACAGCTGCTGCATTACAAGCTCAACATCTCAGGAAATCTCCTGTTAAAACTTCTGAGCAAGGTATGAATGAAAATTATAATTTCAATAAAAAAATACAAGTTTCTACTAATGCTTCTCAAGTTCATTCTATATTATTCTATTCTGTATTACCAAAGGTCTTTCAAACGGTCTTAGTGTATGTGCTAATACATCTTGAATTAAATGCTGAATCATTGGGATCAGCCCGACAATATTGTCAAGGATCAAATAAATTGAATGCTGTAAGAACGACTTTTAAATATATGTAACAAAACAAACTATATCGTATGTGCAGTAGAATGTGATAACAAGAAATTTCAAATGGTTGTAGGAAAGCCTTGGTCCAAATGGGTTATCTTGGGTCTCATGCTCATGAAAACAAATTCTGCCGGAAAGTGGACAAAAAAAAACATCAGTTTGCGCCTTTCATGCAAAGGAATACGGGATTCTACGCCCTGAAAGTGTACAAATAGAGAACCGTCTCCCACAGTAGTTCATTATTTTATGCGACTTGAAGACAGACCCGTGTGAACTAACAAATCTGAATAAACGTGTCAAGGCTGAGCGATTTTTCGACCAAAACTCTCATTCTAGTCACTTGAGTACCCCCAAAGGTATTTGTTAGTGGCGTCCTTTTTAAATATATTAAACTGCTGAACAAAAAATACACATCAAATTGATTTGCTGCAGGCTCCTAGCTTTCAAAAAGGGCATTTTTCCCAACGCTCGAACAATAATCAACTCTTCATCATCCTACGTGGTGTCCAGTTTCAGTCAGACCCCAAAGGCAGAGGGATTCTTCAGAGACAAATGATGAAATGAGAGAGCAAGTTAGAGAGAGAACAGGATGCGTTCATGTAGAGGATGAAGAAATCTAACGAATTTTTACTCAGTTTTGTGTACTGGTATTCAGATTTAAACTGATCTGTGTGCACATGCTTTACTGCACATATTAATACTATATATAGTAAACTCACAACAAATCGAAATTTTGTCTGCTCGAAGCTACTGATCTGTCCAATTCTACCCATTTTAGCAGTTGCAGAACCAACAACACACATGGAAAAATCATTATTGGGTAGTTGTCGTGTCAGACCTCTGTTTGACAGACAAAGTTCTGTTACTCATGGAAGACCTGGGAAGCTCTCCTGCCTCACTTACACTCCTGAAAAAGGTAATATATCTTGCTTCATTTCCTATAACTTTTCTGTTTTCTCTCCTTATTAATATGTAGTTCTCTTTTTCAACTCTTGTGCTTCATTTGATCTGGTGTTTATCCATGTAGGTTGAGGATTGTCAAAATATTTCATGTGTTGTTTTAAATGAATACTTATAGGATTACTATTCATGCTTCATGGTGTATTACCACCGAAAAAAATGTTGTCGACTCCCTAGATGTAGTGAGTACCAGTACACATGAAGCAGGTCACTTGTGGGCCACAAGTGTCCTGCTTCATGTTTACTGGTTTTCAATTATTTGGATAAGACTGTTCTTGGTTGCAATCACACATTTGTGGTTTTGGGTGAAGTTTAGAATTTAGGCTTTGGTTATACCAATTGATTTTCTTTATATGTGTGAAACTTGTATGACAAATTTAAGATCAATCATAATGCATTCTTTGGTTTATTATTTCTATTACATACCCAAAAGTGATGTTTGAAATATCAATGTGATGTGATATTTCCCATATTCCCCAGTACATCAATGTTTCATATTAAACTATGGGTCGTCACCAAAGAGTGGGTTGCGATGAGAGTTAAAAAAACGCGATGGCGTGATGAAGAATAGCAGCAAAACTTGGTCGCTGCACAGTTTTTATACCCTAGTCCAAACATTTTTATTCATGGCCTTAGCAACCATTTATTACATCTAATTGTGTGGGTATATATATATAGTTTGCCAAATATCATGATTAGGATGCGAAATGAAGGAAGTTTAAATCTTAAAGAAACATATTGAAGTAGAGCATAACTTCTGATTGATTCTAGCTAGATGATAGGGTAGTCGTGTGAATACCTATAGCATTTTATTTAAAATAAAAAGTGATCACTTAATGGTCTTAGTTTTCACAGAATCCTATTTGAAATATTTCGATCCATAAATTATATTGTGTTAATTTTGCAAAATGAATAGGTGAAGAAAATTCAGAAATATTACCAAAATACCCATTTTTCATAACAATTCACTTGGAGTTGGGCCTTATACTATACAGTCAACCTCATTGAATACAAAGATTCGTGTTTTGGGAAGGACTAGTCTTTTTTTTGTTCAGTTTACCCTTGATCGAATGGCAGGTATAGTCTCCTTATCAACTTGCTTGAATTCAAGCCTGAAATCGAAAGCTTGTGATACCATAATAAACCGCTAGGCAATCGTTTGCAAAAGTATGACAAGGACATTCCCATCAAATAATGGTCCACGATACTTCAATGATGTCTTCTTTTTCAAAACTACAATATATTTCAATATTCATTTATAATTTTAGAAGAAGTCGACAGGTAAGTAGTTTATAACAAGGTGGTTACATGCCTGTGGTGATCTATCTATTCCAATATGTTCAATACAATACATTGGATGTTAAACAAAGGAGGATGAACGTGCCAAAGTATTTTAAAATATTCTGGTGTAATTAATCATGTGAATTATAAGGCATGTTTCAATGATAAAACTAATTAGGTTACTGGCATGTGTGGAATGGGTGGGATACGGTGATGTTATTACATAAAAGTGAATCGAATGCAGACTTTTATGCACATAAAATTTCTTCACATAAATATGATAACAGGCTGGCAGAATAACAGTTACTCCCAGACACCTGAAAAATATGTTTTTTTCCCGAAGAAAATTTAGCTAATGGGTATTATTTCATAATATACCTCTTGCCAAATGTCTCTTTTAGCAACTATGGTAAACTCTAAAAAAAGGTTTCAAACCATCAATACTGCTATGCAATAGCAGTGTTGATGGTTTTGAAACCTTTTTGTCTATCTGAAGAAAATGACACAAGCATTTCAGACACCCGAAGAAAAACAAGACTCTGTCGTCCCGTTTGTTATGGAAGTAAAACTCAGCAAATATACATTGGCGTAATGAGTAATTTTCTGGTGGCTGCCATTTTATTGAGGGTCTCAGCATCAAAATGTTGAAGTTCAGTCGACGTATCGCTCCTTTGTATCTTTTTTTTATAGAACTTTACTGTAGGGAAGACCGAAAGGAGCGCCTAAAACATCCCATATAGGACTGAGTCACTATGGTTAAGTGCCGTAGGTGTTATGTGACCTAGGTGATGATAGAACGATTAATCATTTCTTCGTTCACTTTTAGTCTTACGACATGCAGGGATTCCATAGGACTATGCAGTAACGTAGAAATGAAAAATCCAATGAGTATCAGCACGCTTCGTTTTAATTGATGCTATTTGGGAGGAATATTTGCTAAAGCAAATGCAGCATTTATTTGGCTTACAGCAGATTTTTTGAAATATAATTATAACGATCAGGTCTTTGGCAATGTAGACATGTTTTAAAATTGTTTATTAATTAATAAGGTCGCCAGACGCAGTAATTTGGCTTCATGCTTCTACAGTCTTTTTATTGTCGCATGTCACATAATGTCTTGATATGACGGAAAAATTGATTTCAATCTGAATTTGATCTCTGTACATAAGGTCTCTACTAATGAATAATGCAAGAGCATTACAAAATTGTTAAGTGGACGAACATAAACTTATAGTCTCAATCAGAAATTTTATTCTACCTAGCATAAGTCACTGATGGACTGTGCCACATCAGTGCGATCCATCAGTGACTCTGCTTAACAAAACATGTTCAAAACCTTTTCTTGACCACGGTGGGACAAATGAATCCCAAGCTAGCGTAGTAGAACATATAATAATAGAATTTAATTGTCTTCTGAATTATTGTACAAACTCCTGAGTAGTGCTTCATTTGATGACACCATCATGTTATGTGGTTTTCCCCAAGTCCAATATTATCATTGTTAGTAACAGGAGAATGTATACATTCATTCATCCATAATGGTGTATTCTTATCAGTGTCAAAGCAGATCATCGAGCTATCTTGTAAAATAACACATTGTAGTCTGAATATGATTGTGATATTAATTTTTTTATCCATAAAACATTCCCTGGCATCAATAATGATTTCATTATTCAAAACGGAAATTAGAAAAACTCCATTCTCATGCATATACGCAATGTGATCAACTAACAATCTACTGATGTCTACCGGTACATCCTGTATACCATTCCATCACATGAATAGATTAATTTAAAAAAATATGGGGCTAAAGAGGAACATGGTAATTCACAGGTTCAAGTGCTGTGGGAATCTCTACTAAAATTAGATAATACATCTATTAAAATGTTGAAGAATTAGGAAACACATAATTTATAAAAATCAATTTGAGTCATTTGTTCTGTGAACTGTAGTTGATTAAGAAACATTTTTAAGCATTCTGTATTTATTTAACAAAGAGAAATAAAGGGGAATCTAACTAACATGTAAAGTTTCTGTGGTAGATTTTATAACTTACTGTTTCTTGGATCTTAAGAATGAACATAGTTTTAGTTGGGTTTCTTAGGTGTGGAGAGGCATTATGTAATGACTTTCCTCGCTGGCCAAAAATAGGTTGAATAATATCCTTCGAAATGCTTAAAATCAAGAGATTCGAAAAAATAAATATTTTTCATCATATAACTTTCTTGAACAACTAAAACTGCAGTTTTGACCGAAAAATATTATTGCTTACAATTGCAAATTTATTACGAAATACAATTTTAAAACTAGAATTTCCTCTCGTGCTCTTTATGCATCATGATGCCATAGTTTGACTGGTGAGCATTGTAGTACTTGTGCAAGCAACAAAAGGTTTTGCTTTACTTATACTTCTTAAAAATCTTATGTTTAACATAATATAGACGGAAATGCGGACGATGATTAATTCTATTTTGAATTTTTTAAATCTATTTTGCATCAGAATTGTGATATGAAACAGAATTGATAAGAATCTGTCAAAAATTGATATTTTGTTCTTTAACTTATATGCTCAAAAGTAGTTGAATATAATTTAAACAAATTCATTTTGAATAAAAGTTTTTATCATTTTTCATGCTGGTGTTTTTAAAAACAAAAAAGTAATCAAGTATTTGCTATCATATGGGCGATTGTTAAAGACTAATTTCAATTCGATTTTGATTTTTGAACCTGATATTAAAAGGCACAGCAATCTTTTGGAAGTAAAAATGTTCAAATTTCACAAATTATTGTATACCGTATTTACTCGATTGTAAGCCGCGGTTTCTAAAGTTTTATTCCATCATGTTTACATTCAAAGGCGGCTTATATTTTTTCTTTGCGATGCCGATACTCTGTCTACTTCCATTCCCACCCAGATATGCTAAAACCGATATAGGCACCGGCTTACAATCAAGTAAATACAGTATTATACAAAATGCGAGTTCCTGAATGCACTCAGAACTATTCATTCAATTCGTATAGTGCATCATAAATTATTTAATTCTATTTTTGACACCGAAAGTTTTGAGAGAGGATGCTTTTGATAGTACTTACTAACTTATGGAAGCAACATGGTATCAACATAGAATACTAACACACTGTTGTGATATAAATATACTTTTCATAAAGCACTAATACAAAAACACTTTGACGTTATATACAAAGTTGGTTTTTTTTCAAAAGGCAGAAAAGGAGACAACTTGGAAAAAATACAGTTAGAAGAAGTAGTTTACCCCGTTCTTATCGACCAGTGAATCAAACTTTTAATCAACTGCCAGGAAATATATTTCAATTATTTCCATTTTGATTTGAATGAGAAAGACTAACACAATGTAATATATTCTTTTGTTTACTTTTAATAGGGTAGTAGAGTTTGGGTTACAGGTAATGTGTGTAGACAAAGAAAATTTCCTCTCATTTTAATTAAAAAATGAATATAAAAGGGGCCAATATATGTGTTTGTCTTTGACATGCACTTTTGAGTACAAAAGCTAGATTTGTTATTAACAGCATGTTACATTCTTATTGAAAAAAATTTTGTTATAATTTTGTAATAAAGTATTGTAGTTTGACCTTAGATACCAATAACCTGGATCAAAATCTTTATTGTCTGTGTCTGATATCAGCCACACACTCACACTATTATGGAATTTTGCCTGAACAAATTTCCAATGTACATTTGTGGATATGCCACATTGTACCATTGAATTAAGGTGTTTAAGGGATTAAATATAGAACACAGCAATAAGCGTATTAAAAATATTTCAACCCTTTTTTGATTGTTCCCGATTGTTTTGAGAAAATCTTGTCTCCACGATGTGACATAATAACGACAATGTAATGGCAAAGTACTGTTATTTTCTCACTAAAGCATGTTGTGAAGTTGGTGCACGAGACTTTGCATGCATTGAAGTGTCTGTAAAATTTTGTCTGCCAACTTCAAAGCCTACATATCCTGGAACCCCTTTTCAAACTGCTGTATTGGTAAAACAAACACATGTATTGGTGCTTTTTCTAAGCATGTAACTTCTTAGTTTACTTGATTTATCACCATCCTACTCTTCTCTTTGGCTCTGCCATTTTTTAATATTCATCATAGTATAGAACTGTGTTAAAAGGCAATCTTCTAAACATTTTCACAGTTTCGTTACTTCTCAGCTTTCAAAAGTAACAATTTTTCTTCTTATGGAACTATTTTTTGGGGGGTCTGGATAACAGTACAGCTAACGTTTTGTCAGTTTAGATGGTCACTGTAATTATGATTAAGAGTCTTGTACAATTCTGTAAAGCTATTACCTCTGATATCCGCAAAATCCGCAAAATGAAAAGTTTTTTTTATAATTGAATTCTTATTTTTATGTTTTAGAGAATCACACGGAATCTCAAACAAAGGTCTCAGCAGTTGATGAATCAGAAAATCGTAATCATTTATCCAGAGCTCAGCATGCTCGAAAGTTTTTCAGACGCTCAACTAAGAGTAATAAAACATTAACTTCAGAGGAAGAAAGGGATGAACTTTTGTAACTTTATTATTTTATTCTTCACAACGACATGAATGTCAAATTCAAACCATATAGATGGGACTGAAGAAACTAAACTAGTTCGGATTCATGAGACATTTTTTCGACAAATTAATATTGTTTTGGGCCCTTTTTAGTCAATAGTATTATTTTGTCAAGCATGTGTCACAGATGACCTACGCATCAGTAACTCATGCCTGACGAAACGTTCTTGCTCCTTTTTTTTCTGACAGGGTATTTTTCTAGGATGACCACATCCAAACACTTGAGTATTCTAGCATACTTATTGCAGTGAAATTCTTACATCCCCGGATTCTGCAAGTTCGAAATAAAATGTGGAATAATGCATAATTTAATAATATTCCAATTTATAAGTTTAGAACAAAGTTTATTTGAATATTGCATTCAATATTAAAGTTCAAATTTTTATATTTCCCATTTTTCAAGTCTTTTTATTGCTCTTATGAGATGTGGTCGAGACTTCATCTTTTAAATCCGTTTAATAATCCAAGTTATTTATAATCAGTACGACCAAAGCTAAGTGGACCTATCTTAAGTCAATATTAAAACTAATAGTACTTACTGCCTTTAACTTACCTTTCATTTGCCGAATGCAGTATTTTACAAGATTTTGATATTTAATATAATACTTTATTAGTTTGTCATCAGTCAAAGCATTCAAATATTGATAAATTTGAACAAACTCTCATGAGTAAATGAAAACTAACGAAAATCTATACACATGCATACAAGCATTTTTAATGTTGCCATATGTTGAATATACACACATTCGAACACAGAAAATAAGAGCTATATCACGATATATATTGACCGGGATCACAAAGATGATTACAGGTCAGTAATGTCTGTGATAACGCATGATCAACTCCAACTCTATCATGAATTGAATTTTGTCTAGCATAGCTACAGATGGACTGTGCTTTGGCAGAGTGATTCATCGGCAACCCATACTAATGAAATATATCTGAAAAGAAAATAAAAATTTTGCTTGGGTAATCATATATAATATAATAGTTTTTGGTTTATGTCTGTGGCACATATTGCCTTTGTTCAATAATATTCCGTCTGGCATATGACTTGTTTCTATTGGATTTCAGAAACTTTATAAACGTGGACATAGCAAAGTGACCTTTGCCTGGTTCCCTTTAAACATTATATTTGTAGTTTTCTATCTTTGCACTAGTTGTTATTCTTAATTATCGTACTCTATAGTATATTATTTTGTTACTATTATTGAGTTTTCCCTATTTTACTTATTTTACTTCTTGGTGCTCTAGTGCTGCAAATCAAATTGTCTGATATTCGTCAAATAGTTTTTTCCTGTAAAATATATGTTATGAATATTATGGATGCCATTGAAGATATAATCCTATTCATTACTTGTGTGTGTGTTCACAGCACTCTTAAGAAAAAATAATTGAAACGCCAATGAAATATCCTGAATTAAAATATCTTTAACTACTGCATAATGCGATACCAGCAACTGCACTTCGAAAGTTAACAATGCGAAATATAATTGAATCTTTATGTTGTAGGTGAAGACCATGTCTTCGTATTCTTATAATAGCTGCTTGCAACTTACAGAAAATACTCCATCGCAATTCCGAAGCACATACTTGTATGTTGACATATTTTTATTTTTATGAAAAAAATGAAAAAAAAACGCAACAGGAAAGGAATAAAATCCAAAATGAAGTTTATGTTGTCAAAGACGCATTCGCCCATCTTCACACCAACACAGGAAAAAGAGTGAACAAAATTGTAAAAACCAAACGCGATTGTAAACAAACGGTCGTCCGAAAAAAACGCCCACAACGATGGGGTGCAGTGGGAACTTTGACGCTTTGTGAAGCGAAGAGGTAAATGCGATACAATGCTGTAAAATTCGATATCCGATCAATGTTAACGACCACACGCATCAAAAATAAAAATAAGGTTTATACCTCTATGCCAAACACGTAAATGCGATAAACAAAGCGTGCTCGCAATGTGGCGATTTATCGGTGCCCGGTCAGCTCACTCGGTAAAGCGTTGGGGTTACGCTCCACTACTGTGTTCGAGTCCACTGATGAATGATTATATGCGAGACGCCTCGCCGGAGCACGGTGGTGCACGTAAGCGGCGCTTACGGATTCCTCCACCAACCAGGTCATACACAGGGAAAATGAGAAATACGATAATCAATAACCTTCACCCCGATTCGGAACGGGTATGTACATGAGAGGTCGTGGTTCGCCATATGATCAAGCTGTATTCTCGGCTTTCCTCCCTCTATGAGACCTGGGTCTCGTGTTCATATTTTTTAATTTAAATTCGCTTCATGAAATGCCGAAAGCAGCGCCCGAAGGAAAGAACTAAAATTTATTTAAGTGAAGAAAAACTTCAAAAGATATAGTAGCAGCTGCTATTACAAGGAAAAAACATTCCAGACCATACAGAACGGTCGAGTGCGAGGTATTTATTCAAATAACGTAGCCAGCGATTAAACTCATAATGAGGTCAAAATATCTGGTAATAACGCGGAATTCGCGAGGTACAAGGTGGCCTGTCATAACAATTTACCTGCTGCTAACTAATCGTTCACTAAATCAGAATGTTACGACACAATGTAATTTAATGTTTGCTACTTCAAATCCTATGATTACAATGATAGGCCAAATGCAATCGCCTACATGGAATCGCGTTTTAGGAGTTATTTCGAGACCCTTCCGACATTGCTCAGCTACTATGGCCAAAATCTACGAATTATTGAAGAAAGGAATTTCAGTACTACTGCTGCATATCTGATGTATTTTTTGCAATGATTTAAGAATTTTTACATTTGGCGACGACACTCAAGGTAGCTTCATAACTTATAATCAGAAAATTTCTAGCATTACCCTCCCTCTCAGGTTTTCAAACATGCTATCGCAATTAATGTGCGAAATATGTAATAGTCGATTATTTATAGAGAATTTAATGATTGTACTGAACACAGTTATATTTTCAAGCGAAATTCTAGGACTCTTCTACTTACCGTATTCTATATAAAATTATTGCACGGTTAAAATTTTGATGAACGGCGTCACTGAGCGATGTTTTCGATGAACATTGGGACCTGGAAGAACGTTATTTGGGACCGGATGGCGATTCGAAAGCTCCCGCGGTCGCCTAGGCCCTGGTAGTACAGTCTTTTATCACTTTAAGGTTTAATTCGAATACTCGGGGAGTTTTCTGTTGTTCTTTGCTTCTTTCGAACATATTGCTTCTGGTCTTAACTGCCCATATATTATTTCTGCACTTTTTTTGGTAAGGAATTCTCATTGTGTTTATTCTGAATTGTTGTCATTGCTGTGCCAGTTATAGCGTGCGGTTACTAATAGGTCGTTGAAGAGGTCCGATCGCTTCGACGTCCAGACTTGCAGATACCAGCTTTAGAATTGCGTAACTTATTGCTGCATGTCTTGGGAGGAGGCTAGCAGCAATAAGGTTAACCGCCGCTCGGGAAAGTTGCCCTCAGTGCATTCCACTCGTTGTGTTTCAGCTAACGAAACAGATTTTTTGTGTATGAAAAGCTTTGCATTAACTTTCTGACTTCGAGGACCAAATATTTAGTATCGCTCTGGCTCGCTTGTCAATCAACTTATATGAAAAATTGATATCTTTGTGATCAAACATATCCCTTTTCTGTACTGGAATCATGACTCTTGAGTACTTTATTGAATTTCGTATGTCAGTTTCCTTTTGATAAACATATATAAGTTGCATTGGATTATGTCATATTAATTGTACAGCTCGAGATAAATTTAAATTCGTTCAATAAATAAATATATATTAGGTATTTGTTGATCACGAGATATCATAAAAATGCCTTTGACGTCATTATTTAGCCGATACCACTATCTCCTACGTTTTGTCAATATGATGCATTATTCCATTTCAATTTAAGAATTTTTGTCCCAATTATCGATTCACAGTTACCTTTAGAATGGCTTTGCGGACCGCGCGGTATATGATGACTCTATTAAAAGTCTCCTAAAACCCGGCTCTGAGAGAATTCAAATAAAAAGGCTGCCGAAGTAACTAGGACCTACGATCAAGGCTGGTAGTACGACACGAAGTTCGGTACGGTACGAATGAATTCTCCAGTACGATACGTTACGAAGTTCGATATTTATTTCGTACCGTACCGTATTCTTTTTCGTACCTACCTACGCATTACGCCTCATTCATCTCCAATGAATTAAAAAAAAAATTGTTTTCATTAATATCTATTCCGCTTCATAACGAGGCCATTAAGATAATAAAGATCGTGTCTATAAAAGAATTTTAAAGGACAATTTTAAAATGATTTAAAGCGGCGCAGGTCGGTCAATAAAAATGCGACTGTTTCCCTGAGCTGATTAGATGAGCTATGTCGTATATTGGTTTTTAAATTTTACTGTCCTGGATTTTAAACCAGATAGCATAAAACTGTATCCGTGTGATCTGAGATGTTGGGGATGTTTCTCGCGGCGGCCAGCTTTTATAAATTAGTTTGTTTTGGACATTGGTAGTTAGTACGGTTCGAAATCGCTGCCTAGCGAATCTTACCTGTTTTCGTATCGGAACGAAATTTTGTACGATAAATGAAAAATATTAATCGAAGTTATTTTCGTACTGGTACGAAGTTCGGTACGATGTACGAAAAAACTAACATCGTGCAGTACGGTACGGAAAATATTCGAAAGGTACGGTACGAAATTATTTTGCTGGTTCGAAGTACGATAGAAATTTTGTACCCTACTACCACCATTGCCTACTATCAGATATTGTATGCCAAATGGCAGTTTTGAGCAAAGCCTTATGATTTTCAAGTGTGCTGTATGGTGTCGAGCAAATGTAAACATACACGTCGCATGTGTGATTTAAAATCATTTGTTTCGGTTATCTGCTTGGTTTTTTGGAGGCTCTAAGTGGTATATAAAATGTACGACTAGCAATTGTACCCTAAGCAGATTTTTTTAAGAACTGAACTTCTATGGTAGAGTGTGGTAAGTAGAATCTGCCCTGAGCAATGGCGATTATTTATGTATCGTGCAGTTGGGTAAAACGGGTATTTAGTTCAGAAGGCTGGAGTACCCGAAAAAATGGCCCCAGCCTCAACACCCTTATTGGCTGCATTCTAAACTATATAGATCTGTCTGACCCGACTACAGAAGCCTGAAATAAGCAACTTTTTTGCGAGCCCTTTGTATCTGTAACTCATACCCAAATGCGCTTCTCTTGAGCGAATACCCTCAATCAGAATTACATTTGCTCAATTATATTTCGTTGGGCGTGGACCAGAGCGCGGTCCATCTGTAGTCCATGCCAAAAATACTTTATCGGAACAGGAAGCCATCAATTAAGACACAAGTAGAGGCATGATGTGATGCAATAAAGGATATATTAATATATCTGAATATATATTTTGAAAGCATATATGGTTTAATAGCGTCCAATATAATTGTTTATCTGTCATTAAGGTAGAGGTGACCAACAGTGATAAAATTCTTCAAATCTGCTGTGTGTTTTCATCGATGTAGAGAAACTTCGCCAAATCAACTATATTTTTGCGTTGTCAATTGATTTAAAGTGATACGGGTAGTCCGGCGGTGATGATGGATATAGGGAATTATTGTCTTTTTTACCTTCGGAAAATATTAATATAAATTACATTTTAATGTATTGCACATAAAACATAGATGGGCATATAAAAGAACACCAAGCAAGGGTCATTTATTATAGCAATACTAGTATTGAATCTATCAGAAACTACACTCTTAGCGGAAAACAATCTAATCCGAAATGAGCCGTTTTATTAAAATACTGAGCAAATTAGAGAATTGCATAGAATTCTTTTCTGATCTTCACGCGCGGGTTTTAAAAGGTTCTTCACGTATTTTCGCGACTAAGAGGATACGAAGAAATAATATATGATTTAAAAATATTTATACAAAGATATGCAGGTGAATCGTTTTGATCGTGTCACACTAACTTTCTAAAACAGAATCGAAAGTCACTACGATTTCGCACAGCACAGATCAACACCGTACTTTCATTTCGGTTGATAAATGCCTTGATCTTGTCCACATATTGGATCAGAATGCATCGGGTAAATTTAACACGAGAATCTATCTATCGCGTGTGACGAACATCACTAAAAGTTTGCTATATTTTTAAAATTCTAGTGAAAAATATATTGTATTATGTATGTATTTCGTATCCCAATCAGAAATTTTATGTTGTCAAGCATGAGACACAGGCGCGCCTGTGACAAATGATGTGTGCACAAATTATTTCCGACCGGGATATCTGCTTTTATATTTCGTTTTAGTAAACATAAAATAAAATTCCCCACCGTTGTTACGATCTTGACTTATTACATTGTGGGGTTGCTTTTTATTTCCATCTAGGGGGAAGACGACTTTTTTTCACCTTCACCTGTTGAAAAATAATCATTTGGATTAAGCTTCAAATTCGGAATGGTTTTCCAGGATGGCAAACTTAAACTTAAAGTTCGCGTTCGCACATTCATATATTTAATAATTCAATATCAGAAACGGTGTGATAAAAAAAAAAAGAATTTCGAAAGAAAATGAATTAGTTCATTAGTGTTTGCCATGTTTTCGTATTGACTCAATTTTTGGAAGTGGATATTCACCTTCTGTGGTAAGTCACTCACTTTGTCTGTTAGCTTCAATTAAAATTTACTAAAATACTAAGTAGAATATTTATATCTATTTTGCAGCATCAGATGATTCCGCCCGAAAGAATATTTACAGGTCTAAACAAGATATAGGACTTTTTACAACGATGTTTGAAAAATTCAAATACGTCAATAGGTAGGTATCTTTCCGTAGATATATATACGGTGATGGAAGTAATGTTTTTTTTTCATTTCGATAAAACTTAAAGCGCTTTGCAATAGAATTTCGTGCAAGTCGATGATTATATAAATACGTTACGAGGCAAGCTGGTTTGAAATGAATTAAAAACAGGTTAGATTGGCGATGGTTTGCTTTTAATGATCTATACGTGAGTCAATACACAGACGGAATGGAAAATGAGCCAGCGATGGACGCGACTTTTCCACGATCGACACACTTGGGGACGAAAAAAGGAATTCCCTACGTTTTTATACAGAAGAGCGTAGTGGACAGTGGATATTCACCTTTCAAGGTAAGCAAACTAAAAGTTCGCGTTCGAACATTTATATATTTAATAATTCAATATCAGAAACGGTGTGATAAAAAAAAAATGAATTTCGAAAGAGAATGAATTAGTTCAGTGCAGAATGATATTTTTATATTAGAATAAGGATGTCTGAAAAGCGAGTTTGAATTGAAAAGTTGAAAATTTTGAGCTGCCTTAGGAAAA
Source organism: Styela plicata (assembly GCA_963675895.2). NCBI lineage: Eukaryota > Metazoa > Chordata > Ascidiacea > Stolidobranchia > Styelidae > Styela > Styela plicata. The sequence continues at coordinate 1,540,273 of OZ023139.1, forward strand.
TAGTAAAATTTCTTACTGTCTGTTTCATCTACAGCATGCATGTCCCAAGAATAAGGGACAAAAAGCTTTTCATTGTCTTTTTCACCTATGGAAAAATATTCATTTGTAAGTAACTTTTAATAGCTGTGCTGTTTGCCATGTTTTCGTATTGACTGAATTTTTGGAAGGGGATATTCACCTTCTGTGGTAAGTCACTCACTTTGTCTGTTAGCTTCAATTAAAATTTACTAAAATACTAAGTAGAATAGTTATATCTATTTTGCAGCATTAGATGATTCCGCCCGAAAGATTATTTACAGGTCTAAACAAGATATAGGACTTTTTACAACGATGTTTGAAAAATTCAAATACGTCAATAGGTAGGTATCTTTCCGTAGATATATATACGTTGATGGAAGTAATGTTTTTTTTTCATTTCGATAAAACTTAAAGCGCTTTGCAATAGAATTTCGTGCAAGTCGATGATTATATAAATACGTTACGAGGCAAGCTGGTTTGAAGTGAATTAAAAACAGGTTAGATTGGCGATGGTTTGCTTTCAATGATCTGTACGTGAGTCAATACACAGACGGAATGGAAAATGAGCCAGCGATGGACCGCGACTTTTCCACGATCGACACACTTGGGGACGAAAAAAGGAATTCCCTACGTTTTTATACAGAAGAGCGTAGTGGACAGTGGATATTCACCTTTCAAGGTAAGCAAACTAAAAGTTCGCGTTCGAACATTCATATATTTAATAATTCAATATCAGAAACGGTGTGATAAAAAAAAAATAATTTTGAAAGAGAATGAATTAGTTCAGTGCAGAATGGAATTTTTATATTAGAATAAGGATGTCTGAAAAGTGAGTTTGAATTGAAAAGTTGAAAATTTTGAGCTGCCTTAGGAAAATAGTAAAATTTCTTACTGTCTGTTTCATCTACAGCATGCATGTCCCAAGAATAAGGGACAAAAAGCTTTTCATTGTCTTTTTCACCTATGGAAAAATATTCATTTGTAAGTAACTTTTAATAGCTGTGCTGTTTGCCATGTTTTCGTATTGACTCAATTTTTGGAAGTGGATATTCACCTTCTGTGGTAAGTCACTCACTTTGTCTGTTAGCTTCAATTAAAATTTACTAAAATACTAAGTAGAATAGTTATATCTATTTTGCAGCATCAGATGATTCCGCCCGAAAGATTATTTACAGGTCTAAACAAGATATAGGACTTTTTACAACGATATTTGAAAAATTCAAATACGTCAATAGGTAGGTATCTTTCCGTAGATATATATACGTTGATGGAAGTAATGTTTTTTTTTCATTTTGATAAAACTTAAAGCGCTTTGCAATAGAATTTCGTGCAAGTCGATGATTATATAAATACGTTACGAGGCAAGCTGGTTTGAAATGGATTAAAAACAGGTTAGATTGGCGATGGTTTGCTTTCAATGATCTATACGTGAGTCAATACACAGACAGAATGGAAAATGGGCCAGCGATGGACCGCGACTTTTCCGCGATCGACACACTTGGAACGAAAAAAAAAGAATTTACTACGTTTTTATACAGAAGAGCGTAGTGGACATTCACCTTTCACTGTAAGCAAACTTAAAGTTCGCGTTCGCACATTCATATATTTAATAATTCAATATCAGAAACGGTGTGATAAAAAAAAAAATGAATTTCGAAAGAGAATGAATTAGTTCAATGCAGAATGATATTTTTATATTAGAATAAGGATGTCTGAAAAGCGAGTTTGAATTGAAAAGTTGAAAATTTTGAGGTGCCTTAGGAAAATAGTAAAATTTCTTACTGTCTGTTTCATCTACAGCATGCATGTCCCAAGAATAAGGGACAAAAAGCTTTTCATTGTCTTTTTCACCTATGGAAAAATATTCATTTGTAAGTAACTTTTAATAGCTGTGCTGTTTGCCATGTTTTCGTATTGACTCAATTTTTGGAAGTGGATATTCACCTTCTGTGGTAAGTCACTCACTTTGTCTGTTAGCTTCAATTAAAATTTACTAAAATACTAAGTAGAATAGTTATATCTATTTTGCAGCATCAGATGATTCCGCCCGAAAGATTATTTACAGGTCTAAACAAGATATAGGACTTTTTACAACGATGTTTGAAAAATTCAAATACGTCAATAGGTAGGTATCTTTCCGTAGATATATATACGTTGATGGAAGTAATGTTTTTTTTTTTCATTTCGATAAAACTTAAAGCGCTTTGCAATAGAATTTCGTGCAAGTCGATGATTATATAAATACGTTACGAGGCAAGCTGGTTTGAAATGAATTAAAAACAGGTTAGATTGGCGATGGTTTGCTTTCAATGATCTATACGTGAGTCAATACACAGACAGAATGGAAAATGGGCCAGCGATGGACCGCGACTTTTCCGCGATCGACACACTTTTTACAACGATATTTGAAAAATTCAAATACGTCAATAGGTAGGTATCTTTCCGTAGATATATATACGTTGATGGAAGTAATGTTTTTTTTTCATTTCGATAAAACTTAAAGCGCTTTGCAATAGAATTTCGTGCAAGTCTATGATTATATAAATACGTTACGAGGCAAGCTGGTTTGAAATGAATTAAAAACAGGTTAGATTGGCGATGGTTTGCTTTCAATGATCTATACGTGAGTCAATACACAGACGGAATGGAAAATGAGCCAGCGATGGACCGCGACTTTTCCACGATCGACACACTTGGGGACGCAAAAAGGAATTCCCTACGTTTTTATACAGAAGAGCGTAGTGGACAGTGGATATTCACCTTTCAAGGTAAGCAAACTAAAAGTTCGCGTTCGAACATTTATATATTTAATAATTCAATATCAGAAACGGTTTGATAAAAAAAAATGAATTTCGAAAGAGAATGAATTAGTTCAGTGCAGAATGGAATTTTTATATTAGAATAAGGATGTCTGAAAAGTGAGTTTGAATTGAAAAGTTGAAAATTTTGAGCTGCCTTAGGAAAATAGTAAAATTTCTTACTGTCTGTTTCATCTACAGCATGCATGTCCCACCAAAGAGGGACAAAAACCTTTTCATTGTCTTTTTCACCTATGGAAAAATATTCATTTGTAAGTAACTTTTAATAGCTGTGCTGTTTGCCATATTTTCGTATTGGCTTAATTTTTGGAAGTGGATATTCATTCACCTTCTGTGGTAAGTCACTCACTTTGTCTGTTAGCTTCAATTAAAATTTACTAAAATACCAAATAGAATATTTAGGTAATTTGCAGCCTCAGATGATTCCGTCGGAAAGATTATCTACAGGTCTAAACAAGATATAGGACTTTTTTCAACGATAATTAGAAATTCAAACACGTCAATAGGTAGTTATCTTTCCGTAGATATATACGTTGATGGGAGTAATTTTTTTTTTCATTTCGATGAGACTTAATGCACTTTGCAATAGAATTTTGTGCAAGTCGATGATTATATAAATACCTTACGAGGCAAGCTGGTTTGAAATGGATTAAAAACAGGTTAGATTGGCGATGGTTTGCTTTCAATGATCTATACGTGAGTCAATACACAGACGGAATGGAAAATGAGCCAGCGATGGACCGCGACTTTTCCACGATCGACACACTTGGGACGAAAAAAAGGAATTCCCTACGTTTTTATACAGAAGAGCGTAGTGGACAGTGGACATTCACCTTTCAAGGTAAGCAAACTAAAAGTTCGCGTTCGAACAATCATATATTTAATAATTCAATATCAGAAACGGTGTGATAAAAAAAAATTAATTTCGAAAGAGAATGAATTAGTTCAGTGCAGAATGGAATTTTTATATTAGAATAAGGATGTCTGAAAAGTGAGTTTGAATTGAAAAGTTGAAAATTTTGAGCTGCCTTAGGAATATAGTAAAATTTCTTACTGTCTGTTTCATCTACAGCATGCATGTCCCAAAAAAGAGGGAGAAAAACCTTTTCATTGTCTTTTTCACCTATGGAAAAATATTCATTTGTAAGTAACTTTTAATAGCTGTGCTGTTTGACATATTTTCATATTGACTTAATTTTTGGAAGTGGATATTCACCTTCTGTGGTAAGTCACTCACTTTGTCTGTTAGTTTCAATTCAAATTTACTAAAATACCAAGTAGAATAGTTATATCTATTTTGCAGCATCAGATGATTCCGCCCGAAAGATTATTTACAGGTCTAAACAAGATATAGGACTTTTTACAACGATATTTGAAAAATTCAAATACGTCAATAGGTAGGTATCTTTCCGTAGATATATATACGTTGATGGAAGTAATGTTTTTTTTTTCATTTCGATAAAACTTAAAGCGCTTTGCAATAGAATTTCGTGCAAGTCGATGATTATATAAACACGTTACGAGGCAAGCTGGTTTGAAATGGATTAAAAACAGGTTAGATTGGCGATGGTTTGCTTTCAATGATCTATACGTGAGTCAATACACAGACAGAATGGAAAATGGGCCAGCGATGGACCGCGACTTTTCCACGATCGACACACTTGGAACGAAAAAAGAAAGAATTTACTACGTTTTTATACAGAAGAGCGTAGTGGACCTTCACCTTTCACTGTAAGCAAACTTAAAGTTCGCGTTCGCACATTCATATATTTAATAATTCAATATCAGAAACGGTGTGATAAAAAAAAAAATGAATTTCGAAAGAGAATGAATTAGTTCAGTGCAGAATGATATTTTTTTATTAGAATAAGGATGTCTGAAAAGCGAGTTTGAATTGAAAAGTTGAAAATTTTGAGCTGCCTTAGGAAAATAGTAAAATTTCTTACTGTCTGTTTCATCTACAGCATGCATGTCCCAAGAATAAGGGACAAAAAGCTTTTCATTGTCATTTTTTCACCTATGGAAAAAAATATTCATTTGTAAGTAACTTTTAATAGCTGTGCTGTTTGCCATGTTTTCGTATTGACTCAATTTTTGGAAGTGGATATTCACCTTCTGTGTTAAGTCACTCACTTTGTCTGTTAGCTTCAATTAAAATTTACTAAAATACTAAGTAGAATAGTTATATCTATTTTGCAGCATCAGATGATTCCGCCCGAAAGATTATTTACAGGTCTAAACAAGATATAGGACTTTTTACAACGATGTTTGAAAAATTCAAATACGTCAATAGGTAGGTATCTTTCCGTAGATATATATACGTTGATGGAAGTAATGTTTTTTTTTTCATTTCGATAAAACTTAAAGCGCTTTGCAATAGAATTTCGTGCAAGTCGATGATTATATAAACACGTTACGAGGCAAGCTGGTTTGAAATGGATTAAAAACAGGTTAGATTGGCGATGGTTTGCTTTCAATGATCTATACGTGAGTCAATACACAGACAGAATGGTAAATGGGCCAGCGATGGACCGCGACTTTTCCGCGATCGACACACTTTTTACAACTTTTTACAACGATATTTGAAAAATTCAAATACGTCAATAGGTAGGTATCTTTCCGTAGATATATATACGTTGATGGAAGTAATGTTTTTTTTTTTCATTTCGATAAAACTTAAAGCGCTTTGCAATAGAATTTCGTGCAAGTCGATGATTATATAAATACGTTACGAGGCAAGCTGGTTTGAAATGAATTAAAAACAGGTTAGATTGGCGATGGTTTGCTTTCAATGATCTATACGTGAGTCAATACACAGACGGAATGGAAAATGAGCCAGCGATGGACCGCGACTTTTCCACGATCGACACACCTGGGGACGAAAAAAGGAATTCCCTACGTTTTTATACAGAAGAGCGTAGTGGACAGTGGATATTCACCTTTCAAGGTAAGCAAACTAAAAGTTCGCGTTCGAACATTCATATATTTAATAATTCAATATCAGAAACGGTGTGATAAAAAAAAATGAATTTCGAAAGAGAATGAATTAGTTCAGTGCAGAATGGAATTTTTATATTAGAATAAGGATGTCTGAAAAGTGAGTTTGAATTGAAAAGTTGAAAATTTTGAGCTGCCTTAGAAAAATAGTAAAATTTCTTACTGTCTGTTTCATCTACAGCATGCATGTCCCAAGAATAAGGGACAAAAAGCTTTTCATTGTCTTTTTCACCTATGGAAAAATATTCATTTGTAAGTAACTTTTAATAGCTGTGTTGTTTGCCATGTTTTCGTATTGACTTTATCTTGGAATATTACAGCCACTAAATAGAATATATTTTAATGTTACATTTTCCATCCTCAATTAAAATTTATTAAAATGCCAAGTAGAATATTTCAATATTTTGCAGCCTCGGATTATCTACAGGTCTAAACTAGATATAGAACTTTTTTCAATGATAATTAGAAATTCAAATACGTCAATAGGTAGGTATCTTTCCGTAGATATATACGTTGATGGGAGTAATGTTTTTTTTTATTTTTATTTCGATGAGACTTAATGCACTCTGCAATGGAATTTCGTGCAAATCGATGACTCTATAAATATATCACGAGACAAGCTAGTTAGAAATGTATTTACAAGAAAGATTTGGTGCTAAAACAGGTTAGATTGGCGATGACTTTCAATAATTTATACGTGAGGCACACGACACGCAAGTATTTCATTACGTTTTAGGCAGAAGTCCGTAGTGGTCAGTGGCATGTCATGCGACATGTCTAACTTGGGGACATTTTTGATATACTCATTTTCGCATCATTCAAAAAATATAATTTATAACCTTTCATCTCTCCATGTTAAGCAAAAACAAAATGTCAACTTACGATTGGTGATCTGTCTCGCACTGAAAAGATAGAAATTGTTAGTTGGTCAAATGTCTAGAATTCCGCCAGGCAGAATTTATTTCCAACTATCATTTTGTATTATGGCCTATTCATGGACCTCGTCTTATCGACGCCATCAATCAGTGACACATACTTAAGAAAAATGTTCTGACAAAATGTTCTTTTGATTAGATTTCGGTCGGGATGTAAAAATTACACAGCACAAATCGGGAAAAAAATATAGATTTTTACTCCATACCTGATGCAAACGACAGCCAACTGGAAAAGCAGAAACAGCACAATCTTTGATGTCATTTTATCTTCTTTCTGAACAGTTACCTTCAATAAATATTGACGAAACTATACTTTGGATGGCAAAATCGTCGCATTTTATGCTAAGTTCGCTTCCTGTCTAAAAATCCGATAAAGATGTAAAATACCAATATAATGTTTATTATGCCTACGCTTAATCATGTAATTTTGTATTCATTCTTCATAATGTTGCAAACTTTTTCTATCGTTTTCAAAGGAAGTATGTCAAAAACATCTGTTCTTGTCCCATTCTCGATCGATTCTCAATAAAAATTGTGTTAATAATATTAGGGTTACAATTTTCCATATAGTGGCATTTTTTAACAAAAAATGATACGGATATTACTCAACTCATCCACATGGTCATTCAGCTTATTTTTTTATTGTATGCTCTCAATGTGTTTATCATATCTTTGTTAGTCAATCATAATATTATTAATACGCAATTGCTGTAGGCTGTAGAATACTGAGAACTTTTGTGTGTTGTCATGTTTGCTGTGCTGACTAAATTTTCGGAATATTCCAGCCACAAGCTAAAATTTACTTCAATATGTTGTAATCTTTATATGTTTGGTAATTCCAGGCTGAATTTAATTTTAATTTATTATACGAAGTAGAATATTCAAATTGCAGCATCAAGTGATAGCTCGAAAAAATATCCGCATGCATGTTGGACATGCTGTAGATGAAACAGGCAGTAAGAAATTTTGCTCTTTTACTAAGGCGACTTAAACTAAACGAAAATATGAAATATTTTATCACTTTTCAGACATCCTTATTTTAATGAAAAAGATTCCCTTCTGTACTGAACTAATTCATAACCTTTCGAAATTAGAAAATTTTAATTTTTATCAAATCTTTTCTGATATTAAATTATTAAATATATGTGCGAGCGAGAACTTTAAGTTTGCTTTCCCTGGAAAACCATTCCGAATTTGAAGCTTAATCTAAATGAATAATTTTTAACGGGTGAAAGGGACAATAAATATTTAAACCCGACAGGGGAATAATAAGCAACCCCAACAAAGTAAAAAGTCAAGATCCTACCGACGGCGGGACATTTTATATGTGCTGTGTGAAATCGTAGTGACTTTCGATTTCGCTTTAGAAAGTTAGTGTGACACGACCAAAACGATTCACCTGCATATCTTTGTATCGTATAAATAGTACACAGAAAATTCGAGAATCAGAACAGGTACTACTCGGGGTGATATTAAAACCATATATTACTTATTTCTAATACATTTGGATGTAGTAGATGGTTCTACCATCGTTCATGGTAGATACCACTCACTGCGCTTTACCATGGTGATTCTGTTCCGTTTGGGATGGTACCACATCTTTTAGTAGCTCTATGCTATTGAGAGGTCGTTAGTTGGTTCCTTTTAGGCTCTGCGTCTTACCTTGCTCATAGTGAATCTCAATGAAAAAATATTTACTAGTAGTATTACCATAATTAATGACCGTTGCTTGAAGCCTTTTGTAAAAAAAATCAAAAATTTCATCTTCCAAGTATTCTAATTTAGACTTCCAACCGAAATGTCGTTGTCTGAACGTATTTACACCACATAACTCGAATGAATTTGGCCGAAGGTGACTATGTACCGCCCTATCATGAATATGCCTTTATCCTCCTATATTTTATGTACAATGCATTAAAATGCAATTTATATTAATATTTTCCGAAGGTAAAAAAGACAAGAATTTCCTATATCCATCATCACCACCGCCGGACTACCTTATATCAATTAACAAAGCAAAAATATAGTTGATTAGGTGTATATGAGTTTCTTTACATCGATGAAACACACAGCAGATTTGAAGAATTTTATCACTGTTGGCTGCCTCTACCTTAATGACAGATAAACAATTGTATTGGGCGCTATTAAATCATATATGCTTTCAAAATATATATTCAGATTTATTAATGTATCCTTTATTGCATCACATCATGCCTCATACTTGTCTGTGTCTTATTTGGTGTCTTCCTCTTCCGATAAAGTATTTGGTGTTTTTTAGAATGAGCCACACATGGACTGCGCCATGGTCCACGCCCAACGAAATATAATTTAGTAAACATAATTTTGATTGAGGGTATTCGCTCAAGAGAAACGCATTTGAGTATGAGTTACAGATACAAAGTGCTCGCAAAAAGCTGCTTATTCAGCCTCGTGTATTCGGATCAGACAGACTTCAGGTGCCATTGCTTTTGTTTTTTGCGGAATCTTTTTTGCGAAGAATAGTCCTGACGTGTTTGCATTCTGGGGGACCAACCTCAATCCTGGAATCTCATCTTCTGATTTCGGGGTTGATGGTTATTTACCGCTCATACGAAAGGATTCTCCAAGACATGTGCGCGGACTTGTTGTCTACGTTCGTAGCAATCTGCCTGTAGCTCGTGCATTTGCCTTCGAGTCTACATCATCTTCGTATCTGTTCTTGCAAAAGTCGTTTCTGACATCGACGCCATTCGTATTCTTCGTATACCGACCCCCTCAACCCCAAGAGTGTTCTGCCCTGGACGACATCTCTTTGCTGATGGACAAGATTCTGATGTCTTGTCCCTCCGCCTCTTGGACTCTTTTCGTGACTTCCTTCGCGATGTGCCGTGGAGTGATGTTTTTTGTTGCCTGCTGATGAGTGCGCGGTGCAAATTGCAGAGTGGATAAGCCTTGGAATTTTTTTTTTATAGCCACTTCTTTGAGTGGATCACCCTGCCCAAGGCCCTGTAACAGCGGCCACTTATAGACGGACAGGGTTACAATTACTGGAAAGATATGATCTGTTCGTTCGGCTTAGCCTACCCAAGTTATTACACCCTGGGTTGAGTGGTGGGCGTGGATAAGCGAGTCGGACTCGCCGGGACTCGAACCCGAGGTCTTCAACCTGCGATGCCAACATGTTTAACCACTAGGCCATTCCATTGAAGATTCCAGGTGAAGCCCCACTCTGTCCCATGGTTTGCCCTGAATAGCGGCGAGAAATCATCGTTTCCCCTTCTATCGGAGGCATTACAACAGAGATAATAGACGACTTTACAGAAAGGCTCGGCATAATTGTAAGAGAATTTTTGGAATTGCTAAAACACGATACACGGAATACATCAATTCCAAAATTTGAGAAAAAAATTGGGTTCCAAAGATTTTTGGAAAATTATAAACAATGTAATGAACAGGGGTAAATCTAGTATCCCTCCTCTTTTAAATGGCCCTGAAATTTCGTCTTCTCCTAGAGACAAAGCGGAGTTGTTTGTCAGGATGTTTTCTAATAACTGCAGCCATGGTTTGGTTTCTGGTACCTCAACACCTAATTTTCCCGAAATCTCAACTGGCGTTACATTGGAAAACATATCAGTAACTCCGCTACTTGTCTCTAGAATGATTGCCAAACTCGATTCGAAAATATCTTCTGATCCCGACTGCATTCCATCAGTGATTCCGAAGATTCTTTCACTGAGTTGTCCGCTATTTTGGCCAAACTGTTTAAAAAATGTCTCAGAGAATGCATGCTTCCAAGAATACATCCTTCCTCAATACATGGAAATGTGCAACGGTTGTGCCTGCATTCAAAAACTGTGGCGACCGAATTGATCGCAATAAATATCGACCAACTAGCCTCTTACCAATCATCAGTAAAATTGTTGAATCAACTATTAATAATAAAATTTCTGGGCACCTGAAGTCGATTTGTCTCGTCACTGTAAAGCAGTATGGTTTTCGTCGTTCTCACCCTACTGATCACTTGAGTAATAACTGAACGAATATTTCGTGCTCTTGATCGTTGTGGGGGATGCAAAATCGGTTGTTTCAAAGAGAGCCGATTTTTTATTTGCCTCAAAAAATAAATACCCAAGTTAGACTTTGCCCTAGCGAAATCTTGTAACATATGAAAAATGATTGTGACAGTTTATAATTTTATATAATTATTATCATTATTGTCATTATTTTTCACAGCATATTCGTTCGCTGGTGATAATTCCCAATCGAGAGCCACTTCCAACGGCTTTGGATTTGGAAATTTATACATTTCGTTTATTTTCACTGGCTTGAGGCCTTTCTCAATATTCTTGCTTTTCCCAGTAAGCAGGCTTTTTGTATGCCGAGGAATTCATATGCGCAATTTATTTGTTCCAAGTAGTTTCTGTGTGATGATGTTACCATTTGAAGTGCTCCAATGACAATCGGTACAATCCTGACATTTTTTACCTTCATATGCCAACATTTCAATACCTCTATTTTCTGTGTAATGACCAATCTTCTGCTATTTTTGGCTTACAATTCCCCTGTCAAATAGGCAGGTAATTTCAATTAAATAACATGTTTTATTCTTTCACTGCCTGTTGTGATGAATTTCACTTCGTCATTTTCCATAATTTTCTTTTCAGGTGTCGCAAAGTGCATTGAGCTTTTACTGAGAGTGTTTTTTGATCCAGACGTTTTACAAATTTTCCAGTGTAGAATTGCTGCAACTTTATCGTGTCGGGTTATTTTTATACTCGTTTAGTGCAAGTTTTTCACATTCTGATGTTATTTGGCTGACTGTTTTATTTGCTTTGCCACACATTCTACACTTCGGTGAAATTTCTTCTTTGTCTAATGTTTTTCGTACCCGTTTTGTTATAAGCGACTGGTTTTGCGCTGTCATTGAAAACCCCTCGGTTTCCTTTTTATGTTTGCTTATAAAATATTGAAAGGATATTTTTGTTTTCGAAATTTTTGTTTCTTCTTTCTAAACAAAACATTTTCCGATTCCTCTTGTAGTCGTATTAAATCTTCCTTTTTCACTTCAGTGATAAACACCTCATCTTTTAATTGGATATAGGTTATAAGGTTAGTTTTTTCAGTTTGAATCACATCATTAATGCTCTGTAGTCCACGTCCCCCTTCATCTCTCTTCATGTAGAGTCTGTCAATATCATCTCTCGGATGGAAGCATCAATACATTGTCAATAATTGCCTTGTTTTCTTTCCATTTCATCCATATCTGACATTGTCCAATTAACAATACCGGATCCCTTTTGAATTAGCGAGACTGCTCGAAAATTTATATCTTTTATAATATATCCGCCATTTAGTTTGGATTTCAGGATAATTTTAATGCCTTTGATGTATTCTGTGCGCAGTTGATTCTTCATTTCTTTGGTTTTGATTTTATCGCTTTGTAGAATTTCAAGATATTAGTAATTGTTTGTTTCAACCATTAATCTTATTTCCACACCACTTGGTAGCTTTATTCCTTCGCTTGATAATATCCTCTCTCTTTTCAACTCGACCGTGGCACACTTCTCAATCCAGAATTCTATTGATATATCTTGGCTAAATATCCGAACAGTATGAATTAGCGAATTCAATTCTTTAAAATTTTTACCAAACAATTTGACCTCATCCATAGATAAAAGATGGTTGACTGTTGACAGACTTCTTCCCAAACTTTATCCGATCTTTGTTTAATTCAACAAAATAGACAGTGGAATCATGCTCAAAACAAATAGTATGGGAGGCAAAGTGTCTTCTTGAACAATTCCTCTTTTGAATTTACGTTTTCCATAATTTTCCTATTAGATGCAAGATCGACATTCCGCTGCTGAGATGGAATCTGACAAAATATTGAACATTTTTTGGCAATTCGAATATTTCCAAGCAACATAATCAACGTGGGATCATGCCGTAAGCCTTTTTATAATCCAACCACGCAACACCAATATGAGTAAGTCTTTTTCTACAATTTTTTAAAACTGCCTCATCAATCAGAAGTTGGTCTTTTGTTCCTTTTGCTGTTCTTCGACACCCTTTCTGCTCATAGGGTATCATATTATTTTTTTCCAGATGTTTGTAAATATTATCTGCAATTTCACCACTTTACAATTTCCACATAGGATAGATAGGCAAGCTACCGGTCCGTAGTTTGATGGTATATTATCCTCTGATTCGTCTTTTAATATTAGGCATGTTTACCTTTGGCCATCCAAGATGGTATCGTATTCCACTTCAATAGGTTGTTAAACTGTTCCAGAATTAGTTGTGGAGGTTCGTGAAATGTTTTATCCAAAATTCATGAACTTTGTCAGGCCCTGGGCTTTTCCAATTGGAAATGCGATAATTTATCTGGAGAGGTCAATTTGTTGAATCTGCAAATTATGAGCCATTTAATTAATTTCGGTGGATATTTGGATTTTATCGATCCATGCTGCACTGGAGTTGTGTGTGACACTTTTTGCTCAAATATTGTTCCAGAAAGCCTTCCATTCATTTGCATCCGGCAAGTTTGTTTTATACAGGCGGTTCTGCCGGAATTGTTTGCTAATCTCTTCGTATGATTGCAGTTTTGTTGATTTTGCTTCAATCCCTCTTGACCCACATTTGTCCTCTTTTCTTTTAAATGATATTTCTTTTCCAGTTTATTTATAATATTACGATTTATTAAATTTTGTTCTCTCATTTCACAAACTCTGCCATGGTTCTTCCATATTTTGTGTTGTTGTTTTTCTCTAGTCCCATAATATCTTCCACGACATTTGTAACAGCTAAAATTAGTCGATTAGCGCTTGTTATGTTTGACGTTTTGATTTTGTGAACAACTCCGTTGACTTTTGCGGTGGCTTCACTTAATTCTTTTTGATTGACATTCTCAGATTGACTGAACTCAGATCATCTTGTTCGAGTTTGATTGTTGGTATTTGACGGTCGTCCTCATATATTATGTCCAATCATGTTGGATGTTTATATCGATTCGTACATCTTCACCAATGCTATTCCTTCGGTCTGATGCATTTTCAGTAGATACTGAATTGTTGATGTTCAACACATTTAAAGCAAGTTTGCGTTATATTTCTTCTATTTCAAGTGCGGTAAAATACTTTTGATTCCTGATATATAATGCCTGGCCGGCAAGTTGCTGTTCTCCTATGATGAATTGTGTCTCATTGTTCCAAATTTCAAGCATACCCTTTCTGAATCTCATCTTTGCTGGGATCACTTTTCAGATAGCATTTCATAACCATATCCGTCATTTTTTTTGTTCACTTGATTCTCGTCCAGCAGTAGTAGAATGACGACCATCTGCTTGCTGCTTTGCCAAGCTCTCCTTGCCGGACGGGGAACTACCGTTGTAGTTGGCCCCATTCATGTGTGTATGCAAAACATTTTTTTTTGACTTTTTCATCATAATAAAATGAGTGTGTGTTATTGTGCTGATTTTAGTCTGTCATCTTGTCTTCGACCTTTTCAACATGGGTATTCATGAGTTAGCATAGCTCGAAGATTCATTGATAGACTCAAGCCTGCTCGCCACGACAAGGCTCCAGAACTCGAGCGAGACAATTATTATTATCATTATCATTATATAATTTATTATTTTCTTGCTTGCGTGTGTTAAACTGTGTGTTCTGTGCACGAGACAATGTTTTATCTGTACTTTTTAAGCGTGCAAAGTTTATTTTCGGACTCTTGCCAGACTATAGTTTGACTTTATATCTAAACGGCAGTACCGAACATAGCTGAGCATAAATGAGCGACTATAGATTTGATACTACGGCTAATACACTTATGCACCCAAGATATTGTCGGGCTCTGACGACTATAGGTTGATTATTTATAACTCGGCTAATCCTAATCTAAAGTGATTATAACAGGGATATAACAGCTATTGCCTGGCTATAATAGCTAAGCTGTGCTGTGAAAATTTCGCCAACCAAAATTGTGCAATAGTACACTCTTCTCGAAAAATGAATCCATATATGCACGTTGTGTATGTCATATCTATGGTGTGATCTAATACGAATAGCTATAATACAATACTTCCAATACTACTACTTATATTCCATAATTAGGAGTGTGTCATATAACTTACGCACTTGTTTATTCTTATGAAATAGCCCAAAACGTTTTTGTATTCGGGCAATGCCAATTAATGTGCCGCGCGTTTTGTCCAGTCAAATTGTATATTTCCGACGCTGTTCTGTACTGATAGTTCTGCAGCTATTTAAGTTAAGACTAAGACGATCGTCAGAGAAGCCCCTACAGATTACCGTACTATTCTCGTTGTTCTAATTGGAAATAAAAGCAAGAAATTGATCACGTGCAGAGCCAAAACACAGAACCGAACAACTTCACTGGCTGACACAACCAGTGCGTACGTAGGCCTACACGAGCTGTAAAGTTGAAATTACCCCATTACTCACGGCCCAAGTTTTAAATTCTGATTCCGAATTTGGAATAATAATCATGCAGGGTTCATCGGTGGCTCATGCTTGACGAAACAAAATTTTGATTAGGCTAACATCGATCCGTTTAAACGGTAATAACTTACCTTACGATATAACTTACATGTGTGGCAGATCTTGCGGATTAACTATGCATACTCGCATTGTATTTGATATCAGTCATTGATTCATTGGTCGAAAATTATATTTTACCAAGCATAAGACACAGATCGTTCGCTGTGCAGTGGCAGAGACTCATACCCGACAGTCTTGAAATTTCAGGTTAGGTTCATAGCGAAGTACAAATTACCTCATGCCATTCATCCATGAATGACTTTGAATATGCGTACACCATCTCTCATGATTGGACAAGTCTAATTTGTCATTAAATGTAAGTACATAGCTACACAGAGATACACTACGCAGAGACACAGCTGTAATTATTTCAGAATCTCCGTGGGCGATCGATATGTTGCTCCCTTGACAATTATACCACGGCGTTTCTGGCGGTCAATAAAAACCCATTACGTTGGAAAGAGCGGTGTGTGTATTGATCATACTGTATATTGTATGCGTGGAATAACGTCGACATGTTGTAGTTGAAAGCAAATTTGTAGTTAGATTTACAATCCTATTGCTATTATGTAGATGTAGTCAAAATAATTGGCAGTGAGCACTATCAACGCTAGTGTGTTGAGGATGAGAGGCTTACCTGCAGCGCCTGTTCGATAAAACAACAGTTTGGTTTGCATTTATGTAAAACATAATTATTATCAAAATCAGTTCGGTCATTTCAGCTATAAGCATGTTGACAAATTTAGTAAAATGATTTAAGTTTATTGAAAGGAAGTATCAGATTATAATAATTGTAACACACTCAAAAACAGCTTACGAATAAATATCTAGCTCAACGATTATAAGCCTTTTCCCCGATACATTTTTCCCAAAACAATATCTCAGAGGTTTCTAGAAATGTGGCAAAAAAAACGACTGCAACTCCATCATATTAATTTTATTAGATGTATATTAGATAAAAACAAGTACAAAAACAGCAATAGAAATTAGTCGCAATTATGTACAGCTAATTTGTTGTTATATTTTAATCCGAAGTATTGCTTTTTATTGATCTAGAGAAAATCGACAAATCTCATAATCTTTCGCCAGCATGTGTGTCTAAAAAAAAGGCCCAGTAGGTTCACATGAGAAAGATCACCTAACCAACCTCGCTTTTTAAAATTTGGGCCAATGATGGATCGCATCATCAAAATGTGTGGCCCATCCAGGACTCAACATAATTTTCGGTCGGGAGTTTGTTTTGGAAAAATCGGATTAATTGGTGTCAGAATTTTCTGAGTACAATATTAATATACGCATTTTAAACATAGAATATCAATGCCAGTTTGATAATAAGTCAGTATGTATGAGTTATAGAATTGGAGAATGGAATGAGGTGATTTTCAAAAAAAGGAGTTTTTTTCAGAAAAAAAATTATCTTATTACATATCACGACAAGATAAACCAAATTGGGATTTTATGGCCTATGGCCTAAAATTAGCTAAATAAGTACAACAGAATTATTACTACGTGCCAAATGCGCTCGGAATGTTTTGGTATTTCCTGCGCGAGGTAACTGTCAGTAACTTTTGGGTATAGTTTGCACATCGTGACGGTTGAGAACTAGTATGACGTATGGTCAACCAAATCTAAAAATAGAGAGAAAAAGGGGGGGGGGGGGGGTAAATTATTTCAGACCTTCTCATCTTCTCTATTTCCGGGTCCGATACATTATTAGATTGGAACCGCGACCAACCAAAATGGGAATAGTTTTGGTGTTATTCTGCTCAGTCTCAACGGAGAAGTTAAGTTATTTTCATCAACAGTCCGGTTTCGTCAAATTTTCCGATTCTGTGTCTTTTCACGAATACAGCTGAAATGACGCCGTTAAAAGATAAATCAGTAAGTTTCACGGCGCACCGCGTTAAAATTTGCTGAAAAGTTGAGGCCAAACGGTTTTTATACACCATAGAGTTAAACAAATTCAAGCCCAATGACCGGAAACCTCATAATAAACTCTGAATATTCAGTTTTTTTTATACTTAGGAATGGTTCTGATTCCTCTTTGCTTTCGACTTTAGATAAAACCTTGAAGTACTGTATCTAAAGTTTTACATACATTTCCAAAATGTCGATGAGCAGAAGACCCTCGGCTGTTGGGGGCGGAGTTCAAATGTCCGCAAAACTTGCTGCTTTACGTGGCGAATCAGTTGAAGGATCTTCCATGTTAGACCCTCAAATGGGTGGAATGGGAAATATCAACCAGGATACCAGTAAAACAAAGAGCAAAACAAAACAACCGGATAGATTTATGACAAAGACTGGGCATTGTAATATCAGAAGGGTGAGTACAAGAGCTTTACTTGTAGATGGAAGGCGCTAAAGCCTCCATGTATCTCCGGTTTATACTTTCAAAAGACTGTGTTTTCAAACGGTTCATATATTTCTGACTAAAGAAATTCGTTGTGGCAACAAGAATTAGAAATTGTTAGATGACACCATACATTTAAAGACATAGCACTTGTTGTAGTGCATCAAATGGAGGCAGAATGAGGCACATGAATATGCGTTGTTTATAACTTCCATAAGAAATATAGAGTATAGGAATGTCACACGTACGTGAAATGTACCAGGTTCAAATTAATCATATTCATTCTTGCTTCTTTTACCTCAAGGCCATAAGTTTTTGCCAATTATTTCAAAGTATTTTATGTAGTTTCGCTGCATAGACCAGTTTTAAATATTAACGAATTCAGTTTTGAATTAGTAAGATTGGCTTTCATTGAATTCCTCTTATTATAGTAAAATATCACGTAAATATAAAATGGAAGAACAAAGCACTCGCATCCTAGGGCGCGATGGATTTGAACCTTTCTTGAGTGAGAACAATTCTAAATTCCATAAGACACAGAAAATTCCTAAGATAACCCAAAAACATTCTAGTCTAAGGTCTTCTCAAAGAATTTTGTTGTAATTCTAATAAGAATCCCATTCTCTTTCTTTCTCGATTTTTGAGGAAAAAATGTTGGAGATGGAGTTTTGTTGAATTTTGTTTTATTGTTTTGTTGTATTAAAAAACAACGCTCTGATTATGACCACAATTTAATTTGCATTTTTTTAAACCTAATCTTCATTTTGTTTTAGTCTGCAATTCAAATGGGAAAACGATATGTTACAGATATCTTTACAACATTGGTAGATTTGAGATGGAAATACAACATTATCATATTTGTTCTGGTATATACGGCTGGATGGTCATTGTTCGGATTTCTCTGGTGGCTTGTTGCGTTTATAAGGTGAAACATGTTGGCGTTAACTCTGAAGTACTCTTATTGGTTTAGACGTCATTTTCAGCCGTAACCACTGAATGTAGATATGGTTATTTATGTTGCGCAGTTTTTTGTATATCCCAGTAGTCAATACGCGGTGGGAAATTTTATGTTAACAAGCATGAGCCACAGATGGCCCGCGTCGCATCAACGCGATCCATCAGTGAATCATATACTTGACACTTGACAAAACATGTTTTGACAAAATTCTTCAGATCGAGTACTACTTCCAATCATTTTTAAGTCGGATTTCACTTTTAACCTGATAACTAAAATTGAAATATAAGCTAATATACAAATTTGTGCATTACATTCTTTAAAACATTACGTATTCGGCATGTCATGGACAAAAATCTTACAAAATGAATCGACAAAAGTCACAATTGGCGTGCCAAATAAATAAAGAGTTTCACACTAAAAAATTCATCCCCTCATCGTTTTAATACTATTTTGAAACGAGAGAGATCGACAAGCTTGTTCCACAGTGCCATAAACAGTTTTATGCAAGAAGTTTTTTCCGGGAACCTCTAAACTGGTTTATTCGTGGTCGTGTTGAGGTGCATGGCTTTAAAACTCGTGTTAATGGACATCTGTCAGGGATGGCGGTTCTTTAGTTCCTATTCCTGCATTTCATGTAGCTGTTTCATTGTTTTGCTTTGAGCGAACTTTAATACAAAAAACGTAAAACCTTAATAACAGAGATAATACGTTACGCATATACAAAAACGATCCTCGAATATTTGTCTAAAACATCAATTCAAAAGAAACTGGAATAATGGAATTCAATCCCACGGGACACAGTCAGCAAGGCGACAAATAATTCACTATCGATTTTTGTATTTGTAGAGGAGATGTGACAGCTCATGCCATGAACAACACAGATCACAATCCGTGTGTGGAAAGAGTTTACTCTTACGCGACGGCTTTCTTGTTTTATATTGAAACTGAAACAACTATTGGGTATGGAAAACGAGCTATCACAGATCAATGTCCAGAAGCAATCGTACTTTTCGTAATACAGGTGATTTGAAAATGAATTATAAAAGCTTGGACCATCGATGGATCCCGCCTTTTCGGCGCAATGCCTCTGTGGCACACGCTCTATTGTACATGATTCGACCATAGATTATATTGAATTTAGAAATACCTCAGATGGTTAATCATTCATGTTGTATTCACAGTAAGCTACGGAATGAATCGGTTGTATCAATGATTCAAGATTTCTTGCATAAAGCATGACTGTAAAATATATAATTGGTACACATTCACTATTCAGTAATTGTTTGACTAGGTATATTTTGTTAAATATGAGCCACTGATAAATTACACCGCCTAGGCGCGGTTCATCTGTGGCTCATGCTTGGCAAAATAATATTTCCAGACTAGTTGATTTACTAGATAAAATAGGTAAATTCATTTATTTTTTCAACTAGGTAGGTGTTTGAAAAACTAGCTACGTAGTATAGAAAACTAGGTAACCATTGACCAATCGGTGATTTTAATCTATTAAAAATATAGTACATGATTTTTGATCAAAGTACTACCTGGTTTGAAGAACTAAACTAGGTTACCTAGTTTTACTTTACCTAATTCACAGAGTTTTGATGAATAATTCTATTTCAATTTAAACATCAGAATTATTTTTAACAAAATCAGGCTCTCATTGGCAGCATTGTTGATGCGTTCATGGTCGGTTGCATCTTCATCAAATTATCTCAACCAAAGAATCGAGCTGAGACGTTGGTTTTCAGTGAAAGTTGTGTTCTTACTCTTCGAGATGGAAAATATTGCTTAATGTTCAGGTGAGCTTTTGGTAGTGGCCAGTCTACAAATATAATACATACAACTTAACTACATACAAAATGTGCACAGACACAGATAAATGCAGGAACAATTTCTTTTCTGGACGTTCACTATAAGCAAGGCTGAAAAGCAGCGCATAAAAAAGCTGACTAACTCGATTGACGAAGAACTACTACATCATAGTGACAGCAGCTACAGCACTGCGAAAAACATCCTATACAGAACCACCATAGTAAAGTGCAGTGAGTGGTATCTGTCATGGGCAAAGATGAAATCATCTACCACTTTTTTTACATTTTAGTCGTATCCAACTTTTGATATTTTCTTACAATTCCAACTGAGTGACTGAAAATGAATGGTCACCGTCATACTATCGGAACAGGCACTTGTTATATTCATACAAATTTTTATTTCAGAGTGGCGAACCTCCGTAACTCGCTTCTAATTCAATGTAAAATTCGTGCAAAGTTGGTGAAATCTACTAGGACTTTAGAAGGAGAATTCATCGGTCTTCATCAAGACGATATAAACGTTGGATTTGATACAGGTAAGAGCACCAGAATATTTTCGGATGAGGAAAAAACATATCACGCTGGTCATTTAGAATCAGGAATTTTATTTTGGCAAGCATGTACCACAGATGGACCGCGCCTTTTTGGCGCGATCCATCAGTGACTCATGCCTGGCAAAATAAGGTTTATGTGGGCCTATGCGTGTATAAAGACTCATGATCAAATAGCATAATATACAAAGGTGTTTACTCAAAGCCAAAGAAGTAGAATAAGTCGACCAAGAGAATAATAATTATTTGATTCCGTTAAAAAACCTAACGTAAATTTGAACTCACGTACTTAAATACGCAAGTTCGAGGCTGAGCGACTATGCATATTCTCCATGCAATCTGCATATTTAACGTAATACGTCGATTACTACAGAAGCTTTGAATCACGTCTCCTGCTCTCATGCTTTTTATGCTCATCAATAATAGATAGAATTCTTAAAGCCACGTCAACCGGGACCGTTCCATCAATAGATTGAAATGAAATACAGAGACGTCACATTAAAACTTTAATTTGCCAGGTGTTGGCCATAGATAATCGCTTCTAAGGAACGCAGCTAATCACTGATCCATATACTGTCAAGGTATAGCCAATGAGTACGTCATAAAATACATAGCAATTTGATTTGTACAGGGCTTTGTTCATTGTTTATAGAAAAAATACCATTGCGTATCAGTATTAACAATTAACCTCGTTCGTCAGCCGGTGGCCACATATGCTCAAGACCTGTGATACTGCATAAGGTTGAGAGTTACTTGAAATTATAAAGCGAAATGACGACAAAGGCTTTATTACCACAGCATGACCACTACTTCCATCCTCATCGAAAATGATAGGATAGGCGATATGTAACTCTTTCCCTCGTATCCATTGACTATTTTCCGTGCTGTAATTTCTCACCAGGGCAATTTTCAGTTACGGTACGTACTGTCTATGGCCAATATTTTATTTCGTCATTAGGCATTTGAAATGACAGTAGCGCCATTGAATCAGTGACATGTGTCGATTCAGTTTCTGTCAATTCATAATACAGTGAATACTGTGAATACAAGCGAAGTGAAAGTTTAACATGCAAACTTTTTTGAAGAAAATATTGATAACAACCGAGTCTACCTACGCAATAAAATAATGGCCAGAAAGGGGGTTTAATTGGACAAAAATTTTGCAAATCAAATGCCGCGCTACACTGCGACTGATGTAAGACATTTTACATCATAACAGCGAGGAGTCGAGCCTGTCATAATTTTGTTCTTCTTTTATTGAAATCCCAATCTAAAAAATATCGTTGAAGATCTTTAGGGAAGTATGTGATTCTGATGTACCAATGAGACACGGTCCATCTGTAGAACATGCTTGACAAAATAATTTTTTTCAATTGAAATTTATTCGGAGGATTTGAATTTACTCTACTAGTCGTACTTTCCCCATTATACACTAGGTGTTGCTATTGAGATTTCTGAAGTATCTTACATGTCTCTCAGCGTACATTTACCGCGGAGACTTCGCGACCAGTAAAAATGCTCGTGTGTACTTTCTACTTACACATTCAGCACACAAGCTTTGCATCCAGTGGTCAGAGATTGAGCTGTTTCGCGAGATTCATGCTTAATCTACTGCAAAGTTGTTAGTCTAACATATAAAAGACCATTAGCATTTAACCCTGAGAAGATTCAACATAATCACAGCAAGGAAACACGTTTTTCAATATGCCTCACAAAAATGTCATTCGCCAAATAAATAAAATAAAATATTCCTAGTATTTTATCGATTGGGAACTGTGTCTGTGCTTAAATTTTCATTTATAAAAACGTGGTCGTTAGTGACACCTTTTCATTGAAAATACACTTTGACAATGTCGGAAGCAGAATCCGAAATAAACAAATAACAACTGAAAGAAAGTAAAAAGTCAATAACTATATTCTAAGTGGACAACTTTCCACACAGAACTGACCCCTTCATGACGTATAGTAAGTGTCTAGTGTCTAAGTATAGTGGTGTCTAGGGATGGGCTTTCTGATTCCGTGATTCGAATCGATCGGAAGCTTCAATTATTCGAATTAATTTTGAATTGTTCGTAGGAGCAAAAAAATGTTAAATTAAGTGGAATTATCATTCGAACGACAAGATGCTATCATTGTGGTCTAATTTGGCCAAAATAAATTATATTTTGTTAAATTCAAAATCCTGGGCAATGATAAAACCATCTGCCGCTTTTTTGCTTCCATTTAGTCGCCATTTACGACACGCAAAATTGCGTTGAGAAATCCTGGATTGCCCAATCAGAAATTTTATTTTGTCGAGCGGCGGCGCGATCCATCTGTAACTCAAGCTTGACAAAAACATGTGCGCACAAAATATTTCTGATTGGGAGAAAATTTATACTCGATCGCTGAATAATTGTTTACTGCCATAGCGGCAAACTAAGGTTTACTTGTGGTGAATTGCAAGTAATCCTTCGTAAAATTGATCAGCATAATTGTCTGACTTTTGACCTTTATATTTTTCACAGGAGCTGACAATTTATTTCTTGTGACCCCGCTCATCATATGTCACGAAATCGACTACAGAAGTCCGTTCTTTAATATGAATGCTGAAGCTTTATTAAATGATAAGTTTGAGATTATAGTCATATTAGAAGGAATGATTGAGAGCACAGGTGAATTAGGTTAATTTTAATTGCCGTTAGCTCAAGGTTGTTTTGTATTTATTGCCATATATTGAGGGACCGTTAAGCGGTCTGATCGTCTGCTGGAGTTTTTAACATTTTAGCTTGGATGAGTCTTCGAATAAGAAATAATCAAGATGGTCGACTTTTTCGACAATTTGTTTTTTTGAGATTGCCTAAAATGTATATGCTTAGGAAGTGGAACCCGAGTGAAATTCACACAAGTACTGTAAGAAATGTAGTTTTCGTTTTGAAAACCATTTTAAAAATCCCAAGTCTTCAAAAGTTTGAATTAATTTTAAGAAGGAAGTTAATCAAAGCCCAAAAACTTTTTGTTGATTTGTATTTCACTCTTATTGATATTCAGATGAAAATTAATTAAATATTGCCACACACAGGCTATATAAAATTTGTACACGTTGAAACATGCTTTCATCAGTACCACTCAACTGGTCTCTCAGATATATATGAGCTACTGATGTCGTTCAAACTCACACGGTTGGGGAATCGACCGGCGAGGCGCTATCCAACTGGGGTTCATGATCAATAAAAAGTATAAGAGCATAGAAAAAGTAAGAGTATAATGGTAAACAAACAACGGGAATAGCAAATAATAATAATAAACATGGCCCCGCAAACTGTACCGTTCGGAGTTTCAAACTTCTTCTATAAATAAAATATGTTGTGTTCCAGGGATGATCTGTCAAGCCAGAACTTCTTACTTGAATACCGAGGTGCAATGGGGACACAGATTCATGCCTGTGCTCTTCCATGCACGTGATCATTTCAGTGTAGATCACTCTGAATTTCATACAACGTTTGAGGTAAGCTACGGAAATTACTTTTCGTTCTGAGCAGACTAGCGTCGGCGTCTAAAAGGAACCGACTGACGGCTACCACTGGTGTATGGTAAACGGCTACCATGGTATATTTGAAAATAACCCCCTTGAAAATTAGGTAAATTTATCTTCAAATTGAGAACTTGGTAAAAGTTAAGAAGGTAAACCAGTACCAGTGAAACTAGGTAAACTCGGTTCTTCCTAAAATTGCCAGTGCTAAATATAATCGCAATGACGAAGTCAAATTCTGGAATGAATTAACCAGATTGAAACCAATGAAAATTTCGTTATCAAATGGTATAAAAATTGTTTTCTAAATAAGTAATTCATCGAGTTCATGTAACCGGGCGTTATTTCCAAGGCCAAATAATGAATATTCAAAGACCAAATTCCCAAGTAATTCACTCATATTTTCTCGTCTCAATGATTTAGTTTCTATTGTCTGCCTGTTTTTGTATTACGTTGTTGTAATTATTCCACACGGAAAACAATTTATTTGATGCATCGCTGGGATTTGATCGTCACTATGAAAGTGGAAGTTCCGATTATTCAGATCTTAAATATGTAGTACTAGGATATTGTAGAAACACGTTTTCTCATCGATATGCCATCTGTCCATCTGAGGCCCGTACTTGGCAAAATAGAAAGCAAACAAAAGGGCGTCACTTGCAATACATCCGAAAACTATTACGAATTGTTGTCATGGGCCACTGAAGTGATAGCAAGGTTTTGTATTCGTTCTACGAAACGTATTCGCGTAACGTCATTTTTACGTTATTGCGTAACTTGTTTTGAAAAATGAAATTAAAACCTGGTTGTACAAGTACACGAAAGTTACGCACGTACGCAAGTTTTTATTTGTGAATTGCGAGAAAAAAACAACTTTTGGGAGAAATTGTCCTTTCTTACAAGTTCATATACGATGATACAGGTCAGTTATTGTTTGGCAAGACATCTTTTGTTAAATATTGATCGCGCTGCCAAAGAGAAAGAACGAAAAAGACGAAAAAAATTCGTGCGCCTTCTGCGCAAAATTTCTGATGAGTGAAAATGAAAAAAATCGATTTCGATTTTTATGACCCCCCTCCCTTCAAGATTTAATAAAAGATCCAAATCCTTTTCAAATGTCATCAGTAGACTGTTAATTTTCTTTCAGGTACCGATGTCAAAGTTGAGTATGAAAAAATATCAGGAATCGCAATCGAACGGAAATTCGAACGCAAACAAGAATTCGAAGTCCATATATTCTACTGGATCTGCATGATAGCAAAGTTTCATTTTTTTAATGTTCCTTCACTTCCTTTGCTTGTCTTCTTGTTACTGGTGTTTTCTGAATAAAAGTCGTTTAAACGCATCTTGCGGAGTGGTATTTTGAAGGGTCTTCTTGAAAATATAGGGATGGGTAAATATCGTTCTATTAGGTCTTTTCGTGATGAAAGAGCCCAAAAGCCAGTAGACTATATGTAAGAAATGAATTCGACAAGAACTTTCACTTCTTTTTAAAAAAAAAATTGTTCTGCCGGAAAGGCCGAAGTTACAACGAAATTGTGGCTTCTGAACGACACGGTCACTTCACTGACCATGCTGACCACAGTGCCCAAATTGTCCAGAACATAAAAGCGTACTTCCGAAAAACAATGTTTGTGACTGTAAAATTATCCTGACTCCCTTTTTCAAAAAAAAAAATCCTTTCGTAGTAATTGGGATAAAAACACTGTGAGAAACAGTTCATTTAATCAAGCAGTGTTATGAAAATAAAAAAGTAATGTGCACACGATAAAACAAAACACAAAGAGTCAACTAAAAGGCAACAAGGAAGTGGTAGATGCTTTCTTATCGCTTAGAGCAGATACCACTCGCTGTACTCGGTACAATAAAGGTTCAATTCTGAATGGGATGTTTTCTGCTTAGTAAAGCCGTTGGCATTACATCTCGTATTAGCCATTTGACATTCGAGTCGCCGTTAGTTCTTTCAAGGCGCTGCATTCGGTCTTGCTTGAAGGTAGCTTCTATTAAAAAATATGATTTGTGCATGTCCATTGGAAAAAATTCTCAAAGCATCCTTTGTTAGGTCTCTGTCACTGATGGATTGCGTGGATGGACGAGACGCAGTCCATATGTGGCACATACTATGGCGCATAAAATTTTCTGATTGGTACCTGTGTTGTGTTAATTCCAGCATAATTGAAACGTGTGCAAAATTTCGAAATACAGATGTTATCTTTGATATCGTGCGACATGTGGTAAGCAAATAAAATTTACAAGAAGCTCATAATATAAATAAACAAAACCAGTAGTGAAATAATGCAGAGCAAATAATTTCCCATGTAGTGAACACAATAAATATATTTCAATCCTATCAGTACTTGACAAAAAAAATATTTTTGTGTTTGACCAGATAGAATTTCTGCAAAAATTACATTAGAATATTCGACACTCTGTTTTTGTACCGGGGAGTAGTAAAAGATTGTGTGCTCGGTGTTTGCAACCCCCTTTGCGTGAGTTGCGTTTTTTTCAGGTTCATCTTATTTTACCATTGCGTTTCACTCTAGCACAATGCTCTACACACATTTACCTGCGTTTTCTAACGCAACCGAACGATTTGCTAGATAGTGGAATCGTATCGTTGAGTGCGTTTGTGGTTTGTAGGTACGTGAGTCAGTGCAAAGGTGTGTTGTGGGTTTTATTTTGTTTCCCGAAACGAAACGCAATGCATCGTTTACAAAGTGCAAACGTCTAGAAACGAGTATTTATTTTCCTTTGGCTTCTTTAACAAACCGCTCGGTTGCGTGCAGCTTTAAGCATAGTAACAACGTGTATTGAGGCCTTCAATGAGATGTTTTCCGGGTACAAATTAACCGTCAATCGGAAACGACGTTTAGTCCTTGTATTAAGGGGAAAAAATCTCTGCTCGGGGACGAAGGATAGAAGTTGACACGCATCCACTGCGCGGTCCATGAATGACTAAACTTAGGGACGCAGAATTTAGCTTACTATAACAACTTCTTCAGAAACAGACAACAAAACAATATTTTATGGAAAATATGGAGAGACCACCATGTATCATGCCGAAGTTAATGGATGTGAATTCTTACTTCATATAGTTACGCACTTAAGAGTTGCATACATATCTACTTTGATCTATAGATATTTAATTGGTCATTTCCGAACAAAAATATGTGCCAGGTCATTTTGGAGCTGGCTGCGATATCTTACTTTACGTCACTGCCCTATTTGTTGTTAGATAAGATTACATAGGGTGATAAGACTGATTTCGTCAATGCCTGAAAACAAATAAATATATCTTGAATAAGTGCGTAGTGGTAACTGATATTTTGCACACCAGTCCAGATAGTTCTGCAAAAGCTGAAACACAAATAATTTCTCATGATCACAAATTGAATAGTTGCCAAGCCTTTGCCATATGTGTACCGCGACGCGGCCATTAATGAATCAAACGTGTTTCTACAATATATTGTTTTGTACTGAGTATAATAATATAATGCTCACTAAATATTATTTTCGCATGTCGTTGCATACGCGTGGAACACACGCAATTGATAAGTACCAATTTTGCGCAAGGCGATATTAAATACGCCCCTTCAAGGATCAAAATAAAAAGGCATAGCATAGCAAAGCTTCACTACGATTTTTGTTAGCAGAAAATTGAACAAACTCATGACCCATCTTCCAAAACTCTCTTATTTTAAAACAAAATAAATCGTGATACTGGTGATCTCCTTGTTTGGCTATTCTTCTCTCGTGTGGAGACGAGTCTAAAAATAAAACTTAGCAAAGACATCCATTATTAAGATGTTTTTGATGGTATCAAATCAATTCGCGGAATCTCACTGCAACAGAATGCTTCATGAATATGTATTTTGTCCGTACTTTTCTTTAATATTGTGATTTTCGAGACTACATAAGACTATTAGAGAAATATTTCAAAAGTTCAAAAAACTGGAGGGTTGATATCTTTCCAACAATATGAAGCTTGTTCGTATATTATGAAGTCGCTTGTTAGGAGTCTTGCTCAGATGGATGAGCTCGAATGAGGGACTATAAGAAATTACCTGAATTTTCTTTAATAATATTAATAAAATATTGTGACAAAATATAGTTTAGAATCGCATACGGTTTCGATGCAACCCTAATAGTTCATTGGATATTTTTGCCCAAATCTCGGGTTTTCCATCCCCAAAAATATATATTACCAGCGGACCAAGCGATACACATGCACTCCGAAAAAATTGACGTATACATTGTAACGAAGATGTAAAAAAATCACTGGTCTTTGACGGTAATTTTACATGGCGGTAGTGAAAAAAATTCAAAAATAAATAATTTTTGGCATAGTTGGCATAAATCTCATCAACATGACGTTTTTGTAACTTTGGAAATATGCAATTACTGCAAATGACCAGTAAATTTACTGCACTTTGGTTACAGTGTAGATAAACAAAAGGAATATCTAAAAAGTGTCATTTCGGAATCAAATTACAGGTAAAATTGTGCAAAATTAAAACAAAATATATTCGCACACGTGCTGCACGCAAAACTAGTTTCATGTTTAATTATCTGAATTTTTTGACAATTCCGTAAAAACTGAAAGTTTTTAATAATCATTCAAAAATATTCGCACGCACCATAGAAGTAACACTTGTTCGATGATCAAAGGAAATCCGCAGTACGGGATAATATTTTCCGGAGTGACCGGACAGTTTTGAAGTCCCATCGCCCAGGGCATATATCACTTCTGCACTTTACCATAGCGGTTAAGTTCCCTTTGGGATGTTTCCCGCTTAGGGTGCAGTTGCTGGTACTATAATATAGGCTACTACATAATATGTTGCAGTAGCTATTTGTTATTAAGTGGCTGTTGGTTGTTTTTAGACACCGATTCCGACTTTGCTTAAAGCGAATTTCAATACAAAATCGCCATGTTTGGTTGAGTGTGAAATTGATGGATCACATCTCAGAGGTTCTGTGGTTCATGCTTGGCGAGACAAATTTTTGATTGGGTATTATAATCGGCAAATAAGCAAGGCTGGTAGTACGGTACGGTACGGTACGAAGTTCGGTACGGTACGATTGAATTTTCCGGTACGATAGTACGGTACGATTCATTTTTCAATTTTCGTACTTGGTACGGTACGGTACGAAGTTCGGTATTTATTTCGTACCGTACCGTACTATTTTTCGTACCTTCGCATTACACTTTATTCTTCTCAAATTAATTCAGGAAAATAATTTCATTTAACATCTATGCCGTTTCATAATGGGGCGCTGATAATATAAATTGTGTCTATCAAAGAATTTTTAACTAAAGGGCAATTTTAAAATGATTAAAAGCGGCGCAGGTATGGTAATAAAAATGCCACTGGTTTACTTGGGCTGATTAGATGAGCTATGTCGTATATAGGTTTTACTGCAGTGGCGTAAAACTTTGTGATTGCGTGGAAATACATATAGGCCGCTTATTTATGACCGTCCTATTCTGAATGCATTTTTCTGTAATAACGAAAGTTGTGATAGCCCAATTAAAATCGACAAGATAAACAGCATTCAGAATACTAAAAATCACGGTGTAGTTTCTGAATTTATTGTCAGCGTTGCCGATGTGCTTTGACCGGTTTTATTTAAGAATTCACAATGGCGTAGGAAGCATTGCCCGAATATGCCAACTGCAGTGGCGGATCCAAAAAAAAATTCAGGGGGGAACATTTTTTCTAACACGCAAACATAGGCTTTCAAATTCACAAAAAGATTAGGCTGCCGGAGGCGCGCAAAATTTTATTGAGAACGAAACAAAAATATATGTTTTTAAGAAATTTTTGTAAATATTGAATAAAAATTCTCACTTTAAATGCTAAATGCTATGAAATATACAAAATTAATCAGCGAAAAAATATTGCCCAATGCAGTTGCGCGAAAATTTTATAAAAATTAAATTAAAAAACTCTCTCCCCCTCACCAACTATGCAACTAATTTAACCAGTAATCACCGCTATTACATTTTGTTTGTACTCTGACACGCAGAAGTATATTATCAGAGCAGAAACATCAGAATATAACAGAAACAGCCAAGTCACGATATAGACAACGAGGCATGTCGGGAATACGTCTGCCTGGTATTAAAAAATAAATAGCATTATTCAATAATGTGAAGAGAACGTAAATTGCACCAGAAATACTATATGCACAAATGTACAATGATAATGTTCTTATAACCATGCCTTCGAATGAGACCGCACCAAAACTTATGTGTGGTGCACAACGAACATTCTTTTGTCGAGAGAGAATTTCTTGTGACGACACAATGCTGCTAATATGCTAAATATTGCTCCATGTCAGATTTTTTCGCGAAAACTGTGCTCATCCCACCACTATTTATCACCACCGGTCTACCATTCTCTTATTATGCGCAATGTGAACAATGATATTGGGGTGACATATGCTTAGTTATGTCCATGTTTTACTGTGCTGGGTTTTAAACCAGATAGTATAAAACTGCATCACTTTGATGTAACATGTTAGTGACGTTTCTTGCGGTGGCCAGATCTTACAAATAAGGCTGATTTGGACATTGGTAGTTGGTACGGTACGAAATTGCTGTCCGGCGAATCGTACCTGATTTCGTACTAGTACGAAATTTAGTACGATAAATGAAAAATATTAATCGAACTTAATTTCGTACTGGTACGAAGTTCGGTACGATGTACGAAAAAAATAATATCGTACGGTACGGTACGGAAAGTTTTCGAAAGGTACGGTACGAAGTTCGGTACGAAATTATTTTGGTGGTTCGAAGTACGATAAAAATTTCGTACCGTACCGTACTGCCACCCTTGCAAATAAGTAAACAATTCTCCATACTAATTAGGTTTCATTTGATGACATTTGCCGTTTTTAGTTTGTAGTCGATGCACTTTCCGATGGTTTTATTTGTTTCCGAAGCATTTCATACATTGTTCAGCTGAGATTAATCTTGTCAAATACCAGGTAAAATTGGCTGAAATTGCACAAATTTTTTCGCAAAAAATTGTTGTTTTGCTCGCAAATGCCAGGCATGTCTTCCCACCGCTGCTATAAGCGGTCACGATCAAACACAATATCACATTGCTGGCATATATTTCAATAATACTGTTCAAAAGATTAAGTTATTCAGTAATCATTTTTTCTAAGGTAAACTTGCTTTACAGGACCAAAAACATTCGGACACGACCCATCTGTGGCACATGGTTGTTTAGAAACGTAGTTACACTTAGAATCGCTTGCAACAAAGTAGATATCAAGCACATACGTTGCACCGAATTTATCCATTACTCATCAATATGCGAAGAAGAATTTTATGTTATTATTATTCCAGAAAACCACTCAAAATGCTTCAGGCAATGTATTATGTCACAAATTGTTGTCGAGAAATATCATAATTTTGAGTCTGGTTCGTGGGAGAGGTGTTATTATTAACAGCCATTGAGAACACTGTGACTTTCGACAAAAATGTCGATGGAAGCATCTCAGTTATGGAGGGCCGTCGATAATGCAGTGACATTCCAGACAGGTCCTCACTGAGAAACCTTAAACTGTATCCAATTACGTCACTGTTTGTTGGTTAAAAAAGTTTGATACTTTCCGGCCAAAAACTATGCTAGTGCCACCACTGGTGGGGGTAGAGGGTGTTCGGACTCTCAATACAAAATATTGGGGTCTGGGACTGCCTAAATCAGCAAATATTAGGATAAAATTGCGAGAATGGCTAATTTTTCGCGCGCCTTTCGTGCGACCTTTTTCGTGCATTTTACGACCAAATTAGGTCATGTAAACATGATTTTCAGCTAACATTTTGCATTTTATTTTCGCAAAATGACGCTAAGATGTCTTTTTGTTAGTAGGAAAATGTAAGTTTACTTTTTCGTCGGCGAGTCGGATCCCCAGTGTCGTACATCTTTCGCTACTGATAGATTACTCAAATTTTATGACTTTTATCTGTCATTCAGATACCGCGCCTCGGCGACGCAATCCATTCGTGACCCTTGCTTGTCAAAACATATTTGAGTAACATAACATAGGATTAGGAAAAGACGAGCTATTCTTGTTCG
Organism: Styela plicata; assembly: GCA_963675895.2. Lineage (NCBI taxonomy): Eukaryota > Metazoa > Chordata > Ascidiacea > Stolidobranchia > Styelidae > Styela > Styela plicata. The sequence continues at coordinate 1,572,853 of OZ023139.1, forward strand.
TCTTACTCCTGATAGCGACCCTATTGCGTGATGCTAAGTAAAACAACCATCAACATGTCTGTTCTCGTCACATGCCGACAGAGCTTATTCTATCTTTTCAACTCGCCAAGTTGCTTCAACCGCTAACCTAACTGTAAACATACTTAACATCGTAGTCAGTCGATCACTTCCTTCTCTATTCTATTCATTAATTACCTCAATTAATCACAAACAATTAAGATAATCTATATAATTGGTCTCGTTGTTGGCCCGGAATCACCTCTGTCAGATTTAATTGTAAACAAAATTTTGGCTTGTGGCAGTAAAAGTATGCGGTCAGCAGTTGGACGTTTTTCATAGTTTATTCTAATTCAAAGTGTTATCAATCAAACCAGGATATAACCCGTCAGGAAATTTCACTTGTTCAATCAGGAGTCGCAGACAGTTTTGAACCCTGAAAAGGGCGAGGGGGAGCAAAATTAAAAAAAAGATTTCGAGAGCAAATTAAGAAGCCACAATGGGCACCTCAGTCAAGAAACTTTACCACCAAAAATAGCGTTTTTATTACATATAAAATCTAAACAAACAACACTAAAAATGTTTAAAAAATTAGATTTCATGACTTAAAACTGGCCAAATAGGCATATAAATCTTAAAAAGACCATTCTGCGATTTTTTTTGGTCGGCAAGGGGAGTGGGGAAAAGGGCAACATACCTCTCACTTAACTACGCCATTTGTCGCAGCTGTATGGATACACACACACTCGTGTATAACTAAAATGCATATGCGGTACGGGATAGGACAAATACCTGATTTGCTACTAAACAATAAAACGACGGATTTGTGTTTGTTATCAGAGTAACGTAATGCGAGATACTTATTTGATGGTTCAGTTTACTGAACTACACCATTCAAACAGGAATTCAATTTTGTCAAACATGAGTTACAGGTGGCCATGGCCAGTAGTCATGCTTAACTAAAAACGATTTGCCAAAATAATCTGACGGGGTAATTTTCCTATTCACTGCCTTCTAAGTTTGTTCGGTTCTGCATGAAATGTTTCCGCTAAGAGCGCGGTTGTTGGTTTTACGTTTTATATAACTCCTTCTCGTGTCAGTTAAAAGGGAAAATGTTTTGTCAAGCACGGGTAACTGATGGATTACGCCGACGAGGCGCATTCCATTTGCGACTCAAGCTTGACTTTATAAAAATTAGATATAGAGCGATATATTAGATATATGGAGCGACTTTCCGACGAAGTTCACATCGGAAGCTGAGCACGCTTCGGTGGTTATTTGTTTGAGTATGGGCCAATGATGTTCACTCTTTTCGAAATGGCTTGAAGTCTGGTTAAATTTGCTGCATTTTTCGAAATGGCCAAAGTAGGCACAGAAATCAGTTATTTGAATTTTCTGAAATACGTCAGCAAAATTCCATAAAATAATTGGAATTTCGAATATAGCTGACACTTAATCCTTCCATCGTGTCTACTGATGGGCCAAGATACCATGCTGTTCATAGAAAAATGTTGTGATTCAAATGTTTTTTTGGTTTATGCACTGACTCAGACGTGCTTTCTAGCGTTCACTCATTTATCTGCTTACTCCTTCATTAGTGGTAATATTGTTTTTTTCCCAAATACGACGGTCATTTTTGCACGAACTAAAATTTGAATACATTGTTATCATTTTGTGATTTGTATTTCAATATCAAATTTCACAGTAGATGAATAAAATAAGAATAAATAAATAAATCAAAAACTAAATATGAATTGAAAATAAAAAAGTCGGCGTAACATACAGAAGCAGCGCGGTGAAGAATAAACACAATGAAAAAATAGGATAAAATATAATTAAACAAATAAATATTTGAATGGTGTGGCAACATTTCTATATTTTTTGCGTGTGCAAGTATTCAAACGATTTGCATTCACGTGGGGGAAAGACACAAATGTTATTTGTCCGTCTACAAGGTCAAGTATGGACTACACATCTGTCGTCCATGCATGACAAAACAAAATTGGATTTTTTTTTTTATTGAATATATTATAGGGGGTATAATTAACAAAATATCCTTCTGGATGTTAACTCTAAAAAAATATTTAGCAGTGTGACATTACATTTGCATTTGTTCATATATTTAAATAAAATAAATTAATTGGTAAAATTTATTTACAGATACCACCTTTTGTAGTATTTTGGAAGATTTCGTATTAATAAATCATCAAAATTATTGAAATTTTTAATCCAATTTTTTCTCGAGAGATACGAAAGAGAACTTGGCGGGTTTGTCGGCGCAGTTGAACAATCGGACCTGAACTCCCATATCTTCGTGTTTATATTCGACTCGAAAGTTTTGTAGAATTCCTCGAATCAGCAAGTCGAACTCTTGTTCAGCAATTCGACGTCCTGGGCATTGTCTTGCACCATGACCGAATGGTGTGAACACGAATTGTTTTGTGCATCTGAAAGGTAAAATATATACACATTTAAAATTTTTATTATAATCTTTTGTTGGATATTATATAAGATATCTCACACACACGAGAGGTTGGGATATTAAATTTTAAAGCATATCAGAACTAATTTACTTATTGCGATTTGGAAGTTATTTTTGTTTCACCTGCGCTTTAGTGGCACAATCTATCGCCAATCAGAAATTTTATTTTGTCAAGCATGCGCAACGGATGCACCGCGCCCAAGCATTTGTGAACTCTGTCACTCGTTCCCGGTAGTAGGTACATCATTACAAATGCCTATTTCAAAATATTTAAAGTTTTACCACAGTTGAAAAACGCCAGTGGCACCTAAAGCTCAGTCACTATGATCACGCACAACTCAATAAAATAATTCAAATTCAATCTACCTATCAGAAGATGATCTGTCCGCCCATCGGTCTGGAATATATTCCTCAGGTTTCGGGAAATATTCTTCATTTTTCAAATGCATCAAATGAGGAGTGTATCGGACCGTTGTGCCAGATGGTATTTTGTGTCCGGAAAGAACAATATCACGATTTGTTTTACGCATGTTGACGTACGTCAAAGGATGAAGACGTAGTGCTTCGATCACGCACGCTCTCAGATATCGCGCGCTTTTTGTGTTGGTTCCTGACAGTCCGTTCTTTTCATCCTCCTCAATGAGATCTCGAAGTTTCTCTTGACATTGTTGGTTCCATGATAGTTCGTAAAGAGTGAACGTTACGGCGTTTGAACTTGTGTCGATTCCTCCCGCCAGAAGCTCGAGACAAAGCGTTAAAGATTCGTCTCGTTTCAAGTCTGATTTTTCCAACAAATGTTCCAAGAAACTGAGTGCTTTTGTATTTTCAGTTGATTTTGTTGTGGTTGAATTCGAACTTTTTGCATTCTCAATTTCTTTGAGCTTTCTGAAATAAAAAATTGAAGAATACTAAATACCCGTTAACGAGAAAAGCAACCATTAAAAAGAACACTAACACTCGGTCCACATGAACAACAAAAGGTAATCTCACTACTGCTCCTTATCCGTTTCATAGTTAGTCGTCCTAACCACGAATCTTTGTGTCAAATAAAACAAGAAACGCCACTTACTTATCAACATAATGTCCAGCAGCCTCAAATTCATCTTTCTGAGATTGACAGAAAATTTTCCAATCTTTTGTATTCCACAATTTCCAGACTGGAGCACTGAAGGTCAATCGCGCGCCGTAGTCGAAAAATATATCCATTGCTTTTCTTAATCTCTCCGCAACGGGATCCGCCATTTTTTTTCCATCTTTCGTTATTAAACCCAGTCTAAATAACAAAATATATATATAAAATTTCGTTGGTATTTGAAAATTTTAAAGTTGCGGGGTTCAGCATTCATTTTGTTGGCGATGAGTCACCGATAGACCGCGTCTCAGCGGCGCAATCCATTGGTGCTTCATTACCGACAAAAATGTGAAACTTTTCTCATGTTTTTATCATCTAATTAGGTTAACTAGTATATTTATATTATTGACTCATTCAGTTTGTATGTTGTTATTTTAATACCCATGATAACGTTGACAAATCAATATTATTTGAAGGTCAGTCGTTCATGAGTCACGTATCGGCGAAATTCTACGAGATTATATTTCCTCGTGGTATTATTTATGACTGGCAGAAAACCGCATTCATGAATTCCGCCAAAGAATGGTTTCGAACACAAAGCTTTAATCATCTGTATGTTTTGAAATAGTTTAGCTCTTGGCGGGAAATTTTCCAAATAATCCAACATGGATTCGTTTTGTGTTGATTATACGAGTCATTTTGCGAGTTACACGAAGTTTGGCGTTTGGCGTCGATCCAAAAGACATCATTTTGACTTTTATTTTTAGTAGTCACTTTAAACAAGGTGTGGAGTATACATCTCTGGCCGTGTCATGAATTCGGGAAAATAAGTTGCAAGGGCTTGGGCACGAGATCATTTTGCTATACAAACAATATCATATGATCATGAATCTCATAATTATTATATCGATTTAGTTCTGGCGTGCAACTTATGTTCAACAAACCTTTCATTAACTATATATAAAAATTGACAAGTTACCTGGTGTCGAGTAAAATTACAGCCACTGATTCCAGTGCCCATCTATTCAACCAGACTTCAAAATCCTCTATTTCTCCTGTTTTCGTGCATTTTTTTGTTTTCATAAAATCGATGAAATCATCAGCGACTTGTTTTTGGGCTGGTAAATACGTTCGCACAATATTCGGTCGCATAACAGCAGAATTTACAGCTCCTCGAAGTTTTGCCCATTCATCACCTTATAAAAATACAGATGCCATTTTAGCAAAATTTTCAGCAAAATTTTACCAAAATTGTAATTCTGTCTAGCGTAAAAGCAAAAAGATATTTTGGTAATTATTATCGTTTTGCAATGTAGTAATTATCACCTAATTATGAACATTTAACTCAAGTTGATTCGATATTAAAGATTTACAAAGCTTTTAAGTTCCCGAAAAACCTGCTACCCAAAAGGGTGTATTGAAAAAAATATTAAATTTACCTCAGTCGGAAAAGTGTTGTCAAAACAGCTTTTGTTAAGTATGAGACTCGTGTTTGACAAAATTAAATATTTGACTGTGAAATATACTACTGACTATACTGCTATACGATCCATAAAAATAAAACTTCATGAAACATACATTAGACATGAGAGTCGAAACAAGAATTAAAAATGTTTGGGCTTACCTTGCAATGCCGTGATCCCCACAGGATATCCTTGTTGTTTTCTGCTTTCCACAATAGCGTCGATGTGTGGTCGGCAGGGGGCGGCGCCTTCGTTGTGAATTAAAACTTCAACATCGCTCGGATCAGAGATATAAACAAATTCTTCCGACAGAAATTTCTCTCGGAATATTTTCCCGAATCTATAAAAATGATGAAATGAATATGAATATTGCGTTGAAATATTAATTTCACGGTATATATTCTTTGCAAGTTGAACAACCGTGGGTTTTCGCCGCCATTCAAGTCCAAACGTTTTAATGTTCTGTTTGCATTTGAAATGGCAAGTAATTCTGTTGTTACAACAAGGTCCAGTTATGATATTTATTCTGTCAAGTATGGTACACCGATGAATCGCACATATTTGGCGACATCTGTTAACGGCAAAACTGTTTGGCAAAACATATGAAATCATATTTTTCCAATTTAAATTTCTAGATTTTCATGACCCCTTCATTTTGCACAAGTGCATTTTGCCAGCAAAGATATTTCATTAAAAAAATATTAAGACTTTTAATTGAAAATCCTATATAATACCAGTTCACTTACTTTGAATGACGTGAATGGAGAGCTTTATGGAATTGTCTTGGTGAAAATGGACCCAAAAATGTATAATCGAGCACAGAACCCAGCAGAGGTAAACCGCGTGGGCCGGGAATATCGGCATATGACTTGGTGTTGGATGACGTTATGATGTCACGTTGAGATCCGGTGAAAGTTTTGAGAAAATTTGCCAGTCGTTTTCTCCCGGTTCGTTTCGTGTTCTGATAAGTTTCCAAAACTCGTCCCATTGATGTTAAGATTGTATCGGGTGTAACATTCGTGATACCATCTTCGTGAGTGTCGACTTTTCGCGAAGTCGAAAATTTTTGAGTACCGGTAGCATTTTGCTGTTGACCGAATAAGCCATGAAATGGGCATCTAGACACTCCTTCCGTTAAACTGTCCGTGGGGAATGCTGCAGCCTGACTGGATCGTCGCTTATTCTGAAGCGCAAGCTGAGATTCGTCTTCAATTTTTCCCATTACTTTTGTTTGACATTTTACTGAAGTTTTAAAATGCGTTTCTGGATGGAAACTTCTTACTGGATTTGGCTGTTTTTGCTGAATGCTTTTGCCAAGGAATGGTTCGCCCCATGCCGTAGCCAGTGTTAAACTTTGTCGCCTTCTGCCAGTCGATATAGCTCTTGTTTGTTGTTTCTCACCACATTTCCGCCGTAAGCTTTTCGACGCCGACGTAAACGTTTCTGCTTTGGCGAAGGCATATAATCGCTTCTGATATGATGTCATACAACGAGACATATTAACTTGTAATCGCGAGTGGCGATATCATCAAATAAGAAAATATTCTTCTTCATTCAAAACACGGCTTGTGAATAACACGAATCTGACATTTCGCCGTTTTTATAGTTTTCAAATTTTTGAAAGAAAAAAGGACGAAATAGGATAACCAAATTATGTGTGTAGGCCTATCTCTCGATGTACGCATGTCACATATCATAATATCATTTTTATATCTATTAATTGGATTGCACTGTGAACAAAAGTCAGTAAAGTTAAGTGTAATTGTATTTTCAATTTCTATCGTACTAAAATCTTGCATAGCTATAGTAGACAGATCTTTTTGACAGTTTGCTTCTGGCAATCATTCTCATACCAATGTAACAAGGGTGTGACTTTGCAAGAATGCTCGAACAACGTATTTATTTCTGAATGAATATTAAACATATCAACCACTTTTTTGCCAGGAAGTTTGTAAAGTATGAACCGTGGATGATCTGGTGACGTGGAACTTAAGGGACCCATGCTTGATCATATGTTTTTGTTTGAAATGTTCTAAAAAACGATTGAATTCACATGGTAATTTTGTTCCACGTAATTGCAAAAGTCCCATTTCATAATTTTTCGAGACATAATATGTTGCAATGGGTCACAAATTAACCGCGCAAGTGGAAGTACAAAACATATGTGGCCCAGGTTCAACACAGTAGGCAGCAAATCGATTTTATTTTTATTTTCAAATTACATGCCAATATATGCCCAAACATCGAAAAACATTAAAGTGTCACCTTAGTTATTTATAAAAAAGCCATTCTGTTTAGAATTTTATTTTGTCAGGTCAGCGGAATGTATTAGTGACCTGTACTTGAAAAACGACTTTAGGCAAAAATGTTTGACCGTTATAATGGATTCTATCTGCTGTCTCTGTCTAACTTTTAATGTTAAACTTGAGTGTAATTATCAATATAGGTTTCTTATATCGTAGAAACCGGTACTTTCATTTTAGTTGAAACTAAATGTAATTATGAAGTATTTAAAATTATCCTGTACCAAATTCGACATACGACATTTATTTTAACAACTGTACGTGTCGACAACGTATCTACGCTTAATATTTGGGAAATACGACTTCTAATGTTTTTACATGATACGTTTCATAATTATTCAGGCAGTAAATGGAATGTAACGATTGATTGACGTTTTATTTATGAAGTATTGTTTACAATTAAAATTTTAACGCAACTGGAGATTTGTTTAGATTTGGTATAAATTTTTTTAATATTTAGCCGATGTTTTGTCATGTTAGAATGGGCAGGTGTATTGTATTTTAAATTTTCCCTATTCAAAAGATTTACTCCGAAACGTATCGCTATATCTTTATCGATTTACGTTTATTTTGAGCTATCGGCCTTAAGGATTTTCTTAGCTTGTGTTAGATTCTCGCCTTTGCTGGTAAAAAACACAAGTGCATTTCAAGAGCTTTAACTTGAACAATTATCTCAATTTCCCTATGTGTCGTTTTGTTACAGTAATCAGTGATATTTTGTGTTTGTGAATCTAGTTTCTGTACAACTTTGATAAAAGATTATTGTAGCGATAGTCTATTTTCACTTTCCTAGCGCCATAGATTGTTTGATACAGTTTTTATTTTTTAAACTCAACGATACCGCTGTCATTGTTTACATTGTTTTGGTGTTATGCATCCATTATACATATCCACTTACATACTCTGTAAACTAGGTACAAGTTACTCCTATTAAAACTGTTTTGTATCGTACTAAATATAGATGGATCGCCTCGGCGGTGTGATCCATCGATGTCCCGTGAACGCTAAAAAAGAACTTCGGCTTTGGTTGGCAGAGCTTTTTTCATTTTGGTTATATATCCATACTATTCCTTTATCATGGCCCATTTATTTCACAGGAAAGTATTAAAACGTCTATTTGCATTTCGTAAAACGGTCATTGTCTTCCTATGTATAATTCTAATTGAATATATTTTGTTGGTACATTCCGGTATTATTTGGACCAAATGTATGAATGTGAAATATTTGACAAATTAAAATAATCTTCTCTACCTATTATATTTTTTTCAGAATCAAATTCAGCGAGTTTTTGTCACAAAATGTTTCGAATTCTTTAACAGCAAATTTTGTCCATGCATACAGTAGACCACAAAGTATTTTCCATGAGTCTGTATTGCAGACGTGATTACATGGTTGACCTGATGTGCCACTGAAGTGTAAAATCCGAAACCAAAACTTCAATAATATGTACATTTATATATGTATTTTTGTTAGCCTCCTAATTTAACGGTGGGAAAGTTCCGAGTAACTACGTGCGCTGTATGAAGAATGGGAATGATTTTTCCAGCACGTGATGAGAAAAATCGCGACAAAATATCTTAACATTCCAAAGCAACTTTAACCTGTACGTCTTTTTACAGGGACCTCAAAAACGTGTGAGAGTTTGGGGTGAAGTTTTAGCATAAACGTTAGCATTATCGATGTTAACGTGAGTCACTAATTTCGTTCAAACGCAGCCATGATCATTTACTTCAATTACTACTCAGCGTCACCCAGGCAGTAATATTTTGTGCACACATGTTTTATGTGTGTGTCACTGATAAATCGCCGACGAGGGCGCGGTCCGTCTGTGATACATATTTGAAAAAAATTCCGATCACAACTCAAACACCGATGACCAAAAACATTCGTAGAATGAGTTCTGTACTCTTTTATAACCTAAATATGAAGGATGTTTTAGACTGACCTTTGAAAAAATTATTTAGCAATGGGCGCCGAAGGCTCGGGGGCAGTGGAAGAGGCAACTGCTATAAGATTGGGACGTGCAGTATACAAAGAGTACATATATTGCATGGAATTTGTGCCGAATAGAGCAGAAATATTTCATCAATTGAATATGTTATTATAGCTAATTTAATAAACAATTTTGCGTCGTTCATGCGTTTTTTTGATGCCATAAGCAACAATTTTTCGGGTCTTTTTTTAGCAATTTTTGTCGTGGCTGGAGCCTCGGACTCGGTCGGTTTTTGCACTCGTTACTTGAAACTTCTTTAAACGTAGAAAAATCTAGTTTTCGCGCCCGTCTCAACGCATAGACAAGGTGATATTGCTTAAATAATAAATATAAACTCGACGTTTGCACACCTTTTCGCTATTCCGTGGTGCATTCATTTCGATATACAAAAATCTATAAAAATCTTTTTTTTTTAATTTAAATATCTTAGCATTACTTGTAGGAGAATATACAAATGACGTTATTTGATAATTCTGTCCCTAAGGCGCGATCTATCACTTACTCATACATGAAAAAATACATTTTCTACCCAGTAGAAGTATGAATCAACCTGGAAACCACGACTTATTCCAAAGCTATTGTTTTTTGTATTATTTATGAATAAATGTCATTATCATTTTAACATTTTAAAAGTGTAGTATCGTATCGAATAAAAACTAATTTCAATATAATCAGGCGAAATCTTCACCTCAATAAAACATTTGTTTTTTGTGTAAGTGCCACAGTTAAGCTCCCATTTTGACGCAAACTATCCGTGGCCATGCATGACCATATATTATAAAGAGAATGTTATTTTCTCACATAGTAATATAATAGCAAACAAAAGAAATTTCCAATTTGACGCTTTCTTATTTGTGTGACTTTTTCTATTTATAAGGTGTTCAATCTTAAAAATTTGCATATAATTTTTGCGTCCGTACGTTATTCCATTCATATAATGACATCTCTATTGTGATTCGACTGTAACGGTTGTAATAGGATATTTCTTTCAAATAATCACAAGACGTTCGACGGGAAAAGTTGGAATTGAATTTTCTTCAATTTTATATTTCCATATTTTTACCTCAGTAATGTTATGGATCTCATATTATCATATTCTGTTTTGAACGATATCCTCTTATATTTCAATTTGTAAGGCATGGACCACATATGAACCGCGTTTCATCACCCTTCCTTGCTTCGTTTCGATGTGTTGAAATAAATAAAGATTACGAAGCATACCTCAGATCTCGATAACGTATTCCAGATTTTTCTGTTTTTCTATTTTGAGTTTTTATGTCATGAATTGTTCTTACTTGACCGGTTGCAGTTCTCTCAAAATGAAAATATACTTTTTGAGATGATGTCGCTATCTATTGTTGTAGCGTAACAATTTATACATCATGGACCAGATTTTAATAAAATACATTTGTCTATGTACGTTAATGATATATATAATCGATTCGAATCATTTAATATTCGATATCCATATTCGATTCGAAGTAGACGTCTTGCTCGTGTGTGATGTATCTGATCATCATAATTTTCGAATCAACTAATCGGAATTTTCACCCAGAGATAATAAAACAAATAATATCAAATGTTAACTAATATTTCTGATTGAAATTTCCAGGAAAACATGTTTTGAAGCAAAAGTGATGCAATTTTTGTCATGATAAAACTATAGAAAATAAACAACACGTCAACAGACTCACAATTTGACGCAGCAAGCCCCGAAGATCGTGGGACGGGGCATATGCAGACATAATGCAATCAACGTTTTGCTGAGTTATGACGTCATCAGCCAATATGTAAATATAAATGTAATCAAAATTGCCAAACAGTATTTAAATATTTTGTTGATATAAGATAACATATAGATTTTTATTTGCATTTGTAATTATGCAACAGAGTAATGAAACATTGCGTAAAAGATGAAGAATTGTTCAAATACACCGTTATATTTGCCAATTTTTCAGAGTATAATGAACATGTACGACATACTTTCTCACGAGATGAAATTGATGAATTAGTTTCATGCATCTATTAGTTATTGGAAATTCATGATTTGTCAAGCATGAACTAATGATAGATCACGTCACCAAGGCGTGGTACACCAGTGGCTCATGCTTGATAAAATAAAATTTTTGGTAGCGATAAGGGTCAATTACAAAGAAGCTTGTTCAAGCAAATCCTGAAAGTTTTAACAGATGTATTTCACAAAATGAAAGGGATAATTCAAATTCTCGTAACTATAAATTTATATAGACGACATTACAAATTTGGGTTGTTTATTGAGTGATGTTTTCTTTACAAATATAATATAGATTTGCAAGTTAGGAAATAATAAATAGATAAGGTTAAAATATAATAAATTTCCAGTCCTCGGAATACAACTTTTACTTGTGAACTCTAAGCGGAGAACGTCACAAACGGAACTGAACCACTATGGCATTTAGCAAAGTGCATTTAGTGGCATCTGCCGTGGGCGATAATAAATTATCTACTTCTTTATAAATTTTAATTTTGGTATTCATGAAATATCAGAAATATTTAATTTCTTATAAAGTTTAGCAATATTATAAACTTATGAAGCATCCATCAGAGATTTTGTCACATTTGCATACTTCGTGGTCGGTGGAGTATTAATTTTTATTCGAAAATTGGTGAACGATGAAAAGTATAAACACAGTATAAAAGAACGGTAAAAAGTTCAACACTTATTCAAGTATGGATCGCCCATGTGCTGGACATTAGTGGATCATTCTCATCAAAATCAAAAGTATTGACTGTGATATATTCCAACACCTCGGTCCAAATTTGTTTGGACAAGCACGGATCATAAATATATTAATTCGAAGCGATAGGCTTATAAATTAGTTGCAAAACGGCACAAACTTGAACTCAATTTCTCGATTCTAATCTATTCGGTTCAGTCGTGAATCGGCCAAAGTAACAAATGGTTGTGAAGAAAACTATTATATTTCAAAACCGTAATATTTTGATTTTGAACAATATTTGTTTGTACCTCTCAAAAATATATAGTGCGAATTAAAAATTGCTTCCGTCATATCATCCATATATTGAATTAATCATTCGATCCGATGCAAAGAAGTTATCGGAATAAGATTCGAATTCCCTATCCAAAAGTATAGCATTTATCTATTTTCTTTTATTGGTAATAACCCGAAAAATATTTGTTTACATAGAACATGTAATACGGGGTTTGTGGGAAACAAAGATAACTCGCACCCGTGCTATCGATTCACACCCATAATCACAAATACTTTATTCACCATTCGGGCAAGTATTTGCTGGAATATATTTTTCAATATTGCGCAACACTATAGGGAGATGATGCAAGGCGTCATGGAAATCAGCAAAATCTAATCTAACTAGGTTATTTCACAACAATATGTTTTCACGTTTCCCTCAATTGACGTCATCAAGGGTCCCGAATTTAGGACGTCTATCATGTCCCAGCTGGCTGTATTTCAATAACGAATCGGTAAACGAATCGAACCCCAGCCAAACGTGGGCGGGTGAAAAATAACGATTTCGCGTAATTTTTTCACCTGCCCAGGCTTGGTGTCGAATATTATTATTTCTGAGATAATTCTGAAATCTCAGACCATAGAGAGTGTTATCCCGACATTGAAAACGGAGATAAACATTCTTAACCTAGATATTAGGTAGGTAGTTTCCTGAATTCAAACTTCAATCATATCTACTTTCTATTTCGAAATAACCAGATTATTTCTGACGCATTATATAGAGTGACCCAAATAACAGAAAAAAACATTTGCTTCTCACATTGATCAAAAGGACGCGAACCCTTACTTTTTTCTAAAATTTTTTTAAATTTCAAATGGTAAATATATCTAGAAGAAATAGAAAATGTACAACACAATCTGACAACGTGCGTCCCTTTTTATTAACATTGACAAGTAAGGACCACACAATAGGGAACATGTATGTGTATGATCACTAGCGGCATTTTCGGAAAATTTTGAATGGCTTAAGAAAAATATATTTACATATATATAGATATAATTATCTTATTTATAGAACCGAAAAATTTCACGAATATAATCTTTTTGATCAAGTATGAGCTACAAATGGGGCTAAACCAGCCATGTAATCTTTTAATAGACCCGTTGTTATCAAAACAAACCCATTCAAGTCTAGCAATTTTATAGCTGCTGGAATTTCCCAGGCATAGTCATTTATTTCCCAGTCAAATATAATTGATGGCAAAGTACTGATGGATCATTAACTTTGGAGGTACGTTTCAGTTTCCTATGCTTAGGGCTGTGCCAAGAACCATAAGGAATTCGAATCTGATTTGAAATAAAAAAATTTTTGAATCGAATCGCTAATTCGAAGTAAATATTGATACAAACATGTCTCAAAGACATTTTCTTATCAATTCACACTTCATTTTTCATTGCACATATAAATTTTTCCAAAAACTACGTGGTTAAATTAGTTTCACATTATTTTACAAACTTTTGTTCATATTATCGAGTCAAATCTGATTCAAATAAATTATGCTTCGACTCGATTCGAATCACTGGATCGAATTGCCCATTCCTAACCATGCTTAACTCCCAGCACTATGTATGTGTTTATCTATGTCACATCAGTATTGATTCAGAAAAAATATTGGTATAGTCTGGTACAGATTTTGTCAACAGCGATTAGGTTTGAGCAGCTATTTCCTAATGTTCAATATATTAGAATGAATAATACCTTTATCGTTGCCTGGATGAAATTATAGTGCAGTTGAATCGAAACCTGATATTATAAACGGTATTGTGAATTTCGGTAGAAAAACTTTTAATAAAATCGTCTGGTCTTTTGTTCGGATTTAATTTCCTGTAAATATTAGATATTTGTGGTTTGTGGTGAATTCTTTTCAAAATATTGAGAAAGAAGTTTTTTTTGCTGTGAAGTTGTATCTGGCCAAAACATGTTTTTATTAAGCTTCGGTCGCTGATGCAGATGCGATCCATCTGTGGCTCAAAGCTGATGAAATAAAAATTCTCGTTGGGTATAATATGGGCTGACCTTTTATAAATATTATTACAGCCGTTTATAGACCATTTGCTGATGATGCCTGTTCCAGATAGATTTTATTAGTTTCTGTATAGGACCGGTTTCAATTTGGCAAGCATTTTCAGTCCGTTTAGCGACTTGCTAACCTTCCGAAGACGTTGATTTTGGTGGCGAGCCTGCTTCGGCTTTTACCAAGAACAAATATGATATATTTTAACTATCACGGAAGCCCCCGATGTCTTGGCCGCTGTTACATTATACGCAGAAATCCTTGAGTAAATTTGTCAATGCCAGACTCTGTTTCGTCGACTCAATGGCCCTTGTGTCCATTGTGAAAATCAAGACATTTATAGTGTTTATTTCATTTCCCACTCCATGTCTAAGAACAACAATTTTCATATTTTAACGATAAAATATAATCGAGCAACTGTGGATCACGGTCATCAAGTTAAAAACATTGTATTCCTAATGCGAAGATACAAACTTCCATCCAGTTCAATACATTTTAAAACACACTTATACTATGACAAGAAATTTCAGGCTATACATATTCGCCCCTTCCAAGAAAATGCTGTGTGTATTTCGCGGTTCTTTAAACAAGAACCTCGAAGTCGTTTATTTTAAATCTACATAAACATTCGCAAACAATCGGCGTATTATTCAAAAAAAGTTCACTTGAACCAAGCTTTAGTTAAGTGACGGCATGGTTTTATTCCGCCAGGCAAACAATCGCAATACCTTTGGAAGCCAAAGATTTGTTGTTAGTTCTTCAAAAGTTTAATTTTCTATAAACATACTAATCGCATGGATATTCAGTATCAACAAAAATTTACAGAATTTAATATCGAGAAGAACAGAAAAGTATTATCGGAAAGGGCTTTTGTGTTTCCCGTTTTTTCGTTACTTCGTTTACATTCCCAGTCGGAAATATTATAATTAAATATGTTTTGTTAAGTGTGAGTCACTTATAGATCGTGCCATCTAGGCAGGATATATCTATGACCCATGCTCGACAAAATGAAATTTTTTATCCGGTTAAGTCTCTCGATATTTGAAACACCCTGAATGTCAATACGTCTTATGCGGTTGAAGCAGACTATTTTGCAAATATATAATATTCCATATTATGTGTATTCGGGTTTTTTGATAAAGACTTGTGCAAATATTTATAATTTTTAACTTTTTTCCGATGTTTTCCTCCCCCCAAATATTATCCATACATCTCATTCATAATATTTTTCAAAAAAATTAACCTATTGTAGCGAAGGTGGCGATTTCCATAAAATGGGTCGCGATCATCTGGCCAATGCAGAAACCTTAAATTCAATTTACCTGAAAATCTCAAAACCTTGTGTCAGAAAGGGCTAATTAATTTGCGACATTTTGCCTGGTGATCTTTTCACAATCACGATGGCCATAATTATTAACATATTTGTCGTGTAATAAAACCGCAAAATTTCCAAAAATTTTGTAAAAATGTGATTTGAAATATGTTTAGATGAAAATTTCACCGATTGGAAGCCGAAGGCTGATATGTTAAAAGTATCATCGGGTTATACCATAGCAAGAGGTTTGGTGGGTAAAATAGAACATTTGAAAGTAAGAAAGATCTTGAAATCAATCCTTACCACAATGACGATCAATATTATTTTAATTTGTGTTGAGCTTGTAAATCATATTTAAAGTGCAGAATCGGCTAATATGAAATATCTTTAAATTTCGATGATTTACGCAAACGTGAGATTACTGCAAATTTGGACAATCGATTTTAAAATAACGTGCTATATACACTTTGGAAGGACTCTAGCAAATCAGCTGCAAAGTTACAATTGCAACTGAAATGCTCGAAAAAGGTTGATTTCAGCCCATTTTTAAGTATTTACAATTGTTTAACGCACTTTACTAATTTAAGCTAGACAACGGCGTGTTGAAAAGGAGTGATGTTTTTGTAGCTAACACTAAATTTTAAACATTCTTGATTATTTTTTCAGCTGGTAGGGGTAAATATCCATTCACAACACAACGTAACCGCATTTATTTAATATAAAAAGACAGTGAGGTTATTATTCCAGCCACTGTAAATGACAAATTAAAACCTATATTAAATCGGGTTGTTGTACAATGTCAGTAACGAAGATTAAGACTTTTGTCAACGTATGTTTCAATTTTTGTCTCGTATTCCCGAATTATAAGTATAAAGACGTCAAATTAAACGATCTATTCGCAAGTTTTGAGAACGAGAAATATTATTTATTCATAGAAGGGGTACTAATGGATGGCCACGCTGTGAGATGCTGCCAGTCTGTGACTTGTATTTGGCCAAAACATAATTGAGAATAATTGTAGCTCTTTTCCATATTAGTTGTGTATTATATTTCGGTGTGTATTTTGATCTTGTTAACAATAAATTCCCAGAAAAATCCGGTTGTCCAGTAGAATATTGCGTCATCGGAACATTTGACAGCTGACGATAAAGCTGACCTAGTCTTAGGTCATAATACCGAAACAGGAACTCGAATCGATGCAATGAGCACGTTTAGAAATTTGCAATCGATCTTGATTCGTGATCTTTTTTTACCTTATAATGCACAGTAATGTTGATACTTACCTGAAATCATTGTGATTCTCCTACCCATGCCAGACATAAAATGACGTCATAAATCAAACTCAACACAAATGTGTCGCGTGGCAGAAAAGAGCGAACGCGTGGTAACTGGGCTTCCTCAACTTCACTTATTTACGAAATATATATTGAATGATGTCACTTCAAATCTAATATAATTCACAATCTGATACTATTGAAAAATGTAATGAGAAAATGATAATTTTTCCAATGATTTGAAATATATATACCATAGAATGACAACATGGTCAAAACCATCGAATGACACGGAACCAAAATCGCCAAATAGAATATGTGAATTATCTGAGTCGATAATTGTATCGTATTAATTTTAGTAAATTGAAGCAAGTTGGATCTTAAATTGTCATATACAGAGGTAAACTGATTGAAATTACTAAAATATTTCCCGCAGGGATTTAAAGCGTGTTCTTGCACGCTCCAGTGGTTGCCTCGCATTTGTCTCGCCGAATTGCTGTGCTGTAGGCCCGCGAAGTGAGCGATGCGGTATTGCTGTTGGGCGACGCGGTATTTGGGGCTTTGTCTGGGATAACCTCAAACGTTCGTATAGCTTTTATAGATATGTGTTTTCATTTTGTCCATGTGCTGGAGAGGCGTGAAAAAAAATCTTCGAACGAAGCGACCCTTTTGTTTTAAGAGGTGACTAAAAGGAAGCAAAGACGTGGTTGATGAATTTACCATTGTCCAGTGCAGTGTCACTGCAAACTATTCCTATGGCTCATTTTTTTTAAATTCCCGCCCCTAGAGCGCAGTTGCTGATGATCAATTTTACAGTTGCTCATTACAGTAGGCTATAAATAGCTTTTAGTCGGTTTCTCATAGGCGCTGCTTCCGGCCTAGATTCGAGTGAGTGAAAGAGAATGCGATCGACTTAACGTGGCCCAAACGCGGCTGATGATGATGATTTTAATGTATACCACTGTTCGCTTAAAAAAAGACCGAAGCGGAGCTCAAAAGAAGCCAACTAACAGTCACTCGAATGGCAGAGAGTTACTACAAGACGTAGTGACAGAAACTGCACTGTAAGAGTAAAACATTCCATTGAAAACCGAACCATATTTGTAAAGTACAATGAGTATTACAGCAGCAGATTGTTTTATGAAGATTTTCTCTAGAAAATTCCTTATCCACTAGTAGTCAGGTATTCTGAAATACTGTGTAAAGAGTAATTTCGTTTTTCGAATATTCTTGAATTGAATCATTTTTGCAGTTTTGCATTTTTGCAATTTTACGTTTTAAAATTTTGTCATAAATCATGACTTTGTTGCAGAAAGTGGAAATTATGGTCGAATAACATCAATACCGTTTTCTTAAATGTTGAAGCATTCTATTTTCACAGTGAATTTGGATCCCATTTAAACTAAAACATAAAGAAAGCCCTAATTGTCTCGTGGGATAACGATCAAAATGGTAAATGTTATATGAAACTATCCAGATATAATGTTGAAAATTTCTTCCGAAAGAAATTATTTTAATATGAATCACGAAAACGATTCATGACATCTATCACTGTTTCCTATGAGAATTATGCGAATGGTATAAATATAGGGATGACGAAAATAAACGGTCTCTGGCGCTTGGCAAAGTTTTGAAGAAATTTACTAAAACTTTAGTGTCGGCTCTCGAGTAGTTATCACGTCATCAAACCTGTACTGACGATTAAGCAGACGCATTCTTTGTCAGAAGCATTTAGGCAGGATATCGATTAGAGATTAGGATTATATATGAAAATATCGGATCCATAAGAGGAAGTATGCGCAGAAAGCTTATACATACGGGATTCGCTTTGCAACTCACAAAACCAAAATCAGCCTACCCGCGGAGAACGTCTTGTTGCCTTTTAACTGCTTTATCATTACATACTATAATATTTCCCCGTTATTGAAGTTTTTGAAAGCTGTTTTTTTGATCATAAAAAGTGCCCAATTCACTTTCAACAACGATATTGTGATACCTATGTGTATTATACACATCATTTATTTGCCCATTACATTTCAGCTGCATGTGAGCTCTAGCTAAAAGTGAAGTTTTATATGGAAAAAATGGCGTCAGACTTTGGTGCAGTTACAAACTGCGCAGGGACTTCATTCCGGAGTCAATTTTTGACTGGGATATTGATCTATTCCAACTCTTTTGCATCCAAGCTTCACAACTAACAAAAAAGCCGGAGGCAAATATTCAAGATAATTGTAAAATAATAGTTAGAGTTAATGGACGCAGTGTCATTGACATAATGGTTGTAACTCAATGAGAATGTGTTCGTGTTTCTACCTATTTATTTTTTATCGTATTTTTAGTTAAATTTTGATTGCATATACTTTGATAGCAAAATTTTGTTTCTAATGCTTCGTTAATACTTACTACCACCCACCCATTCACCCCCCGCGGTTCAAAAAAAAATTTTCTTTTCGCAGTTCGATGCCATTATGAACCATGACGTCAGTCAGCAGTCGATTGGTTTCAAAAATTTCCGGTTGGAGGAGATGATTATACTATAAAATTTATGATATAATGTGCATCACATGCGAATTTTTCAAACAAAATATAGTTACGATTAACTGTTAAATAAAGGAAAAAAATCGCGCCTTAGGCCTGAATTTTTTGAGTGAAATAATGTTTTGGAGTTTGAAAATGTTAAAAAGCTGCTGGGAGATGCAGGTATGAGTCACGGATAGATCACGCCACCGAGAAGCGTGGCGCACGGTAATGTTGAGCTGTGATGAAAAAATTAAATATCTGTTCAGGAAAACCAGACACACTGCTGAAGGAAAGATTTCTGTCGTATTCAGTTATCTTCCTATCCATTTTTAGGTGTGTCGTTTCAAAACAGATTATTTTTTCGAATTTACATAAAATCATCAATAACAAAGATATCAGTTTCTCCATTCCAGTTCCTGGTTTGGCAAATGAGTACAATTCATAGAAATTATTTATATCAAGAATCACGACAATTTAAGTATAAAGTTTAATCTGAATTTCACATCTTGAATCGCATATCATTTTTCTTATTAAAATTCCCTCCAAGGCCTGAAGCAGCACTAAAGGGTAACAAACTAACTGACACTTATGTGACAAAGACATAATACAAAGTGGGGTATAAACAACTGCACTCTAAGTGGAAAATATCCTGGAGAAGACGGAACAACTGAAGTAATGTGCAATGGGTGGTATCTGCCATGGGCGATGAAAAGATTAATTAATGCAAGGCATTCAATTTATTTATCGTCTGGAATATTTCCTAAACATTCGGATACTACCGCTGATAAAAACCTTATGGGTTTTGATATTTATAATAACTTGATGACTCGATTCTGTACCCCCTTTATTCAGCAGAAAATTGGCGATGACAAACATTTGGTGCGCTGTAAAGTTGCGGTTGCTATTTTTGTGTCATTAAATATTAAAAAAACTGCTTAAATTGCGACATTTTGCCATAGAATCTAGTAAAAAAAACGAACTTGATTTAACTGAAATCTGGCAACCAGACATTAGTGCCTCGTACTTAAAGGACACATGGTCAAACAATTTCTGAAGAGGGAAAAGATAGTTTATGCAAAAAGTAATAAAATGGGGTTAAACAACCATATTTTCTGATAATAGAAAACAAGGTTTTTCATTTTTATGGAAAAGGGCGTATCAATATACAAAACTGAAAATTTAAAAATACTGTATTGTCACCTGGTATTGAATCCGGAAACAAAGTTTATTATCACGGTTATTATATTTCCCAGAAAAACCATTAAAAACCGTCAACAGTAACCAATTGAGTCAATTTTTATCGCCCTGTTTTGCGATCAACTGACAGATATCACAAATACGACATTGGTCACAAGACCACAATCACATATTTCATCGACAACATCGGAAAACGATAAAAATCAGCGTATTCGGTGGAAGAAATCAAAGATTAGATACATTGACAATAACTTTAGGAGAGCTTTTGATATCTCACCACTGATGGTTTAGTATGGCTGTATGTCATTAATGTTTACCTATCGCGAGTCTCGGCGGCGCGTTTCATCACCGGATTGTGCTTAACAAATAAGTTTAAAGCAAGAGTTACGAAGAGATATAGGAGAAATTTTAATAACCCTGTCAACAAAATTTGGTAATGAAATCGAAGCTATATTTTATGTAATTCTAGTTTCACTGTAAAACCGGGTATAGGCTCCGAGTTCAAAGGGTAAGAAAGTACACAGATTGCAGTGTGTGTGTCAGATACATAGGTATATGCATGGTAACGGAAAACTGAAATCAATATTATTGAAATAAAATAGCCCTGTCGTTATGTTAAATTGACATTATTGAAGTTGGAATAAGGCAAAAGGCTTTCACTTGCTGGCGCTATTTCATGTTTGTCAGTCAGATTATAGGTGTTCCGCTGTAAACGTAATATAACGATATTTTATATGTTTTATTTAACATTGGGCAGCGATGAATCACGTCAGTAAGGAGAATGTTCAGTAAAAAGCGAATTGCTGATTTAACATGTGAATGGAATAGAGGATTCAAATTAAAAAAGGTTTATTCACATTTTCTCAATTCAGATGCAAAGTTACATTTATTAATATATATTAATTTTACTCGGTAGTTGGTGTATCATGCGACATCCGGTATATCTGTATATCGACGGTGAAAGATTCAAAATTCGGGTTTTGTTGAACGTTCTTGTCGTTGACTTGATCCATCGTTTCATCTTGTTTAATAGAACATACAGAATATCGTTAAATTATTTTTAATGATTACAAGGAACTTGAAGCTCATCAAGCTACAAGGCGATAGGTTGTTACCAAACCGGAATATGCATAGTGAATGCATGAGATCACTCACCTACATTTGCAATAATTGTTTATATACACACCAGGTCGTGAAAGTCACGATGGTTGAAATTCGTGATCTTATCTTAACGTTTATTTTGTTCAAAACACCCTATTTGTTTGTCAAGGTGCATAAATAAACGCTAATTTAGCAATTTAGTTATTGCAAAATCACTATTCTGTCAGACATTAGCGGTTTAGAAAAACGAAAGAAACTGGCCGAACTGGCCGCGTTTTCCGGGCAAATATGAGTCATAGGTTATCATCGCCACCGGCCATGTCCTCTATAATCGTTAGTTGTTGCGTTAAATATACTACCATTTCATTACATTCAGATAAGAGAATAGCATTCAATACTTGTACCAACAGATGGAACCCCAGTCGGAAAAAATATGTACACCCATCATATGTCCGGCATGGGTCACCGATGGATTGCGGCCATCTGTAAAGGAGTGGTCCATCTTTGGCTCATGCTTGGCGAAATAAAATGTTTGATTGAGACTTGGCGCATCTGCGCACATTGCCGACAAAAATAAACTGCAAATATGTAATTCAGTGACAATGTTCTAATTCTCATCATCAAATGAATAATGCATCTTTACATCCCGGCCCAATAACTGTAATTCCCTTTTTTATTATCGCGCTTGTCCTGCTCAGTCACTCCGGCTCTGACTCCTGTATGATAACGTAATGTGTAAATATTATCGTGACTTAATATTGTCCACTCGCCGAGAACCAAAATTCGTCACATAATAAAACGATGTATTTTCGAAGATTGGCGGGAACTAGCAAACAAACAGCGATGTTGTTCTCATCACTCAAATACACTGTTAATCTCCAAATTCCAAAACAATGATACGTGCTCATTACGCCGTCAGAGATAAATGGCGAAAATGTAACTTTCTGCTGTAAAATCAAACTAGGCAGAGAAAATTACTGTGTTATAAAACTCTATATTACAAAAAAGTTTGCGAACCATCAAGCCGTCGTCCACACAATTTAGATTGCAGAACGGCTACGCAGTTAAAGTTATGCAATGACAAAGATGTACAACGCTGAAACTTGCTCAGTCGCACGTCGATATTTTCTGTTTTGACAAATTTTGCTTAGTATGTTACCACAAGGGCGCGTTTCTCATGTAACACATACTTTGCAATATTTCTGAAATTTGTATTTCCGTGTTTCCTATACATACATGGTTGGCACAAACTCACGAAAACATGTTCCTGGTCGGAAAACGTATGATCGCCAAACGGACCGCAATCCATCCCGTGCTTAACTATATATTCGATATATATTTATATATTCGAAATATATTCGATCGATATTTTTTCGGATCGAGTTTCCTATATATTCTCAATTTGGATTTTTTTGTATCTAAATTCACTCAGAGTAGGTTTTTACGAGGCAAGTTGGCAAGTCTCCCAAAACCACTTTTGCGCAAAGAGTTACATAAGTGCAGAAAACTAAAGAATTCTCATTCCCAAAAAATACTCGAGTTTTAAATCTTGCAGATCAACACGATCGGGAAAGCAGTGTGAAGGCAATCCAGGACTCACAGAAGTTCGCGAAAAAAGTTCTTGCGTATAATTTCGTGTGGCACTGTGGAACTTCCACAGTATATGAATGTGAATTTGTAGCCAAACGCGTTAACTGGTTAAAAATTTTGTTGGGAAGAATGAGAGCAGAAAGCTTGTTCGAACAAATATCATTGTAATGTATATAAAATAAACGAAAGAAGGCAACTTTACGACAGTAGAGCGAAAGAAAGTTTTGGACCAAGTCGTATAAGTCATGTGTCGACAATTCTCCATGGAAGGTCGAATCAGAGACTTGTACGTATAAAATTATTCCAGGTGGAACAATTTACCGGATAGTGAAATTTGTGTTTTTTCCGGATTAATGTTGTTTTGGCCTGTTTAGGACATCCTTGTTTTAGACTTCCCGGAATTGTCCGGTTCAATGAATTAATTTCACTGGTTATCTGCGCTGGGGCGTGGTGAGACGTGGCTTTGCATTCTATGCGAATAGGTGTCCTTACTAGGTCCTTTTGGCGGATGTCGTGCGCGAGAGTAGAGGCACTTTTACTTCGGGAGTCGGCGAAGGGACGCAAGTATTGTAGGTTCATTTGTAATTGCTCTGTGTATATTTGTTGGTATTCTTTGTATTTATGCAAGTGTATTATTTTAGTATTACAAAAACGTGATTGAAATGGTGAGATGAAGAACAGGTAATACATGCAAGACATCGTATTATTTGCGTGTATCTACTGTGTTCCATCGTCAATATTCTTTGTCAGTCAAGAGTGAAATCACGGGTTTTTGTTGACGGCAAAGGTTGAAATAAGTGTAGCAATTAAACAGGCAATGCTTCAATTTCCCCCGAGTTAGGTGACACAAGCGAAGTGTTACACCAATCAGATGTTTCCGCCGAATCAGATTCGAGCGATTAAGTAAGATCAAGGTGTTGTTCCAAAGCAGATGTGACATTTAGAGTGGTATCATCAGCGTAAATTACCAAGTCGTATATCAAGCTGTTAGGAAGGCCATTAATATAGATTAAAAACAATGCTAGTCTATGAGAGTGGTTGAGACATCTCTAACCGTATATTCCTGCTTGTTATTTTTGCTGCTCTTTAGCTCCCCGTGCTGAAAATAAATACATTGTATTTAAGAACAGATTAGGATTTTCATTGTAGGCGAGGACGTTCGAGAATATGACTAGGGTACATGATGAACAATGAATCGTGTATAGCTACCAATGGAAAATCGGGATTCGCCTTTAACTTTATGCCAATTTATCCATGCCAATTTAATTTCCATTGATTCGACATTAAAGTCATTACTATTCGGCTCCGGCGAGTTATCAAACAATTCTCTTGTATATAGAAAAATATCTCTCACGAGATCCGGGTCTACTTTTTTCGATGTTGTCGGATTTACAAATTTGATAAATGCTGGGGAGATTTATATATCCTCGAAACATATGTAAGCAAATGGTCATTGCTTGAATTTGCTCGGAAAGGCTGAAATATTTAAATAAAACATGACGCCTCATGCCAACGCCATGTTATTTGGACACTGAACATGGAAGCAAAACCATCTTTAGGTTCGTATCCATTTCACCCGCTGTTTTTTACCTTATTCATCTTGTTTTTTTTTTCTAAAAAACTGATAGCGAATAAAGTTATATCACCTATTTAACATAAATCGATATCCATTTAAAATGGACGATGTGTCGCCTCTGGGCCTCAACAAAAATCGTTTCTCATGGTTGACAGAAATAAATAATTTCGTCAACTGCGAACTGTCGTGTCGTGCCGTGGCATTTCCTTGGATTTATTTACCCCTGTGTTGATCGAATATTCGTTAATTTCGGAAACTTTTTATGCTTCAAAATTAATCGAGACTTTACACATTTTTTAACCCTAAAACATAAATTCAATCACGTGCTTTGCCACGATTTTCTTTATTCGGCAGCAATATTGTATGTTTAGTTAAAAAGCGTTGTGTTGTCATACATCATTGAACTTGACGAATTGAGTCACCACCGCTCATCGGGGAGTTCTGAAGAAATGAACTTCGTTTCACGGTATGCTATCAACGTTGGTTGCTTACAATTTCATCCCGCTAAAGTTTGTGTAATGTCCCTCCCAAGGTTCGTAAAAGTAGGTACCTGTATCAAAAAATAGGTAAATCATGTGTTTAATCATGTGAAAATGTTTGTGAAATAGACAGTTTGAGGATTTCCATCTTTGAGTATACTACTAATGTCTTAAGTGCGGTAAAACGGCGTTATAATGAAGCAGTAGATGGTTTTATCACCGTCCAATGTAGATACCACTCAATGCATGTGTTTAACTTAGGATGCAGTTGCTGATACTTCATTTTACACTAGCTCTTTGTCACTTAGTGGTTCATTTTATGCTGAGGAAGTCAAGAAAAAGGGTCAAATTCAAAGCATCAATTCAGGGGGCGCAACTAGCACAATTATAGCACACAAAAGTGTGCAAAAAAGTTCAATGGCCGAATGTTGCTTTTATAATGTTAATGTGTTTTCTCAGATTTCAAAATGCGATGCAATGGGTGTTGAAAAAAAAATGGATATGAGGGCAGCCGTGACCAAGACGTATTTGAAGTTCTACATAATGGCGGGCCGCAAATATTCCTCTAGAGCACATGAATCACGCCAAATTAGAGCCAACATTTGTCATGCGTTATTGAATGATTTATATAAATAATATTCTTGACTACAATCGACGTAAATCCCCTGCAATATAATGTATAAGTTATAGTACACGCAAAAACTTTGGATTGTTCAAGTCTCCTAGGCTCAGAAAAAAATTTCAAGCCGGGGGAAGTACCTATATTGACTCCCGCGAGTCGGGTGTGGGGGTATAGTTTTTTCATTGAAATTATCTGAGCCAGGCCAGAATTCTCAAAGCCAGAAGCGTGCCTGGAAGGAAAAAAACTAACGGCCGCTTGATAGCTACGTTCCTTGCCGTGAACGCCGATCGCGAAATCGTGGATCCATCCATTAACATACACAAAAATCCAATTGCAAAGTACAAACTCCCATTTAGTATTACATGCCCGAATTCCAGGTGGGTGCAGCTGGTGGATAATCTAAAATCATGAAAGCTAAAGAATGAAAATCAAATGTTTCAAACATACCTTGCATTGGGATTTTGTTGTTGTCGACAAAATTAACTTGTAGCCAAGGTAACGCCATAACCTTGGACTCCCACATCAGATGATACATTTTGACTTACTTGATTTACAGATTAGTAAAGAATAAGGATGGCGCAAGCGTTTCAGTACTCGCTTCGCACGAGTACTGATTATTAAGAAAATCTTCGACCGAAACCGAGTAGCTCGGCTCTTCCCTTTAGATATGACAATTTATGGTATTTTTAAAATATTTATTTGGCATGTAAACATGAAAAACAACTAAACAACATACACATGAGTAACTTAAACAATGACTTTTAAATCACACTGATGTCCTCAAGAGTTTGCTCTAGGTGGTGTAGAGTTCGAGGCTCTACGGTTCCTATTCTGATTAAAGTGTAGCTGTCAATCCACTTTCGTAGATAACTGACACAGTAGCAACTCCACATTCAAAAATGAAATCTTGTAATGCAGAAAGAATTATCCTATACAGGTTACAGTCCGACATAAAATTCCACGTCCAGGTAATTCCACAAATAGATAGTTAATCACAGTAAAAAATATATAAAACTATATATATACAACTTGGCTTCAGACTTGTTCCTTCCCAGTGGCAAGCGAGACAGTAACTTACGGTAATTCTTATCAGTTATTAATGTGTGATGAGGTGCCTCAATATAGCTCGCTCATGATGTGCCTTTGATGAGGTGAGGCGCGGGTTGCAATATAATTTTTTCATACCCAACAAACAGTCCCTAAATTTGGCTGGAAAGTCACAAAAACATTGCATCAATTATCAAATTCGTTATTTCAAGATTGGACAGGCATTATTAATTAGGGTTATCTTAACTAATGAAAACAACTATAAGTGTTGAAATATTCTAATTAAAATTACACTCTAATCCAGTAGGGATCCTTGAAATCACTGGAATGTAAATAAGTAAATTAACTAAACTAAGTACAGTATAGCAAGTTGCATCAACAAAAAACTAGTGTTTGCGCCACTTTGAGAAATACTACAAAACTAAAAATAGTCTTCATGGTGGCAGTATTGAGTAATAATAGTACTTTCACTCCATGCTTGATGCATACATAGAAGACGCATTTGCGGCGCGGTCCATCTTCCTATAAAGCTTGTGTTTCCTGCATAAAAAATTGTAAAAACATAAATTTCAACCAACATAACAATAATCTAACAGTGTTCTTCTCAAAATTACAGAAAAATTGTCAAAAACACAAAATATACCCTTTGAGACTAAAATTTCTGATTAAATTCCACCAGTTAAAATTTTTGACTCTACCATTACCGGACTCTAGGTAACTCTGAGGTAAATAGAGTTAACTATGAAATACTTTGAATCAAAGGCAAAAGTCAATTTTAACACTTTATTTTGTTCAAAATAACTCCAAATCATAGTGAACTGAGCCGCTTCCAGATGACACTCGCCGAACAACTCCATAATGATCGGGAAAGTTTCCTCAATGATTGCCTTTTGCTACCACGAACCTCTCGGAGTATCTTCATGAACAACTAATACTAAACTCCAACAGCAAAGATTTTTCACTGATTGGTGCCATTTTTGCTCATATTGTAGATCAGTGCTCTTCAACCTTTTTGTCAACGCGGAAACCCTCATGTACTTTCGCTTTCGTCACGGAACCCCACTAAAAAATTAGAAAACACGAATTGGTTGGTCAGAAAATTAAATATTTCGTTAATTACACTGCTACGCTTCAAAAAATAATTAGACATTTCAAAACATGAACAGTTTCACAAAAGTTATTAAGTCAGACATATAATGACTCTGTTGTTGTTGCTTTCCTTTTACAGTCTTCTTATATCGAGGCTCAACGTTGCTTAATGCAATTCGCATACACATATTGACACCCTTCAAGCAACTTCTGTTTTTGTTCTAAAGCAGAAAATGCTGTTTCACACAAATAGGTATTTGGAAATTGACACAGAAGTTTCAATGCTTCCTTTGAAATTGCTGTTCCTACTTTGCACAGAAAAATCCAAAAATATTCCTTTCCATTTTTTTCAAAATTGTCCTGCAAATGACCATCATTGCAGATATCCAGTAGTTCTTCATGTTGTTGGCAAGGGAAAACGAAACGATTAACCACCCACTTACGCAAACGGAAATTCTCAGATTCTTCTTCAGGAAAGTAGCGATTGAAATATTTCCTCAATAGCTTCAAATGCGTCAACACTAATTTCTTTATTTCAGCTGTATCTTCGACTTTGGAGTCCTCACTTAGAAATTCATTCAAAAACCGAAAAGGAGAATAATCATTTTTGAAACTTTATTGGAACAGCAGTCAATTTTTCTTTTAAATCCTTCAATGTTGTCAACTTGGGAAATATATCTGATCTTTTCCCTTGAAGGCTGGTGTTGAGCGTGGACAACACATCGAATATTGAAGCCAGATATGCCAGTTTGGAAACCCTTTTATGATCAAGAAAATTGGTAGCATATTCATGAATTTTTCCTGCAAGAAAACTGATAATTTCTGTCTTAATTTGAACACCCGAGCCAAAACTTTGCCACGAGATAGCCAACGCACCTCTGTATGTAGCAAAATAGTGACATTATCAGACTCCATTTTTTCACATACTTTTTGAAAAACTCTTGCAGATTTGCCTTCACCACCACATTTTATGTAATTCACTGTTTTCACAATTATATCCAAAAACATTTCTAGTTCCGTTTTTTTGCTTGTCAGAGCTAAACGGTTTTACAGTCAGAGCTTCACGATGAATAATACAATGTTTTGATACACAGTTAGTAGGAACAACACTTTTCCCATGGTATTTGTTTTTCGTTTAAGAATTCGTTGAGTTTACTAAACACTTGTTCAGCAGTTGTGCTCACATCCAAGGCTAGGCAACACAAATATTCTTCAACAATGCTGTATGAATCAATATCAGGAATTTTATATACACAAGCAGTTGTGCTCTTCTCCCAATATAAGTTGATTCATCCAGTTGCAGCCCATAACCTGGAACTCTTTTGATTTTATATAAAAGTTGTTCCAACAAATCTTCAGCCATATGAAATTCCCTTCTGCTTACTGTGTTATCAGACAGAGGTATTTTTTGTAACTTGCGTCCACTTTCCTTGTCAAGAAGCTCCTCTGCTACTATTTGCAACGCTGGTTCAATAACTTCCTCGGCCAAAATAAACGGTTTCTTTGTTTTAAGAATATGATGTGACAGTCGATAGGAAGTCAACAAGAGATCTAGATTGGCTTTCACTGCTCTTAAGAATGACTTTTTTGCTTGTGCACGCTACTTTTCATATGTTTAAAAAATGAGATAGTCTTTGTCGCGTACGCAGAATGGTTTGCTTCTAAGTGTCTTTGTAATTTAGTCGGAACCATGGTTGAATTAAAAAGACTGTTATGGTAATTCAAACATTCGGGCTGAGGAGCAACATTCAAAAGTTGGTCATCCGGCAAAAAGAACCCATATCTCATATATGTGTCGTCCCATTTTCTAACCTTGGCAATTTAATCACATTTGGTCCGTTTATTCTTTGGCTTCACATCAAAAAATATGCTATTCTGTTTCATGACTTGACTGAACAATAAAAATTTGGTTAAGAACTGTTTTACTCTTATAAAGGCTCAACAGCAGCTCAAGTCTCTAGTCCGTCTGCTTGTACTTCTGTGATCTGTACATGGGCAATATCCTATGACTGTGATGCAACAATAACGTTATTGTTAATAGAATAACAATGAACAGCAAGTGACGCAACAATTATATCAATGTTTTATTCGGTTGTTGACTGCCCCTCGTTTAACAAACTGTTCTACTTGATGTGTGAATGCGGTGCAGTGATCTAAAAAAATCGGAATGACGCATTAAAATGCTGAAGCAAAAAATTAATTTTCCTAAATAAACGAGGAACTTTCGGGGAACCCTTAAAACTCACGGAACCCCTGTTGAAGAGCGCTGTTGTAGATATTCCTTGATCCATCTAGACCAAAATTCATTTGCCAACAGTTGCACTAACTTCCAAGATCTTCAATATCCACCGGAACATGAGGCGGATGATCAGTATCAATACGATCAGATAATATTAATCCTGATAAAAAGAAAAAGATCTTTCGGATCCTTCGACCGGTGTAATTGGTCGATTATTCAAGATTCTCTCAACCTTTGTCAGAAATGTGTAGACATCAGTATCATCCAATCGTCGTTCTCCAGTCGAGGCGATTAAAATCTTCCTTATTAACCGGATCATTCTCTCGCAGCATCCGCCTCAATGACTAGCAGCAGGAGGGTTGAATTTTCATTAAATTCCTCGTTGACAAAAAGATTCATGAACGAATTCATTCCATCTTTGCAGTCCTTCCTTCAAATCCTTACCTACAGAAGTGAAATTTGAGACATTATCCGAAACTAATTCAGAAATTTTGCCTCATCGAGAGATGAAAAGTTCCAGTGCATTTATAAATGCAGATGTGTCCAAACAATTCATAACTTCAATATGAAACGCTCAACTTGTCATGCATGAAAACACAAAGCCCATCTCTTCACTTCACCTTTTCAAGATTCGATTAAAAAATATACCATCAGATCCACACCAGTAACACTAAAAGGTGGGTTTCTAGGTCTGACTCTCAATTCATGCACTTGCGATGAATACCTTTGACCGCAGAATCTCCTGAAATATTTCAAACTTTCTGTATGATGACAGATAACACATGCAATATGCAATGTGCCACTGTGTCCTTCTACCATGTGAACATGATTGATTATCAAGATTATAAGTCAGTAATATGATGTTTACGTGGCAAAATAATCTGATGTTTACTGTTCTCGGATAAATGTGAGCGATGAAGTCTACCTCCAACACATATCAAAGGTCTCAGAGGAGAATACCTTTTCAACTCAAGCACGTCATCGGAAATAACTTCACTTTGCACAAGACACGCAATATCATGAGCCGCATTATGGATTTCATCTACAGTAATTCCTTGATCGCAGAATACAGGTTTACCTTTGCGACCAAATTCCCACATAAATAATTTCGTAAAACGTCCTACCAATGCGAACGAAATTTGTAACATTCCCCAAGAAGAATATCACTCCAGTAGTTTGACAATACCAGGTTTCACATTGTTCAATTCAGCAGTTGTAGTGAATATTTGATGTGTTTTCTTAATTTCACAATCATCTTCTGGTACTGGTAGAACTTTTGCTCTGTAAATCTCAGAAATCCTGGACCCTTGAGCCACATCTCACATTTGATTAATTTGTGTGGCATGACTCCTCTCGAAGCAAGATCTGCTGGGTTTTTCTTTGTCCCAACATACCTCCATTGCTTGGAATAGAATTTTCATGAATGACAGAAAATCTTATTTTCAACAAATACTTCGTTAAATTTTGTTTTGAAATTGTTAATGTACTGTAGGACTGATGTTCTATCAGACCAAAATACAATTTTTCAAATTTACAAATCAACTCATTTCGAATCATAGCACCTAATTTCACTGCAATAACAGTAGCAAAAAGTTCAAGTCGTGGAACTGGTAGTGATTTCAACGAAGCAACTCGAGATTTACCTGCAATGAATTCGCAGTGTCTATATTACCATCCACGACTTCAACTCGAACAAAACTCACTACTCCCAAACCAACCTCTGAAGCATCACAAAAGGTATGCAGTTGCATTTTACAATCATTGTATATAGAACCTCCAAACCATCCTCAATTCACGCAATTGGTTCATTCAATTTCCCCACAATTTCGTCAGACAGTTTAGAATCCCAAGTCAAATCTTCTCTAGCTGATTGTTGAAGTAATCGCCTCATTGACAATAGAAACGGTCCCAATATGCCAAGAGGGTCGAATTTTGTACAACAGGAAAATTCAAATTACTTAAATGACCGTAAGTTGTCACAATGTCTTGTGTCGGAATATTGCATTCTAAATCTGAAGAAAGGTCATTTTAACTCCATGCATCTCGATAACTCATTTCTCATTGCGATCCTGAATGTTCAACGACACTTCCGGGTTTGATTTATGCTCAATTTTACCACCTAATGTCTTAATTACAAATGAATCTTCCTTTCCTTGCAGACCAAGTTTTTCCATTAACTCAGTTTTGATGATACTGACATCATTGAAAAATCCACAAGTGTCATAATATGTATGAGTTTCATTTCCACATACTCGAACATGTACTACTTTTCTTCTGATGAATGTAACAGAATTAGCTTCGTTCGTGCATGATAAAGTTGAATTAACACCGGTCTCATTTACACTCATAGCTTCAGCCTCATTAGATTTGATGTCACTTGTTCTAGCTTCTTACCAGCATACAGCAACGTATTATGGCCTTTATTACATGCCTGGAACCTCGCAATGATGAGACGACCTGCACTAGCTTACAAAATGATATGAAAGTGAACAACTGAAGCACAACTTATTCTTTGTAACAATATCCAACCGTTCTTAAACCATCTTTTTCTTAAATTTTTCACATCTCCACAACTGATGACTTGATTTTGACATAACACACTCTCGTAGTATGTCGTCAACATGTCTTTTACCTTTTTGTGTTTCAAGAGTCAGTTTTCTGAATCCGGATCTGTTCACTTTCGATACAATTTCCATGAATATAAGCAGTGCATTAAAATCGACAAGATCTCCAATAGTGTTTTTTTTTATCTCATTAACAAGATTGGCAAATTTCTATAAAAGTTGTGATGGAAATCTTTTCACAATCTTTCTCATGGTGGACAAATGACTTAATCGGTGGACCTTCAGTCAACAATGGCATGAGCATCAATAATGAGATGTCGTTGACCATAATTCCGATGTAGAAATTCTACGAGCAAGGTCATAACCTCTGTCGACAGGCAATACACCACCGGACGAAATTGCTTCCTTAGCTTGACTTTCACAATTCAGTATTAAACAATTAAGCTTCCTAGCAACAGCCAATTGACTCGAACCAATATAAGTTTTAAACTCACGTACGAATTCAGTATGTTTGAGAATATCACCTTTGAATCATCCCACTCATCTTAATAATATGAAACATCAAACTTTGCAACGTATTATGGCCTTTATTACATGCCTGGAACCTCGCAATGATGAGACGACCTGCACTAGCTTACAAAATGATATGAAAGTGAACAATTGAAGCACAACTTATTCTTTGTAACAATATCCAACCGTTCTTAAACCATCTTTTTCTTAAATTCTTCACATCTCCACAACTGATGACTTGATTTTCACATAACACACTCTCGTAGTATGTCGTCAACATGTCTTTTACCTTTTTGTGTTTCAAGAGTCAGTTTTCTGAATCCGGATCTGTTCACTTTCGATACAATTTCCATGAATATAAGCAGTGCATTAAAATCGACAAGATCTCCAATAGTGTTTTGTTTTATCTCATTAACAAGATTGGCAAATCTCTATAAAAGTTGTGATGGAAATCTTTTCACAATCTTTCTCATGGTGGACAAATGACTTAATCGGTGGACCTTCAGTCAACAATGGCATGAGCATCAATAATAAGATGTCGTTGACCATAATTCCGATGTAGAAATTCTACGAGCAAGGTCATAACCTCTGTCGACAGGCAATGAACCACCGGACGAAATTGCTTCCTTAGCTTGACTTTCACAATTCAGTATTAAACAATTAAGCTTCCCAGCAACAGCCAATTGACTCGAACCAATATAAGTTTTAAACTCATGTACGAATTCAGGATGTTTGAGAATTTCACCTTTGAATCATCCCACTCATCTTAATAATATGAAACATTAAACTTTGCTCAGTGATGCTGGCCCCATTCAGCATTCCTCCATGTAAAGCTTGTGTCAATTACGCCATTGCATGAAATTTGTGGTCCAGCACGCCAAATTGCGTTTCGTGGCTTGTTTTGACATCCGGTGACTCCACCTCAACTTCATGGCCAGCTGGTTCATCTAAAAACTCAACACTTGGGACTTTACTTTGTTGAACTCGAATCCCGAACTTAGGAGGGCTTAGAGGGATTTGCAATGCATTACTGGGATACTCATGCATAAATGATCTCACCAATGTTCGGCGATGAATGCTTCTCAATTGATATGAATGGAACGCCAGGATCCAACAAACATCTATCAATTTTTTCATCCTTTGCTGGAGACTCTTTAAATATTTTTAGAATGCTCTTCTCACAATCCACATCGTTATCCAATAATTCTCCTGATTTGGTTGATAACGGAAATGGTAACAGTATATCCTGATCATCTTGAATCATAAACTTAAGTTCCTCTGCTGTATGCGGTGATGATGAGTTATTCCTCTACCTTTGGTGCAACTTCGAAACCCAAAAATATTAAACCAATAACAGAATTTACACTCGATTCGCTAGAAATAGAAACACTATGATATCATACTCAATTTGTGCTTGTGCTATATCATTTTCAGCCTTAAAAGTCTTAGTTTCAATATCCAAAGCAAGTTGCCTCCATTTAATTTCATCATTTTTTTTTGATCCGTTGCTTTCTTAAATTAGCAAGTCGCAGTTTCTGTTCTGCTTTCGCCCTTTCCGACTCTCGCGAAGATTGAGACGAAATCTTAGTAGAGCTAGAAACGGTAGATGACATCTTTGCATACGAACGAAGGGCAAGATCACAGGCTCTCAAGGCTGGTAGTACTGTACGGTACGATTGAATCTTCCGGTACGATAGTACGGTACGATTCATTTTTCGATTTTCGTACTTAGTACGGTACGAAGTTCGATATTTATTTCGCCCCGTACCGTACTCTTTTTCGTATCTTCGCATTACACTTTATTCCTCTCAAGTAAAATTCATTCAACATCTATGCCGTTTCATAACGGAGCGGTGATAATATAAATTGTGTTTATCAAAGGATTTTTTTAAACTAAAGGGCAATTTTAAAATGATTGAAAGCGGCGCAGGCATGGCAATAAAAAATGAAACTGATTCACTTGAGCTGATTTAACGAGCTCTGTCGTTTATCAGTTTTACTGTAGTGGCGTGATTGCGTGGAAATACATATAGGCCGCTGATTTAAGAAGTCACAATCTGAATCCATTTTCCTGTAATAACGAAAGTTGTGATATCTAAATTAAAATAGACAAGATAAGCAACATTCATAGTAATAAAAAGCACGGTGTAGTTTCTGAATATGTCGTTAGCATTGCCGATGTGCTTTGCCCTGTTTTTATTTCAAATTCACAATGGCGAAGGAAGCAGTGCCCGAATATACCAATCACAATGACGGATCCAGAAAAAAAATTTAGGGGAGAGCACATTTTTTCCAACATGCAAACATAGGCTTTCAAATTTAAAAAAAAGGTTTGCGTGTCAGATGCGCATGAATTTTTTTGAGAACAAAACAAAAATACATATTTTAAGAGCGAAGAGCCGGAGGCGCGCAAAATTTTTTGAATATTAAATTAATACCTCTTTCCCCCATGCCACTAAGTTACCCGGTAACCACCACTATTACCTTTTGCTTGCACCCTGACACGTAGAAGTATATTATCAGAGCAGAAACTTCACGATATAATGATACGTTTAGGCTGTTTTGAGTTGAATGTAATCTGAAGCTCATCTCAATTAGAAGTTATATTTTGTGAAAAACAGCAAAGTCACGATATAGAGAACGAGACATGAGGGAAATACGTCTGTCTGGTATGAAAAAATAAATAGCATTATTCAGTAATGCGTAGAGAACTTAAATTGCGACAGAAATACCAGATGCAAAAATTGACAAAAAGAAGGTTTTGTATATCCATGCCTTCGAATAAGACTGTACGAAACCCACGTATGGTGCACAACGGGCATTCTTTCGTCGTGATAGAATTATTTGTGACGACACAATGCTGCTAATATACTGAATATTGCTCCGTGCCAGATTTCACCACCGGTCTACCATTCTCATATTGAGCACTATTTTATATATAAATAGGAACAATGATATTTGGGGAAGGCATGAGCATATGTCCCCCCGCCAGTTACGCCTATGTTTTACTGTCCTGGATTTTAAACCAGATAGCTTAAGACTGCATCACTTTCATCTAAGATGTTGGTGATGTTTCTTGACGGTGACGGTGGCCAAATTTTACA
This sequence comes from Styela plicata, assembly GCA_963675895.2. Lineage (NCBI taxonomy): Eukaryota > Metazoa > Chordata > Ascidiacea > Stolidobranchia > Styelidae > Styela > Styela plicata. Next base: position 1,609,437 of record OZ023139.1, read on the forward strand.
AACAGGGCTGTTTTGGACATTGGTAGTTGGTACGGTAAGAAATTGCGGCACAACGAATCGTACCTGTTTTCGTACTGGTACGAAGTTCGGTACGATGTACGAAAAAAATAATATCGTACGGTACGGTAAGGAAAATTTTGGAAAGGTACAGTAGGAAATTATTCTGCTGGTTTGAAGTACGATAAAGATTTCCTACTGTACCGTACTTCCACCCTTGCAGGCTTTATTGCAGCAGTGAATGACAGAATAAACTTAAATTCAGAATTACAAAAATGGGTTACAAAAGAGAGTCCTATTGCAACAATGTAAAATTCGAGGCTCTGCGATTCCTATTCTGATTGAAGGGTAGCTGTCAATGCTATTGATGAGGTTACCATGCTTCTTGCATTGTCTGTTTCAATCGCAGAATCCCCCCCCCCCACACACTTCCTTTCATGGTCTTTCATTGCTGTTAAAATATTTGACGCGGTGTGAGAATCATCTAGTAACTCTAGTTGATGACACGCGAGAATAGACATGCGTTTCAAATTCCCATTGCCCCATAAAATCCAGTGCGCAGTGAAGGTCGCACTACACGTTTGCGTAGGTTGCGTTTTTTCTAGGTTTGTTTTATTTTAAACTTGCGTTTTACGCAAGCGCAATGCACTGCATGCATTTCCTTGTGTTATCCGATGTAACTGAACGGTTTGCTATGAAATCTAACGCAGAGTGCTCGTTTCGTTTTTTGCATTTGTGCCTTGTAGACATGTGAAAACTATTGACATAGAGCAATGCAGGTGTGTATTGCCGAAACGTTATGCAACGCACCGGTAAGACGACTTCAAGTGTATTGTGGCCTTAAGACGCAAAAGCGACATTTGCTGTGAGCTTGTCCAGATGTCCGTCGTAGTCCAGCAGTTGCAGCACGGACGAAATTATTTTAATGCACCTTTTGACGGATGAATAAATCTCTGCGATCACTTTATTTGTCATGTGAGACTGCGATGGGATCGTGTATCTTGGGGCAATCTCTGCCATCAAACGACGGAACCCTTTAATTCTCTACCAACCAACAAGGTAGAAAATTTGCAGTTATCGTTTTCTTCTATACGCTTTCTAATGAGTCTTGCGACAAGGCTACCGGCTGTCTTGCGACAGTCTGAAGCCGTTTGGAGCTGCAATGATGGAGTGCAACCTGCTGCCTGAAAGTCATCTTTCTGCTTCGAATCAACATGATGTAGCGTATCCAAGTGTTTAATCGTGGACAACGTAGTGTACGATTTTGAGCCTTGCTTTCTGCGGTTAACTTTCGTTCCACAGATGGAACATTGTGCTATACTCTGGTCCTGCTCGTCGGCAGCGAATTACTGCCAAACGGCAGAAGTTCTCAGACTAGTGATTGTAAACGAAATTCCGAAATGTGAGCAAACTAGCGCGGACTGCTATTCTACTCGAAAGAAAAGAAAGACTCAGTCACACAACAAGAAGATAAAGTGCAGCAAAGTGACGTAAGAAATGCTTCGATAGGCGTTGCACCTTAGAACTGGTTCACAAGTTTATGCCCTGTTGGATAGTAAGCAACAACCGCACAATTGTTTATGACGTCACAAATCTGGGGTCCAGCGCCTTCGGCCCTATCCTGGAAACACTTCTAAATTTGGCCGAGTAACCGGGCTTGGATTCCCGGAATATACCAAGCTTTGCAAATAAAAAAGACCGGAGACTTTGTTATGAATAATCCTCAACAAGTAAGCTGTGACAACTTAAACGCATACGGAGAACAATTCACGTATGTCTGAGGTTCCACTGTTGTTTCGATATCAGTTAGTATGTTTTCTGCTATTTCTATTTTTCCACTGATTATTTTTATCTATAATTTCAAGTAAAATTGTCAATAATCAACAAGTTGATCACTCCACTCTTGAAGATCACAGGACTGTCGGCTTCCGACGATTCAGGGTACGCGATTTGAGGTAAGTGAAGTTACCGCATTGAGATGTTTATAGGCGAGGGGTTTAGGATTATCTAACTTAATTCCAGCGTATCGTTGAGGCGATCCAAAAGCGATGAATTGGTAGATTATTTCACCATAGCCCGCGGCTGAAACCGCCCACTGCACTTTATAATACCGGTTCAGTACTTTCTGGGACATTTTATCCTCTTAAGTGCAGTTACCCCTGGTACGTTATCTAAAGTAGATTTTTGCCATTTGAGTGGCAAATGATTGGTTCCTTCTAGGACTCTTCTTTCAGTCGTGTATAGAGCATTGTCTCCCATTTTGCTGACAGACAACTATCCAAATTCAATATTTATGGCCAAAGAAAATGATATTTTGATCGGAAATCGCGACCTGGGACCTGGTCAGGATGATCCATTCCAAGAAGTGGCTATGAAAAACTGTTTATTTAGATCCCTATGTTCTCGCCATAGTCATCGTATAATGTCTATCGCGCTGTGATTCATCAACACCATCCGTAAACTATCGCGTCTTCATTGAAGTATTGGTAATAAATATCTTATTTAAAAACGGCTTAAATACCGAGTTCGAGCCCTAGAGAATTCGGCGCGTATCTTTCCAACAACTCTAACCCTGTCGGTCTTTAAGTGGCCACTGGTACAGGGCCCTGGTCAGGATGATCCACTCCATGAAGTGGCTATAAAAACGGTTTAATTAGATCCGTATGCTCTCGCCATAGTCAACGTATAATGTCTATCGCGCTGTGGTTCATCAACACCATCCGAAAACTATTGTGTCTTCGTTGTCGTGTTGGTAATAAATATCTTATTTGAAATAGGCAGCTTATATTGGGATTCGAAAATATAATATTAATATATCTGCCGATTTGTGCCAGATTCGAGTAAGATTTATTGCAATCCACAGAAACTAATTTACTTATAATATAGAGTAATATCAGTAATCCGATTTCATAAGAGATTAGGTGTGTCGTCAAAACCAGGCATTAATAATGAGATAAAATCTACGAGAGCTGTATTTTAACACGCGATGCATTGCTCGGATCCTCTTAGCACCAAGTATATTAATTAGACAAAAAATGATGACTCGACTCTCTCCATTTAAAGTTAAAAAAAGGTGAGTTTATATATTCTTATCATTGGTTTATGTAGCATATACAGCTGACTTGAGCACTTCAAAATTCGACTCACTGCCAGATATAGGATATGGACTGCTGCTTTCCTACCATCCAGTATAGAGTGAGCCTAAGTGCCAGCATTTGACGAAGCGAGTGATTCAATTAAGAACAAGAGTTATATGCAACATCAACGTGTATTGTCAATGGTTTTATTTGTGTCTTAAGCCAACGGATATTTCGGATACGGTCAAAAATGAAAGGCAATTTTAATTTTCAATATGCAACATCATTTCTAATTCCTTCCACAGTCTTGCGCCGATCCATGGTAAAAGTGCTCTGGGTAATAATTCTTCTTCTTGTAAGTCATCAAAATATTTTCCACTCTTTTTTTCTAATCCTTTTTGCAAGCAACAATACAATATGGTTTGAGCGCCATAAAAGTTCAGATATAGAAAATATCTTCACAAAATATCGCCTGAAAAAGCTCGCAAAAAATCCACTACCGTCCATGAAATCAACGCCAATATTTGTGCTAATGATGCCAGGATGTAGAGAGTATGTTGTAATAAAAGAATTCTCTTTTTTCATTCTTCCACTAAGTTCCGTTGTTAGGTAGTTAATCATCAGTTTATTATTTGCATAATTTTGATGCCCTTCCAAGACACTCATTTTTTCGCCAAAATCAGGATTGAGATTATCAAAGTCAATCACACCAAATTTATAAGCTTCTGACGAAACATTTATGATTCGAACGCCATTTTCTTTGGACGTATTCCTCATCAAGGGCAAAAGTAGATTCGTTAGTAAGAATGGTCCAAGTACGTTGACACTAAACATCAAATCAAAACCATCCTCGGTTCTTCCGTTTCCAATTGTTCCGGCGTTATTTACTAATATGTCAAGTCTTTTTTCTTTTTCCAGAAAACTTCTAGCGAATAATCTGACATTGTTCAATTGAGATAAATCGATCTGCATAAACTTCACCGATTTATTTTCACTGGATAATTTTATTTCCTCGGCTGCGTTGCTGCATTTTTCAATATTCCTGCACGCAATGATTACATTTGCATTACGTTTTGCAAGACCAATTGCTGCTTGCTTCCCAATTCCACCGTTTGCTCCAGTGATCAACACTGTTTTCCCGGTCAAATCCGTGTCACTTCTACAAACCGAACCATTCTTAACAAACCATATCCAAAGGCCAATCCCAGCAGCTAGTAGTGAAAATAGTTTGCTATATTTTCCTCCAGTCATATTGGAGTTAAAATTTAGGTTGAAATTTAGATTTCACCATTCACATATTTTTTTTTTAAATACATCATCAACACCTGTAAAGCGAATCTTATTTATTGCGAATAAAGCTCAACCTTTTTTATTGTTTGCAAAAAGCTAAATACTATAAACAGACATAAGCACAGACGAGACAGCATTCGCTACATAAATAGGCTTAAAAAAAAAAAAAAAAAACACCAAACTTTTTCAGTATATTTCTATCGTTTCAGCAAAACTGGGTGGGCCCGTGAATTTATATCTGTATATATGCTTGTAATATTCTAGTATACTTTTGTGCTAACATTTACGAAAAGCTTGAACACCGAGTTTAATTCCATGGGTTATTTCCGTGCGTTCATTCTTCTTTAATGAAATTGAAAAGTGAGATCTAATGATGAATTCACGAGGGTTTTACTTTGATTTAGATCTTCCATCAGTGCAACCTATCGTTTGAGTTGACTTATCCCTCTGACCTCAAATAGCGATTTTTTTTTCATTTTTTTTTTAATCAGATAGGCGTATAGCGCAGATGATGTTTAGTTTCACAAATCAGAAATTTTATTCTGTCATTTAAGCCACTGATGGACCGCGTCTTGGCAACGCGAAGCCGACAAAACGGGTTAACAATGTGACGAACCACAGCCTCAGGTACAGGCACTTGCATCGTGGGTGACTGTTTTGTCCGAATCTTTTTCTCATTTTCCTGAGCATAGACATGATTGGTAGAAGAAGCCGTAAACAGCGCTTACTTAAACACCGTGCACCAGTGAGGTGTCCAACATATCTTTTGCACAGGATCAACCTTCACCAGGACGATCAGAGATGCACAGCCCAAAACGTATTCCTATCGCTTTTACAGCCTGAGCTGAGCAGTTAGCCCAAAAAAAAACTCTTTACCTGTGTTATTCATTCGTGATCCGCGCAAAAAATTCTGATTGAGGTTGTCAAAATAACAAAAGTTTACATAATTGATTGATATCGTTCGCCGAATTGTATCTTCTCATAACTATGGAAACGAGAGACCTACGTTTCTTGTATCGCATGAAAACATTTTTTTGTTCGATTGTGTTTGGTACGTACAGCCATGGGGTGTTCGTGGATCGCTTTGTGAAATCGCAGTCCATCTATGGTACATACATTCCAAAAGATGTTGTGCGAAGTTTTATTTTTGGATAAAAAGTATTTCTGGACCAGTCTTGGACAGCGCCTGAAATTTATAAATCTCCAGATAGGAAGGTATCTGTTTCACTCAGAATTGAATACAATTAATATCAATTTACACTCGCGTAAAATTATCTGTTGTAATCAATACTTTAAGTTTTATTTATTGTTACCAATTTGCCCAGTCTTGCTTGGACTGAGTGTACCATACAAAAGCTTGGAAACTCGATTTGAAGTAGTTACAAATTAACTGAGTTTGGTATTCAAGTGTACGCTGAAAATCGAAGGTGAAGATTAAATAATTGTATATTTTGAAACTGATTAGATACACGATTTTGAGTAATTTCTACCTATATCAAGATTTATGTTCAGATTTGCTTATATAGTAGTCGAGATCATTGGATCAGTCATATTTCAATCAGTTGTTGGGCTGGGCTATAGATTATTCGAATCAATCGTGAATCGGTCATCGGTCAAAACTTGCTAAATGAAGTGAAATTTTTCATTTTTAACGACAAAATGCAACCGATTTTGGCAATTTTAACCAAAATTCATTGTATTTCATCATAATTGAAAATTTATCGCAAAGGAGTGGTAAATGGTTAACCCATCGCCCGGCGCAGATACCACTCACTGCACTTTACCATGACGGTTCAGTAACGTTTGGGTTGTTTTCAGTCTGAGTGCAGCTGCCGGTACTACATTTTTAGTAGCTCTTTGCTGTTGAGTGATCGTTGGCTGGTTTCTTTTAGGAGCTGCTTCCGGCTTTGCATAGAATGTCAATAAAAAAATGGTGCTTTGCAGTCACGTGACATTCGTTTTCGCATCAAACGTTATAGTCGTGTTTATTTTGTTGGAGCAACTTTGTAATTCGTTCAATTTTGCCATAGAATATATTTTACGTTATAAGCATTTTGTGGTCACACCGGTGATAGGTTTACTTCAAAGTTTGAACCTGATTAATTTCTTGCTCTAGGCATAAGAGTTGAATGATCAATGGTGGCATATATCGCTGAGGTCGATGATAATTCTATTCAAAACAGATTCCATTAATACTCTTTATAAAACGAAGAAAGTTTATACTATTTCTTTTCCTAACCTCAACGAATTAATTTTTAGCACGTAAAACCACGAGTATACATTATAGATAACGTGACCAGTTTTCCGAGTATTGTATTCTCGGGCCAGTGCGGTTTGTAGATATCTCACGCAAGTTCAAAAATCTCACTGTCCCATTTTGAAAGCAAAATAAGTAGCAAATACCTTTTATACCACGAACTTTGTTTGACTTGTATTACATAAAATGCATGGCTTGATATTTTTAAGAGTTCTCCCAATCTTATTTAGTAGATTAAATGTTAATAAAGAAAAATTCTAATATATGTATTATCAAAGGTTATGCCCATGGTAAAATTTAAAAGCAGTGCAAAATGATGCAAGAATTTCTTGGTTAAGTACAGAATTTGTTTAGTATAACTAGGTTATCTAGATCTTAAATATTGTTTCTTGAATATTTTGTCTTCCTATTTTATCTTCTATTACCGAGTGTTCTGTCTGAAATTTTACCTGGTTAGTTAACATAACTAACTGGGTAGGAACAACTTACCCCAAGTACCTGGAACAGAAAAAAAATTTTCTGTTCTGGTATAATAATATAAGTAATAAGTGTTCGTGTACGGGCCTAAGCAATTTGAATCTAATATTTCAAATATTCTTTTTCGTGAAGCATTTGCATTAGCACTACAAATCTGACCACGGATTAACTGTAACTCAATAATAACAACACACAAAGTTTCGGATGTGCCACATTTAGGGCAAAATTTTGACATATCTGAATAGCTTGGGCAGCCAGATCCATCAGTGACATTCAATAAATAAAACATAATCGAAAGAACAAAAATATCCTAGCAGGGATATGTCTTCATAATTACGTTAAATGTTCAATCGAAATTTCTGATCTTTCAAAATTCGGTTCGATTCGAAGCAGGTTTTTAATCAAATTTCGCTATAATCATATTATTAAAAGAAACTGGATAAAACACCGACAAGAATCAACACAAAATATCTTGAAACGAGCTTCCAACTTATTTGTTTTTTATTATAATATCATTCACCCCAGAAAAATGTCTCAGGGATCATCAGATTTAAGAGATTATGACATGAATTTACACGAAGATGGTCTACAGGACGAGAGCGAACACAGCAGGTACATAATAAGCATTTTTTCACGCGTCGTAGGATTGTCAAATTGAAATAAAATTTTCCATTCGAACTTTCATTATGTCACGTATGAGCGAGCCACAGACAGACCACGCCTTGGCGGCGTGATCCACCAGCGTCTCACACTCTACAAAATGTGATTGTATATTAATACAAAAATGCTTACTCAGTTACGTCATTTTGTGAGAATGTATTTTAGTACGAATTTGCCCGAATTTATTCAGTCCGAAGTAAATTTTGTAAATCACTGATTGAATGAGACTTTGCAATAATGTTTGAGAGGATTTTTGCAAAATAGCATTCTTATTCGAATATATTTTCGTTAAAATAGTTTTGCCAATCAATCGGGAAGTAAAGACAGAGTGGTTGTCAAGAGTGCGAAATGCTCTGATAGTTTTTTAGACGTCATATCTAAAAAAATTATGCTTGACTTTATCTTCCCGTGAATCAAACACTGTATCCTTTGCTGGCACAGTTAATGACACGCGCAGTGTCCTACGACGACAAAATTGCGATGAACTCGTGCCTTTGAATATTTTCTGCTTTAAATAACAAAAAATACACATTGAAAAATAACTGACATATATATGTCTGACGTATTGCCCTGGATTGGAATTAGTTTGCTAGTATTATATTTACTTTGCAATCCTCAAACATGGACCAGTGGTCTTGTGCTTTTTGAAATTTCCAGAAGGTACTGAAAATCCGAATAAAGCTCATAATAATACTAGCTGTCAAGCACTGAGATTGTTATGTTCTGAATTTGATTATTGTCAGGTCGTATTCAATGTTGTGATCAAAAAAATATTTATTAAGATATCCCTGCTTACATATTTCGTAATTAAAGTAATTTTCTGTTGAATCAGTTTCGATTACATAAAAAATATTCTGATAAGCCCGTATATTACATGCTTATATTTGGGCATAAACAAAATATAAAACCGCGGAATTTATACTTTATAGACAAATAAAGTTTGATGTACATTTCACAGACTGGAGTAGAGTTATCAAATTATCAAAGGTCTACGTCGAGTGAAATAAGTAAATTTAAACATAAACGCACATTAAAAGCTATCACCCAAGTGCGTATTTATACACATTTCAACATTAGGAGATAAACATTGGCAAATTTTCGACTTTTAGCACAACTTCGGTGTTATTATTCTAGTGATAAAAATGCATAGAATTAGGGAATATATTATAATTGTTTTGGCGCCATTTTGCCCTCAGAAATTATTTTTGGTATAAGATTTGTTCGTTGCCTGAATTCGAATGGAAACTCAAAAAACTTTGATGAAGGTTGAGTATTCGAGAACACAAAAGTATATATAATGAGTTCTTTGTAAGATGTGACTATATGCACTTTGTTTTCGTGGGTTTACAGGACGATCAGGATACTGAATATGAATATGCTCAGCAGAACTGGAAATCGTCGCATGCTGGACTTCCACTTTCGATACACTTTTAAATTTTGTTATGAGAATGTTATGTATATTTTGTTTAGTGTGAGTCACAGATGGATTACGCTGGCTAAGCGCGCAAATTTTGAAGCTCATGCTCGACAAAATAAATTTCCGTAATTCGTTATCAATAATATTTTTGTACACAGTCTATCCAGCGACACATCAAGCGAATATGACGATTCAGTTTCTCATGAAAAATTTGAAAAAAGTTCCAAGTACCAAATCATTCTCGAGCGAACTCTAGCGATTGTGAAGCCAGATGCAATGGATAAAGAAACAGAGATTGAAGATTTAATAATGAGAAAAGGTTTTATGATTTTGCAGGTAGGTTACAAGAAATAATAGTTCAATCGAAAATTTTTCTACTTTGCTTTTGTTATTTGCATAAATCAAGTCGGTGTTTAGTGCAAGAGCAGTAAGGCAGTCAAATTTTAGAGCCGCAGGCAAATTATCCACTCTTTGACTCTTAAATTGTGTTGGGTTACGTAACGTCAGTTTTGTATAATATGTTCATTTTGGCATTTTCTCTGTTGTTGTTGCTTAAGGGCAACAATACGCGCAAAATTGTCTTAATGCCACAATAGTGAAGTTGTCTTACCGATGCCCGCCTTGCATTACGCTTCGAAATAACAAAATAAAAACGGCAAGGCTCTGCATTGCTTTGCGTTGATCGTGTTCACATGCCCACAAAATACAGAATCACGCAGCGAGCACACTTCATAAAGGCCCCACTACACGTTTGTGTAGGTTCCGTTTTTCTAGGTTTGTTTTATTTCACCCCAGCGTTTTACGACAGCGCAATGCTCTGCATGCATTTACTTAAGCGCAAGATAAAACAAACCTAATAAACGCAACCTACGCAAACTTGTATGCAGTGTTCATTGCGTCGCGTTTCAGGTAAGAAAACAAAAACGCCAATGCCATGTTTACATGGCGACCTAAACGCAGGATACTTTGCTCTTTTGGCCATGGAACTGTACACTGGCGCCTGAACCAAAGTATGATATGACCCGCCTACATCTTGAGAAGCCTGACTTCCCATTAATACCCCATGCTTTTAGACAAATCTATCGATGAATAGGCACAATTTTAAAGCACATTCTATTTTATTTTTGCTCCGAAAATATCGAACATTTGCAGAAAAAGGTTTACAAAAGTTTTTACTTAAAAAATTTTCGTTTCAATTTTTATGTTTTGTCACTACTGGTTCTACGACGTCACACGCATAAGGAGTAAAGCCCACCCCTCCGTCAATTCTATGACGTCATGTACATCGCAGGCGAATATATGCAAATGAAAAAAGAGTGAATCACCCACAACCCCCTGTTTAGCCTCTTGGGTAGGCGCACTGGCAAAATATTTTCAATAAAATATTTAAAACATTTGTATTTGCAATTCTACAGAAGAGAAAAGTACACCTCACACCAGAACAAGCAAGTGATTTCTACTCGGAGCATTATGGAAAAATGTTTTTTCCTAGTCTGATAGCCAACATAAGCTCAGGACCAATCTCTGTGATGATATTAGGAAAACATAATGCCGTGAAAGACTGGAATGAAACAATGGGGCATGCGAACCCATTCAAGGTATTCGAAAACTTACGTTTGATATGCAGCGAATTATACATTATTCTAAACCTGCGAGAAAAATATAAAACCTTGTGTGTTGGGTTGGTGAACGTTCAATATAAAAAGTGCACCAGCATTTAGAAACGAAAACTACATAGTTAAATTTTTATTCCCGATCTACACTTAATTTTTCTTTCTGATTTTATCCATACGTAGGCTAGAGACTACCAGCCACAGAGTTTAAGGGCAATATATGGAAAAGATCACACAAGAAACGCTGTTCACGGAAGTGATAATTCAAAATCTGCTGAAAGAGAAATTGGATTTATTTTCAATGGCAGTAAGTCGCTTTTCAAACATTTTTGTCCTTTGATATAATATATCATGTCTATCACATATCTGGTGATAGCTGTAGAGGGTATGAAATGTACTGAAAACTTGGCTTGAAAAAGAGGAAACAGTTCGCCGTGTAACAGTCTGTAGATACAGTCCTACAGCATGTAGGAAATATTTTCGGTACTGTTCGTTCTCGATAGCAGAGATCAGCCATTGTTTACACTGTTCCCGACCATTGTAGTCTCATTTTGCCAGATTTTTGTACACAAACTGGACAGCAACAAAATCCTGTTAGAAGATAGCGAAATACCCGCAGCCCTAATCTCGTCGCCTAAACCCCACAAAATCAGTAAAATTAATAACGCTTCAATGAGGTTTGCGTCGTCGTTATGCGGTAACAGTTCCCTCGCAAAAAATATAACAGTCGTCAGTGTTTGAGACAAGTTCATATCAACTTGAATTGCGGGGTTGAAAGACCAGATGATGGAGCTAAACATCAGAGCAATCGACAAATTTCAGTTTATTTGTAAAATAATAAAATAATAACGATAACGACAGCGACCAAATTAATTGTTTGGAATGTTCGGAAACTACTTTGAAATATCTTGTATTTTTCGCCATTGTATGTTGTAAAATTATAACTACGAAGCTTGGTTATATTGGGGTCATATTTTGTTAAGAGAAACCAGTCCATGGGACATACGGGTATATTTTGCCGCATGAGACGCAATTATATCACTGATTCAAGAACACTTCGTTGCATGTTAATTCCATAAAAAACATTCAGTCAGTCTCTATTTAAAAAGTACTTCCATAAAGTGATACTCAGAAATAATATTATATAACTCGTGTGTTAGGTATGCGATGGTGGATCAATTCTTTATTGAAAATAGCCTATTATGTAAAAGATGCATTCTCCTATTTTTGGTTTTATCTAGCTTTAGCGCCTTGTATACAATTGTGGTAATACGGTACGGTGCGAAATTTTGTTGATTCGAAGTACGATAAAAATTACGCACCGTACCGTATTATCACAAATGTATACCAGGCGCTAAAGCTAGATAAATAGATAGATTTTTATCGTACTTCGAACCAACAAAATAATTTTTACCGAACTCCGTACCGTAACTTTCGAACATTTTCCGTACCGTACTGTACGATATTATTTTTTCGTACATCATACCTAGCTTCGTACCAGTACGAAAATAAGTTCGCTTAATATTTTTCATTCATCGTACTAAATTTCGTACCAGTACGAAAACAGGTACGATTCGCTAGGCAACAATTTCGAACCGTACCAACTACCAATGCCCAAAACAGACTTAATTATAAAACCTGGCATCCGCGAGAAACATCACCAACATCTTAGATCAAAGTGAGACAGTTTTATGTTATCTGATTTAAAATCCAGGACAGTAAAACCGATATACGGCATAGCTCATCATATCAGCTGAAATGGAACAGTTGCATTTTTTTGCTCTACCGAAGCCGCTTTGAATCATTTTACAATTCTTTGAGACACATACTAAATTATCTACGCCCATTTTTTAAACGGTGGAGATGTTAAATGAAATTATTGTTTTGAATTCATGTGAGAAGGATACGGTGCAATGCGAAGGTACGGAAAAGAGTAAGGTACGAAATAAATATCGAACTTCGTACCCTACGAAGAACGAAAATTGAATCGTACCGTACTATCGTACCGAAAAATTCAATCGTACCGTACCGTTCTACCAGCCTTGCTTGTATGCGATTAATCCTTAAGTTACCGATTTGTTTCCAGGTGAAACTGATCGCATCAACAGCAACGTTTGATTAATCTTATAGCGTAGCTCAAGGTTTTTTCTATCGTTTATATAACTTGTAGCAATGTTCACTCTTGGCGACTACATGATTGTGATGTGATAACGCAGATTAACGTTTCCTTTCGAACAATAGTCATGGTTGCCGGCTGGGGTAACTATTTAAAGATTTTTCTGAATTCGGAACCAATTCCAAATGCAACTAAATTAAACCTTATATTGCATTTGTCCTTTTTTTTATAGCCACTTCTTAAGAGTGCATCACCACATCCAAGGCCCTGTAGCTGCGGCCACTTATAGGCGGACAGGGTTACAATTGCTGGAAAGATGTGATCTTTTCTCCTGAGTCGACCAGCTCGCTAGCGCCACCTTGTAAATATTTCGTCATGGTCTGCAGGCTCCGGAATGCCAGTTTTTATTACGCAGATTTGCAACAGGTTTGTCCCGTAAAGGTAGCCGCTGACATAGTAGACCGTACGGTCATTTCGCGGTTATCCTGTCCATCACAAGCAAATGCAGTTGACTCTATCGAGTTTTCGGATCACACTTATTCATGTATTTTCCGTTTTAATATCTTAGTTTATGTATGCGTTTTTGCTCGAATGGCTAATAAAATATGATTAGATTGATTGATTTCCTGTTCGGCTTAACCTACCCAAGCTAACCCCATAAACCGATTCCGTTCCGATTGTTTTTTGCAGTAATACTTTGCCGCAGTGGGGTTGCAGGTGCGGCATCCGAAGTTAATGTAATATTGCCTTGTAGGCATAAAACATCAATTTTTTTTATTATCGTATACGTATCGTATTCTAATTACAGTAATTAAATATTAACTCAATATCGAAACATCTGTTTGCCTGCAGTGAGGTGAGTAGGTCCGAAGCACAAGAACGATAGAAAGCAGACCAGCTCGTTGTGAATTTAAAAAGTCAAAAAACTGAGCAACCAGTTATAACAGAAATAGGGAAATAATCAATACATTATTTCCTATCCTTGGGATTATTTCACATACAAATAAAAATCAAAATAAAATCTTTGTTGGAGAATTTTCACATTAAAAAATGGTAATATTATTTTATTTAAAATCTTTTTCACGGTTATGACCACTATGCTTATACCAAAACTCGAATGCTAAGCCCGCCACTTGCGGAACATATTAATAGCGACATGTAAGCGCGCTTCATATATGCTTCTTAAATGTTTCGATCTAACACAGCCCAGTTTCGAAATAAATTCTCGTGGGGCGATTAAATTCAACTTAAATATATTTATTTATAAATCTGGTCCAACTGATCGTTGTTGATAGTTTCAAAACCCTTGATGCGGTCGCAAAGAGCAGTCGAGCAAGAGCGGTAATGGACTTGGATTTGGCGGGAAGGTCTATCACTACATGCCATTGGTCACGCAGTATTTACGAATACCTTTTAAGCTTGATTTAAGTTGCATTATGCGTGATGTGATATATTGTGTCTTGATGAAAGATGAATAGTATACGATGTTCTTGTTGCCCCATGAGGCGTGATCATAAAATGAGGTTCCGGTCTAGCCTACTGAATATATATATAGCACAAAGATTGCTTATACACATCTCATAAACGGACAGGTACAGGAATATCATCGAAATCGCTAATTTAATGTAGGAAATTCATCGAAAGACAAAAATATCTAGTTATTATTTTAAAAACGTGTCAACGAATACTTTCTAACATTTACAACTAACTTGTAAGAATATGTTTTTTCAGCTGAAATATGCTTTTTTGTTGCAAAATGCCTAAACGTTCCTTTCCGTTGGTTGCCATGATAGACATAAATTTACTCGCGTTAAAAATTAGGTTTCTTTCTCATTTTTTATAACCTGTATTTGTTGACAGAGTACGCCGAGCACTAAAAAGCGTGTTCAAAAATGGTTAACATTGAATAAATGCACTTTTCGTCAAAGGGAGTGTTGTATATATATTGGAAATTTCCCTACAAGGTGTTGATGATAGTGGACACATTTTGACGATTGCAAAAAGCTGAAAAACTTGAAACAAACAGAAAGTAAAAATATACAATATTTGCAGCAAAATAGCCGATCTTAAAAAAGGCGTAATCGCAACAAAAATAATGGAAAAAACCGCCCAAAACTCATCTGTTAGCTTTTTTACCACACTGCTACATCCAAAATTTGGTTCGGATCCTAGTTACAGGAAACTTTTCCCTAAAAATTACCCCAAAATTGGGGACTTCATATGCGTGAATAGGCCACTCCACATACTTTTTTTCAATATACATTAATTCCTGTCACTCCCAATTTTTGTTAAATGAAACAAAATTTGGCGGATTGCGCGATGCAGTCGCGATATACCTGTCGCTCATGTCGGCAAAACACGATTACTGAATCTGATAATATACGACTTGAATTATATATCACATTGTTAGGACAGCTTATAATTTTCTTTTAATTAAACACAGACATCTTGGAACCGATATCGACGCAAGAATCAGCAAAAGATTACGTCACAAAGCAAGTTCAACCGACATTACTCCATGGATTGACAGCATTATGCAAAAATAAACCTGTCGACCCCATAGTGAGAAAAATATTTCTTTCTTTCGTGAAAATAATCGTAGTTTGAGAGTGTATGGATAGTATAATTTCGACGGTGAAGAAACGGTTCAACTGCCTCCACTCCAATATACCTGTTGTCACGTTACAAACCAGGAATTTATTGTCCTAAATTTACGGGAATAAATAAAAAAGGAATTAATAATATTTTATTTCGAAATCTTTAACACATCAATGAACGGACAAGCGCCTCGGTGGCGCGATCCATTAGTGACCCGAGCTTGAAAAAAAGGGTTTGATCAACATATTTTATGACATACCACGGTAGGTTGAGCCATCGGTAACATAATGGCTCTGACTGTTTACAAACACTCCATCCATGTTGAGTATCATTTTTGATTGTGCCGACACACACATTCCAATTACAACTTATTGTCGCTGAACACATTGTTCAAAAAAATTTAGTAAACTCCATTGTAAATTTGGATTATGTCTTTTTAACATCTTCTTTGTTTCTTGTATTTTCAGACGTGGTTGGCAGATTGGTTGATTGAAAATAATCCGAGAAAACCCAATGTTAATTTTTGAAGATCTAGGAAGGAACATTCTTGCTTGGCATTTTTCAAGATTTTTCATTATGCAGCAGTTTTAATCATTTCTTGTTCCATGTTATTTGGTAGTTTTAAACGTCGAATTATATTCTTTGCGTATTATGTTATGGATCGGATATTAGAAATGAGAATACAGATGATTTCGAATGCTTTAAACTAATAAGGGTTAGGGTGACTTAAATATCATATTAGAATAATGAAAAACTGTAAAACGTGTTAATATCACTATATATAAAGCGTATATTTAATGCAATAATAATCCATGGAGTAATCTTCCACTGCCCTTGAATGAAATGACGATAAATCTAGTCTCAAATATATTGGATGTTGGATGCAAAAATTTCAAAAGCACGGCGAAGGCGCGCGAAAATTTTGATAT
Source organism: Styela plicata (assembly GCA_963675895.2). Taxonomy (NCBI): domain Eukaryota; kingdom Metazoa; phylum Chordata; class Ascidiacea; order Stolidobranchia; family Styelidae; genus Styela; species Styela plicata. Next base: position 1,625,868 of record OZ023139.1, read on the forward strand.
TTTCGAAACTGAAAATTTATGAAGTGCTACTTAAGGAACATTGTTCGCCGAGAAAAGACACCTTACTGTTCCCTCTCTTGCGCCGTGGTTCGAGAATGAATGGAAGGTGCAGCAACTAGGACCCTGATTCAACAATTAGAAATAATTTACTTTTTTCTGGCGTTTCACCAGCTGTATCGAATTCAATCTTCTGCGGCACAGCGTGTAGCGATCGCACATAAAAGGTGGAAGTAAATCAGCTGCGATTCCTTTGTTGTGACATGTCGTCAATAGTTAATACTGGAATAATGCTGGCAACCTTTTCTGGTGACAGTTGTGTTAGATGTATTCAACAATGAATACAGTATTGAATCCAAATTTGAACTCGGGCCAGTTCAGATTTGAAGAGTGCTTATTAGCAAATTGGTGAAAGTGAATCATCATAAATCATTAAATTTAAATTGCATCACAGGGGTGATTCGTCAAGCGTATAACTAATGCGGTTAGATTTATTCGTGATCCACGTTAGAAAAAATAATGTTTGCCAAGAAAGTAAGAAAGAACCCGTGCCAGACATATTTTGTTAAAACTTGTTTGTTTTTGAGGGGCAAGGTTTGTACCAAACTATTTTAGAATATCTCCCAAGCATGGACATGGTTTTATCACTCATAATATGTTCGCGATAAGAATTTTAACAAAAAACTCATCTCGGTTGAAAGAAAACTAAAAACAAGCTATAACATTTTATGACGACATATCATTTTGGCCGGTTTTGGGGAATTTAGATAATGGGAATACTCCAAAATTATGCGACAGCGACATTGCTATATCACTGCGTCTAATTATAAAACCACCAGGAGTATCCACGAGGAGTATATCTAATTAAAATATTGTGTACATTTTTGTGGTCGAAATCGCGCCCGAAAGAATTTGCTAGAGTAAGCTTCCAGCGCTTCTACCTTAACGGAATTTGTTGATGACGTCATCAAGCCCAGAAAATATTAGGAAACGTAATTTATCAGTCTTACCTCATGTCCAAGTATATAAATAACAATACATATTCTGATTGAGCCAACGATGAATGTACCATCTGTGCTTAGTGCTCGACTGGGAACAATTGACGATTGGAAAGACACGCCCATGCTAATGAGTTGTTTATGGCTGCTATCGATATGCGACACTGCGTAAACTTGAAATGCATTTTCATTCGACTTGCCAAAAGTGCACGGTTGTGACGTGGTTGGTCACAAAACCGACGGTGCATAAAAGATTATTTCATTTACGGAAGACATTCAGGACGGACGAACGAATAAGAAGACTTCCATTTTCTCACTACGGTAGCGTTCACAAGACCTAAGGAAAAATATGCTTCAGGCAAAACTTGATCTTATACACACCGTTGATAATACCCATATTACGAGTACGTGTCAAGTAAGGTTCAAGACTGATCGAAGTGTACGAAAGAACAAATTTATAACTACGGGGCTGCATCGTTGTGTTGAATAATTCATGATAGTGCGTCTACCCGTCGAAGTCCCATAAAAGCAATACATATTTCGAACGAAGCTAACGTCACATTGGGAAGAGTAATTACCTTTCATCGAGTTCCTTGTTTCATCAACTTTCACCTGACTTTTGGTCAAAGTTACCTTTTCTCCGCGAAATTAAGAAAATATTGAAAAAGTCGAAAGCAGACTTCTATCTGTGGATTAGAGCCGCCTAAAGTTGGATAGTTCGTCCTCGCTAATTAGCATACGAAAGCATCCTTGGGACGAGAGAAAGTGGATCAATATTCACGACGGGTTTTTGCTCGCCCTCGCCCGCTAACTATTCACCATTTCGTTGTGGACGATTGTTCCTAGCGAGGAAGAAAAGGTGTTTGCAACACAGGTGTTTCTACTTGCCGTAAATTGGCACCATGTAATTTTGGATTTTAGGTTAAATATTTTGGTGTTACGTAGTATAAGCAGAGATAAATGCAAGACAAAGTGAGGTATTGTAGGAAAAAATATTTAGCCATGTTCAGGTCGAAGATGGAGTGCGCTTTGATTAGCACAACCTATCAGTACCTGATACTTCAAAAACGTTTTTTCGATGGGTAAAACACTTTTTAATGTGTACACTACAAAAAATTATATCGAAATCAGAAATCTTAATTTGTCGACCATGACTTCACATTCCTCATTCAAGCGTGCTCACTTAGAACAAAACTAGTTCTCAAAAGTTCTTCATGAGTACACTTCTCCGTTCAGAATGCTATCAAATATCATTAGTGACGTAGTTGAATATCAAAATTTCCAATATAAAATTCCATTTTCTAAAAAAGGTGTGGGATTATTTAGTTCTGTTTTAAATAGCAACAGTTTTAGACAGGTATAGAGAAGAGGTGTATAACGCGGCTGTCATTATAGTAAAAGCATCATTTAAATATTCCTCATTCTGGACGAAGCAGCTTTGTCCAATGCACTTTTACTGTCGCCGATCGTTACTTCGTTTATCATTTATCTTTTAACATTAATTATTTAGGCGTTTGTGTAGTTTTTTCTTTTACGAACGATCCATAAAAATGTCAGTGCACATATCAATGAGAAGCGATGATCTTGCTGTGCTGTGTCACACTCCTGCCAATATTGCGTCGTTTAGTTGAGTTCAGGGAGACCCGGTTAGAAAGTTGTATCAAAGCATATTTTGTCTTGTATAGGTCACTGATGGATCGCGTCGATGAGACTCGGTCCATTTGTGGCGCATGCTTGATAAATTAAATTTCCGATCGGGGAATGCCATTTAATTGTAATAGACGGGCACATAACTTTTGTGAAAAACTTTAGAAACAAGAAACAGTGAAGGATGTGTGTATAAATTTATGTTTGTTGAGCTTTTTTGACCCATTTTGTAGCAAAATCATGACTTTGAATGTAAAATTCGACCTAAGCCATGATTTGTTCGTAAAATGGGACGTTTCGAAACAATCTAAAAATTAAATAGCTTTAAACAGAAATTCTGTATTACCTAGCTGTTTGGCAACCCTAGTCTGGATATAAAAGCAGCTGATACACATAGTAATGGAAAATAGATGACACAGGGAATCTGTTCGTTCAAAGTAAAAGTCCACCAACAGCTAATCCACACAATATCAGCTTTTTCCAAGACTAGCTATACACATCTGTAGTGCCAGTGCTTAGCGCAATATATGCTAACGTTTGATTTTAAATTATTTCTCCATTTTTATACTTTTTTTACCTCTATTTACTGCATGATTTTTCTGGACATGCACTTCAAATAGGCCACTTTTACACCAGGCTCGAAATTGAACACGGAAAAGAAATGTCAGTATGTATGTCAATGTAAGACCTCGGTCGAATACGAGCAATTTTTGCACACTTTGGGAAAGTAGAGAACGATTATTCTATTAAATGTTTTTCATTTATTTCGCATTGCGGATAAAAATCAATCTTTTTTACAACTACAAAACGTTGCTGACAATCGTATACTACTTGCTACATAAAGATTCGAAATAAAAAATTCCACGTGTTTCTGTTGCTGTTTCTGCATTAAGACTACAGCTGCAAAGTTTTTAAGTTTAAATTTTGCTCAAGCACGAAATCTCCGAAGTATGAAACCCGTAATTACCAGATCACTGCATCCGTGCCAATAACCTTTGCGTTATGAGTAATTGCTCAGACATGCACTTGAAAATTTTTCAAAAAATTGCCAGAGTTAGCTGGAGCATTATCACTCCCCCGATGCAAAAAGCCTCGACAATTCTACCCATTTAAAAGCGCTTATTCAATAAAGAGCCCAGGAATGGAGTTTAAGGGTATTCTGAACACAAATATCCGGATTGGCTGATAGGATTATTACTAGTAAGAATTGAATACTGTTTGCATAATTATGGTTGTTTGCGCGTAATCTTATACAATCAATTCTCGCTGGAACAATAATACATAAAGGAAATATTACCGATGGGTAATTATCAATGATCCGAAAATCCAGCTCATCTTGAAATACATGGGTCGTATTTTTATCTTATGCGAAGCATGATCTACTGTTGGAACGCCTTTTCAAGGAGAAATATTCTGCTGAACATATGCAGATTTATGTAATTGAAATAAATCACAGGGGAAACCATTTTTCTGTAGCGAAAATAGGGAAAATTGTATCATTGATGAGAGATAGAAAAACGTTGGAAAATTAAGTAAATTTTTGCGCGGCCGTGTGTAAATAATTGACCTGCATCGAGAACATGTTGTTAGCATTGATTTTATGAAACAATAGATAGATTATCGATTGTAATGATGCATCACTTAATCTAACGCAAACACATCGGAAAGTGGTCTCCATGTCTATATATCATTCCTTCCCATCCAATCCAAATTTTTTCCGATTGTGAAAGCAGATTTGATTAGGAATGTGCCCCAAATGGATCGCGTCGATGAGACGCGGTCCATTTGTGGCGCATTCTTGACAAAAAAATATTACTGATTAGTGTGGCGTGTACAGAAGCTCATGATGCGACTGCACGGTTCCTCAGCACGACTCACACAAATCTTAAAATACACAGAATAACACATTAAATAGGACACTTATCCTAGCATAATAATTCGCTCCCTTGGGATGGGATACGGACAACACATGCTTTTCCACTTCAAAATTTTACTATACAAATGTTTGGTATTTATAACAAAATGTAAAAACGCAAGATTAATTTCATTCGGTTATAATTTGGATATTTTTACAGGTTGTAGGGACGTCCAAAATCGCTTGTTTGTTAGAAATTCTAAGTTTTTTTCCCGTAATTCCGGGCAATTTCAGTTGTTCTTTTCGCCCTCTCGCCAGATTCGATTGTTAAATTTGATCCTGCTTAGACGTGAATAATAAAATGCGGGCAATTGGGGGGGTCCATATTTTTATATTATAGAAATTCTTTTGTCAAGCATCAGTGATTCGCGGAAGAGCATTATAATTTCAACACGTTTTCGCTGGACCGGAGTATACTTCTGAAACACTTTCAGGAGACGATTTTACGGCGGTTGTACCAATTATCAGAACAGAACCCAAGGTAAATGTCAGAGAAATATGCGAATTACAACATTGTTTACCAACGAACTTGGCCTTTCTTGCACTTTTGGCAATGTTCAATCTGATTGCTGTGTACGTAGGCATTGAATATATCCTCTTGGGAAATGAATAGTTTTGTGTAAGTCTGATGCAGTCTACGAAGATTAAGCGCACCAATATGACGTACTTGATCCGCATTGGGAAATCACTCACGCGCCCGTAAATAGCGCTGGGCAAAACCGAATAACGTAGAATTCGGATAGGTTCATCATTCGCAAGCATAATTTCAAAATAATAGATGTTATCTTTAGAATCCGTTAATTAAATTCATCGCATTATACTAAGGCAACATATTGATCGATTTAAAGATACAACTGAAAATTTTAAAAATGGACTATACACTCCACCAAAAATTTCACTAAATCACTGGTCTTTGACAGTAATTTTACTTGACTGTATCTAAAAAATTCAATATTGACTTTTTTGGCAAAATATGGGATGTTGATGGAACGCACCACAATGGTGCGATCCATCAACAGACCATAATTGGCTAAAATCTCCATCAACATGGCGTTTTTTAACTTTGGAAATATGCAATTACCGCAAAATATCAGTAAATTTACTGTAGTTTTGTTACAGTGTACACAGGATTCGATTTCTACAATTTGCTCCACAAAGCCGTCCAAACAGAAAAAAAAAATTATAAAACAGGATGAGGGATTCGCGCGATCCATCAGTAAATACTTAATACTGAATACATAACACGAGATGTCTGCACATCATTTTTTTCTGATTGATATTATATCTCTTTCATCTCCATATTTTCATGCGCTTGGTACCTTTGAACATAGATTTGACCATTTCAGAATTGGAATCACATCGTAGGTCGCTCCCCTTACCATGTCGAAATTTGAAATTTTGGTGAAGTTTTGCGTCATATAGTTTGTTACTGCGCAGGAAAATCATGACATAAAACACATCCAGCGAAAATCGACATAAACCATACACAAATACGAATCGAACATTGAATAGTGTATAGACTTTTTCCTGATAGGTGTAACCTACGTTACACATAAGACAACTAACTAGTAACTCCAAACAGAGACGTGACAGTCGTATTGTGATTACTACCTGTTTAAAATTGTAACAACTGAATCATTTCACCCTGTGACGCAATTGCAGTACCGTGGTAATATTTTTTTTTATTAATTTTGACCAAAATTTATCATCGTTAGATCATCGACCATTGCCAAATGACTTATAAATGAGTCAGATAGCTCTGGGAAATCTTCGAAATTTCCAATGGAGACAAACGAGTAATTATATTTAAATTGTGGCCAAGTACGAGACCACAGTATATCGTGGGTTTACATCACGTCCGTGCATGATACGTACCAGGCAAATAGACAATATAAGAATACCCATCGGAGAAAGGTTGGGTATGATGAAGTTATCCAGTCAATACATCGCTTACGCTCAATTTCATTTTGTCAGATTTCAATCGATTTTATTTTTTCGTTGCTTATTTATTTTGTAAGAAAATCTTGCGAGGATGTTGGCGATGATCTACGTAATTAAATTGTGAAATATAAAATTGATATCAAACGAGGATTTTAATGATTAGTGGAGCTTAACGTCACCACCAATAATCTTTATAGGTGTCAGGAAGGTAGAGGGCAGATATATTGTTTCATTTTCAGATTAGTGGACTTAAGAAGGAGTGAAGGTTTTTGAAATGATTGCTTTTAATTCGTTTAAAAAAGTCGTATCTGTTCAGTTGCTGCCTTTGTTGTACCAATAAAATATTAGTCGATCTAAAAGTCATAAAATTCTTGATGCCCTGATTTAAGCCATAAGCCTTGGGCGCATGATTATATTACTTTTTGATGAAAAAATATGCTTTCTTTTATACGTTTGCCACGACACTATTATGTGTTAGCATAAAGTGTCAAGTTGATCAACTGTTCAGCACCTACCTCCCTTATACATTATATTAGTTATTATTATTAAATACTGTTTGAGAATATGGTGGACTTATCATAGGCTGAGACATTATTAAATCAACGATATTAAACTAAAGTATATTAGAGGTGAAAATTTGAGAATTTTCTTTGCGATGAAAGATGAATGTTATGAATACCAGCATCACCGACATATATCTAAACAAACTTTGCGGCAATATTTAATTGTAAGGAGGAAAATGCGCAATTTATAAATATTTGTGTTGAAAGAAATGGCTGGATTTTAGATAGTGTTGTTTTTCATTTTGCCAATATGGATTTCAAATACGAACAATTACAGAGTATTACAATATTACATGAATGAGGTTAAAATTTCAGCTGTTAAATAAGTCAAATGCAGCAAAAACGGAAGATACATATATTGAGCTGTGGTAATCTCCTGGTCGGGAGTCAGTCGTTGGGAAGTTAATATTCCTTCCATGATCTGCCTTATCTTTATAACAAAATTCATCCATACTCATTGTCAATCTTTTATGAATTGCGTCGAGGTTACGTATATTTCATTATATACCTATATTTTTGAATTCTGTGAAAAACGAGGCATGTAGCGTTGTCCCATTGGTTGTTATATTGGTTTTGTATGTCAGAAAACTGTGATTCGAGACAGGATACGTCTGGTTAAGGAATCAAATCATCAACAACTTGACCGGAGCCGTATTCGACGTTTTCTCAGATTTTCTTTTATAGCTAATATGGGAATTTGATCATAGCATTTTGTTGAAATGAACGATTATACATCAGACAGAAAAAAACTTTTCACATTTTAGAGATAAACAATTAGGGTTGTGATTTCAAAACGTCGTTGCTGAGAGGAATTTGAAATAAATCAATATGGCGTCGATCAGTTGGATTTATGCTCTCTGAACGATGGACCATTTCGCTTATCAATTGGACCTTTTTAGTTAGCTTGGTTAGCCATGAACCATAGGTTATTCAAAAGTAACTATTGTTGAGTGAATATTTTTTAAAGTTTTGTTCTCGTTTTTTCTTACTCACTACACTTGGGCATGTAAATTTTAAAGCACAGATTACATATCAATTACTTGAAAAAAAAGACGCAAATTGTTTCCAGTATTGCAAAAAAATATTTTATTAGCGCGGGTACTGGACACGAAAGATTCCAAATCCCGTAAATTTGCAAAAATAAAATAATATTGTAAAAGGGCTATTTTCAGAACGATTTTGTTTCGTATTCGTCATCATTAAACCCAAAATGAGTTATTTTGTAAAAAAAAATGACCCGAAAGTTACTCGCGCCTTTGTGGGTTATTCTCTTTAGTATAAAACTGTCATTTTTTCGGACTCGCCTTTCTGCAAACTACATGGGTTACAGGCGCGATTCGTCAGTAACTTCCGATTGAAGAGGTATGTTTAGACAAAATATGTAGACTGTTAGGCAATATTTAGCATCTTCCAAAAAAAAAAAAACGGATTCCTATGATCCACTCTTGAGCATTTTCATTACGTTACATGCGTAATTAATTTATTATTGAAAAGATGAAGACTTATATATATAACATTTGACCTTTATTCTGGTATAAAAATATTGCCGTGATTGATAGACTAATGTGTGCGAGTGACATTTATGACGTTAGTAACTTTGGACTTGGGTCACAGTGTTATCACTGGGGTTTATTGACAAGAAGATACTTAACTTATAGATTAATCTCTCTTAAACGCGCCCAACTTCACAGCAAAGCGTAAAACGAACAAAAATCTAACTTCTTTTTTATGAATAAGCAAAGGTAGCCTAGTCAGAAACCTTTTTCCAAACATCTTTCGTCAACCATTGGCCACTTCTGAAATGCACGGTTCATCTGCAGTCCATTTTGACAAAAATAAAACTTTCTTATCGGCCAGTTGGGCAATGATTGAGTGTGGTGGATGTGAGTAACAGAGGAGACATGACATCTAATTTTTTTAAGCGGGTTAGTAGTTCCTTCCCAAGGCTTTTATTAGAACGTTGAGAAAAATATTTTTGTTTCAATATGAATAATTTATTGACAAATAAAGCATGCATATTCCTAGGCGCCTTGGAAGCGCATTTTTGTGAATTGACATTTTTACGCTTTCTCAGAATTTCAGACCTCTCGCTCCCGCTAGATTTTACTTGATCGCACTTCCTAATAGTCCCAAGATTGAAGATCTTTTGCACAAGACTATCTTTTCAGATTGCGCCAAAATATCTTGTGGAATATTTGAGTGATAAAACAATTTTTTTAACCCGATGTTTTATGTTAGAAGTAAGTCAAGAATAAAATACGGAACACATTGTACCTTGGGAATTTTAACAAAATAAATCGATTTCTGTGACAGTATGACAGCACACGAGTGAGTGTTATTAACTCGTCAAAGTTTAAGTTAAACAATGCTAACTATCACACACCGTTGTAAAATTTTACAAATTCAGTGGCATTTCTAGTAATAATATAAATAATAAACTTTTATCTTGATCAAGCATGGGCAATTGATGGAGTGCACCTTGAAAGCGCATTCTATCATCTGTCCGTGCTTGATAAAAACATGCACCGATTACAAACTGTCGCTCTTCTCTTAAAAGTTAAATTACTCGACAATATGCTTGATTTTACCTAGTTTTCTTTGTTATAAGTAGACAAGAGAAATGTTTTGACGACTCTCTCATCTAAGTCCCAGGAGAAATTGAAATTTGGAAGATAATCAAAAAAATCTGTAACGTTTCGTTCGATATATTCCCATAGACGTGTGTGCTGTTAAAAAGTAAACAGTGTTACGCGAAGCTATGCGTAATTTGCAGTAATTGAACGAAAAACCAATTGAACATAATGCTAATGGAAGGTGGCGGGGAATAATTAAAAATCTCATGAATAATACCTGCTGTAATGTTTTCGAAACTTATCGAAAAATAGTGATTTTAAAATTTGAATCTCACTTATTTGCATAGCCAGATTATGGCTCCTGGCTGTGTATATAAAACTTTGCACAATTTATATAAATATGGGAACTAGAAATAGATCGATAGCGATTCAAATATATTGAAATTTGCACGAAAATTTGAAGGGAGGACCCGTTGGTAGAATTCAATAAGCACGACAAAATGGTAGCATGGTTTATCGTAATGATCGTCCAATGACGATGATGACACTCACTGCACTTATCTATATTGGTTTAGGTTTGTGTGGAATGTTTTCACCTTCGGGCGCAGTTGCTGGTTCTATATTTTTTTGCATTTTGCCATATTTGAGTCATTAGTTAAGAAGAACTGACTTTACTCATTTATATATTTTTGGTCGTGCTAGGATTATAAATACACGCTAACTGTCACGAATTACGGTGTGGAATTTCAATTGTTATAAATTTTTAAATGGCCATTCAACTTTGTTGCCATAAAATAGTGTTAAACATTTAGCAAAATGTTGCCGTTATCTTGACAGTAATCCGAGCACTAAGGCATCGATTTCAAGCCTGTTTCTGTTGTTTGTCTGTGGAATCCCTACCATTCATTATTCTACTCCTTTCGGTTGGATCAGCCGAAACGGGATCAGCCGTAGAACGCCCACTAAAACGTGGGAGTTCAATATGAGAATAATAACGGTGCGTAGAGACGCTTGACTGAAAAACTTGTGCATTTGATAATCTTAAACAATATGATAGATCGCGCCGCCGAATGTTCGACCATCTTTGGCTCGTGGTATTTCTGTTTGTGAATATAGTACAGAGTAAATACAAAACACCAAATGACTATGAGAGAATCACGAATCCCATAATATAACCCCTGCATGTGATAGGAGATTAAAATGAGGTTTATCAGAAGAAAAGTAGCGAATAGGCAATATTTCGTGATATATCTCTTTCTAGAAAGTGAAAATTTTTAAGACATCCGAAGAAAAACAATACCGATACACTGGCTGGTTCCACGATAGGTCAAAATATAGTACATCCCATCATTGCACTACAGTATCGCATGGGATCTTAAAGTGACGTTACTGGTTGCATTTCATGCATCCCCCAGCCATATACAATCTCAAGTTAGTTCGTGCTAGGTGTTGCTTCCAACGCGACTCAAAGTGAATTTAATTGCATCAGTGGTGCGGAAAATAAAAAGGTTTTCATGTGGTCGCAGAAATTATCAGATTCGGCTGAGTGTAACCTTTTCTCGATTTTTCCGTTTTTTTGCTTACGGTATTTAGTTATTGGACAAAAAAGGTATGAATGATTTCACTACTTGACCGATCGAATTCATTACCAAGAAACACAATTAAATCCATCGAGTCGTGCAACCATTTTATCGTAAAACTCAACGATGTATATTTTACAGTTGAAGAATGAAAATAGATTGGAAAAATAGTGTATTTATATGAGCTTGAATATTTGTTGAATTATAATTTATTGGGTATATAAGAATTGATGAATATATCTTTAGGCAATTTCCCTGAAAAAAAAACGATATTTTTACAAACTGGTCATCACCCAGGTGTTCCGGTTCTAACTGGTTTGATGTGATTATATTTACGCTAATAAATAAAACCAACTCTTATATAAGTAAAGTAATTATATAGTGGACATCGGACACGTAACAATAGCACCTTTCATTGCACGCAATACCAGAATAGCAGTAAGTTTTTAAGATTATGTTTGCGGAAATACATTCCATTAAAGGCTTTTACCGAACAAAGAAAAGAATTCCGTTAGAAACGTTCTTAATTTATTGATATAGAAAGGGGATTACTGACCGTTTTGATTTAATCAAAAAAGAAAATTGAAGCAAGTACAAATAAAAAATCATAGTATTTACAGAACGCAAAAAAATATTGTCGATTTCTGGTGATAAATCCAGCAGCGAATATCGCCCCGTCGAAAAAAAAAAATGTTTGAACATGTTTTGTTAAGTAGGAGTCTGTCGGAACGCGCCGCTGAGGCGCGATCCATCTGTGGCTCCTTCATGACAAAACGAATTTTCCGATTGGGAGGGGAATCATATGTTATGAACGTTCGTTGGGTACAGAAATTCCTTGGGTATCACGAATTTGTGGGAGAAATTTACGTGGTTACGTGTACGTGCGAGTTTGGCTTCAGTTGCTCGGTTTATTAGTGAGTAAATATGCTTTTTCGAGTTTAATCTACAGAGACAGGTATCACTGCAATGTTTTTAATCCAACCGATATTTTTCTATTTTTGCATTCGTGAACAAATGTCGAATCAGGGTTTTTGTTTATTGAAGATGCGACGAAATAATAACCAAAAATATGTTTTTTTAGATAAGTCTCTGAAATGCGCCTGGACTCAAGTAAGCAGTGGCCGACAAAATACACTTCTGATTAGGAATGCATATCGTGCCAAGATTTATTATAACATTTTAAATTTGCCGTTTTTTTACATTTTTTCATGAATAATATTTTTATATTTAACATTTTCAGCTCAGAATTAAATTTATATTATTCCATATTTGACAGCTAAATTATAGTAGTAATAGGCTTTGGGGCAAACCGCCCGTTTTGTGAATTTCTGGCATGTACTTGCGTATAAAGTTGACAGACTGGAGGTTGACGTTATCTTGAAGACTTTGTAAAAATGTCTGCTTTTGAATTGGCTGATATCACAGTTGAAAAATTAACTCGTGAACATCTCAGGAAAATAAATGAGGATAAGGATAACATCAGTACAAAATCAAGAGATCATCACAGGGCGAGCAGAAGGGTAAATAAATATTTGTATCTATATTTTTTAAACTATTTATTTATTCCAATTATAGTCATTTCGGCCCTTCAATTATCGAAAAAAATAGAAGATGGGTGGAAAAATCAAAAAGATAGTGGGGTTTTGCAAGGGAAAAGGTACGCCGCAAAATCGAAAACTAAAAAATTCATATTTCAATGTTTTTCCACAAAATAATGTACATATACAATGATGGCGACGCGCCGCATGTAAGCAAATTAATTTTATTTACCAGTACTGGAAAAATTATAACACGAACAATCTCCAATCAAATCCATATTTTCGCCTCTACCTACCAATCGTGAATTGGTTGTAAAAACTTGGAGCCATTAAAAAAACACGAATGGTATATTTTTAGGACGGGCCAAAATGCTGTAAATATTCCTTGTTGTGTTCCTTTCACAATTCAGTGCACGTTTCAAAAAGGTAAAGTTCTGGTCTGAAAATATATATTCATGCGCATATGCATTGATGATACTATAATTGGTCATTTGTAATTCTGGGGAAATATTCAAGATTTGCTAAGAATAAGATTATCAAAATTGTTCGAATTATAGTTTTATTTTCAATAATTCGATTTGACTATGGAGGTGGAATTAATCAACATTTGTATGGAGCCAAGCTTCCCAATGGAAATTTTATTTAATCAAGAACAAGCCACAGCTGGATTGCTCAGTGACTCATACTTATTATGCTTGGACTAGAATTTCTTGTCGGGTAGCAAATCACCAATTTCGATGCACAAATTTCCGTTTATGCTTGTGTTGCTAGTTCCTTTCACAATTGTCAACCAAGAACATAATCAAGTTGCCGTTCAAATTCCAAAATCTTGTAAATGTAGTATACTTACTACAGTCCAGGTGATTCTAATCCCACTCTTTGAAGCGCTTCTTAGAAATTGCTTATCGACATTAATCCACTCAGATATAAAAGATGAATAAATGCGACAATTGAATGAGTATCAGATTCAGATGTAGCTCGGTATGGTTAGGTAAGAGTTAGGTTCATGAATTATATCTGAAACTCACAGAAATCAACGCTGACAGATCTATATCAATGTTTGTGACATACTGCGCATAACGTCGCATTCAGAAATTCCATTTACACAAGGTGGAACGGAAGCCTTTGCCAAAATACAAAATGAAGAAGACAGCGAACCTGTAACGTAAACAAACACGTAGGCAGAATTCAGACAAATACACATCGACAACGATACACGGACTCTCGATAAAGTAATCAGTGACCAATCAGTTAATTATTCGCGTGCTTAAACAAATCCGTAGCTGTTTACCGATTGCCAATTGTTGTAGGCTTGTGACTGAATCTGTGATACGCGTAAAGATATTTCTTATATGTTTGTTTATTGCAAAAGATGATTCAATCACCTCTATATATCATCTATATCCTTAGTTAACACCCAACAAGAAAAGTTTTAACCACTGATCATGTGTGGTCTATCTGGTAACCCGTTTATCTGGTCCAATGTAACTAAGAATATGTGGACGAGAACGAGATTGATAGAGGGACGGGTACGAGGGGTTGTGCAGTCAAAGGAATCGTTCCATTGCCAAAATGTGCTAACAAGGCATTCATATCACCACGCAAAACGAAAATTTCAGTTACCTGGAGCCATTCAGCTCCAAAAGACGCATATTGTTGTATATTCAGCAAAAGGCAACTTCGCTATTACATAACAAAGCAGACATACGCTTTTTCCCTCCAAAGTTTGTTGTTTACGTGAAGATTATGACATTGGTGCATGAGGCCATTACAAATCAGCTTAAAAATAAACGTCCATACTACAGTGTTTTTCTAATCATGTTTTAGCGAATTTACCGAGCTGTTAATGATAATACAAAAATCATTGGAATAAGTTAATCTAACTGCCAAGATTTTTGTAAATAATTCTCTTGGTAAAACTTTCATATATGATTACCAACAACAGGGAAGCGACAACAATGCACCACCTCCCATCCACCCCAACATCGACTTAGAACAAGGAAAAACATTGCCGGAATATTTGCAAGGAGATGTACCGGATGATTACTTATGCCAGGAGCTGGTGGATATTGATCCGTATTACGCCGATAAAAGGGTGAGTTTTGTTAGTGATGGTATTTAAGCAAAGTCAAAAAGCAGCTGATAATACGCGGTGATCTTTAGGTTTATCGATTTTTTATTAAATAGTGAATTTATCTTGGAAACAAAATTCCCTCTCAAGTTAAACACCGAAGTTTGAATCAGTCAGTCACTGGCTTACGCCAATACATGAATAACTCATAGTTCAAAAATATGGATTTGAACCAAAATTCAGATATCCGGTTCAATCGATATCGAATCGTTCAAACATTTTTTGTTAAGTGTGTGTCACTGATGGATCGCGTCGATGAGACGCGGTCCATCTGGGGCGCATGCTTCACAAAATAAAAATTCTGATTGGGGTGCATTCTCTGTTGATATCTTGGGTATTTAAATGCCTCAATTCATCTCTTGCTCACGGCTGTCGAATAATATTGACAAAAAATAATTAAGTTAAGTTTAGCTTAATGCTATATCCCTACATATGGTGTTTGGGCCACACCCAATTTTTAGCATTTCAGTTTGAGGTCACGCGGTTCTAAAAGCCTTGAGTGACATTAGTTTCAAGGTACGTACTTTAATAACCTATACTAGGTTCACATTCACGTTTGATATTTAGAAAGTTACGGCTTGTTCTGGCCAAGTTGGCTTATGTTCATTACCTAATGAAGAATCTCACTATAAACTATTTACGGTGGTTTACAGAATTTAAAAAACTTTTCATAATCGTCCAATCTTCATATCTTTCGCCACCCTGGTGTTTTCATAGCGTTTTTTTAAATATGGCCCCCAATTTGACCCAGCGTCGTCGGCGGGATCCATTTTTGAAAAAAAATTGTGTTTTTTTAACTTACCAGCGGTGACTGTTGCAATAAATTATTATATAAGGTAATAGAATGTACGTAAACCCACGTCCTTGACTTTCAAATGGAGTTTTACGCTTCCCTGATGTTTAATAATGACTTATATAACTCGTGGTTGTGAGATTTTATTCTTTAACCAGCCTTAGGAAAGTGAAAATTGAAAGTGAAATATTAAAATCATACAGTTTCATCACCGCAAATTTAGCTAAAATTTTTATATCGAAGCCATTAATTCAATTGTGGTATCAAAATGTTTTGGAAAAATTATCCGAAATATATTTAGTCACTCGAATGTAAGCGGTTCGACGCAATACATTTTAAATGAAGTAACTAAATTTCAAATCGTTGTTGTTGTTGTTGTTTTCCTATCCGATTACGCAAATATATTACCTAGCAAAATCCCGGGAGTGTTTTGATTCAAAACAACTCGACAAATGCGAACAAAATTAGACGTCAAAGCTTCATAGATTGTTTCATTTTTTTGGCCCTGTAAATATGGGGTTTAATATAATCCTAGCGTATTTCCTGCGTGTCGTAAAAGGCGACCAAAAGAAGCAAAGAAGTGGTAGATGGTTTTACCATTGCCCAGGGAAGATACCACTCACTGTACTTTAACAAGGCGGTTCAGTATCGTTTGGGAAGTTTTCCGTTTAGAGTGCAGTTGGTGGTACCACATCTTTCAGTAGCTCTCTGCTTTTAAGTGGCCGTTTGTTGGTTCCTTTCAGGCACTGCTTCCAACCTTGCTCAGAGTAAATTTTAATAAAAAAAAAATATGAATTTGTTGCCGACTTTCAGTTGTCTCTCCTTCAGAAGGTCCAGCAAGGATTGAATCTTGACATTCAATTGCCAGTATCTTCTATGAAATCTCGAAAATAAATTGCCTTAATAAATTATCTTACTGACCGCATTGCTTAGTTAACACAATTATTTTACAACTACTTTTAACTAGTCTTACTTGCACTGCATTTTTCAATTTATCCTATATTTTCGTTTCATATTTTATGCTATACTTATAATTACATTTAAGTAAAATATGTGAATTTTTAATTAGTAATAAAAAGTACCTGGTACAAGTTAAAAACTGTTATAATTTTGAACGTGAAACTTTATATATTTTTGAGAATATATTTACTCTAGTACATCAAGTGCTAGGTCGTCATTATTTGTCTCCCATCATGGCAATCATGAACCTCAATGTTCAGAGGAATAAGAGCCGCTAAAAGATCACACATCCAGGCGCGATTTTTGGTTTATTATTAATAAATTAAAATTTTTGATTACGACATTGATCCGTTTTCCCCTTTTATTTTTCAGACATACGTCATACTTGACAAAAATTACGTAATCTACAGGCTGACATGTGATCGGGCTTTATATTGTTTTGGACCTCTCAATGTCTTCAGGAGATTAATGAACAGGATCTATATTCATTCATATCCTTTGAAAAATATATATTAAGATAGTTAAAGATGATTTTAGTTATAAATTATGGTAACTATTCGTAAAGTCTTGTTATGGATCTGTCTTTTTTTTTTAAAGAAGTGTGTGATGTTTAAAACTGGGCCCAGAGAGCAGATGCTGCTCTCTTCACTGTCTTACAGATTTCCATTTGGGATGTTTCCCTCTATACTGAAGCTCATTCTACATTCTGCAGTAGCTCTTCACTATTGAAAAATATTAAATTGTCGTTAATCGGTTCCTTGGTATCGCAAAAAAATACGATAAAAATTGAAGAAAATGCATAAATTTTGTTTTTTTAGAGTTTTAGCAAATGTACTCACACTTGGATATTATTATTTCTAAGTATTTGGACTTGCATGTTAGCCGGGCTAAATTAACATAAAATACAGTTTTTGACATTAAGTTGCCACAAATTTTAACTATTTTTTGTTTTTGATTATTTTTTCCTTGACTGTATTAAATATGCACAGTGTTCAATAGCATAATTATGTTGACTATTCTTTGCAATTGTGTTTTTATGACACTCGGGAAAAATATTTCATGGGTCGACAATTATGTTGAGTAAGTATATTCATTTTTTCTTAAACTATTTTAATAAGATTATAATATAGTTCCATCCATGTAGGCGGGGGAATTTGGCCTAGAAATGGGTATAGATGTCCTTATCTTGAATATTTGAAAAGTTGAAATAAAATTCTATTTACCTAGTAAGTGAGTTTTAAATAGCGATTAGACTCTACTATAAAGACAACTCGGATTGGCATTAGTTGGATCGCGTGCCGTAGCGGTGGCACGATCGAGAGTCAAATAATATTTTTCCAGACAAATATTTCCTAATTAAAATTCTGCTACCTTCGTAGAATATTTTTTGCATGAAAATTTACAAAACCTTGAAAAAACTTTGATTGGAATATTCTGATGCACGAGAAGTTTGAAAAAATCAATATACATATAAGCAGTATGAGCAAAGTCTGAATTCACTCTCACGAGTTTTGAGCTCTCACACTCACTGTTTTGAGTGACGTAACTTTGAGAGTTATTAAGAAACTCTGTCAATCTGTCTCTTAAATCTCTGCCTATTAAGTCTCTGTCAAATCACTGGCAATCTTTAGTTACGAATTCAGGTGCATGTCTAAACTATGCGCTATCTGTTATGTTATGTTTTACGTCGTGATGAATATTTTTGCCTAAAACTCTCTAAATTCTGATAGTATGCAAATAGTTTGTTTAATAATTTAAGCTTTCCGTGTAAAAAATTTCAACCTTTCTCTGCGTTTAACTATTTTGATTGAATTTTTGGTGGAGATCTATGGTATGGATCTATGATCTATTTGAACCTTATCAAGCTAAAGTTTTCCATATTTTCTCTAAAATTTTGTTTGACTTTCACAAAAACGAAAAAAATGTCCCAATCGAAAATGCATCTCGTGCAAAGTATTGGTCACTGACATCTGCGGCTCATACTTGTTAAAATAGAATTTCTAATTAGGCTCAGCCTCGTTTGGCGTGTATGCATCAATAGCAGGGTTAAAAGACTCCCTTTCAGTGCAGTTTATTTCCGAATGAGTCTTTCTAACATAATTTATTATTGATGAGAATGTCGCTCGACGTACATTAAAATCTATTGACTTACTTGTGTCTGTGCTTCCATGTATATGTGTGTCAATCTGCTATTGGCTGTATCGGTTAGTATAGTTTCCCGAATGTCGTCTACGCATTCCCCCCTTTTGAATCGAAAATAATTTAGATTATTGATAATTTCCACTTGATATATTATACAGTATGAAAATTAAGCTCAATTAGTATTTAGGCAATTAAGATTGGCAGAAAATTGGTGACCGATCCCCGTCCAGAAAACGTATGAAATTGTGTGAAAACTACACAAAAACTAAACGTAAAAAATTGTGAAGCATCATTTATTTTGATAAAAATTTATTGCGATTATCACATATTAATGAAATTGTCTGGTATTTTTACTTGTTATACTACCCCAAAATAAGGTTAATTACTGAAAAGGGATTAAACAAGATTTTCTAGTGTTTATAAAATATTTCTATTCGCATCTTTTATCAAATTTGGTTGGTGATCAAATATATAAAAAACGATATATAAAAATTGGTGATGGGCCGGTCGATGAAATCATGATATACTGCTACACTTAAATTGTTCACTGTTAGTCTGTTCCCACTCAGTATTTCCAAATACTTGACAATCGAATAGGTTTTGATCGAATCCAATCTTTTGATATTTCGAGACCGGAATTCGGATATATTATCGTTAAAAATATAAATCAAAACCGGGTGGGTATTACATGCTGCGTCCTAGATGACAAGGTGTTGTTTTAGCATGGGCCACAGGCGAATCCCACTCAAGCCACGTAATCCATACAATATTTCGTCCCCATTTTTTTAAATCAACTCGATTTGTCAAATCAAAATTCTGATTCTGATCAAATATTCCAAAATTATTTTCAGTTTTCTCATTTATAAGAGATATTAACTTCTTTAACATTGCAATGTTTCATTTAAAATTTCCAGGCGAATATTTTTGGGAATTTATACATTTGAAGCCATCGTTAAAATAGTATCTCGTGGATTCATTTTTTCTCATTTTACGTACATGAGGGATGCTTGGAATTTATTGGACATCAGTGTTATCATTACTGCGTGAGTAAAACCATTTACAAACTTAGATATAGCTTTCTAATTTTCTCCTCTCTGGGAATTATTTAAAATCAACGCATTTAACTTTTTATGCTACAAAATTTTGTTTTGTCAAGCTTGAGCCACAGTTGGCTTAACTCATGCTTAACATAAGAACATGTTTAAATAAAATAATATCTGCCGGGGTAGGGACAAGGAGTAGATGGTTTTACCATTGCCCAGGGAAGATACCACTCACTGCGCTCTATCATGGCGGTTCAGTTCCATTTGGTATGTTTTCCGTCCAGAGTGTAGTTTCTGGTACTAAATGCTCTTTGCTTTTAAGTGGCCGTTAGTTGGTTTCTATTAGGCGCTGCTTCCGGCCTTACTCGGAGTGAACTTCAATGAAAAAATATTTCCCGGTCAGAAATTAAATGTTGTCGAACATGCGTCACAGATGGACCGCGTTTCATCGACGCGGTCCATCTGTGGCACATCTATAACTAAAGATGTTTTGACAAAGAAAACTCGGATTGGGTTCTACAGGACATTTGAAGAAACACTATAAACATAACAGGGTCGTTAGATGTACGCTAGAATATGCACAGTGCGCGCAAATATTGAATTAGGACTGTCCGAAATATTCGATTCGTGATTCACGAATCACAAATTATTCGATTCGAAGTCAACAGAATCCTAGAAGTATATATTTTCCGAACTAAATGCAGATTTCGACATATCAATAAGTTATTGGGAATTATGTATTTGTATGTTTAATATGATACTTTTGGTTCGAATGTTCGATTCGGAAAATTTATTCGATTCGACCCTGATTCCTTCCTTTTTAATATTCATTTATTTTTGATGTTTAACCAATTTTCAATCATTATTTTAGTTATATCGATATTGCAATAGCAGTTCGTGCATCACAGCAAGGTGAAAAAGGCACGAAAATTCCGGGAATGGCGGCATTGAGAGCATTCCGTGTTCTGAGAGCGTTGAAAGCCATATCCGCTATACCAGGCAAGTATTTATTTATTAACAACAATTCCGAATCTCAAATTGTTCATCATGTTTATCCGAAATTGGTACAAATATTCAAATGAATTTCATTGTCTTGTAAAATATACTTCAAATAAATAGTTTCTCCAACACTAATAGCATCATTTTTTTGGCGCCTTTTATGCTTACATTTGCACCTGAACTTGTACTGATATGAAATATGCTTGTATTGTACTGCTGATTTTGTTTTCCCCTGGTGCATCAGTATCATGCTCTGGAAATATGTATTGACGCGACCACGACTTTGTTTTTAGTTTTTCGAGGTCATTAGGTCAACTGACTGACCTCGGAGTGTATTTTTTTCTAGCATTCATGTGTCATTCTATACATCATGAAACGCTTTTTTTAATTTCGACTGAAAATAATAGTTAAAACGAATCTAAGTAACAAAAAAAAAAACAGATTTTTTGTGTGAACGGAATATGCCTATTGATCAACTGAGACCATATTATATTCATAACGTTGAGTAATAAGGAAGATGTGAATTTTGGTAAAAAACAATAGTTTTAATACAAATAAATTTCAACATCGGATCGAAGGATTACGCAAAACAGAATCAATTTGAATCGATGTAAAATCGCAATTCCTCTAGTTCCATCGTTGTTTACCCATTTATTGTATCCTTTTATACATAAGGAATTCGAACTTGAAACTTATCATCTTGCGTTGTTTCACAGGACTGAAAGCTCTTGTCTCGGCGCTGATAGAATCAGTTAAAGCACTGAAAGATGTCATGATATTAACATTCTTTTGTCTGTCTGTATTTGCACTCATCGGTCTTCAACTATTCATGGGAAGTTTACGAAACAAATGTGTCAGATCTTGGCCACCACAGTAAGAAAATAATTTTTATGTCAATTTTTTTAGTTTCGTCGTTTCGGAAATTAGGTTATTCTGATGATGTCAGTGGGCCTATTGACATGGTCAGTTTCAATGAACCATTTTTAGGAAGTACTTTTATTCGAATCGATGGAAGAGGTGGAAGATAATGCGAATCTAATGTATGGCGATTATTGAACAGAAATAAGTTACAGCAGTTACCTACCTATCAAAAGTTGTTTATACGAACATATTTTGTTAAGTATGGTTCATCTGTGATTCATGCTTGGCACAATAAAATTTCATATTGGGTTATACTTAGCAATACATGATTGGAAAATTTTGTTCGACTGAATACACCGGTCGCTAGAGCAAAATCGAATTATTTAAAATTCTAATCTTATTTGGATAATTTTTTCGAATTGGATAAAATCGCTAATTCTCTGTAAACACACAATATTGTGTTTTTACAATAAAAATTAGTCTCGATAATCAACATGTTAAAATCTATGAATACGAATTTCCTATTGAAGATATTACTAAACTGAAAGAGTCAAGGCACTCCCCATCTTCAGGAGCAAAAATAAATTTGACCAAAATCGAGAATATTTTTCCTTTAAAATATGAAAATTTTACTTATTTTGTTCTTCTGAATCGAATCAATTGTGTTTCGAAACGATCACTACGTTTTACATGTACATATATGTATGTATGTTGCGCATTGTGAAGGTATAAAAACCGGTAGAATCAAACCTGTCATTTTAATCATAATCTGTGTGGCTTTTAATATTACTTAAAGTAAATTTAGGTAAAAAAGCTATCATGAAATATAAGTTCAGCTTACCGCGCACATTATTTCGCCATATTTTAATGGCTGAAATCATCGCCATCTTGTGAGTATTTCTGGACTCGCACACAACAAAATGTTTTTAATCCCATTTTCAAAGTGCATTTATCTTGTGCTATGAACCGAAACTAATATGGCGGCGATATAAAAACGCGCCCAAACAAATACGAATAATTGAGTATGCCAGGCGAATATGTCATTTCTTCTGAAAATGTTTTGTTAAGTATGAGACACAGGTGGATCGCGCCGTCGAGTCGCGGTCCATCTGTGGGTCATTCTTGACCAAATAAAATTTCGATTAAAAATCGGATTATATATTATTATTTTAAATACTGTCCACTGTCTTGCTGACCAAAGAAATTTCCATATTTGTGGACGTGATGGCCTGGCAGTTAACATGTTGGAATCGTAGGTTGAATATTTCGATTTCCAGTTCCGGCGAATCCGCTCGTCAATCCATGGCCACCACTTAACCCAGGGTGTAATAAATTGGATAGGCTAAGCCAAACAGGAAAATCAACTCTGACACTATCTGTTTAAAGTGGCTCCTGGCTCAGAGCCTTGGTCAGGGTGATCCACTCCAAGAAGCGGCTATAAATATATACACATATATACATATATATATAATTTTTCAGTTCATACAGTATCCTCATGGACATGTGGTTGACACAGGATTTTTCAAATTACAATTCTTCCGATCCGTATCCGATCTCTCCAAACGACACATTTCCAGTAATCGATCCCAATATCACTGTATCACTTGCGATGGAATGTGCACCGAATCCCGATTGCAATTCAACAACATATGCTTGGTATAATCAAAGTTGGGAGGATTGGATTGGGGATGAATGTAAGTATTTGTACCGAGATAAAACAATATTTCACCCCCCCAAAAAAATAAAATGACTGCACTTTCTTGGATGTTAGTGTGCACGAATGACAAATTGCTAGTGAGTCATGCGGGTTCAGCGCCTATTAGTTTATGAAAGTACCGAGTTCATTTTCAATTTGCCTATTTTAAACTAGATATTTAGTGTAAAATTATTTAAGTAAAATAAATTTCCATCGCAAAAAAAGCTTTTGAAATAAACCAATTGTTGATCTCAATCTGCAAATCTATTCAAAATGCGTTGAATGTAGCCAAGCAATGATTACAAAATTCACCCATTTTATTCAAGGTAATACTTTGTTAAAGGTAATAGCTTTGTTTAAAATTTTAATTCGTTTTAGTTCGTGTTGTTTAAATGAAAACTAGGTAGCCACTCCTAGGTTATAGCGTTGGTAGTTTTAAGATTAATACAAGCTAACAAAAAACACAAATGTGACATAAAATCAATTGCATGAAACGTTGTAAACCTTGAGTAGTAACTCAAGTACAATATATCTGTTGTAAGGCATTCGGTTTTCGAATTATTTTTATTCGGGCAATGTAAAGTCATCCTGAAGGAACCAATCAAGATAAAATCCTGATATTACTGCATAAAAATGTAATGAAGTGAAGTTGGTTCTAATTGGAATTGTTTTTGTCAAGCATGAGCCACTGATGGATCGCATCTTTACGATGCAATCCATCAGTGACACATGCTTTCCAAAACGACCTGCCATTTACGTTTTTCTAATTGTTACGTTAACAACGCGCTGGTTGAGGGAAAATAATTTATCAATCTATTCATCGATCTAACTAATATCCTAATCAATAAGACTCTTCCGCGGGGGCGTACACTGTAAAAATGTGCGCTAAATTTGCTGTTAATTTCTAGTAATTGCAGTTCGAAAATTCAAAACCGCCATGTTAATGAGATCAATGTCAATTATGGGCTGTTGATGGCCGCACCTTGGCGCTGCTTCCATTACAAGCCTAAACATGTTTGGGCGAAAAATATTCCAAAATCACTTAATGCAAGAATGTCAAAGACTGCACTTTTGCTATAGTGTACATTTTCCAGTCTCTGGTCATTTTGTACAATTAAAATTTATACTCTCTTATCGCAAAAATAATTTTTTCTTTACTATTAATCGAATCTGGTAAAATCAGTTCAATTTTTTTGTCCCAGGTAATTATTGTTTTATACAAGGTGCAGCATGGCTCTGTGGAAACGGTACGAATAGTGGGTAAGTGTGTTTTGTTCTTGTCCATTAATGAGTCGATTGTCAGTACAATTTATATATATTTACTTTATTTTCAAAATTTCAGCCAATGTTGGGAAGGATATTCATGCGTTCTTACTGGAGAGAATCCGAACTTCGGATATACAAGTTTTGATACATTTTATTGGGCATTCTTATCATTGTTCCGTTTGATGGCTCAGGACTACTGGGAGAACCTTTATCAGTTGGTAAGTCTGAAGTTTCCCGGCTCGGTGGCTCAGTCGGTTATTCGCGATTGTTAGGTTCGATGCTTGACCGTTTCACCACTGAGCGTGCTCCTTCAGCAAGGTACTGGCTATAACATAGAACAGATACACAGTCACTACAAAGGTCCGTGCCTAACAGTTGTTGGGTATAAGCCCCATGGTAGGTTCACGGATGGGCCATAGCGAAGTGACAAGCGATATAGTTGGTGAGCCCAGCCTGGTGGCTTAGTCGATTATAAGGGCGATCGTATTGTCCGGAAAGCCGTTCGATGCGTGGCCGTTCTACCACCGAGTACTTGCTCTTTAGTGGGTAGCTGTAATGTAACGCAAAACATTATTACAGAGACACACTTATGGTACGTTCCCAGCGTTGTTAGCTATAAGCCATCGATAGATTCACGGACAGACCATAGCAAATAATTTAAAAAGTAGCAGAAAGTGTCAGACCACGCGATTCGTTTGATCTATGGCAATCACTTATGGAAAAGGTGAGAAAGAAAACTTTATGCCCGTCATTAGTTCGTTGTTTTAGTTCATGAATATAAGTGCTGATTGTGCAACAAAAACAGACATATTTTCCAAAAGATGGATGTCTTCACGTTCCAATGTCTTTAACAGAATTGGTGCGATCCAATTATGGCAGAAATTTTCCTGCTGGTCAGTAGTGGACTTGCACTAGCCTATATAGTAAACAACGTTAACTGAACGCTTTTATTTCATTTTAGACTCTTCGATCAAATGGAAAAGTGTACATGATATTTTTTATGATTGTTATATTCCTTGGTTCGTTTTATTTGATCAATCTTATACTGGCTGTAGTGGCTATGGCGTATGAAGAGCAACATCAGGTATTGTAAATAAATGGATATTTATGAACGCCCGATTCTATACAGAAAATTTAACTTCACATTGATTAATTGTAGTTCACATGACGACCGAAACGGGACTTTTCTATTCGTATTACATTTTTTGGGTGAATTTTAGATGATGTCATCTAAAATTCAGCCAAAAATTAGTAATACCATCAGGAGAGCCCATGTCAGATTTAAAATTCGATTCGAGTATGTGTCCGATTCGATTGCAAATTTTTGCGTTTTGGTATGATAGCACAAAGATTTTGAGAAATTATTTTGTTGAATATAATTAAATTTTAGCCATATTCCGAAACTGTTTGCCTATATATTGTAAGTTCTCAATAACTTTTTTTGAATTTTGTCTACAAATTTTTAAAATTGAAACGGAACAGATTCGAGAGTATTAGGATCCAATTGATATGGTTCGAGATTCGATTCAGTAAATATACTGTAACAAAAAAATGCAACAAAATCACTGGTCTTTGAGAATAATTTTACTTAACGATATTGAAAAATGGACTTTCTTGGACAAATATGGGGTGTTGATGGAACGCACCGCGAAGGTCCATCAACAGCCCATAATTGTAAAAAATCTCATCAACATCGCTTTTTTAATTTGGAAAATATGCAATTACCTACAAATGACCAATAAATTTCCGGTACTTTTGTTTACAGTGTGCATATGAAAGTGGCAACCATAAATATGAATCGGGCTGTGATTATACTGTATTTTTGTTGCAGTTTAAATTAAAAAGAAAATATTATTCCATTCACAGCTAATAGCAGAAGAAGATGAAAGAAAACGTGAATTAATGAGGAAGAAAAAGGAGGAATTGGATGCAATATTAATGGAAGTTCATGATGCTGAAGTAAAACTTGAGAGTAGAAGGGTATGAATGAATATTTTGTGATATACACTGATCAATTGAAACTCAAATAAAGCATATACTTAGGATGTCATCTATGTTTGGAAATATGTTCGTCTGTGTAAACTATGGAATAAATGGATATACTTGATAGCACATAAACCGGAACATGTACATCGAAATTTGTAAATCTGATATATTAAACTTGCATTCTAAATTTACAGCTAGATAAGTTTCAATTTGTAATATAGCAAGTAAAATCCTTTATCTTTTAGGCGAGTAGAGTCAATGTCGATTCATCTCCAGCGTCATCTAACGGATCGATAAATTCATTAATGAGAAGGCGAAGTAGTTCACAGCAACCAGGCCGTCAATTTACCAGTCCCAGGTTGATGCAAAAGGTAAGTGACTCAAGCGTATATAAAAATGGTTTATTATTTATTACATAGTAATTTAAAGAAAGGATGTTGAACAGGTTGCATCAATAGGCTGATATTTGTAGGTATAAAGATTAAAGATCAATTTTTAAATTTAAAAAATAATTAATTTCGTTTTAGTTACAGCAGTTAAGTTCAAACGGGAATCACAGAACTTACGTTGATAATGACAACAGAGCAGAAACCGACAGTATTGGAAGCAAAACTGGGTCGATCAATTTCTCAATTCTTAATGAAAACACTGGTTCGAACTCAAGACGACCGACTGTCTCACAAATTCCAGAAATTATAATAAATTCATCGTCGTTTAATGGACCCCATAATGCCGTCGAAGGTTGGTTGTTTTTCTTCAGAAAGGACGCAACATAAATCTGGTAACCTGATAAAAATGTAAACGCCGCCAATACTTAGGAGGTTTTTTTTCAACCATCATTTATTTATTACGTTTTTCTTGCCGAAAAGCGACCTCAAATCGATTTTCAATATCACATATCTTTTCAATTATGCTTTTTTCAAAAACTATGCGATCTATATTCAACTCACTCTCGGCAGTAAGATACAAATTTGTTGAAAGGTATAAAGGGGTGTCACTTTTGGCTGTAGGATTTAAGTAAGCAAGTGATATACACAATCCTCATTTTTCTGAATTGTATATAAATCGGTAATAATTCGAATCGAAATGATTCCCTTGAAACAGAATTTGCACTGATATCCATTTTCAAATAATTATGTAAAAATATACGAGAAGAATATTGTGTGGTTGGATGTTTTAATTTTCACATAAAGACCGCCTTCTTTTTACAATTTAATCAAAACATTTTTGCTAAGTATGTGTCACTGATGGTTCGCGTGATGAGACGCGATCCATCTGTGGCACATGATTGGCAAAATAAATTTTTGTATTGGGTTGTCAGTTTTGTTTCATCTGTATTCCCAAAACTAATGCAATCAATGAGTTACATTTTCCCTACAACCGCACGTTAACTTCCAAGGGTATATGGATCTGAATTTTCAGTCTTATTCATACATAAAAGCTACCTTTATAAGTAACTATATATATATATATATATATATATAGTTAAAAGCTTATCAAAAGTCCTATTTCATTATTTCTTGTCGAAAATAGACAACAGAGAAATGGCGGTTCATCTGTGGCTTATGTTAAAAAAAATCGATTGTGTTTTTGTAACAATGATGGTAATCTCTTAAACTTCGTTTTCGTCACATCGTTTTTCACTTTGGGGGATTTCGCCGTAAAGCATTACCCGCTTGTGTAAACTTGTTGTTTTTATTGTGTACACTACCCATATCAAAAGTTTAAATCTTGTTGGTAAGGTCGGGCTTTACTAAAAATATTCTCGAATCATTCGCGATGATGGATCTGCATGTTCGCCATGTTTCTAAACGTTTTCCTCTGAGAGTGCAGTTGCTGGTACTACATCTTGTAGTAGCTCTTTGCTATTTAAAGTGGCCGTTGGTTGATTCGGCCCTTTTCGGCACTGCTACCGGCCTCGCTCAGAGTGAATTTCAATAATAAAAAAAAACTACAACAGGTTGTTTTTCTATTTTACATTATTTTGCTGGTATTTATCGTTCTGAAAAACTTTTCACACACAGAAAAAAGGAAATTTGTTTGACCGATAAGAACGGAAAATAAATAATTTTTATATAAGAAATAATTCCGATGCAACTCGGAGAATTTATCGCTTTTAAATATATTTGATAGTCTATATATCCAGATTACAACTCTTGTCAAATTTTAGAATGCGAAGTTCAAAGTTGAATGCTGGTATATATTTTTTTTAGAAATGAATGAATCAACGTTGACTTGTAAACTGCATCAAGAACTGAGTAAGTTGAAAAATTCAAAGTCGATACCGGATAAACAAAACAACAATGGTGTGTAACATAAAAACTAAAATAACAATATTAAATAAAAAATTTTTAGAAAATGTTTTAAGCCTTATTTATAGGATTGAAGTATTATTAAAGTTTTTGCTTTGGATTTCGAAACTACTATTAAAGTCGTAGGCCTTTGAAAGCAATTTTTATTCAACTTACTAGTTGTTGAGAGAACAAAATTGAAAAATGATTAAATATCCAATCAAACAGGTACTTTTTCATATTGAGAGCGAAATTTTATTTAGAGAATGAATTTCAATAAAAACAAATAAAGAAAAAGGGCAAACGGTAAGGTAAAAATGGATTACGGGCTTAGAGGCTATTTGTAAGCTTTGCCCCGTTAAATATGGGTTACTGATGGATCGTGCCGCCGAGGCACGGTCCATATGTGACTCATGTTTAACGCGGCAATAATAAAAAAGAATTAATTTTGATTGATCGAGCTGGTTATTTGCCCATGCGATATACGAATTTTAGCGCCATGTTCGTCTGCAATTTTTGAACTTTTGAATATATTGGAATTTTAAATTTTTTTTTCGAATATTCATTAAAGAAGCAGAAGTGAGCAGCACAATCGTGGATCAGAACGGCACAGTCATGTTAGCATCACGTCATCCTTCTCTACCGACATTATTACCAGAAGTTATCGTTGAATCTCCAAGCGAACACAACGGGAAAAGTAAGAAATTAAATTTTTTTTCTTATATATTCCTCATAAAAACGACTGTATTATTTTAATTTTAAAAAAAACTTTTGTAGATTTCATGTTATATAATATAGAGGTTGAGTCCGTTTGGACGTATCGAATTACTGTTATATTTCATTTTGTATATTGCATCAGGTAATCAATATACATAGCGTCTTGTTTCAAGACGTAGTCTAAGACAAAAATTTTATTATAAATTTTTCTATGCCCCTCCCTCGCAAGTTCCTAATCCATTTCTGGCGCTTTCGCTCAGTTCATTATGTGCAGACAATTTGTTTCATATTTTTAATTTTCACTTTGTTTCTTTAACCGTAAACAGTCTTCTCCCGAGTCTGAAATGATTGCCATGGATAACCTCAAACCAAACGCAACAAGATCTCGACTGCCATCTATCGACCTACTTAGTGAACCACAACTAGCTCTACTGAAACAAAGAGCGCTCAGCCAGGCTTCAGTTATGACCGCAGGTATGGTTTTCATTTTTGGATGTGATAACCAAAGCGATACTCACATAAATTAAATTTTGTAGAGCATGAACAACGGATGGAACGCGCCAGGTCGGCGCGTTCCATCCGTGGTGCATACTCTACAAAAATTATGTTCAGCAACTATGCTTCTAGCGAGTTTAATAGGCAGGTGATTTGATTGTTTATTTGGAGAAGTGAGTGTTCACCAAAACGAAATGAAGGGTAACAAATATAATTTCGGGAACACACTACGTCCAACGATATAAATCTTTTCATATCGATTTGTTTTTGTTTTGAGTAAAGTTTATCAATTTTTGTTGAAGTTGGTGGAAATTGGTTGAAACTTAGTTGAATAAAAGTCGCATTTTTTGTTATTCCATTGAACCACAAGATAATTGTTTCCAACTCAAAAATCTGGCTAACCGGTACATCTTTATCAAACACTACAAAACAAACTTTCACAATCGTTTTTCAAACCTTACAAAACAAAAAAGTAAAGATTAAAATATACTAACTTAATTGTTTCAGAACTGGACAAGCAAGAACGAAAATGCAGTCCATGTTGGTACGACTTCACTGACATGTTTCTGCATTTGGAATTGTTGTGGAGTTTGGAATAAATTTCATCAAATTGTAAGTATCGGAAACAGTTCTTTAGGTATTAATGTACGGATTATACTAAAACACCAAAATAATGTTGGATGAAGTTAAAAACATTTCAAATCTATACAGGAAAATCCACATCAAAACGCATAATCGTCTTTCGCTGTATAGGAGCTACATAACACATGGTTGATAATTCTTTTGTGAACAAGGCAGGGACTAAAGCAGTGTCAATTTACTGTTCATTTACAGTAATAGTACATTTCCAAAAATGGCAACCGTCTTGTATATGAGATGGGGGCTCCTTAGTACCTATTCCTGCATTTCATGTAGCTTTTTGTACTTTAGTGGCTTCAGAAGAATTTCCAAATATGATTTGACTTCTTTTGCCTTGCACTGAGCGAATTTTAATAATAAAAAAAAAATTATGCCAAGTATAGGCTGTTGATGGAACGCTCCTATACCGAAAAGGTCGATTATATCATTTATTTCCGATATCTGACAAGTAAGATAACTGTCAAAAATGTCGATTTTAAAGAACCAGCAACTATTTGACAAATACAAATTCTCGAACGAAATGACCTCAAAGTGGATGCACTTTTCACTCACCAAGTCTCTTTAATCAGGCTCGAATTTTGATGCTTTTCGATAAACTTGTGTATAATTAATAATAACAATGCTTTGGAGAAAATTTTCCGATTACTGCAGTTACAATGTTTCGAACCTTCATCCTCTGAACATGTAGTTTTTTATTTTCAGTGCAAACTTATTTGTGAAGATCCATTCCTTGATCTGTTCATCACTATATGTATTCTGTGTAACACTGGATTCCTGGGAGCAGAACATAAACCGATGGAGGAATCATTTTCTAATGTTTTGAAAAGATCGAATGACGTGAGTACAATTTCATTTGGTTGTAGGTGGATAGCAGACGATAGAAAACTTTCGAGATGTATTTCGTAATTTATACAATCGCCTTGCAGCGCTATCCATCATTGGCTCATACTTAACAAAACTTGTTTAGATTTAAACAAGAAATTTCGTGAGTTTCCGAAGAGCAAATCAGGCCTCAGTTGTTAAATTCTAGTTTTTCGGAAAGAAAGCTCACATAAGTGATCAAAAACTGTATCAAACTTTCTGAAAAATAATCGAACAAAGCTTCGATTTCTGCAACATTCTAGAAAACCTGGATCCCAAGAAATGTGATATTTCATACACATTCCAGAAATTTTGATCACAATAGGTGTGAATATATTTACGAGACCCATGTATTCCAGAATGTTACAAGGTTTCAAAAATATTTACTCCGAGCGAGACGCAATTAAAATTCATATATATTTTACATCTTTTCGTAATCTCCAGGTCTTCACCGCCATATTTACAGCTGAAATGGTGATAAAAATGGTTGGAATGCATCCCTATTATTATTTTCAAGAGGCTTGGAATTGTTTTGACTCGATCATTGTGGGATTTTCTTTGATCGAATACGCTCTACAGGGAGTTGGAGGACTTTCAGTTCTTAGAACATTCAGATTGGTAAGTATAATTTTAGGTAAATAGTGAAAAATAGGCGAACGATTATATATCACCCGGGTCAGATATAACTCAATTGTACTTCGTTATAGCGATTAGCGGTTCTGTTTGTGATGTTTTCAAACTTAGAGTTCAGTTACTGCTTTCACACATTTTGTAGAATATCATCACATCGTGCGCATTAATTAAGCAGTCACAGTTTTCCGACAAAGTTTTAGTTTTCGTCTTATCCTATACCACACTACAGTTCAATAGTCTTTACAAACAATGCAATAGGTGTTGGCTAACTTTTTGCCTACATTTTGGCTCCATTATTGCAGATAGTAATATGCTCAAAATAAAGCTAATCATTTCAAAATATTTAATTGTTTACCTGAATCATTCTTTTATCGAGCAGATGAAGCATCTGTGGATCATGCTTGACAAAAAAATGATTCGTTCGGCTAAGATTTCAATTTTTATAAATTTTGAATCATTATAAAACCTATTCATTTTCAATATTTGTTCATCAGTTTATGTTATTGATAAGTCCATCTTATTTTGTTCTAGATGAGGGTCTTCAAACTCGCAAAATCGTGGCCAACCTTGAACATGCTTATAAAAATCATCGGAAATTCAATGGGGTCTCTCGGAAATTTGACGTTCATTCTACTCATTATATTGTTTATTTTTGCTGTTGTTGGAATGCAATTATTCAGTGAACAATATGAGAAAGCGAACGTACGTTTGGAAGCAAAAGGGGTAAGTCGAAACATAATAGGTTTGATGAACGGTAATTAGATGCTGGCATCGCGGGAATATTTCGGGTTTCGAGTTTCGGCGAGTCGGGCTCGTTAATGCATGCCCCACCATATCAACAGGAAAGATCATATTATTCCAACAACTCTAACCCTGTCCGTCTATAAGTGGCCGCTCGCTCGTAAAAGGGTCTTGGTCAGGGTTATCCGCTCCAATAAGTGGCTATATCTCTATCGATACCAAATGTTACCCGTTTAATAGCTATGAATTTATTCATACATTCAATATAGATGACCTATAGGATAAATTTGACTAAAATAGAAGATATATTGGCCGCATTTTGCTGTAAAATGTGAAAATTGCGCATAATTGCATTTCATGCAAGTTTTGTTCCTATGACCTTTTCACGATTGATTCGAATAATCCGTGCTTCGAACCATCGAATCGAATTGACCAACTGCATATTATGTTGCACCTTATTATAGTAGCCCAGTCTTTCTGGGAGTGAATTTCAATAAAATATATATACCCGTAGCACGATATCTACAACAATATAATACGAATAAACCGGAGCTTAAATCTAAGTTATACTCCAAACTGATAGAATGTTTGCTACTCTGCTACTAAGATACCCGAAGAAAATAAATTCATCTGAAGAAAATTCAGCAAATTGGCAATATTTTTACAATATATTACTTACCAAAAGATAAAATGTCTCGTTTTGACTCTCTGGTAACAATAAAATTGTAGAAAAAGCTACAAAATCATCGATATTGCTATGGAAAAGCAGTGTTTTTGGTTTCGAAGCTTTTCGTCCACTCGAACAAAAACAAAGTTCTATCGCCCTTTTATACTCCATAAAAGGTTTAACTAGTATAATTTCTTTAATTTTGTTCTAAAATTCCTTCATTTGAGTCAATTAATTAAATGTAAAGCAAACCGCAAGTCTACAGAAAACCTCAACTTCGCTACAATTTTCATTGTTGTCATACAGGAATTTATGAGATGGCATATGATGGATTTCTTCCACTCGTTCTTAATTGTATTTCGGATATTATGTGGTGAATGGATTGAAACCATGTGGGATTGTATGAGATGGGGAGAGGATCTAGCTGGAGTATGCATACCTGTGTTTATGCTCGTTCATGTAGTTGGGAATCTTGTGGTAAGTATTTCTCAATCGAAAATTTTATTTTGTCGGAATTTGTCGTCATTGGTCACAGAAGGAAACGTTTCTATTTGACGTTATTCGTCAATAACTAACAATACTTAACGAAACTTAACGAAAGATGTTTTGAATAAATTTTTCCAATTTGACCGATATTTTTTTTACAACCATTACAATCCATGAATATTTAGCAAGGATACGGTTATCGTTACTTCATACACCATTTTATATACATGGACGATAAAGAGTATAAGTTCATACGAAACGGAGTAGTTCTTCCGCTAATTCAAAAAAAAAAAAAAAATCACCAAAGTGTGTTTTTAAATGCTTTTTATTTCAGTTCTGTCTTTATTCGCTCCAACACAAGATTTAAATATCTTTTGCGGCTCTAAAGTCAAGGAAAAATGTATATTTTCGCATTTAAGTATCTGTCTGGAAGAATTTTTTACATATAAAACTTGTATGGTAACCGAAAAGTTCAAAAGAGTTTCCCGGTCAAAACAAAACTAGCCGAAATATACTTTGTCAGCTATGAGTCACTGATGGATCGCGCCGTCGAGGCGCGGTCCATCCGTGACTCATGCATGACAGTATACGAATTTTGGATAAGTGGTTGTGAGTCTGCCTATTTTTTTTTTAATTTTTTTTCTATTCTTTTCCAGGTTTTGAATCTGTTTCTGGCTCTTCTGCTCAGTTCATTCAGCGCTGATACATTTGTGAAAGATGAAGATGAGGAATTAAACTCAATACAACTGTCGATGATTCGGATCCATAAATTTATCGATTTTCTCAAATCTAAAATGAATTTGGCAAAGACTATCATCATTGATTCGTGCAGGTTATTTTGTCTTTTCTTCAAGTGTTTTATTCAGTGGGGCTGAATCAGGAGGGGAAATGCCCCTCTCAAGTTGTGACACGAAGGGACAGCGACTTCCTCCCCACTCACAACATTTTGGATTATACAGTCGAGAAATATCTTTGTAACAAACAAAATTTTTGCGCGCATTCATCGTTCAGTCATATATCTACATATTTTATTGTTTCGCCCACGCTCAAGAAATAATTAATTCCCCAAAAATATATTCAAAAATGCTCGCAAGTTTAATTTGAAATATTTGA
The DNA here is from genome assembly GCA_963675895.2 of Styela plicata. Lineage (NCBI taxonomy): Eukaryota > Metazoa > Chordata > Ascidiacea > Stolidobranchia > Styelidae > Styela > Styela plicata. Next base: position 1,661,140 of record OZ023139.1, read on the forward strand.
TATTTTTGTGTTATCCAATGAGGTAAACCAATCAACATTTGCAATATTCACAGTGTCATTTGACGTCCTGATTATTCTACATAATTTAGAACGAAATAACAAAAATATTTCTTGTTTTTAAATGGAAACTTCGATTTTTTTAGGAAAAAATTTGTCATGGGGTTTGATTCGAAGCTGAAAACGCAGAGATATAACTGCAATGACGTCACGACTAAAGAAAATCCAGAATCGACGGGAAATGGACTGACGTCAGGAATGAAACCAACTAGTATAGTGAAACCTTACGAGGGTTTAATCGAAGAAAAACCAAGAAAAAGTTGTTTCGATGCAACTCATAACACCAAACTAACAGATCATGATATCCATGTGACTTGGTCACCGGTAAGTCATAACAGAAGAAACTATATCTTTTCCCAAACGAGAAGGAAATCTTTTGTTAAGTATGTGTCACTGACGGATCGCGTCGATGAGACGCGGTTCATCTGTGGCTCATATTTGACAAAAAAAAATATCTGATTAGGTAGAATCACACGAAATTGGAATTTTATGAAAAAAGATTGTTGGACCATTTTGTAATTGGTAATCCAAATTTATTTCAAATAAATGGTAATTCCAAATCACATTTTTGAAAGACAAAATTTTAGGATTATAAATAATCGATCTCGATTAGTGTTTGCATATATTTATAAATTAGTTCAGAATCATAATATCCACAATCGCAGCTTAAAACCATGATTTTGAAAACATTCATCCAAACCCCTTTTCTCAGCAACACATAATCAAGGTACCACGGGCAAGTGAAGAATCAGATGTTGATATATCGGACAGTGAAGATGACCAGTCACTTGGCGGCGAAAGTGCAGAGAACAGTTTCATATCGGTCAGTAGAAATCTGCAAAATAATTGTTGTTCCTTCAATCAGAAAACATCGTTAAACATACGGATCACAAATGTGTCCCACTCAAACCTGACGAAGAGAAATATCTGATATGTGTTTTTCGTGACAATCGCCATTAAGCACTGCAATGTCCACAATTGATCATGTTACAAATCTTACACTCACAAAGTATCATGGATTTTAGCAAATTAACAATTCTCGTAGAAATACACGTTTTTTGAATAAAATCGAATTTAGTTTTTCGATTTTTTTTTTGAAAAAAGATCAAGTTTAGTTTTTGAAGCAATATTTTGTACAATTGATTATAAAGCTCCAGATTATTTTTAATTTGATAAACTATATAGAGTCTCAATGTGGGTTTATTGTAGCAAATCCAAATTATCAAATTTATCACATTTGAACTTGGGTGGGCTGATCGGGAGATACTCATTTTCAAATTTAGTTTTAAAAAAAAAATATTTCGAATTGCATTCGCTGAAAAGTAGTAAAAAGTTGAATAGTTATGGGGTTGATAGTTAACATAGAAATATGGAAGCAGAAAAACACTTAATAATCGATGCAAGACTATATTAATTTAAAAATACGGACTAATTTTGAAAATAACTCTGATCTTCTAACAAAAGACCAGTATAGGCCACATTCTCGGCCATTTGGGCAAATGTATTCTACATTGTATATCAATAAAATTACTGTGTTCTTTCAATAAAATTTACTAATCTTTGTCGACAGTACGGTGGAAGTTCGAGAAGTGGATCAGGTACTTGGGAATCAGGATCAGAATGTGATCAGATGGAAGTCCAACCGATACAGGCTCCAGGTAAGATGAACAAAATACAATATAAAATTTTAACCATAGTGTTGGTTACTATTGCGTTAACCTAATTCCTAAAAAGACATTATCAAAACATATGCATTATGGATTTTTGATATTACGTCATTGCATTTGAGTTAATTGGTACAGTTGCACTTGACAGTGGAAATCGATTTCACCAATTTTCCATGGGTAGTTGTTAGAAAGATGTGACAAAACACTCAGTTATAGCGTATTACACTTCCTATCCTGTATATACGGGTTTTAAAATCGCCCCAACGTATTCCTTGCGTTGTCGAAGTCGTAGCTGGTTATACTGTCACCCGGGGCAGATATCACTTATTAGACTCGGTCATATTGATTCAATTTTTTTTTTTTTGGGGGGGGGGGATTTCCGCTTGGTATGTGGATGGCAAAATGAATAACAGTTAGTAGGTGATGTAGTAGGCCTTTGTCATTCGTCAGTTGGTTGCTTTAGAGCGGGCTCTGCTTTCGGAGAGCCCGGAACTCAAACTATTTTATATTCTAGTTATCGAGGAGCAAGATCTTCCAGCTCCATGCTGGCCAGCAAAATGTTCAGCAAGATTCGTTTGTTGTGAACCCGCAGTTGATGAAGGATGTTGTTTAGTTTGGTGGAATATGAGAAAAATATGTTTTAGAATTGTCGAACATGCCTGGTTCGAGAGTTTCATCATTCTAATGATTTTGTTCAGTAGCGGTGCATTGGTAAGTGCTAATGGACAATGGTATATTGACCCTCTTTGTTTTGCCTTTGTAGGAGGAATTATTCAAAAGATTAGAAACATTCACAATCTGGTCGGAGTCCCAACAATGTAGCAAAAATGCGGTAGGGTTGGACGAACCGAATATTTAAAAATTTGAATCTGATTCGGATAATTTGTTCGAACAAAAGTTTCCATTTCTACTATCATAAATTGGTTCGCCCCTTCATTAAAACCATGAAATGTTTTTTTTTTTTTATTTTGAGCTAGGCAAACACGTTTTACTCTCTTTGAATCTTTCTTTACAAGTTATTCTTTGACACGTTTTCAAGCTTCATTTTAGGTTTTGTTTGCTTTCCTGATAACTCTGTAATGTGATATCTTTATTTGTATCGCCTTTTGTGTCGACAAAGGTGTCGAAATAAACTATGTCTATGTCTTATAGATATGAATTACTAACATAAGCAAAAACAAACTCAAGTATTTTCAATTCACACTCCACTTTTGAGAGCAGAATGTTTCATATTTTAACAACATAATACAATCGATTTTGGTCGAATGTGACCGCAATCGATTGCATTTTGCTGTTAAAAATGAAAATTCCACCTCATTTATCAAGTTTTTGTTGCTTTGAACAATTCACGGTTGGTTCGAATAATTTGTGTTTCGAATCGATTCAAATCACCGAATCAAACTGCCCAGTCCTTCCTTGTCTTCAAAGTGGTACAGTGATCGCTGGCATCTTTCGACGGAGTCTTTAAAATCTAAAGTTCTCAAAACATGAGTAAAATATTTAAATTCCGTGTGAAAAAACTTAATGATACTAAAAAAATATTATATTTTTTTCAGGCTTTCGAAGACATTTATCTGAAAGACAAGAAAGTTTTGCAACGAATATTGAAATATGCCGATCGTATATTCACCTTTGTATTCATATTTGAAATGCTGTTGAAATGGGTCGGATATGGATTCAAAAAATATTTCACAAATGCCTGGTGTTGGCTGGATTTTCTAATCGTCGGGGTGAGTAATTGCAGTAAAATCTCACTTTTTTAAAAACATATCTAAGTAATATTTTTTTGGACTTGCGATATATGATAGTCAATGTTCAGTAATTTTATTTGGTGGTTTTTGGAAAAAATTCAAAATTGATTTTATTTACTGGTCATTTGCAGTAATTGCTTATTTCCAAAGTTAAAAAATGCAATGTTGATGAGATTTATGCTAAATATGGGCTGTTGATGGACCACACCTTCGCGTTCCATCAACTCCCCATATTCAGCCAAAAAAGTCAATTTTGAACGCTCATAGTGTATTTATCGTTTGATTCCAGGTATCACTGATAGGTTTGGTTGCCGAAGCTCTGGGAATGGATAATATTGGAAGTATTAGATCTCTGAGAACACTCAGAGCATTGAGACCACTACGTGCGATGTCAAGGTTCGAAGGAATGAAGGTAAATAAAAACATATATTTTACTGAACCAAAAATGCGGTGAAGGCGCGGCGTTTTGCTAGTAATTTTATTCCTTGATATCGGGATAAGACTAAAAAAATCTACTTTTTGGATAATTCTCAATTACAATTCAGTTTTGTCAAGCGTGAGCCATTGATAGACGACGCCTAGACTGCGCAATTCATTAGTGACCCCTACTTGCCAGAACATGGTAATGTCGAGGTATAAGTCAACAATAAACTTTCGTGATTTTAAAAATATACAATACTTTTAATCAAACATGATTTGTTGAGTCTAGGCGTGGTTCATCTGTGGCTCATGCTAGAACTAGGCTAAACCAAATCAAATTTTCTAGGTTTTAAAGATAATTAAAACATTTTCGTGCTGCTGTAAAATTGTTCAAAATTTCGACTTTTTCTTTTCTTTTCCTTTTTTATCTAAAAAATAATTGAATAAAACAAATCACACAAAAATATTTCAAATTTTGAAAATAATCCTTTTAATTTGAACAGGTTGTAGTGAATGCCTTGGTTGGTGCGATCCCTTCAATCTTCAACGTCTTGCTTGTGTGCCTAATTTTTTGGTTGATTTTCTCGATCATGGGAGTCAATCTCTTCGCTGGGAAATTCAGAAAATGCCTAAACACGACGTCACAAGAAAGGCTCGACGCATACAACGTCACTATTGATAATATTACATTCCCGGTGATAAATAAGTAAGAAAAATATTAAGAATAACGAGAATAGTATCTGTTGAAATCGGTATGTTTGTTACCTGCTTTTTAAACGAACGACGTTCGTATCAGAAAGAGGTAGGTGGTTTTGGCATCTCCCAGCGCAGATAACACTCACTGCACTCTTATATAGCTGTGCAGTTTCGTTTGGAGTTTGGACGTTACAAGTTTGTCGTTACATATACAGAATGTAGAGTATAACCCAATCAAATATATTTAACCTAGTAATGTTTTGTCAAGTATGAGTCACTGATGGATCGCGCCGCCGTGGCGCGGTGCATCAGTGTCTCGTGCTTGACAAAATAAAATTTGTGAACGAGTTGACGTATAAAAGTTGAAACATCGAACAGTACATATGAGCTTAGGTCATTGCCCCGTGATTTCTAATTCTACAAAAGTTTTCAGTAATATTAATATTCAATAACCAACATTAATTCAATAACAGGACAGTATGTGAATATATACATCAAAATATTAGCAGTGAAATAATGTGGAGAAATTCAAGAGTGACGTTTGACAACGTTTTCAATGGATATTTAGCACTTTTACAAGTAAGTCTGTAGCTGCACTGTAATCTTGCAGTTTAAAGATCTTGGGTTTGAGTCAAGGCGCGTCCTGGGTCAGGTTGATCCACTCCAAAAAGCGTGACTATAAAAATAGTGGATGGCAGCCAGTTGGTTCCTTCTAGGCTGATGGTCTTCTTTTTACTTGAGCCTTACTTGAGCGAATAACAATTAAAGTAATCAAGATGGAGTTGTATATGTATTCTCCGTTCATAATAAACGAATCCAAATATCATTTTTCAGGTTGCCACTTATAAAGGTTGGACAAGGATAATGTACGATGCTGTTGACGTCACGGATGAAGACGAACAACCAATGTTTGAAAATAGTGTTGGATATTACATATATTTTGTTATCTTTGTAGGTAAGTAACTTTTTTTATAAATGTTATCTCATTATGGAACTACACGCACATAGACAGAATTAGGCGCACATAGTTTGAATAAGAATAGGTTCTTTTACTATAATGCTGATGTTCTGATATTTTGTAAGTGCTATTTTTAGTTTAGATATTTCGAACGATCCAGATTTTTTATATCTCGATTATACGCGCGCACGCTTAAATTAGATTTAAATATTCGGGTGTTCTATTAAAGTCGAAAGCAGTTTCTGAAAGAAACCAACTAACGGCCACTTGATGGCAAAGAGCTATTACGTGATGTACCAGCAACTGCATCTAAGCGGAAACATCCCAAATAAAGCTGAGCCGCTATTGTGAATTGCGGTGGGAGTGCTATCTGCCCTGGACGAAGCTGAAACCAACTACCATTAATGGAAAAAAATTTCATAAGTTTTCGACCAAATTCTTGAAATACTCTTGTTTTTTACAGTGTTCGGAAGTTTTTTCACATTGAATCTGTTTATTGGTGTAATCATTGACAACTTCAGTCAACAGAAGAAAAAATTAGGAGGACAAGATATTTTCATGACCGAAGAACAAAGAAAATACTACAATGCCATGAAAAAATTGGGATCTAAACAACCGCAAAAACCTGTACCTCGACCAAAGGTGTTTGATTGATTTTGATTCACATTTTCAAATAATAACTTGTAGTCTTCCAAGTGACGTTGTTTATATTTTGTACGGCAACATTCATTCAATTAAATTTTACATTTAATTCGTTTTTCAAAAAAAAAAAATCTCGGAAAAAAAGGAATTAATATAATCAGCAAAGTAAAACTGATGTATAGAGAATAAAACTTTGTTAAGGGAGAGTCAATTATGGATCGCGCCTCCCAGGCGCAAAAAATCGTGCGCGGTCTATTTTTTTCGTAATCGAGTCATTTTTTTACTGAATCTCAATATCCTTTCTTTCCTTTTCCTTCCTTTTATCACCTTTAGAGAAGTATTTTTTACATAAATTACATTTTTCAGAATGATCTTCAAGGCTGGGTGTTTGACATTGTCACTCATCAATCATTTGAAATAGCAATTATGACACTCATCCTATTGAATATGATTACTATGATGATAGAACACCATGATATGTCGACGAAATTAGAAGAAATATTGGATTATATCAACTATATTTTCATAGCGATATTTACTGGAGAATGTGTCTTGAAAGTTAGTATTATAATTCGCTGTCAAAATGAACAAAATATTGTGAAATATCAATTTTTTTATCATCTAAAATGTTGAATCATCTAAAATATTGGATTATATCAACTATGTTTTCATGGCGATATTTACTGGAGAATGTACCTTGAAAGTTAGTATTATAATTCGCTGTCAAAATGAACAAAATATTGTGAAATATCAAATTTTTTGTATCATCTAAAATGTTGAAGCAATATTTTATTTACGTAGTGAATTTCAAATTCCTTTCAAACTAACTCTAAGAGGAAGAAAGTACCCAGTATATTGTTTTATTACGGGGACGGTTATCACTCATAGCAACTTGTTATAGTGGTACATCCTGTTTAGGATGTTTTTCACTTAAGACTATGTTTTCCACATTTTGTGGTAGCTCTTGGCCACATAAGTTCTCGTCGCACGGTTCCTTTTAAACTATTCTTCTGAAATTGCTGAAGTTAATAAACCATAAAACGGAAAAAAAGAGAATAAATTCACCTTTTGAGATAATTCATATACAATTCTACGATATTGACTCCGCCGGTGCAATAATAGATTTGATGAAGATGGAACGCGCCGCCTCCGAGGTGCGACCATCATTAGTCCATACTAGGCATCAATCACATTAACGAGGCGATTTCGAATTTTGAAAATGCTGAAATCTAGTATTGCAAAGAATCAGTAAATCCCAGTTTGTTTAATTAATATTCGTTTTCTTTATTACAGTTATTTGCTCTTCGTTTATATTATTTCAAAAATACTTGGAACGTATTTGATTTTATCGTTGTTATTCTATCAATTGTTGGTACGACAATGAGTGGACTCATCAAACAATATTTTCTTCAGGTAATCTAACATATCTCTCTTCGTTTGCATATAATATTCGGGTCATTCCTCCATTTCCGTGTACGTATTTGATTTCATCGCCAGCAGAAAAAAAGATGAATATTTACTTTCGTTTGTAAAATGTGAAACTTATCATTCATGGGCTCTTGCTTCTTAACGAATTGAATTTGAATAATTTCGAGAACAAAAATTTAGCTCGAACGAAATTACGAAAACAATCGATTTTCGATTATTCTTCAACCGATTCATTTTGCAGCGAAATCATGATATATGCAAAATTTTACGTTCTAAAATTTGATATAAATCATGACTTTGATGGCGAAATTTGGTTAAATACCCCAAATTTCGTTTATCTGAAATGTTGAAACATTATTCCATTCATATTTTGATTCTCGAATACCTTTTAAAGGCCAATGTTTTGTTTTCTTTTTTTCAGCCTACCTTGTTCCGTATTATTCGATTGGCTCGTATCGGTAGAATTCTCCGTTTGATTCGAGGGGCGAAAGGAATTCGTACCTTATTATTTGCCTTGATGATGTCATTACCTGCTCTATTCAACATAGCATTACTACTCATCCTAGTTATGTAAGTATAAATTCTCAGATATTTTTGTTTACATTGTTGAATTTTTAAGTCTTCTCTTCGTCTCTATTCAAATAAGAATGCGTTTTGAAATAGAAATATAGAAATATTTTTATTCGTCAAACCCAGTCTTTGCATACACGTTTTTGTTAAGTTTGAGTCACTGATGGATCGCGCCATTTAGGCGCGGGTCATCTGCGCCTCATGCTTGGGAAAAATTAAATTTTTGATTGGGAGACTTTTTTAACCATGCGTTTTACGTTATCACAATAAAACTTTGTAAATCCAATATAATGGTTCGCGTCAAATTTTACAATTTATTCAAAATTATTCCCTCAAATTTTCAATTTTTCAAATTTTCATTTCCCTTGTTCAATCATATTTTTATATTATTTCTATATTTAGGTTTATATATTCAATACTTGGAATGTCACAGTTTGCTTATGTTCATCGCGCCGAAGGAATCGACGATATTTTCAATTTTGAAACATTCGCGAATTCCTTTCTTTGTTTGTTCATGATAACAACATCTGCAGGTATGAATGATGATGTATTTATGGATTACATTGAATATTATTAATAACCAGTAGTGCATTACCTATTTGGAATCTTGAAAAAGAGAGTTGACAAATCGTAATTATCATCGGAGGCCTTTTATCTTTTATCGTGGATCCGGTTAAAATACCAAAAAAATCGTGCTAAAAAGAAATTGTGAAAAATAGATTTCAAGGTCTGACTAACTAACTAAATATAGTAAATAACTAAATTCAAAATTATGTGTTTTCCAAATTGAAGCATTTAAAAGGTCTTTTTGCCATTTTTTAGGTTATGGGAGGGGGGGGGCTTGCCGTCTCAAAAATAAAAAAAAACATATCACTGCAGATTTGTTTCATATGCTCTGCTACAACGTTTATGAACTTAATAATTTTTCATTGAGGAAAATAACAAAAATAAAAAACATGTGTTTTTTTATGTGGAAAATTATAAATTGCAGAAATTCAAACAACTTTATCTCCAGTTCATTTCCATAAAGCCAATGATATTACGTAAACGCCAAATGCTAAATCAAAAATATTCAAATGTTCACTTTTCAGGTTGGAACGGTCTCTTGGATCCAATAATGGATTCCGGTCCTCCGGATTGTGATCCGAATCTGGATAACGGCAATCCGAATAACCACGGGGATTGCGGATCGTCAATCGGGGTTCCGTTTTTTGTCACTTATCTTATTATGACGTTTCTAATTGTTGTAAATATGTATATTGCTATTATTTTGGAAAACTTCGGTGTTGCGACAGAGGAAAGTTCGGATCCGCTTGGGGAAGATGGTAAATATATTAAATGCTGCTAAATTTGAAACTTTTTTGCGTCTTAAATTTTTTTTTATTTCTCGTGTTATTATTATTGCTGCTACTTCTGTTAATTATAGAATTATTGATCTCATCAAAAATTTCATTTTGTCAAGTATGCGCCACAGATGGACCGCGTCTCATCGACGCGATCCATCAGTGACTCACACTCAACAAAAGATGTCACTCGTATTTGGACGCAATCATATTTTTCATTAAACACACATAACATACACACATCAGACAATCGATCTCTTCAAACATAAATTGTTATAATGCGTTAACAACCGACCTATGTCAGTTGTTTGATGTGTAGAAAAATCAGATAGGGCGATCCAACAGCAAAATCAAAAACTAATATTACTCTTAAATTAATTAATACTGACATGACCGTTTTCTTTTTAGATTTCGAAATGTTCTACGAGGTTTGGGAAAGATTCGATCCAAAGGCGACGCAATTTATCGCTTATGAACACTTGTCCGATTTTGTTGACAGCCTGGACGAGCCACTGCGAGTCGCAAAACCAAATCGATACACGTTGATCGATATGGACCTTCCCATGGTCATGGGAGATAGACTACATTGTCTCGATGTTTTGTTTGCACTCACTAAGAGAGTTTTAGGAGAGTCAGATGAGTTAGAAGGGCTAAGATCACAGATGGAAGAGAAATTTATGGACTCGAATCCATCGAAATTATCATATGAACCTATCACGACAACTTTACGTCGCAAACAAGAGGAAATATCTGCAGTTATTATACAACGTGCGTGGAGACGGTACAGAATAAGACATGCTGTCCATAAAGCGTCTCGTATGTTTTTAGGAATTAATCTATCAGATCCTGACGGAAATGAAATGTCGGAAGAAGACAGAAATGCACTGAGGGTAGAGGATAATGAAATCGAGCGAGCCAGATCGCTTTTAAGTATCAGAAACGAAACAATTCCTGACCATTTACAACAAAATGCCATCGTCTGACGTGCACTGTGAAATGACTAAATTATGCTCGGTTGAAACTGGTCTTTTGTTATCGTAGGAGGGCATCGAGAAAAATCTTGATCGGAAGATGTTGTATCAGTAATCACCATCTGTAACGATTTGAGAAGAACAGTGAAATAATCATTGTACAATGACCATAATTGCCAATTTTAAAGCACGTTCGGGGTAACTGATCATGGCGGATACAATGGGTTGTGGGTGAACAAAAATGTATCGACTATTCTGACGATAGAACCAGCTTGTGGTTCATTGATAATTTATACGGATTTTGATGTCAATATCACATAATGCCGATGACTAGTTCAAAAACACCTTTTGTCCGGTATGAGTCATTGATGATCGCGTCAAATAGACACGGTCTATCAGTGGCGCATACTTGGCAAAATAAAAATTCGTGATTGAATAGTTTTAGTACTCAAGTCGATCGATACTCAAGATTATAAATTTTGACTATATTAACCGAAAATTTTTAAATACTCTTGGGATTGTTCAAAATGTACAATTTTAAGAGTGATGCGTTTCAAATGAAGAAATGACGCTTGTTAATAGGTATACATATCTTTGTATCACCACCAAAAAGGTTTATTGGGTAAATTTGATAAAACTAAACAATTACTCAGTTGTATTGTTCTGAGAGTAGATGTAATTTTTTCATGAAATAACGTGTATTCCTCTTTGTTTTACTTTGCACTTTTTTTGTTCCTTTTCAATAAGTTTTAGAGAAGATGTGTTTTCTTCTTTTTAAAATCTATTTGGATGAAAACTAACCTTCTTGTTGATATTTGGAATTTTCTTTGCGATTATCCAGTCATATTTTCTTCTCTTCAATTATTATTATTATTGTTGAAACTTTCTTTTTTGTATTGATTTCGTAACCAAATTTATTGTTGACCAACGTGCTATTGTATTTATTGTGTATAAAAACAATCGCTGTTTGCCTAAATACATGTGACACATATATTATATGAAAAGAAAACTTGTGTCGTTGTACAGGCATATCCTGTTTTACCGTTTGTAGTAGCCGTAGAATAGCCTGGCTGTGATATGGGCTGGGCTAAACCGAATCGTGTGGAATACAAAATCTAACCATGATCTTTTAAAATCTAGTTGCTCCAATCGCGATTTTTATGTTGGCAGCAATTATTGCGGTTAAAATTTGTCCCGATTATCTAAATATAGAAATAAACGCGAATGTGTTGCTAGGCATATAGAAAAAATGCCGAAAGATATTATGTATTTCCAATTCACAACGCATAAGAGCGGAATCAAATTTGATTTGGGTGAAAAAAATATAAAAATTCTCGTACTCGAAGGTCTTTGTTCGTCCGGACCGATTCATGGATGTTTCGAATAATTTGGGTTTCGAATCGCCCCGATGAATTGCCCAACACCAGTTGTGATACAACCGATGTAAAATACGGCACCGGAATATTTCACCGGAAGTTGATGAGAAAGCTGGAATTCGGAAACAAAAAATAAACGAAAGTAACATGGTATCATTTGACAAAAAGAAGCATATTTATGAGCCTCCGTTAGGTCATAATCCAACATATGCCGAACTCGGCCTAAAGAATTCATGGAAAAATATTTTCAACTAAACCTTTGTTAATTAAAAGTCTTAGTTTTTGCCTCATCTCATTCGAAGAATTTTTGATCGCTGAGTTTCTGTTGAGTATGAGTTACTGATGGATCGCGCTGCCAAGGTTCATCAGTGACTCATGTTTAACAAAATAAAACTCTTCCTCGCGACGTTGAGGTCACGACCACACACAGAACCGAAGTAGAAAATAAAAAGATTGCAACGCAGTCAGAAATTCTTTGTCCAAACATGTTTCGTCTAGCGCGAGTCCAAATTAAAATTCTGTTTGAAAATGGTCATTGCGATGGGAATAAAATATATATATATATATATATCGACAATCTATAAACAAGCTTTGAATCTGGGTGAAACAACGACGCCGTATCGCAAATTTACGAGAAACACGACTGGAATCTGATTTTTATACTTTGTATAGTTTGAATAGGAAGAGGAATGTATATTGGAATATTTAATTTAGATTTATAAAACTGTAGATGCAAACCTAAAAGGAAGAATTCTCGACATCAGGTGTTTTGATACTCTGTTGGGAACCCGATATTTCTGAGACGAGAGCCACAGTAGTTTTTATTTTTGACAAATATATACAAGTCATGCCCAGCCGTTACATCATATATTGGCGGTATGCTTTATCCTAGGCCCGTATTTGGACCAAACTCCACTGGAATCCACTTTTTTCATGTTACGTAACATGTGATCGATTCACGCAATCACGTCGCTAGATCTATAACAGACATACTTTTTGATAGAGAATTAACACTGAAAATTTGTTAATATAAACAATGCTTACGCGCCTCAAACCCAATATCAGACATGGCCATCATTTTTAACAAAACATAGTTTAGATATCTGTTAAATACTTGGAAACTTTACAGATATTTAATGTTCGGGTCAAGCGTGTTTAAATATATTCGTTATGCCACCCATTGATGGAGTTTTCGTCGGTTAATCTGTCAACTGGTCAGTGCTCATTCATGTTTTGAAAAGATAACATGTTGTTTGCGTCAGAAGTGGACATCGCGTCATAGATAATTATTTATATGTAAGATCCCAAAATAGTATGCATATCACTGGTCACTTATTTTGGTCTAGTTTCAACGAATATTCAGAGCTGTGTCAGCGCCATAAAAAGTAATTGCTACTGTGAACTATGAGTAATTTTAAAAATTACAAGTTACTGCTTTTCCCAAGAATGATTCACCGAAGGACAGCGCCTCGACGGCGCGATCCATCAATAACTCATACTTGCAAAAATCTATTCTTTGCTGATATAACCCTGTTTTTCAAATCACTTTTCTGATTCATGAAAATTACTTTCGCGTTCCCATAAAATACTTTAGTTTTACAACTTTTCTTGATACATCAGGAGCAAATAATCAGAATAATATTCAAGTCATTGAGTAACTTCTGGAATTCAAAGAATTGATACGAAGCAGCTTCCTACTGTCATCTATTTTGAATGTCACGATGAGATGCCGACCCTCGGTAAGTTAAGTACTGTTATGGTGCATGTAGTAAACCCACTTATATTTTGTGTCACACTTTACCAAATAATCTAAATTTCCTTTGACACGGGCCACTTACTGAGCTCACAATCCCACATAGTGCGTTCGTGGATCTTTGGTGACAAAACAATTTTTTCAACGTTGGAAATCATGTATATTATTTTCAGCGAAGGCGGATCCTTTCAAGGGATGATGTACACGTCGTATTAAGGTCGTTTTACTTGATATTGTTAAAAGTGCAATAAACTGTCATGTTAACTCATAAGTGCCATATTATGGTTGAGGGTTTCGTTAGATGTAGGCTAGATTCCTTGGAATGCATTTCTTCAACATACCGGATGTTTTTCCCGGCTTATTTTATATAAATATCAGGAGGGATTTGAAAACGAGATATGGAGTATGGGTAGTCGGTTCGCAGGTAGAAAATGTTTATTAGACATGATTTGTTAAGTATGGGTCACTGATGGATTGTTGATCTATGGCTCATATTTTTTCAAATAGATTGTAGACTTTATCGAGTGCTTAATAGGGGACGTTCAATTCTAGAACAAGGATTTAAATAGGTCAAAGTAAATAACACGGAAAATTAAAATGTAAAATTTTAAGGAATTATGAAGCAGGTAAATGATTTTTGTCAGAAACACTGCATTTATACTTTGTAAGTATGGGTTACTGATGCAAGACACTGCCGATACAGACTTTTTCCAAGATAGATAAAACTATGCAATGAAGTCCCTGAGAAGCAAGGATGTAATTTGTAAAAATCACAACTGAATTATCTAAAAAAATGAGCAAATAGTAAAATGAATTTAAAATGTTACATTTTGTATGGCCCAAGAAAACGCTGAATAAATGCATTCTGGCTGATTCTTAAAGTTTAGTTGAAACATAAAACTGAATGAAATATAAATAAATATATAGTTCAAGCAATTCCCCAAATCTGATTATAATGCACGGGTATTCAAAGCATTCAATCCGGACTTGATCATAAATAATCATTTACACTCTAGAAGGACATATTTTGTTACTTTGTGTTTAGACAGCTTGTAGACTATATTTTTTTCTTTTGTCAGCTTAATTTGAACAAAATGATGAGTTCAAGGACAACGAAATTTTCATTGCTATATTTCTACATTATGTACACTAATATTAACTGTTTCGTGCTTCAAAACAAAGAAAAACTGTATAATGTAACAGAAAACGCGACGGACAAGTTGCAATCGCTCGAAAAAAATGGAGAAACGCATGTGGAAAAAAGATCGATCGAATTTGATAATTATTTTGATGATGAAAACTTATATCCAGATGGACATTCTACGTCGCGAAATTCTGGTGGAGTTCAGCCTTCATTCGGACTTAAATCATTCTTTGGGGAGAATCCCATTGTAAGACCAGATTATCTTGTTCCTCCTCCTGTGTCTGCATCGAACGGAAACGTTATTGTCCCTCAATTCATGCTCGACCTTTTCAATCGATTTGATCAAGATAAATCGATGCAACCAACCTCGAATATTATTCGGAGCTTTCCAAACAAAGGTTTGTTGCACCACGTTTTACAATATTGTTTTTTCAACAAACAGACTTATTTTGGTGGTAATTGACATGTGCGGGGGTATAAATCTCTCATAATTTGTCTTGACTCTGGTGAAACACAATGAAAGATTTTACCCTGTAACAAAACGTAAAAATTACCACGTAAAACAACAATAGTCACTTAAAAATCAATTTTTGTTCCAGTACGAACATAAGTTTTGAAATGCGAATTTTATAAACAATAAACTGTCGCAAAGTTTCTTGCCAAAGGCCTGACGCCAACATCAACGTTACGACTATACCGCATTTTAGACGACATTGTTGACGACAATGTGATGATTTTTGGCGATGATTGTCATTCCTATAACAACGAAGTTTTAAGATATTCAAGATTTGATTTCACCAATATATTCAAATTTATTTTTTCATTTGTCAAGTATTTCACAATTGCCAGGCAAAATATAGAACATAAAACTTGATAGCTGCCATGTCGCGGATGTTGTGTTTTCAGTTAATAATCCAGTGGGGAATATTTCGTTCAAAGATATTCTGTTTAGAATCGATTACTGATGGATCGCGCCGCCGAGGCGCGGCACGTCAGTGGCTCATGCTTAACAAAATAAAAATCCCGATTTGAATACAATGGTATCCTGATAAAACAGTCCATCACCTATTCCAGCTACAATGAAGCATCAATTTGTATTCAATGACCAATCTTCTGACTGCGAGAGACATCCGTATGAAAGAATTTGCGTCAACAAACGACTTCTGCTATTCAACATATCATCAATACCGATGCACGAACAAATCACACAGGCTGAATTACGATTTCATCTAATATTGAAAAATTTCAGGTAAGCTTGAACGATTTGACCTAAGTATTTGCTAAATGGCCTGTTCACGAACCTACTGGGGGAAAAATCTGCGTATTCAAATTGTGAAATTATTTATTGGACCATTAGACCTGTTTAAAACCAGCACAATCCATCCAAACGTTTTGATCGCAACTATCATTAATTTCAGGTGGCCTACGGTTGGTGTTGACATCAAAATAGAGATTGTCGAGGTCGATTGTCACAATTTAAAAACTAACAGTTGGACAGAAAATTCAAATCGATTTTGTGAACTCGATGGCTTCGACGTGAGAAATGTAAAGAGACGGTAAGTTACCTAGCAATGTTTTAGTGGTTCGAAATAAGTCAAAGCCATTTTTACTCACATGAGTGTATCAACCTGGGTTAGGTCACCGGTTCGATCAAGCCTACTCAAGTTATTTCAACCTGGGTTGGGTGAATTAACGAGGCTTGAAGTTGAGTTCTTTAACCTAAGATGCCATTTTTTATTTACCACTTTCTTAGGTCATCGCTTTCAATGTATTGCTTCATATCAAAAGTGTCTTGTTTTTGTCGGGATTCTAACGTTCTTTTCCCTTTTTCTGTATTATAAATTATATTTGTGTAAAAATCTTTTGCTTGCGCCACACGTCATATAAAAATAGAAAATAAGTGCTTCGATTCGATGTTTTTTTTTGCGATATGATGTCAATTGATTCATGGACCGTTACCAGTTCATGATCTGAAGGTTAAGGCAGCTAGCTGAGTGACTTAGCTGCGAGAAAACCATCCGTAAGCCGGCCATGCAATATTTACCGGTTTACCGAATGCGATATCTAGCAAGGCACGTTGCGGCCAGTACAAAAGCCAACACAAGTCACACAAATGTTTATGTCGCCGGTTAGTCGCTTCATATGAGGTTTTGAACAGACATCGTACAGTAGAATTCGAAACAACGTGTCGATAAAAGCCATTGTGCATTGCTTCATGGTAAATTTTAAGCACGGGCTTCATTTTTGTTCAGAGTTATTGACACACGACAACAAACAATTCGTCGAGATGGCTGGGAAACATTTGCAATAACGGGTGCGATGCAAAGTTGGATTCGACGAAAAAAACTTCATCAACTTGAAGTTCATGTAACTATGATGGATACCGGTGGTGGAATTGTACGTCAAATCAAATTTCAAAATGATGCCTGTATCTTAAATGCCATATAGTCAAGCCATGCCCTTATTCACTAAAACGTTTCTAATCCATGGAATACTAAAGTACTAAATTCATTAAAATAAAAAAATAGGAAACTATCACATTCGTCTGGGGCATTCACGTTTGGCAGAATGAATTAATAAAGTGTTCTTTGCTATCTATCAGTAAATATCCTTAGTGATCCGACACCTTACTTGTTATTATTACAATATTGATTTTTATAGGTTTCGTGCTCTCCCAGTCAGAAATTTTGTGATCAACCATGTTTTGCTAAGTTTGGCAGACACAATGAATCTGTGAATCGTGCTTGGCAAAAAAAATTTCTGATTTGTCCCATTCTGGGATAGCCATAACTGTAAAATTCATACGCAAATGTCAAAGCACGTAGTTTTAATCTGTATTTCTCCATTTCAGGTTGATATTGATCCGGATCCAGCATCACCGAGAGAACCATTGCTAGTTGTTATTATTACAATATTGATTTTTATAGGTTTCGTGCTCTCCCAGTCAGAAATTTTGTGATCAACCATGTTTTGCTAAGTATGAGCCACTAAGGGATAGCGTCGCCAAGACACAATCTATCTGTGAATCGTGCTTGGCAAAATAAAATTTCTGATCGGGCCACTGGGTCCCATTCTGGGATAGCCATGATAACTGTAAAATTCATACGCAAATGTCAAAGCACGTAGTTTTAATCTGTATTTCTCCATTTCAGGTTGATATTGATCCGGATCCAGCATCACCGAGAGAACCATTGCTAGTTGTTTTTTCTGATGATACGAGCAGGAATCGACATCTTGAGCAAAGGGACGAAATAAGAGAAATGTTGTCACATCAAACAGATACAGGTGCACTTCCGCTACTAGATGATTCACTTGACGACGAAATCGTGGCTTTTCAACGAAAAAGACGTTCAATCATCGATCGAGATATTGACATCGAAGTTGGTGGGATAAGAGTTCCGGTGAAGCTACGAAATCAGAAAGATTCCGCTTTGGCACCACCGGCTAAACATCGCAGCAAACGATCAAGTAATCACGGACCTCATTGCCGTAGAGTTGATATGCATGTTAATTTCCACAAAATTGGCTTTGACTGGGTGACCAAACCCACCAGCTACCAAGCTTACAAATGTGTAGGATCGTGTGGTTTACCTCTAACTGGTAATACAACAAAGCATGCAACAATTCAGGCAGCAATGCATCTGCGATTTCCTTCGCAACAAAAAAATCCGTGCTGTGTTCCGACGAAACTTGAACCAATATCGCTGCTGTATTACGTAGAACCAGGTGTTATAGAATACAAGTATCAATACGGTGGAATGCGAGTGTCGGAATGTGGATGTAGATAGATAAGCATTATTGACAAGTCAAAGTTGAAGCATTCCAGAAGGGAAATTCTGAGAAGAGTTGAATAAGTGCAACGTGGCAAGCGACGCAGTTGAGGGGTGATATTGAAACAGAGATTATAAGAGGTTCGCAAACGTTCTACTGCCGGGATATCTTTCTAATTCCATTTGTATTAAATATGGAAACTTCACAGTCTCAAAACTATGAAACAAACACACAATTCTGAGAGTAAAAATGTTTTATACTATACATTAGCTACAGGCGAATAGTGCCGCCAGTGGATTGATCATCTGTCATTTATTTTAACAAAAAATATAAAAACCGTTTTTCCGTTTTGTTTTTACAATGTGACCAAAATAAGAACATACAGTCAGACCTGAAATTGCAATCTCAATATACAAAAATTATATGGAAGCCTAGCGGTACTCACAAACATATTAGTAAGGATTATAACTGTGGTATTTTTCTATACACTGACATGTTATAGCCGAACGAAGCTAACCAAATTTCCATTTGAAATTCAAGAGTTTTTAGTTCAAACTCTTTTTCTAATATTGCTTGAAATCATATGAAATATTCACCTAATAAGGGATACTTACCTATGTTTTCAGCATTGTTATAAGTTGAATATTCTATGAACCTAGGCCAATCCTGAAGCCTTTGCCTCGGAACAAGTAGAACCCGTGTTACATAGATTATAGCTGTTATGGTTGAAATGACATATATATATACATATATATATGCATTTTTTCATTTCACATTTTATCTTGCTTTTTATTGAAATATTTGTCTTGTCATTTTGATTTAATTTAATACAATATAGTAAAGTCGTTTCAAACGATTTGTGACATAAAAGTTCATTTCATTTCAAAATAGGTGCTGAGGTTCTCAGGAATGATGGTTACTGTAGCCAAATACTTTTGATTTGACTAAAATCGCCGCAACAAATCAATCCGAAAATATTTGCAGCAAAAAATAATCCACGGAATTGATTTGCTGTATGAGTGTGAGTAAAGCAGTCCAAACTGCTTCTCGAATTTGCAGCAAATCGGTCAAATGATGACCGCTCATTTTTTCCTATTTAGAACTGATGCTGCGATAAAATGAGATGCGAGTGGCCACAATCGGAAAATTTATGTCAAAATATCTTTTGGTAAGTATGTGTCACAGATGGACCGCGTCGATCAGACGCGATCCATCTGTGGCGCATACTTGACACAATAAAGTTTCTAACTGGACATCGTTTTGTTGAAATAGCGTAGCGGCAATGGATTACGCCCACTTTCTACGAACTCATGTACGTATAAAAAAGTACTTAACATCCAAGATATACTTACAAATCGCAGGTAGGCCTACAAAATCTCAAGTGCTGGTAGATAGATTAGCAACACTGATATCAATTAACCACAAAAAGCACTGAAAAAACTTTGCAACGCGGAACGATATATCGCGTTAGCAGACGAATGGCCGTGGTCAATTGAAGTAGTACGATGTGCTTATTTTCTGACACAAGTACGAAGTGACTGATTCATTTATATTTGTGCAAATATCTACTAGGTCTATAACCAAAATCCTTCCATATCAACTACTGATTTCATTTTATCAAGGTCGAGCAACTGATGGATCGTGTCGTTTGTTTATGATCCATCTTCGGCTCAAGGTTGACAAAATAGGTGACTTACGGTAC
This sequence comes from Styela plicata, assembly GCA_963675895.2. NCBI lineage: Eukaryota > Metazoa > Chordata > Ascidiacea > Stolidobranchia > Styelidae > Styela > Styela plicata. The sequence continues at coordinate 1,681,389 of OZ023139.1, forward strand.
AAATCCACACGCTTACTACTTCCGACGGCTTCAAGTGCAGGTAATTTCTCATTTTTGAAACATGGCTTTCTTGAGTGCTTTTATCTGTACATGCATATAAAGTGAAAGATTGAAGCCTTCTTCTCACTTCTATCATTTATATTGGACAAGGTTTCTAATTTTAAAAGATTGATGTATAAGCACTTCAGTGTGGTAAACATTAACTCTCTACATTTCTGTGAGGTACTAAATTCACAATTCTGCTTATCTAAATCTCAGTAAGTTGCTTCCATGATTACTCGATAGTTTTGAGTTACCAAGTTGGTTAATTGTTTTGGTAACGTTTGGCTCACTTGATACTTTGCATTCAGTATTCTCTGTCAAGCTAGCTTCGTGACTGTCTGTCAAGAAGTTGATTAAAGCCTAATCGTTGTCCTAGAACTTCTATTGTATACTGCAATAGTTTTTTGATGAAACAATAGACTTTTGAAATCTGTCTACATAATAACAAAAATTGTTATTTATGCCCGAACCCGCGCCCTCAGGTCACTCGAACTCAGATGTAGAATTTCTACTTTATTCGAGAGAGTTAGAGATTACTTTTCAGCCAGTACCAGCTGATATTTATAATCCGAAATTGTAAAGCGGTCTTTCTCTGTTGATTAGACAAAGGCTTCTTGAGGAAACTATTCCTAATCGTGAAACTGATAAACTTGATATGTTTGACAGAGCACAAAACAACTTCGAATGTATTATACTCATTTTTTTCCATCCGGTGGCCGAGTCTTCAATGTCCTGCCCAACGACAATTTCTAGAAAATGCTTTTTCCGTGAATGCAACCCCGGTATCGCAGTACTGAGCAAGGTATTTAAAATATCATGGTCTTGAAAAAAGAAGCAGTGAAGGGTGCCTGCCCTTCCCGAAATTCGTTTCCAGTTAGGTCAGGTCATGACTAGTTACCATGTCGGCCGAGATGCAGGATATCTCAATAAAATTTATAATTTGGCATCGTAGAGCATTTGTGAGCTCATACTTCTCTCGATCAAAACTTGAAAAACATGCAATTACGTGCCATACAGCAAATTTAAAGATGGTATGCTTAAAATTTTATTGTAGAAAATCCTCCCAAGTCGTGTGACATTACCATATTTCAGGCCAATTTTAATAAAGGTGCAGAATTTGATTTCAGAACACTAATTTCGCATCTTTCACATTGCAGAAAATACGTAAAAAATATTTTTTCCCAAATAGGTAGTTTGAGAACTTTACTCGGCGTCAGTATTGTTTGGTGAGTCACGTCTAACCAAGTGAAATTCATCAAGCTCTGCTGGACTGGCTTTTACTTCCCAGATAACGAATTTCAGTAAGTTTGTACCAGGAAATAAAGATTTAATGAATGCTTTAAAAATATTGAGCACAAAATCATTGCACGTGTCGATCCTAGTGATATATGTCAATTTATTCAAAAAAATCATTTCCATCAACAATCATTCTTTGCCGCCCCGTTCTTGTTCCACTTGCATCTGTAATATAAATACCAAAATGAAGCAAGTGAAACAGGGCCGGAAAATTATTGGCAAAACATCGTTCGCTAAATATGAGTCACAGATGAATCACGACGTTGAGACACCGCTACTGCGCGTCGAGTACGTTCCTGAAAGTGTTTAAGTAAAATGGTAAGAGGCACGTTCATCACTCAAAAGCTCCGGCGTTCCCTTGTATATTCAAAATGAAAGACTGAAAAAAACTCTACGACGTGTTACAGTATTTTGTCAGATTCAGAATCCTGAACTTCTTAACCTATTTCTCAATGCGTCAACGTGTTAATAATTTATGAATCAAGAGACTGAATCCGAACCCGGGGCCCCATTCACGGAACTTCGTTGAGCAATAATCTCGTCGCAAAATACTGAAATTCCCGTAAGCGATTAGAAGGCTATTCTTGAATATGAGAGAATTCGATTTTCGCGGGAAACGCGAGTAGAAATTACTCTCTCTTCTCTTTCCTGACACGGAAAATCCTCGAACATCCACTAACAAAACTCGAGGTCGCTGAGGAGTAGAATCTACCTGTCGCAAAACAATTGGCTGGCAATTTTGTCAAAACCATTTCTGCAAGAATCGTTTTTAATGGAACATCAATTAAGCACTGGTATTCTCAAGTGTTTTACTTTAGCGATATGGTATCAAAATGACGCTTGAATCTCATACGTTTTCAATTGCAGTTGGAAATTTCCTGAACAAACCATTTTTTTAGAAATTCCATTGCAGCATGTAGAAGTCGTGGGACCAATGTCTTAGCCGCCAAAGGCAAATTGCAAGAATTTGTCAGCACACTTATCAGTTAAGGTATTGTGAATATATTTTACATTAGAGTTTGAAAACCCCACTTCCTGTGTACTGCTAGTATTCAGGATTGTAAAAGTGTTGATCATCAAAAGTAAATACATAAACCGGTAATGTTGTTCCACAACTGCAATCTAGCCCTGTGCAGTTTTGTATGACAAAGAGCTTTCGACGCGAATGCAAACAGGCTTTGCCGGGGCGATCCATCAGTGACCCAGATTCAACAGAACGTGCTCGAACAAAACATTTTGACGGCCGGGGTAGCCGTTGTTTAAACTATAGCACCACTACACCGAGCGCTGGTCGATAGAAATGGTCGCGCCTGAGCCATCGCACTGTTGTTTTGTATATAGGAAATACGTGCTTTCACACATTGAATATTACAAAGCGCATTTGCGAGCTCCTAAATGCGTTTATCAGCGGAGTGGCGTGAATAGGGCCCCTTGATCCGACCCGGGCAAAATATTTTGAAGCTCAATGCGAAGCCCTTATCATCAAAATTAAGCGAATCCGGTTCATGACGACCTCTAATATTAGACATTCAGTTTTAGCCAGCTTTCGTTGTAGGACGTTACGACGCTATGTGTGCGTGAGCCCTGTAGAGCTGCAATGCTTCTGTGATAGGATAGGATTTCCTTTATATCCTGCAGGAGAGGAAAGCCGAGAATACGGCTTAATCATATGGCGAATCACGACCTGTCCTAAAGGCAGTATTTACGAATCGGTCGATGGTTATTTGGCTTATCATCCTTCTCCTTTTTTCCTATACATGGATCGTGGTGGCGGAGAAAGCCATAAGAAGTGCTTACTAGAATTCTTCGCGGACTGGATTAACGGAGTCGAATCCGGCAAGATTTTCGCAATTTGGCTGATTGCCGAAGTTTGAGACTCAGTCTCTGGATTCAAGAAATATATGACGCTTTGCCTCATTTAGAAACGGGGCGAAGCGGTCTACTTACGATTTTGTCAAGACCATTCCGGATCGGATCAGGTTTGAATCCAGTACGCGATTTGGAATTCAGAATCGGATCATGATTCGGAAGCTCCTGGCTCCGCAGACCTCCAGTGCTTACGTGATTGATGCTTCTTATCAATGCTATAAATGCATTATGGTACGGAAGGTTAAGGCTGACGTGGGACATGTTCTTCCCAAAGAACCTAAAAAATTCCAAATGGCTTTTAGGTGAATAAAAAACCTAGGAAATCCTAATGATCTTCACTCGACTTCGTAACGCAGAAGTCATTTTACGTGTCCCGCAAATTTCGGGCCCTGGAATGGCATCTTTAAAAATTTTACCACCTCCGGTGGTTTAAAAAGCTATTTTTTTATCGTCGTCACCCATTACGCCAACATAATTGGGTCACAATTTCCCCAAATCTCATCCCTCCTTCAAGTTTCTAAACAAACCACTTTTTTTATACAATTTCACTCTGATCGAAGCCGGATGCAGTACCTCGAAAGAAGCCAGCAATTACACTCTGAGCGGAAAACCATCTACTAGTTAGTTCTTTGTTCCCTGTTAGGAAATATGTTAGGTCTTTTCAAAGCCTAGGCTACAAGGGTTAAAATTAAGATTTCTGATATCCGGTATGGGGCAGTTGATCATGAGAATATTTAGAGCGAATATTTCGTTTAATATGTTGATAATATTTATTTCAAGAATTATTTCTTCAAATTACATAATTTGTAATAATAATATTCCCTTTTTCATACGGCGCAATTCCTTGCCTGATGAGATCATTTATTTCTAGCACCTGCGGTTTGCATGTAATTTAATTTTAATATAATTGGGACAAAATAAACTCCTATCGATAGAACTATTTTTTTTTCAAAATTTTGGTGAGCACAGCAAAGCTAGAAGAAGAGCCTTTAGCAAAGAAGAAAAATAGGAAAAAGGAAAGTCTTCCTCTATTATCTTAGACGAAAGTTTTTTATCAAAACCACCAGGCCACGAGTTTTCAAGAAAAGCTTGGGTTTAACTAAATCGCCTTCGGACAGGAGCGGGGCGTTTTGACTCAAATATGAAAAAAATACGACTCAGTGAAAAAGATATCCGTGAGATATGTGAACGTGGAAAAGTACAAACTGCTAAACATGTTTTTAATGATTGTAACAAAATACGCCCACCGTATGTAGAATACCATAAATTAAGAGCGAAATACTGGAAGAATATCTACTACATTGCATGTTTTAATGAATCTATTTATTACCTGAGAATAAATGGTAGTATTTTTTAATATTATATTTATTAACCTATTTTTTCAAGTACTGTCTATTTATTAGTCAATATATTTTATACATTTTCTTCCACACAATCATCGAGTTCTTCATATTTTGGAGCCGGATCGTTTGGATCGTATCCCAGTGATTTTAACATTGGTGCAATTTCTTCAATATCTCTCTCAACATCTTTTGGTAGTTTTCCAAACCATTCTGAAAGTCCTTTCAAATACAATGGTTTTTTAACTTGTGATGTTGATATTTCTGACCTGTTGTGAATAAATTTATCTTGTTTCGTTTTGTTTATTCCTGATATCCGGGATTACGTTTATACGATTTAGAATGGACACAAATTTTGACGGACAGCGATTCGATTCGGATAATCGCAACTATTCAGTTATCGGATCCCTTGATCGCTTTAAAGGCAGTCATTTTAACAATAAATATTGTCTGAAGTGGTAAGAAAGGTGGACTATGATTTACTTCACATGCTCTGGCTTGTTGGTAACATATTTTCAGAAAATCATTGCTTTATATTCAGATTTTGCCTAGCTCATTGACGCAGCATCATATATAATATAATAAATAACATAACCTTGAGGTATCTGTTTCATTCAAGTGCTTTTCGTGTTCAAGCACTGCACGACTCCAGGGCATCCCTAGAAATTTGAATAATTTCTTTGTAGTTGCAATCGGTTGAAGTATTAGTTGCTCATAATATATCTTCATGCAAATTTTGTCACCTAATTGGCGACATTGTATATACATTTTTTCAATTATTTCATTCCACACAATCAATGTTTCTCTGAAAATATTAGTATGATTCATTTGTCAGTTGATGCACTTATTCGAACTTCTTCGTGAGGCTTGAACGAATCAAGCTAACTTATTTTTCTTTAAAAAATGATGATTATGCGTTGGCGTTGCCATGACTCTAAATTAAAAACGATGTTGTTCGAGTTCAACACGGTACATAACACATTTTATGACAAATCGCAAACGAGATTTGGGTATACGTATATGGGACTTCTCTGAGTCATGCTCAAAAGAGGTCCTGTAAATCCCTGAAATTGAGCGAAACCTACCGGTCCATGAAGACCTCTACTGCGCAATTGGATATTATCCAATGAATACATTTGAAAAAAATTACATACCTGTAGCTGTCCTTATTAAAACCTGCAAGATTAAGATTTCTTGACACAATGGAATGTGCTGTTGCTCTGCCATCCCTTATCATTAAAATAAATTTTGCATTTGGAAAGAGTGAATGAAGGTATCTGTAAAATATAGCCATTATGTATATTTTCGAATACACGCATTTTTAATAAATATGCTTTTTCTGTTGGAATGAGCTAATCCCGTTGTCGCCGTGTGCAGTCAGTTTTTATATTTAAGCTGCTTAGGTCAATATTATACTTACTACACCTTTAATGCTGTTGTATTCGCTAATGGTTGTTTAAAACCTCTTTTAAGTCGAGGCTAGATCCACAACACATTTTTTGTAAAAAAAAACGTATAGATAAACCATAGTCTGGTGACTTATTTACAGACATTTGTTTTAATCGCGTGTGATTTATTGTTGGTTTGAAAGCCTACAAAGTTTCACTTGAATGAATGATTATAAAAAAAAATTAGGTATCTATTCATACACAAAAACTTACTTTGCATAAACCATTTGCAATGGATCTTTGTTGCAGTATCGATCAGCAGGAGCTCCGTGTCGAATTATTAGTTCTAGAATAAACTGTGCTTCGGCTTCATCAAACAAATCGGGGAAAATTTCGGCCTTGGACAGACGCGAGATATCTTTGGTATTACTGAATGGAAATAAAACAATTGTGGTCGGGTAAGCACAAATATCTAAATATTTAGCTAGGAAGGGCTTACATTTTTTAAAACCTGGTTGTGTTTTTTTCTTACAAAAAGCGTGATGATTTTGTGCACTTACCCCAGATAGGTAGATTGAGATAGCCGGATGTAGCATTCCAATCACAAATTTTTTTTTGTGGAGCACGCGCCACAGACAGACCGGTTCTGATCGACGCGATTAATCAGTGATACATAGTTAACGAAAGAAGCTTTTTTTCAACCGGGTAATCGGTTGCTATAAAAATGATCAACTATATCCTAGGACAAATAAACATCATGTCCCCCTGCAGTGAGTTGCTCCAATGGCGATATTCCTGGCCCACATGCACAATTATCGGAAAATTATCATTGCATGTGAAAAAGAAATTATTGAAATCATGATTTTACAGTTTCAAAATCCCAGTGATGTATATATCAAGGTATATGTTGTTTTTGTGCGGTGAAAATAGTTTCGAAAGTGAAATCCAAGGTCATTTAAAATTGCGCCATTTCTCTTTATGGGGGTCTGTTTTATACGTTTTTTATATTTCATTAATATCCCACTATGTAGCAATATGTTGTAAAAGTAACTTATGGATTTTTAAGGTGTAATTAAAGGTATATACTAGTGATGGCAACTCTAAGTAAAAGTGCCGAGTTTACCTAGTATACCTAACTTACCGACTTACCTAGTTTCTCAGATATCTGATTTATTCAGTTTAACTTTTACCCAGTTAATTCGCTGCGTAAATTAGGTGAAATTTTCAACTAGGTACTTGAGAAAATTAACTAGGTTCCTGATTCAAAAAGTAGGTACCTAATATGAAAAACTAGGTAAATCAAACATTCATTGTGAAAATGTTTTTGAAATAGACATTTCAATGATTCCCATCTTTGAGTCATTGCCTGATGGAATGTCTTAAATGCAGCGAAACGACGATTACCTTGTGGGAAATTCGTATTACTTTAAATAAAAACTAGTTTGCTCTCACTAGTATATACAGCGCGGATACAGGGAACATCCCACCGCAAGTCTTCAAAATTATTTAATTCACAGAAAACGTACAAAAAGTTTGCGCTCCTTCGGCATGCATTTTATCTAGTTCAAAGTAGGGAATTTGACAATGCTTTGAAGCCGAGACACATTAGATATTGATTCTGAGCATTCGAGTGAGAGGAATTTGTGAATACACAAATTGATCCTTAAAAATATTCTACAAACGTTGTACCTAATTCCGAACACTACGGTCTTCATTATTGTATCTAGTTCCAGTTGAAATAAGCATGGCATGATTCAGTATCAGAGGCATTAACGATACCTATGGAACTTGATTTTTAATACTTTTACCTCAATAAAAAGTCTCTATAATACAACATACTGACGATAATCGATGTTTCTGTACCGCAGCGTATACCGGGGTAAGCATCCAACATTGCTCTCATTAATGTTGTTCCACTACGATAAACTCCTCCGACAAATATAATATTCATATTCCTTCTATTATGTGCCTGAAATATGAGTTGATAGAAGCTTGTGTATGACAGTGATTGTTTCGAATGAAACAATCCAGTTAAAAGTTGAACTTTATGAGGCATAATGAGGGCGATGACTTTGGCAACTTGGAATATTTAGGGATGAGGAAGCATTCTGCCACGGACTTAGTCGCAACCAAAAAAGACAAATGAGAGAATTTATGCTTACCATTTCGTTTAGATCCGGCATCGTTTTCGTATGCTCGGTAAATATATCTATTACGCGAAGAAACATCAGTGGAATGATGAACGAGCAAGTATAAAAGAGTAACAAACGAACAGGAGAATTGCGCAGCATAACAACCTGGAACCAAAAATGGATTCAGCAGTTAATTAAAATATAAAGATACAGCGTTGTTGATATGCTTATCAACTTAGACTTTATTCGAATTAAAAAAATATTCGATCGCGCGCTATATTTAAACTGCTTTCTTTTTGGTTTGTTATTATTTAAATAAATTAAATACACAATATAAGATTATTGGAAACAGCTCGAAATGAAATGAACTTGAAAATCGTTTGCTCGTCATGCGCATTGTTTATCTGACTAAAAAACCCTGATTTGACTTTGAGAAAAATATCTTATACCTTACTCAATTTCCCAGTTTTCATTTCGGTTTATAACTTTTTTATTTTCTAATAAAGCGTTTCTTACCTTCAAATATTGCACTGACTGATCTTTGAATCACGGGTATTTTGTCATAAACGTCGCAATGTATAATATTCCTTAAATACTTATTTTTGCACACGAAAAATAAAATTGAATCCTGCAAAGGCAGAATTTTAATTTATGAAACTTAATTCTTATTCTGTCACGATTATAATTTATGGTTATTCCTCTCTTGGCAAGCACAAACAAAAACTATTCTAACGCAGATAAAGTGGTTAAGTACTCTGAACAGTATTTTCAAATAGTATGAAATCTCAGCGAAAACGTTTTAAGTATCAGAAATTATTTACACATAGCTATCGAAAACAGCTGGTTACAAGGACTATTTATTAAAATAACATACCTTCCTTCGTCCCCTTCCATCGACCGAGGCTTGGTAGACGCAGCATAATACACAACATCGAGTTAAAGCCAACATAATATTTATATCAACTTTCAATTGTTTTTTAAACTTTTGAATTTAATGCTGTTATATAAAGAAATACTATACTTGTTGAATATACAGTAACAAATATATGTCCATACATATTTATTGAATGTATACATTTTGTTTCAAATATGAATGTGAAGTAAGGCACAAGTCAGCAATATCTATCTCAAACTTAGCATTCCCACATAGTGTAGATTTGTGTTTTCCTAGCCTCCCACATATCTGATTTACCGTAAAACATTAAAGTTTCATTCTTCATATCAATACTAAGAGAGCATGTGGCTTTACATACAATTCAGAGACTGGACAGCGTATTTTATGTTTGATTTCAGTTCAAACCGTTAAAGCTCCCATGTAAACACATAGATTGGTATTAACTAAGACTACTCAGCTTGTTTCTGGGCTATTAGTCGGATGCCTACAAAAATTAACTTGGAGAGAACTCAACAAGCTCTCTTACGGATATTTTCGAGCTTAGTTCGATAATAAACTGATTGATATACCCGGAACTTTACACCAAAAACAATTTTTCTCGAAAATGTTACGAAAAAATCATGACAACAGTTACATCGAGAACGACTCAAGCTTCGAAGAAGTTGGGAGACCGAACGAAGCGGAACTAATTAATATACAGTGGACGTAGCAAAAAACGTCACAGTGAATAACCTGTTCACGACAATGATCTCTTTTTTATGATTTGTGGGGTGTATTGAATTGAAATTTCCTTAAATATTATACATGGTAGAGAAATACCTGCCCTAAAAACCCTCATTAAAATCAATCCCCCATCCAATCACGATTCTTACTTGATGAACAGATATGGCGTGTGAGATAACGTCCAATACATTGTCCGATAGTGTGAGACATTGACAATATTTGGAGGTTTTATATGACAATTTTATCATATTTTTGCGGGCTAAAAGGGCCGAAACTTGAAATTATCAATACTTTTAAAAGCGGGTTGTGATCCCTGCCACTGCTTCCAGCAAATATGTTTCGGGTATTTGAGGATTGTGCTTGGGTGATTTGCCGCAAAACAAAACGTCTCTCATCAGCCTCAGCCGATGTAAAGGTAACAACATAAATTGTGAAGTGTAGTACCAGAAATCTACAGCACGAGAATATCGATCAAGAGTTAATTTGGATGGACTCGGGAATATGGCACTGATGTAGTCAAGCTAAAATAGGCGGATTTACATTGTAGCCTCAAATTTATTGCGCGCCACCGATACGTATATGTTTTAATGGATGTAGGAAACAAAAGGTCGCCTAAACAGGTTACCCTTTCTTGTCAATACATTTCGGAAGGTTTCCGGTATATTGAATTAAAATTTATAAATGTAGTACCATATATCATGTCCGGCCATTCTTGGCCATGATTGGTCATGTATGTATTGAAGGAAGAAATTAATACATGTTGAGAAGTGGCATAAGGTGCCAGGATTTTTAAAGAATTCAATGTTGGCCAAAGATATCTGCAAACTAAACATTCTTTCTAAAATAGAAGTATGTATAATAATTTTGAGAAACCTGTGCGATTTTTCTTGTTAATAGGCTATTTCTTTCTAAATGATCATGACACCTGTTCCGATCGCGTTGAAACTAGTTCCCACTGAGATCGAATGATGAGAAGAGGTTGAAAATATTTGCTAAATTTGATATGGCCATGTTGAAACATGGTATAAAGTCATTCCAGATTCAACGTGCCGTTGAAAAATTATTTCCAAGCAAAAGCTCCTTCTAGATACAATCCCGGGTATTACCTACTACCATAATCAACAAACCTCCAAATTTCTTTTATCTAAATATCTCAAAATGGGGTATTTTTGTCGGCGACTTTTTTCCAATCGAACTTTTTAGGCGATTTTTTCCTACGCCCGTTTAATACAACCAAAATGTCAATTCAGAATCTATCTGCCGATACTAAACCGCTGAATACTATCACCCATCGCGAGTGAGTCGTGGTAGAATTAGCGACAAGAGGTGCGTTTTTCAATTTCCCCTTGGTTTTTGAAAAGTGGGATATCAGAAAAAAGCCAAACCACAATCCTACCTTGAACATGTTATTCCAGATTCTTTCTATCTTCTACATATCCAGATCTTACTTAATATTGTATGATCCTACATATCAGTGAAATTGGATGGTTGCATCATTCCCATTATATTTAGCAATATTTGCTTGTGGTCTAAACCCAATCATTGCGATAACGAGCAGAATGCGACAACACAAATGCAAGTCATTGACGCATGCATGTAAACGCAAAGTAATGAACTGCCGAATTCTGCGTCTGAATTGTTGTGCTATTAGCGGAGCTGTTAGATCAGGGGTGGACAACTTCTCCGTTCGGCGGGCCAGATGTGGGTAAATCATCTATTTATTCACTAATGCAAGAAATAAAATAAAAAATCGTGTTTAATGTAAAGTTTAAACTTTACAAAGAATAGAGGCCAAAAAATACACGATGAATTTATTATGTGAAGTCAATGATACATTTGTGGCAATCAAAGTTGTTAACCAGTTGTTTGAAATCTGGATGCATGTTTGATGTAGAAATTCTCAGTAAAGACTGCTGGTGAACACCAGTTAGATTGGAACGTAGCTTAGTCTTTTTAATGTTCATGTTCACAAATGTATGTGAACCCAAACAGAACAAATAGTTTCATGGCCAATTTTCCTAGGTTGGCAAATTAGGATTCAGTAATGCATAAAATTTGTCAATACTTCCAGATTGGAATTTCTCTTTCAGGGTAGAGTCACACTGCAGATCAATCAGTTCAAGCTGTATAGCATTCGGCGCTTTCTCAAAGTCGGTTGTGAACGATGATGACAGAATATCAAATTCCGCGCCAAGTTTTTGAAAGTCCGCAAAACAATGACCAAATTCATTATCCAGTGCGAATATCATATTGGTGTGCTTTTCAGATGATATCATTGGTTGTGCCGTACTTGCGAGTGTTGCAAAGTGCGTAGTGTTATTCTGACTGATTGACCTTGAAGTTTGGTGTTCAGTTCATTCATATGTTCAAAGAGGTCGACTGAAGATGCCAAATCTGACAGCCATTCTGTTTGTTTGAGTTGAGGAAAATCTTTATCCTTCCCTTTCATCTCCAAAAATAGTAGAATTTGCGTTTTTAGGTCCCAGACGCGTCTCAGAACTTTCCCCTCTGGTTTGCCGTTCCTCTGCTGATAAATTATAACGATAGTTTCCATGTTTCGTCTCATAAAGACGACTAATGTTGCACTCTTTCAAAACAGCAACACTTTGACAACACTGCACACATAATGCTTTATTTCCAACTCTTGTAGAAAAATACATCGGTATCCAAGCTTTGTTAAATGCTCGGCACTCTCTGTCAACTTTACGTTTCTTGGGAAATTCCATGGTTATTGAAACTTAATATAAAATCTAATTTTAGTAAAATGTTAAAATATTTTAAATTCCAAATCTAAATCTCACTGATAACAGCAAATCCAATTGCCGTAAAATGGTAAAAAATCTTAAATTCTAAATCTTAATGATAAAGACAGCTGAGGAATCAGCTGGGCTGAATCGCTAGACATGGTTAGCCGCGGGAGGGGCAATGCAAAAAGTTGGCAGCACTGTCGTTGTCTGGTTAACATGCGATTAATCTCTCAATTGGATATTTGTTCCCACGCAGAAATAAGATACCAAAGTAGACTAGACCCGTTAGCCGGATGGCCCAAGTTAATCGTAATGATTGGTTGTGTCCGAGGTTTTCCTCTCAGAGTGCAGTTGCTGACACTGCATCTTGTAAAAGCTCTTTCCTTTAAGTCGCAGATAGTTGGACTTTTAGGTACTGTTCCAGGTCTTTCACAGAGTGAGATTAGAAAAGAATCCTACTGCAGATCCTTAAACACTGCGTGTCGTGCGGAGTCAGGAATTTTTTCAGATCCGATCTTCAATTCCAGATTACGTAGCGAATGCAAACCTAATCCGATCCGGAAGTAAACATCATGCTTCTGATCCTGACAGAATCCTGAACTTTTTAACCTGTTTCTTAATGCGTCAACGTGTTATTAATTGCATGAAACAAGAGACTGAATTCGAACCGGCGGCCTCATTCACGGAACTCCGTTGACCAATAATCTCGTCGCAAAATACTGAAATTGCCATGAGCGATTTGTGGGCTATTTTTGAAAATGAGAGAATCCGATTTTCGCGAGAAACGCGAGTAGAATTGCTCTTTTTCTCTCTCCAGGCACGGAAAAATCCTATTCTCGAACATTCGCTAACGAAACTCACGAGGTCGCTGAGGAGTAGAATCTACCTGTCGCAAACCAATTGGCTGCCAATTTTGTGAGTTCGACAAAACCATTTCAGCGGAAATCGTCTTTATTGGAACATCAATTAAGCACAGGTATTCTCAAGTGTTTTACTTTAGCGATAGGGTATCAAAATAACGCTTGCATCTTCATTCATTTTCATTTGTAGTTGCAAATATCTTGAACAAACTTTTTTAGAATTCTTATTGCAGCATGTAGTAGTCGCGGGACCAATGTCTTCGCCGCCCAAGGAAATTGCAAGAATTTGTCAGCACACTTATCAGTTAAAGTTATTGTGGATATATTTTACATTAGCGTTTGGAAATCCTACTTCATGTGTACTGCTTGTATTCAGGATGGTAAAAATGTTAATCATCAAAAGTAAATATATATACCGATAATGTTGTTCCACAACTGCAATCTAGGCTCGTGCAGTTTAGAATGGCATTGAGCGTTCGATGGGAATGCACGCGCGTTTCACCAAGCGTTCACATGACATGGCGCAGGCTTTGCCGGCGCGATCCAGCAGTGACCCAGGCGTGCTTGAATAAAACATTTTTGACAGCCGGGATAGCCTATATTTTGTAGCACCACTATAACGAGTGCAGGTCGATAGAAAGTGTCGCGCCTGAGCCATCGCACTGGAGTTTTGTTCCGGGAAAAATGCGTTAGAATTCGAAAGGCACTATCTGATCATGCGTAAGCTCGGAGCAACTCAGAATTGTTTGTTTTCGTGTATATGAAATACGAGCTTTCAAACATTGAAAATTTCAAAGCGCATTTGCGATCTCCTAAAAGCGTTTATCAACGGAGTGGCGTGAATAGGGCCCCTGATCCGCTCCGTGTCAAATATTTTGAAGGTCAATGACGACCCCTAATATTAGACAGTCAGTTTTAGCCAGCTTCCGCTGTAGGACATTACGACGCTATGTGTGCGCGAGTCCTGCAATGCTTCTGTGACATGATAGGATTTCATTTTTATCCTGCGTGAGAGGAAGGCCGAGAACACGGCCTAATAATATAGTGAACCACGACTTGTCCTTATTCCGAGGCACTAGTTCCGAATCGGTCGATGGTTTTTGAATTATCGTACTTCTCCTTTTTTCTATGCATGGATCGAGATGACGGAGAAAGCCGTAAGGAGTGCTTACTAGAGGTTTTCGTGGACCGGATTGCCGGAGTCGAATCCGGCAGGATTCTCTGAATTTGGATGATTGCCGAGGTTTGAGACTCAGTCTCTTGATTCAAGAAATTTATGACGATTGGCCTCATTTAGAAATGGGGCGAAGCGGTCTACTTACGATATTGTCAGGACCATTCCGGATCGGATCAGGTTTGAATTCTGTACGCAATTTGGAATTCAGGATCGGATCCTGATTCTGCAGACCTCCAGTGCTTACGTAAACCACAAAGGGCTGGTAAAGCTTCCAGCAGACCTCTCGCATGAAACCATGATCATAGAACCTACCGGATATGATGGTTAAGTGCGAAGGTCTACTGGACGTCACTCTAAAACTCTTATCAATGCTATAAATACATTATGATACGGATTATTAAGGCTGACATGGTATAAGTTCTTCTCAAGGACCTAAAAAATTCCGAATACCTTTCAAATGAATAACCTAGAAAATCCAAAAATCCTTCACTGCCTTCGTAATGCAGTAGTCATTTTACGTGTTCGTCGATTTCGTGCCCGGGAATGCCATCGTTGAAAATTTGCTTTTCTTGTAATGCAAATAAAAAGGCTATTTTTTACCGGCGGCGCCCATTATGCTAGCATAATTGATCAATTGATTTCGAATTATCAGTATCGACCGGTAAAGGCAATTTTGGCATAAAGGCATTCCCGGTGACACATAAATACTCATGAGTTGTGACAAATCCACATCCCTGGTGACGCAGGAATACTTATGAGATGCGACAAATCCGCATTCCCGGTGACATAGCAATACTCACGAGTTGTGACAAATCCGCAACCTCAGTGACATAGGGATACTTATGAGTTGTGACAAATCCGCATTCCTGTGAACATAGGAATACTCATGAGTTGTGACAAATCCGCACCCCTGGTGATATAGAAATACTCATGAGTTGTGACAAATCCACATTCCTGGAGATGCAGGAATACTTATGAGATGCGACAAATCCGCATTCCCGGTGACATAGGAATACTCATGAGTTGTGACAAATCCGCAACCCCAGTGACATAGGGATACTTATGAGTTGTGACAAATCCGCATTCCTGTGAACATAGGAATACTCATGAGTTGTGACAAATCCGCACCCCTGGTGATATAGAAATACTCATGAGTTGTGACAAATCCGCATCCCTGGTGACATGAAGTTACCAACCCTTCTCAGAGCTACCGCGAGATGTAGTGCCAGCAGTTGCACTCTGAATGGAAAACCGCTATCGTGAAGTGCAATTGGTGATATCTACCCGGGTGAAGGTAAAACCATCTACCAGTTTTATGTTCTCTGTTAGGAAATATATTAGGTTTTCTCATAGCCCAGGCTACAAGTGTTAAGATACTTATTTCTGATATCCGGTATGGGACATTTGATAATGAGAATATTTAGAGCGAATAAATCGTTTGATATGTTGATATTTATTTCAAGAATCATTTCTTTCTTTCTTTCTCAACTTCCATAATTTGTAATAATAATAGTCCTTTTTTCCATACAGCGCAATTCCTTGCCTGATGAGATCATTTAGTTTTAGCACCTGCGGTTTGCATATAATTTAAATTAAATATAAATGAGAGGAAATATATTCCTAGCATATAGAAGTGTCTATTTTGTCAAAATTTTGGTGCGCACAGTTAACCTATCTAGAAAAAGGCGCCTTTAGCAAAGACGAAAAATATGTGGGGTCTGGTCTTATGCAATAACACAAGGTAAGTCTACTTCTATTATTTTAACGAAAGTTTTTCATCGAAACCACCATGCCAAGAGTATCAGCTGATATTTATAATCCGAAATGGTAAAGCGATCTTTCTCTTTTGATTATACAAAGGCTACTTGAGGAGACTATTTATAATCGAGTAACTGCTGTTGATAAATTTGATATGTTTGACAGAGCACAAAACAACATTACATGTATTTTACTCAATTGTTTCCATCCTGTGGTCGAGTCTTCTTGTCCTGCCCAGAGACAATTTCTATAAAAAGCTTTTTTCGCGGATGCAAATTTCCTCCTAGGTTCCGCCGTACAGAGCGAGGTATAGATATCACGGTCGTCAAAAAAGAAGCAGTAAAGTGTGATGTCCTTCCCAAAATTTGTTTCCAGTTACGTCAGGTCATGTCTAGTTACCATGTCTGCCGAGATGCAGGATATCTCGAATGAAATTTAAAATTTGTCGTGCTCTTGGTCAAAACTTGAAAACATGAAATTACTCGCCATACAGCAAATTTAAAGATGATACGCTTAAAATTTCATTGTAGAAAACCTTCAAAAGTCGTGTGACATTGTCATATTTCAGGCCAATTTTAGTAATTATATAGAATATGTTTCCAGAATACTAATTTCGCATCTTTGACATTGCAGAAAATACGTAAAAAATATTTTTTCCCCAGTAGGTAGTTTGAGAACTTTACTCGGCGTCAGAATTGTTTGGTGAGTCACGTCTAACCATGTGAAATTCATCAAGCTTTGCTGGACTGGCTTTTACTTCCCATATAACGATTTTCAGTAAGTCTGTACTAGGAAATGAAGATTTAATGAATCCTTTAAAATATTGAGCACAAAATCATTGCTCGTGTCGATCCTGGTGATATATGTCAATTGATTAGAAGAAATTCACTTCCATCATCAATCATTCTTTGCCGCCCCGTTTTTGTTCCTCTTGCATCTGTAAAATTAAAACCAGAATGAAGCAAGTGAAACCGGGTCGGAAAATTATTGGCAAAACATCGTTCGCTAAATATGAGTTACAGATTAATCAGGTTGCTAAGACACCGCTACTGCACGTCGAGTAGTAAAGTGTCTAAGTAAAATGGTAAGAGGCATTTTCATCGCTTACAAGCTCTGGCGTTGCTCTGTATATTCAAAATGAAAGACTGAAAAAAACTCTACGACGTGTTACAGTATTTTGTCAGAAAAATGTAAAATTTAGTTTTCCTTGAGTACGTAAAGGAATATTGTGATTAAAATTAGCCATCGTGCGTTTGATCTAGAAATTCAGATTATTGAACTGAATAACATTCAAACCATATTAGAAGCCTGAATGAGAATAATTAGTCGGAGCTGCTACTTTCTGATTTATAAAAATGTATTTCGAACAATCAGTTACAATTAAATTCTCTGTACGGTAGATATTGGCATATGCCTCTGACAACATTCCAAACTGCATCTTTTCAATAAGTTTCACTCAACTTTAGCATATTACAGCTTTCCCGAGTTCAGAGTGAATACCTTTTCTTTGACAAAATCATCCGGTTCGCCATATTTTGGAGTCGGATCGTTTGGATCATATCCCAGAAGTTTTAACATTGGTGCAATTTCTTCAATATCTCTCTCAACATCTTTTGGTAGTTTTCCAAACCATTCTGAAAGTCCTTTCAAATACAACGGTTTTTTAACTTGTCGTGTTGATACCTCTGACCTGTTATAAATGAATTTAATACTTTTGAGTTTTTGTTATTTTCAATCTTATAAATTTGTTTAGTGTTGTTAAATTGAATACAGTTTGTTAGTAGCAAGCACATCATATTTTAGTGATCTACCTTGATGTTTTTGTTTCATTCATGTGCTTTTCATGTTCAAGAACCACACGACTCCAAGGCATCCCAAGAAATTTGAATAATTTTTTTGTAGTCGCAATTGGTTGAAGTATCAGTTGCTCATAATGTATCTGCATGCATATTTCATCGCCTAATTGTATACATTGTGAATACATATTTTGAATTTCTTTGTTCCATATTTTTAATGTATCTCTGAAAGAAAATACAGCGAATTAAAATCCTGCGATCGCCTTCCAATGAGTACACTTCGACTCCCTTAGAAACTTGAAATACAGTGGCGCGAAATCAACGTTTTGCTCACAATATACAGTTGGAATTCGTTTAATGTTGCTCTTATAGCTGTTAGTTTACTCGGAAAATGCGAGATGGGGGTAATTATTATTGCAGTCCTACATGCAATATACGGAATAAACATGATAACAAAGATATATTCACTTTTAAAATACCAAAAAATATCAGTGAATCCCCTTGAAATTCCACATATTCATAAAGTTTCTTATATCTACACGCGAGTATTAAAATCTACCTCAGCTTTTACGCACCTGTAACTGTCCGCATTGTAAGGTTTAATATGAAGTCGTCCGGATACTATGGAGTGTGCCATTGCTCTGCCATCCCGTAGCATTAGAACAAATTTTGAATTAGGAAAAAGTGAATGGAGATATCTGAAAAAATATTCCAGAAAAAGATAACAAGTTAACGGTGTTGGCGCCAGTCATAACCAGATGTAGATGCAGGCTACACTGCGAATAGGGATCGGAAGGTTAGAACCGCAATGTAAAAAGGATCCTCGCGATAGAGTTTTTATACATTTTCAAATGAGTTGAAAATTTAGCTTGGGGACAAATTTTGAATTATTCTACCTCACACTACTTATCGACGGTCCCAAGTGAAACCTCATTCTGCCACGTTGAATTCTTTCGCATGCTCCGCTGTCAAATGGGCAAAATAGTCGAAATTTGCGCCATAGGTACAGGCGTAATATGCTTAAAAAAGATATTTTAAAGTCTGATATAGGTTAAATATTGAAAATAAATTACCAAATGTGTTCCAAATCCGCCTAAAAATAGCTATACCAACAACCTTGTACTAATAACCTTATCAACAGTAAATTGATATCATTTTGGTTCATACATTAAAATTACTTTGCATATATCATCCGTATTTGATAGAACAATTTACTTAGTAGAAGTCATTTGAAATGGATCCTTGTTGCAATACCGATCAGCAGCAGCTCCGTGTCGAATTATTAGTTCCAGAATAAACTGTGCTTCAGCTTCATCGAGAATTTCGGGAAAAATTCCGGTCTTGGATAGTCGCGAGACGATTTCGCTATTACTATAATGTAATCGGATAAGTTTGTAGATTAATGGCACACGAAAAGTGAGAATTTACCACGCCCAAAATAGACACTCTTGTTCGGTTTGTCAAGAACAAGAAAATGAAGATCGACAACATGTCATCGACTCCTTAATCGTTCGCACTCTGCTAACAGAATCATGTCAACTACATCAGGCGGAAGTAATCAACACCAAAAGGCAGGGCGTATGATCTGAGAATTCAAAATCATATTTTTATATGTTTACCTCGATAAACTATTTCTATAATTCAATATTCCGAGGAGAATCGCTGTTTCCGGCCCACATCTTATACCGGGATAGGCATCCAACATTGCTCTCATTAATGTTGTTCCACTGCGATGTACTCCTCCAATAAAAATTAAATCCATATTTTTTCGATTATGAGCCTGAAATGCATATTAATTCCGATAGACTCTTTTGCACTTGATGAGCATTCGGATGATAAATTTACATCGTAAAAGTTTTATAAGACATTGAGTGCTGATTGTAGGAACATTGAACACTGATATTGTTTCTTTACAAAGCCAATAGGTAGAAGATAAACCGAAAAGTGATTTGACGTTGTGATTTTTGTATTTCAAAAATATCTCGCTTCTTCGTCAATTGAGGCATTGCGATACAAAAATTGATGCAGTCCAACGTGGACCATGTCCAAGTGTATTGACGCGGTCTAGTGGTAACTTTAACATGAAAGCAAGTTCTTGTGAGTTGATGTGATTGAGTACGAACACGTCTCTCAGAATTGTGGAGAGTTGCAGATGATGATTGTAAAAAGAATGACTGTAAATATGATATTTGCGACGACCTTTTTGTACAGTATAATATTTTACTAAAATATAAGAGCGTGATCGCTTACCATTTCGTTAAGATTTGGCCTCGTTTTCGTATGTTTGGAAAATTCATCGATTACGCGAAGTAGAATGAGGGGAATGACAAACGAGCAGGCATAAATGAGGAACGAACGAACCGGAGAGTTGCGAATAACCTGAAATTAAATTGACAGTTCCATACCCAAAAAGTCGCTTAATGAACTTGGTTTTATTTTAAAAAAAATGGGAAGCACAATTTTTCTATTCTTCCCCACTGCGTTCAACTGGGTCTATCACAATGAAATGTGCAAAATTTCCAACTATCGAAAGTTATCATAGATGACTTCAAAATATTTAAAACAGGTATTCTCGAATATTTTTATGCCACAAATAATACCTTACTTAATTTCCCAGTTTTCATTTGCCTTTTCAACTTATCTTTATTTTCTGCTAAAGCGTTTCTTACCTTCAAATATTGCACTGACTGATGCAAAGAAGTCACCAACTTGGTAAAGAAGTTGTAATACATCTTTCAATCATGGGTATTTTGTTATAAACGTCGCAATATATAATATTCCTTGAATACTTATTTTTTCACGCAAAAAAAAAGAAAATAAAATTAAATCCTACATAAGCAGAATTTTAATATATGAAACTAAATTCTTATTCTGTCACGATTATAATTTATGGTTATTCCTCTCTTGGCAAGCACAAACAAAAACTATTCTAACGCAGATAAAGTGGTTAAGTACTCTGAACAGTATTTTCACATAGTATGAAATCTCAGCAAAAACGTTTTAAGTATCAAAAATTATTTACACAGCTATCGAAAACAGCTGTTTACAAGGACTATTGATGGAACATACTTTCCTTCATATTCTTTCATCGATCAAGGCTTGGTAGACGCAGCATAATATACAGCATCGAGGTAAAGCCAACAAAATATTTATATCAACTTTCAATTATTTTTCAAACTTTTAAATTTAATGCTGCTATATAATGAAATACTATACTTGCGCAATATACAGTAACAAATTATATGTCTATAGATATTTATTGAATGACCTATTGATATCTTGTATACATTTTGCTTCAATTATGAATGTGAAGTAAGGCATAAATCACCACTATCTATCTCAAACTTAGCATTCCCACATTGTGTAGATTCGTGTTTTCCTAACCTCTCCATATCCACTCTCATCGTAAAATATTAAAGCTTCATTCTTCATATCAATACTAAGAGAGCATGCGGCTTTACATACAATCAGAGACTGGACAGCGTATTTTATGTTTGATTTCAGTTCAAACCGTTAAAACTCCCATGTAAACACATAGATTGGTAGTAACTAAGAGTAATCTGCTTGTTTCTGGGGTATTAGTTGGATGTCTACAAAAATTAACTTTGTGAGAACTCAACAAATCCTTTTAGGGATAATTTCGAGGTTAGTTCAATAACAAAATGATTGATATAACCAGCATTTTACGTCCGAAACAATTTTACTCAAAAATGTTGCCGAAAAATCATGACAACAGATGGCACCAGTTATAGGTGTATTGAATTGAAATTTCCTTGAATGGAATACACGATGCCTGCACGAAAAATCCTCATTAAAATCAATCCCCCATCAAATCGAGATTCTTACTTGATGACAAGATGTGGCATTGAGATAACGTTCAATAGATTGGCCGATAGCAAATGTGAGACATTGACAATATTTGTCGGTTTTATATAACACTTTTATCATATTTTTGCGTGATAAAAAGGGCTCAACGATACTACCGATATGAAGGTAACAACATATATTGTGAAGTGTAGTGCCAGAAATCTGCAGCACGAGAATATCGATCAAAAGTTAATCTGGATGGACTCGGGAATATGGCACTGACGGAGACTACATAAAATTGGCCGATTTTTTGACATTGTAGTTTCAAACTTATTGTGTGCATTTATTATGGCCAGGTAAAAACTGTCGATAAAGTCCTTCGAGATCCAATCCCGGTGATTATTTACCATCATAATCAAAGAACCTCCAAATTTCATTTACTTAAATATCTCAAAATGGGTTATTTTTCTCTACGACTTATTTTCCAGACGACTTTATTCCAATCGAACTTTTAGTCCTGGCGATTTTTTCTACGCCCGTTTCAATAAAATAAAAATGTCAATTCAGAATCCATCCGCAGATACTAAACTGCTAAATACTATCACCCTTCGCGAGCGAGTCGTGGTAGAATAGGCGACAAGAGGTGCGGTTTCCAATTTCCCGTTAGTTTTTGAAAAGCGCGATATCAGAAAAAAGTCAAACCACAATCCTACCTTGACTATGTCATTCCAGATTCTTTCTGTCTTGCGCATATCCATAGAGCTTTCTTAATATTGTATGATCCTTCCTGTCGGTGAAATCGGGTGATTGCATCATTTCCAGTATATTTAGCAATATTTGTTGCCGACTGAACCCATCGATTGCATACCGACTAGAAAAAAACTCCATCTAACCGAGAACTATGCGAAAGTTAGCACAACACAAATGCGATTGTCATTGTCACAGTCAAAATCATTGAAGCATGCAAATAAAAACACAAAGGAATGAACTGCGTCTGAACAGCTGAATGCGTCTGAAATGCTGTGATATTGCAGGAGCTGTTAGATCAAACTGCTTTTGTTTTGCGACATGGCTAGCCACGCGAGAAGCAATGTAAAAAGTTGGCAGCACTGACGCTGTCTGGTTAGCAGGAGATTAATCTGTCAATTAGATATTTGTGTCCACGCAGAAACAACGTACGAAAGTAGGCTGGACCCGTTAGCCGGGTGGCCCAAGGTAATCGTAATTGCTGATTGATTGTGTCCAAGGTTTTCCTCTCAGAATGCAGTTGCTGACATTGCATCTTGTAGTAGCTCTTTCCTTTAAATCGCTGACAGTTGGTATTTTAGGTACTGCCGCCAGCCTTGCACAGAGTGAGATTAGAAAAAGATCCTACTTCAGATGCCCAAACACTGCGTGTTTTGCGGAGTCATGAATTTTTGAATCCAGATTCGATCCTTAATATCAAATTACGTAGTGAATGCAAACCTAATCCGATCCGGAAGAAAATATTACGCTCCTGATCCTGACAGAATCCTGAACTTCTTGACCTATTTCTTAATGCGTCAACATTTCATTAATTCCATGAATCAAGAGACTGAATCCGAACTGGGGGCCCAATTAACGCAACTCCGTTGAGTAATAATCTCGTGGCAAAATACTGAAATTCCCGTAAGCGATGAGAAGGCTATTCTTGAAAATGAGAGAATTCGATTTTCGCAAGAAATGCGAGTAGAAATTGCTCTTTTTTCTCTTTCCAGACACGGAAAAACCCTCAATCATCCGCTAACAAAACTCACGAGGTCGCTGAAGATTAGAATCTACCTGCCGCAAACCAATTGGCTGCCAGTTTTGTGAGTTTGACAAAACCATTTCTGCAGGAATCGTCTTTATTGGAACATCAATTATGCACTGGTATTCTCAAGTGTTTTACTTTAGCGATATGATATCAAAATGACGCTTGAATCTCCATACGTTTTCAATTGCAATTGGAAATATCCTGAACAAACCTTTTTCTCGACATTCTACTGCAACATGCAGAAGAAGAAGAAGAATTTGTCAGCACACTTATCAGTTAAGTTATTGTGAATATATGGCGCGATCTATCAGTGACCCAGGCTCAACAGAACGTGCTTGAATGAAACATTTTTGACGGCCGGGGTAGCCGTTGTTTGATCTATAGCACCACTACACCGAGCGCTGGTCGGTAGAAAGTGTCGCGTCTGAGCCATCGCACTGGAGTTTTGTACCGGGAAAAATGCGTGAAGATTCAAAAATAGTAAGTATCTGATCTCGGAGCAACTCGGAATTGTTCTGTATATAGGAAATACGTGCTTTCACGCATTGGATATTGCAAAGCGCATTCGCATGCTCCTAAATGCGTTTATCAGCGGAGTGGCGTGAATAGGTCCCCGATCCGATCCGGCTAAATATTTTGAAGGTCGATTCGAAGCCCTAAATCACCAAAATTAGGTGAATCCGGTTCACGACGACCTCGAATATTAGACATTCAGTTTTAGCCAGCTTTCGTTGTAGGAGATTACGACGCTATGTGTGCGTGAGCCCTGTAGATCTGCAATGCTTCTGTGGCAGGATAGGATTTCATTGTTACCCTGTGGGAGAGGAAAGCCGAGAATATGGCTCAATCATATGACGAACCACGACAGTAGTCCCGAAGCGGTCGATGGTTTTTGACTTATCATACTTCTCCTTTTTCCTATACGTGGATCACGGTGGCGGAGGAAGCCGTAAGCAGTGCTTCCAGCCTACCTCTCGCATAAAATCATCATCCATAGAACCTACCGGAAATAAAAATTATGTGCGAGAGGTCTACTCGACGTCGCTTTATGACTCCTATCAATGCTATAAATGCATTATGGTACGGAAGGTTAAGGCAAACGTGGGATATGTTCTTCCCAAGGACCTAAAAATTTCCGAATGCCTTTCAGGTGAATAAAAAACCTAGGAAATCCCAAAGTTCTTCACTCGACTTCGTAACGCAGATGTTATTTTAAGTGTTCCGCCGATTTCGGGCCCTGGAATGCCATCTTTAAAAATTTTACCACCTAATTTTACCACCATTAAAAGGCTATTTTTTTGCCGGCTGCAGCCATTACGCCAACATAATTGGGTCGCAATTTCCCCAAATCTCATCCCCCCTTCAAGTTTCCACTTTTTTTATTCAATTCCACTCCGATCAAAGCCGGATGCAGTACTTCGAAAGAATTAAGAGCTACTGCTAGATGTAGTGCAATGGGTGATATCTACCCGGGTGAAGGTAAAACCATCTACCAGTTCTTTGTTCCCTGTTGGGGAATATGTTAGGTCCTTTCAAAGCCCAGGCTACAAGTGTTAAGATACTAATTTCTGATATCCGGTATGAGACAGTTGATAATGAGAATATTCAGAGCGAGTAATTCGTTTGATATTTACTTCAAGAATGATTTTTTCAAATTCCATAATTTGTAATAATAATATTCCCTTTTTCATACGGCGCAATTCCTTGCCTGATGAGATCATTTATTTCTAGCGCCTGCGGTTTGCATGTAATTTAATATAATTGGGACAAAATATACGCCTATCGATAGAACTATCCATTTTTTCAAAATTTTGGTGAGCACAGCAAAGCTAGAAGAAGAGCCTTTAGCAAAAACGAAAAATATCTGGTGTCTGGTCTTATGCAATAACAAAGGGAAAGTCTACCTATATTATCTTAGACGAAAGTTTTCCATCAAAACCACCAGGCCACAGGTTTCCAAGAAATGGGTTCTACTAAATCGCCTTCGGACAGGAGTGGGGCATTTTGACTCAAATATGAAAAAATGCGACTCAGTGAAGAAGATATCTGTGAATGTGGAAAAGTACAAACTTCCAAACATGTTCTTAATGATTGTAACAAACTAGGCCCACTATATGTAGAATAACAGAAATTGGGAGCGGTATACTGGGAAAATAAATGCACTAAATTGCATGTTTAAATGAATTCTATTTATTAACGTGAAAGTAATTTTTTATTAATTTTTAAGTTCAATACTGTTATTTATTAATATGTTTATTTATTATTAACCTATTTATTCAAGTACTGTCTAATGTTTATTTTCCTTTGTGTATTAGTGGTTGCATACAAAAGAAGAAGAATATTAGTCGAATATATCTTATACATTTTCTTCCACAGAATCATCCAGCTCGCCATATTTTTAGGCGGATCGTATCCGAGTGATTTTAACATTGGTGCAATTTCTTCAAATATCTCTCTCAACATCTTTTGGTAGTTTTCCAAACCATTCTGAAAGTCCTTTCAAATACAATGGTTTTTTAACTTGTGATGTTGTTATTTCTGACCTGTTGTGAATAAATTTATCTTATTTCTCTCTGTATATTCCTGATATTCGAGATTACGTTTATACGATTTAGAATGGACACAAATTGTGAGCGACAGACGATTCGATGTGGATAATCGAAACTATTCAGTTATCGGATTCTTTGATCGCTTTGAAGGCAGTCATTTTAGCAATAAATTTTGTCTAAAGTGGTAAAATGTTGTTCCATGATGAACCTTACATGCTCTGGCTTGTTGATGACATATTTTCAGAAAATCTTTGCTTTATATTCATTCAAGGCGATTTAGAACCATTTTAGCGATAATAAAACATTTGCGATTCCAATTTCCAATGATCATATTTTGTCTAGCTCATTGACGCAGTACTATGCATAATATAATAAATAACATAACCTTGAGGTATCTGTTTCATCCAAGTACTTTTCGTGTTCAAGCACTGCGCGAATCCAGGGCATCCCTAGAAAATTTGAATAATTTCTTTGTAGTTTCGGTTGAATTATTAGTTGCTCATAATATATCTTCATGCAAATTTTGTCACCTAATTGGCGACATTGTATTTGCATTTTTTCCATTACTTCATTCCACGCAATCCATGTATCTCTGAGAATATTAGTTCGATTCGTTTGTCAGTTCATGTACATATTCGAACTTCTTCGCGAGGCTAGAGCGAATCAAGCTAACTTATTTTTCATTGAAAAATGATGATTATGGGTTGGCGTTGCCATAACTTAATTAAAAACGATTTTGTTCGACACGGTACATAACACAGTTTATAACAAATAGCAAACGAGCTTTGGGTATACCGGTACTTCTCTGATTCATGTTCAAAAGAGGTCTTGGAGATCACTGAAATTGAGCGAAACCTACCGGTCCATAAAGATCTCTACTGCGCAATTGGATATTATCCAATGATTACATTCGAAAAAAATTGCATACCTGTAGGTGTCGTTATTAAAACCTGCAAGATTAAGATTTCTTGACACAATGGAATGTGCTGTTGCTCTACCGTCCGGTATCATTAAAATAAATTTTGAATTTGGGAAGAGTGAATGCAAGTATCTGTAAAATATAGCCATTATATATATTTTCGAGTACACACATTTTTAATAAATATGCTGTTTCTTTTGGAATGAGATAATCCCGTTGTCGCTGTGTCGAAACGAAGGCTTCACTGTTGATTTTTAAGTGCAGTCAATTTTTATATTTGATCTGCACAGGTCAATAATAAACTTACTACACCTTTAATGTTGTTGTATTCGCTACTGATTGTTTAAAACCTCTTTTAAGCCGAGGCTTCATTAACAACACATTTTTTGTAAAAGAAACGAATAGATAAACCATAGTCTAGTGACTTATTTACAGCCATTTGTTTTAATCGCGTGTGATTTATTTTGTTTTGAAAGCTTACAAAGGTTCACTTAAATGAGTGATTATAAAAAAACTAAGTATCTATTCATACACAAAAAATTACTTTGCATAAATCCTTTGTAATGGATCTTTGTTGCAATACCGATCAGCGGGAGCTCCGTGTCGAATTTTTACTCCTATAATAAACTGTGCTTCGGCTTCATCAGACAATTCGGGAAAAATTCCGGCCTTGGACAGACGCGAGATATCTTAGGTGTTACTGGGTGGAAATAAACAATTGTGGTAGGGTAAGCACAAATATCTTAATATTTAGCTAGATGGAAGGGCTTACATTTTTTATAAGCTGGTTGTGTTATTTTGTTACAAAACACATGATGATTTTGTGTAGTTACCTCTGATAGGTAGATTGAGATAGTCAGGCATAGCATTCCATTCACAAATTTTATTTCGTGGAGCACGCGCCACTGATCGTGGCTTATCAACGCGATTAATCAGTGACACAAACTTAAAGAAAGATGCTTTTTTTCGACCGGGATGACTGCTTATCGCTGTCACCGATATTCTCTCGATTGCAGAAATCAGTTAATCAGTTGCTATAAAAATGATCAACTCTCACGTTAATGTCAATATCCCAGGACAATTAAACATCAATGTCCCTCTGCAGTGAGTAGCTCCAGTGACGATATTCCTGGTCCACATGCACAATTATCAGAAAATTGCATGTGAAATGGAAATGACTAAAATCATGATTTTACAGTTTCGAAATCCCAATGATATGAATATCAAGGTGTATGTTGTTTTTGTGCGGTGAAAATAGCAACATTTAAGTGGTTTCGAAAGTGGAATCTAAGGTCATCTAAAATTGCGCCATCTCTTTTTTCGAGGTCTGTTTCATACGTTTTTTTTTTATATTTCATTAATATCCCATAATGTAGCAGTGTGTTGTAAAAGTAACTTATGGATTTTTAAGGTGTAATTAAAGATATTGTTACGGACTGTTTGTTATTGTTCATTTTGTTTACTACGCGAAGTCCATTCATGAGCTACAGTGCGTGTGTGTGTGACGTCATATTGCTGTTCTTGGGCATGTTCAAACAAGTTACTCGCAAAGTACATCTGTGTCGATCCTGGAAGAGCCTTTTATCAACTTGCTCTTTGATTTTGTGTTGTGAGATAGCTTTCACCCTTATTTAGTGTTTAAGGAGTGCGACTTCTTGTCCGTTAGGAATTTGTTATCGGTTAGATAGTTGTTTATTGTGTTTTCAGGCTAGGATGTTATATTGATATTTACTGGTTAGACATTATGAGAACAGTTTACTTAAATTAATATTTGGATATTTAGAACTTTATCTAGTCGATTCTTGGTTGTTCAATTTTGGGAAACCCACTAGGCCTACTAGGCCCACTTCTTATTATCCACTAGGATACCCAACTTGGGTAGTCATTCAATTCCACTAACAACTTGGAACTATTACTGCTGGATTTATTGTTTGCAACACTGCTGTTTACTTGCAACGAATTTCCCATTATTTTCACCGTTTTGATGCCTCATCATTTGTAATATACCATCTTTCAAGGACAATTTTGACTGTATTCATTGACTCTTTTGAGATAGACAGTGGGATTTTCCAACAAACAACTTAGGATTTTATGTGGACAAAAAGCAAAGGGGTTGAAGTCAATGGTTTTATCCTAAACATTTTTTTACTGTTGTAATGCACCCCCAAGTCTCCAATAGGTATATACTAGTGACCGACTTTATGTTCAAACTACTTTTTACCTAGTTTCACAGATATCTGATTTACTCAGTTCAACTTTTACCGAGTTTTCTATTGAAGTTTAACCTAGTTAATTTACTAGGCAAATTAGGTGAAATTTTCAACTAGGTACTTGAGAAAATTAACTAGGTTCCTGATTCAAAAAGTAGGTACCTAATATGAAAAACTAGGTAAATCATACATTCATTGTGAAAATGTTTTTGAAATAGACATTTCAATGATTCCCATCTTTGAGTCATTGCCTGATTTAAAATGTCTTAAATGCAGGAAAACGACGATTACCTTGTGGGAAATTTGTATTATTTTACCCAGTTTAAGTAAATACTAGTTTGCTATCACCAGTATATACAGCACGGATACAGGGAATATACCCCCGTCAGCCTCTAAAACTACCCAAAATTATTTAATTTACAGAAAACGTACGAAAAAGTTTGCGCTCATTCGGCGTGCATTTTATCCAGTTCAAAGTGGGTAATTTAACAATGTTTTGAAGCCGAGACATATTAGATATTGATTCTGAGATTTCGAGTGGAAGGCATTTGAAAATACACTCATTGATCCTTAAAAATATTCTACTAACGTTGTACCTAATTCCGAACACTACGGTCTTCATTCTTGTATTTAGTTCCAATAAGCATGGTATGATTTAGTATCAGAGGAATTAAAAATACCTATGGAACTTGATTTTTATTACCTTTACCTTAAAAAAACGTCTCTATAATACAACAAACTGACGATAATCGATGTTTCTGTACCGCAGCGTATACCGGGGTAAGCTTCCAACATTGCTCTCATTAATGTTGTTCTACAACGATAAACTCATCCGGCAAATATAATATTTATATTTCTCCTATTATGTGCCTGAAATATGATTTGATAGAAGCTTGTGTATGACAGTAATTGTTTCGAATGAAACAATCCATTTAAAAGTTGAACTTTACGAGACATAATGAAGGGAATGAATTTGGCAACTAGAATATTTAGGGAGGAGGAAACATTCTGCCACGGCCTTAGTCGCAACCAAAAAAGACAAATGAGAGAATTTATACTTACCATTTGTTAAGATCCGGCCTCGTTTCCCTTATGATCGGTAAATATATCTATTACGCGAAATAACATCAGTGGAAGGATGATGAACGAGCAAGTATAAAAGAGTAATAAACGAACAGGAGAATTGCGCAACAAAACAACCTGGAATCAAAAATAGATTCAGCAGTTAATTAAAATATAAAGAAACAGCGTTGTTGATATGCTTATCAATTTGGACTTGATTTGAATTAAAAAACTATTCGATCACGCGTTGTATTCAAACTGCTTTCGTTTTGGTTTGTTATTATTTAAATAAATTAAATATACAATATAAGATTTTTGGAAACAGCCCGGAATGATTCGAAATGAAATGAACTTTATACAAAATCGTTTGGTCGTCATGTGCCTTGTTTATCTGACTAAAAAACCCTGATTTGACTTCGAGAAAAATATCTTATACCTTACTCAATTTCCCATTTTTCATTTCGGTTTTTAACTTATTCATTTTCCACTAAAGCCTTTCTTACCTTCAAATATTGCACTGACTGATCTTTGACTCAGGGGTATTTTGTCATAAACGTCGCAATGTATATTATTCCTTGAATACTTATTTTTGCATACGAAAAATAAAACTGAATCCTGCATAAGCAGAATTTTAATTTATGAAACTAAATTCTTATCAGAATTATAATTTATTGTTATTCCTCTTTTCTCTTGGCAAATACAAAACAAAAACTATTCTAACGAAAATAAAGTGGTTAAGTACTCTGAACTAGAGATGGGCCGATGTATCGGTATCGGCAAGTATCGGTGATTTTCGCGGTATCGGTACTGGTATCGGAAAATTTTCATCACCGATACCGACGATACTAAAACCGATACCGATACCGGATACGTCTTTAAAACGAAGCGTACGAATACGCTTTATTTACTGACAATAAATGCTAATTAATTTGCTATGAAACCTACCGCAAAGTGCTTGTTTCTTTTTTTTACGTTTGTGCTTTGTGCGCATGTGAACACGATTAACGCAAAGCAATGCAGGTGTGTATTGCCGTTTTTATTTTATTGCTTGAAACGTAATACAACATATCGGGGAGACAACTTCACGTGTATTGTGGCCTTTAGGTGTCACGTTAGTTGTGTAACCACAGACATTTACACTCAATCTTTGGACCTATGTATGCTCGAACGCAGCAACAATTCAGTATATTTTCATCCTTAAAAGTTTGCATTCAAATGGATGCAAGAGTTCAAGGATGCAAACGTACGTAGGTGCACTCATACGTGTGTGCAACTATAACAAGTGCATTAGTACGTGAATAAAAAAAGCCCTTTAACATATTTAACAAAGTACTCGGTATCGGCGGTATCGGTATTGGAATATAAATTACGAAGGTGGTATCGGTACTTGTATCGGTATCGGTGAAAATTTTGGTATCGGCCCACCACTACTCTGAACAGTATTTTCACATAGTATGAAATCTCAGCGAAAACATTTAAAGCGTCATGAAATTATTTTCACAGCTATCGAAAACAGCTGGTTACAAGAACTATTTATTGATGGAACATACTTTCCTTCGAACCCTTTCATCGATCGAGGCTTGGTAGACGCAGCATAATACACAGCATCGAGTTAAAGCCAACTTTTGAATTTAATGCTGTTATATAATGAAATAGTATACTTGTAGAATATACAGAAAAAAATTATACGCCTGTAGATATTTCTTGAATGTATACATTTTGCTTCAAATATAAATGTCACGTAAGGCATAAATCACCAATATCAGCCTCAGCCGATACGGATGGTTAAGGCTGACATGGTATATGTTCTCATCAGGGACCTAAAAAATTCCGAATGCCTTTCAAATGAATAAAAAACCTACAAAATCCTAAAATCCTTCACTGCCTTCGTAACGCAGTAGTCATTTTACGTGTTCGTCGATTTCGTGCCCGGGAATGTCATCGTAAAAAGTCGCTTTTCTTGTAATGCAATTAAAAGGCTATTTCTTGCCGGCGACGCCCATTATGTCAGCATAATTGGGTCGCAATTTCCCCAAATCTCATCCATCCTTCAAATCTCTAAAGATGCGACATTTTTAATTCAATTTCACTCTGATCAATGTCGGATACAGTACTTAGAATGAACCAAGAGCTACCGATAGGGTTGATTACCTCGTGACACCAGGGATGCGGATTTGTCACAACTCATGAGTATTCCTAGGTCACCGTGGATGCGGATTGGTCACAACTCATAAGAGTTCCTATGTCACGGGGAATGCGGATTTGTCGCATCTCATAAGTATTCCTATGTCTCCAGGGATGCGGATTTGTCACAACTCATGAGTATTCCTATGTTCCCAGGAATGCGGATTTGTCACAACTCATGAGTATTCCTATGTCACCGGGAATGCGGATTTGTCGCATCTCGTAAGTATTCCTGTGTCACCAGGGATGCGGATTTGTCACAACTCATGAGTATTTATGTGTCACCGGGAATGCGGATTGATCTCATGCGTATTGCTAGCTATTGGCGATGCCGATTTGTCACTAGGAATACACCGATACCACTTTTTTGCCGATGCCGATATTTTAAAATGTGCCGATACTGATAATGCTGATGATCAAATTACCCAATACCGGACGTTACCGGTATTTCAAAATGAGCCGATTTCGATACAGGCGATACCTTAAGTTTCCGATGCTGACCGATAAAGAATATTCAATTTTGTCCGATACCGATCCTACCGATAATCAAAATTGCCTTTACCGGTAGGTACTGATAATTCGAAATTAGTTGATACTGATAATACCGATACTCGAAATAACTGATACGGCTTAACTTTACAGCGAAAAATCAAGGTAGAAAATAATTGTCCTAACAATCTCGGACAAATTTATTGATATTATGACGTTACCATTGGCATTTAAACAAAATGTGGCAGATCGTGAAATTTTATTTTGTAAATTTTAGAGCATATTCCACAATACTCTATTAATTTTGTTTCATAACACTATTATTATAGGATTAGTGACATTGTGAAAAATCCGCATTCCCGGGGACATGAGGTATACTCATGAATTGTGACAAATCTGCATCCCCGATGACATGGGAATACTCATGTGTCGTGACAAATTCGCATCCCCGGTGACATAGTAATATTCATGAGTTGTGCCAAATGCGCATCTCGGGTGACATAGGAATATTCATTCATGCGTATTTGTATCGGCCGGTATCGGTGAAATATTCATAAGTTATGACAAATCCGCACCCCTGATAAAATAGTAATACGCATGAGTATTGTAATATTGTAACCATGAGTCAAATATAGTAAGAATGAGTCAAATATAAAATATAATTCAATATGAAAATATCTATGTTATTTGTAATGTAGTGAAAATATTACATATCATTGTCATAAATTTTGTGCATTTGAGAAATAAATATGTTGATTTTGCGGCACGTAGTGTGTTAGATTTAGCAGTGATGTTTTGGAACTGAAAAAATAACTTGAACAATCATTTTAGGAAACACAGCATGGGCATCTGAGTCTATGGATTTGGTCTAATTTGGTTAACAACAACTTATTTTTTCTGTTAATCTAACGAAATTCGCATTAATAAAAATTTCATATTCTGTTTTATTATTCTTGAATTTTGCAAATCTTTCATTTTCCTATAATAATCGTGTTAGGCAGGATAAAAAATGAAATATAGCGAAATATACCCTTAAAATTTGCAAAATAAACATTTTAATGCAGGGCCAGATTTTGCTTCAACCAATGATGACGTCATAGTATCAATAAATTTGTCGAAGATTATTGGGCCATATTATCTAGTACATTTTTCGCTGTAAAGTTGAGCGGTATAAGAAGTTGTGAGTTTCGGCAGTATCTGCATCGATTAATTTTAAAGGTATCAGTATCGACCGGTAACAGCAATTTTGATTATGGGCAGTATCGATATCAGCTCATTTTAGAGTGTCGGCATGGGTCGTTGTTGTGACAAATCCGCATCCCTGGTGACATAGAAATACTCATTAGTTGTGACAAATCCGCATCCCTGGTGACATGAAGTTACCAACCCTCCTCAGAGCTACTGCGAGATGTAGTGCCAGCAATTGCACTATGAGCGGAAAACCGCTATGGTGTAGTGCAATGGGTGATATCTGCCCGGATGAATGTAAAACCATCTACCAGTTCTTTGTTCTCTGTTAGGAAATATGTTGGGTCTTTTCAAAGCCCAGACTACAAGTGTTAAGATACTAATTTCTGATATCCAGTATGGGACAGGTAATAATGATAATATTTAGAGCGAATAATTCGTTTGATATTTACTGCAAGAATGATTTTTTCAAATTGCATAATTTGTAATATTAATATTCGCTTTTTCATGCGGCGCAATTCCTTGCCTGATGAGATCATTAGGTTTTAGCACCTGCGGTTTGTATGTAATTTAAATTAAATATAAACGAGACGAAATATATTCCTAGCATATAGAAGTGTCTATTTTGTCAAAATTTTGGTGCGCACAGCTAACCTATCTAGAAGAAGGTGCCTTTAGCAAAGACGAAAAATATCTGGGGTCGGATCTTATGCAATAACATAAGTTAAGTCTATTTCTATTATTTTAACGAAGGTTTTTCATCAAAACCACCATGCCACGAGTGCCAGCTGATATTTATAATCCGAAATGATAAAGCGGTCTTTCTCTGTCGATCAGACGAAGGCTACTTGAGGAAACTATTTATAATCGTGTAACTGCTGTTGATAAATTTGAAATGATTGACAGAGCACAAAACAACATTACATGTATTTTACTCAATTGCTTCCATCCTGTGGCCGAGTCTTATTGTCCTGCCCAAAGTCAATTTCTAGAAAAAGCTTTTTCCGTGGACGCAAATTTCATCCCCGGTTCCGCAGTACAGTGCGAAGTGTAAATATCACGGTCGTGAAAAGAGAAGCAGTGAAGTGTGCCTGCCCTTCCCAAAATTTGTTTCCAGTTAGGTCAGTTCATGTCTAGTTACCAAGTCTTGTGTGACATTGCCATATTCCAGGCCAATTTTAGTAATTATATAGAATTTGTTTCCAGAATACTAGCTTCACGTCTTTGACATTGCAGAAAATACGTCAAAAAATATTTTTTCCCAAATCGGTATTTTGAGAACTTTACAAGGCGCCTGTATTGTTTGGTGAGTAACGTCTAACCATGTGAAATTCATCAAGCTCTGCTGGACTGGCTTTTACTTCCCAAATAACGAATTTCAGTAAGTCTGTACTAGGAAATGAAGATTTAATGAATGCTTTAAAAACATTGAGCACAAAATCATTGCTCGTGTCGACCCTAGTGATTATGTCAATTGATTAGATGAAATTCACTTCCATCAACAATCATTCTTTGCCGCCCCGTTTTTGTTCCTCTTGCATCTGTAAAATTAAAACCAGAATGAAGCAAGTGAAACCGGGTCGGAAAATCATTGGCAAAACATTGTTCGCGAAATATGTGTTGTAGACGAATCAGGTTGCTAAGACACCGCTACTGCGCGTCAGTTACGTTCCTGAAAAAGCCTAAGTAAAATGGTAAGAGGCATTTTCATCATTTACAAGCTCTGGCGTTCCCCCGAATATTCAAAATGAAAGACTGAAATAAACTGTACGAAGTGTTTCAGTATTTTGTCAGAAAAATTTTAAATTTAGTTTTCCTTGAGTACGTAAAGGAATTTTGTGACTAAAATAAGCCATCGCACGTTTGATTTAGAAATTCAGATGATTGAACTGAATAACATTCAAACTTTAATAGACGCCTATATGAGAATACTTAGTCGGCGCTGTTACTTTCTGATTTATAAAAATGTATTTCGAACAATCAGTCACAATTAAGTAGGATGGCCTTAAATTCTTTGTACAGCAGATATTGGCATACGCCAATACTGTACCATATTCAAACTGCATCTTTTTGATAAGTTTCACTCGACTTTAGCATATTACAGCTTTCTCGAGTTCAGAGTGTATACCTTTTCTTTGACAAAATCATCCGGTTCGCCATATTTTGGAGTCGGATCGTTTGGATCATATCCAAGAAGTTTTAACATTGGTGCAATTTCTTCAATATCTCTCTCAACATCTTTTGGTAGTTTTCCAAACCATTCTGAAAGTCCTTTCAAATACAACGGTTTTTTAACTTGTCGTGTTGATGCCTCTGACCTGTTATAAATGAATTTAATATTTTTGAGTTTTTGTTATTTTCAATCTTATAAATTTGTTTAGTGTTGTTAAATTGAATACAGTTTATTAGTAGCAAGCACATCATATTTTAGTGATCTACCTTGATGTTTTTGTTTCATTCATGTGCTTTTCATGTTCAAGAACCACACGACTCCAAGGCATCCCAAAAAATTTGAATAATTTTTTTGTAGTCGCAATTGGTTGAAGTATCAGTTGCTCATAATGTATCTGCATGCATATTTCATCGCCTAATTGTATACATTGTGAATACATATTTTGAATTTCCTTGTTCCATATTTTTAATGTATCTCTGAAAGAAAACACGTCGTATTACAACCATGCGATCGTCTTGCATTAAGTATACTTCGAATCCCTTAGAAACTTGAAATACAGTGGCGCGAAATCTACATTTTGTTCACAATACACTGTTGGAATTTGCTTAATGTTACTCTGCTATTATAGCTGTTAGTTTACTCGCAAAATGCGAGGTGGGCGGTAATTCTTATTGTAGTCCTACATGCAATATACGGAACAAACATGATAACGAGGATATATTCACTTTTAAAATACCAAAAAATATCAGTGAATCCCTTTTAAATTCTTACGCACCTGTAACTGTCTTTATTGTAAAATCCAATAGAAAGTCGTCCGGATACTATGGAGTGTGCCATTGCTCTGCCATCCCGTAGCATTAGAACAAATTTTGAATTAGGAAAAAGTAAATGGAGATCTCTGAAAAAATATATCAGAGAAGATAACAAGTTACGGTGTTGGTGCCAGTCAGTCATACCTAGATGTAGATGATGCAGGCTACACCGCGAATAGGGATCGGAAGGTAAGAATCGCAAAGTAAAAAGGATCCGCGCGATATTGTTTCTATACGTTTCTAAATGAGTTAAAAATTTGGCTTGAAGAAATACATGAATTTTTCTACGTCACACTACTTATCGGCGGTCCCAAGTAAAACCTTAATCTTGATTTCTGTCGCATGCTCCGCTGCCAAATTGGCAAAATAGTCGAAATTTGCGCCATAGGCGTAGGCATGATACGCTTGAAAAAAGATATTTCAAAGACTGAAAGAGGTTAAATATTGAAAATAAATAAACAAATTTGTTCCAAATCCGCCTAAAAATAGCTTTACTAACAGCCTTGTACTAATAATCTTATCAACAGTAAATTGATATCATTTTGGTTCATATATTAAAATTACTTTGCATACATCATCTGTATTTGATAAAACAATTTACTTAGTAAAAGCCATTTGAAATGGATCCTTGTTGCAATACCGATCAGCAGCAGCTCCATGTCGAATTATTATTTCCAGAATAAACTGTGCTTCAGCTTCATCGAAAATTTCGGGAAAAATTCCGCTCTTGGATAGTCGCGACATGATTCCGCAATCACTAAAATGTAAATTAGATAACTTTGTGGATTAATGGAACACAAAAGGTGAGAATTTACCAAGACCAAGTGTAAAAATATACACTCTTGTTCGGTTTGTCAAGAACAAGAAGATGAAGATCGACAACATGTCATCGACCTCTCAATCCTTGGGACGCAACAGAATCATGCCAACTACATCAGCGGAAGAAACATTGTCATCTCCGCTACAATAAATCAAACGCGAAAGGGCAGGGCGTATGACCGGGAGAGTTTAAAATCATATTTTTATTTGTTTACCTCGATAAATTACTCCTAAATTTCAACATTCCGTGGACGAGACTTGTTTCCGGCCCACATCTTATGCCGGGATAAGCATCCAACATTGCTCTCATTAATGTTGTTCCACTGCGATGTACTCCTCCAATAAAAATTAAATCCATATTTTTTCGATTGTGAGCCTGAAAGGCATATTAATTCCGATAGACTCTCTTGCACTTAACGAGCATTCGGATGATAAGTTTTCATTGAAAGTTTTGTAAGACATTAAGGAACATTAGACACAAAAACTTTGAAACTTAAATTAAATCGACGTTGAGATTTTGTATGTCAAAAATAACTCGCTTCTTCGCCAATTGAGGCATTGCGGTACAAAAATCAAGAGCAGTCCAATGTGGATCATGTCCAAGGGTATTGACACGGTATAGTGGTAACTTTAACATGAAAGCAAGTTCTTGTGAGTCGATTTAATTGAGTACGAAACACGTTTCTCAGAATTGTTGGCAGTTGCGGATAATGACTGTAAAAAGAATGACAGTTGCGACGACTTTTTTCGTACAGAATAATATTTTACTAAAATATAAGGGTGTGATCGCTTACCATTTCGTTAAGATTTGGCATCGTTTTCATATGTTTGGAAAATTTATCGATTACAGGAAGTAGAACGAGGGAAATGATAAACGAGCAAGCATAAATGAGGAACGAACGAACCGGAGAGTTGCGACTAACCTGAAATTAAATTGACATTTAATGCTTGAAAAATGTATCCTTCACGAGGAGCCACGACAGTTCCATACCTAAAAAGTCGCTTAATAAACTTGGTTTTATTTTAGCTATTTACCACTATTAAATATACAAAATTTCCAATTATATGAACTATCGTAAGTTATCATATATGACTTTGAATTATTTAAAACAGTTATTCTCGGGTATTTTTATGCCACAAATCAATACCTTACTCAATTTCCCAGTTTTCCTATCCGTTTTTAACTTGTCTTTATTTTCTACATAAGCGTTCCTTACCTTCAAACATTGCACTGACTGATGCATAGAACACCAACTTGATAAAGAAGTTGTAATACATCTTTGAATCATGGGCATTTTGTCATAAACGTCGCAATATTTATTATTTCTTAAATACTTATTTTCGCATGCGAAAGAAGAAAATAAAATGAAATCCTACATAAGCAGAATTTTAATATGTGAAACTGACTTCATATTCACAATTATAATTTATGGTTAATCCTCTTATGGCAATTAGAAACAAAAAGTATTTTACGCAAACAAAGTGGTTAAGTACTCTGAACAGTATTTTCACATAGTATGAAATCTCAGCGAAAACGTTCTGGGTATCAAAAATTATTTACACAGCTATCGAAAACAGCTGGTTACAAGGACTATTGATGAAACATACTTTCCTTCGTCCCCTTCTATCGATCGAGGCTAGATGGACGCATAATATACAGCATCGAGGTAAAGCCAACAAAATAATAAAAACTTTATATATTTTTTTGCAAACTTTTGAATTTAATGCTGTTATATATTGAAATACTCTACTTGTACAATATACAGAAACAAATTATATGTCTATAGATATTTCTTGAATGACCTTTTGATATCTTGTATACATTTTGCTTCAATTATAAATGTGAAGTAAGGCATAAATCACCACTATCTATCTCAGACTTAGTATTCCCACATTATGTAGGATTCGTGTTTTCCTCATCCCTCCATATCCACTCTCACCGTAAAACATTATAGCTTAATTCTTCATATCAATACTAAGAGAGCATGTGGCTTCAAATACAATTCAGAGATTGGGCAGCGTATTTTATGTCTGATTTCAGTTCAAACCGTTAAAAATCCCATGTAAACACATATATTGGTAGTAACTAAGAGTACTCTGCTTGTTTCTGGGCTATTAGTCGGATGTCTACAAAAATTGACTTTGTGAGATCTCAACAAATCATTTCAAGGATATTTTCCAGGGGCGATAATTATGTTGGATAACCTACCAAAAATTTACTTTGTGAGATCATCAACAAATGGCAATCTTATTTCAAGGACCGCATTGTTTGAACGAAAGTGGCGTAGTGGGCGTAGCAAAAAACGTCCCAGTGGAAAAACATGTTCACGAAAATGAATTTTTTCTTAATTGTGGGGTGTATTGAATTGAAATTTCCTTGAATGCTATACATGATGCCTGCACCAAAAATCCCCATTAAAATCAATTCCCCATCCAATCGTGATTCTTACTTGATGACCAGATAGGGCGTTTGAGATAAGGTTCAATAGATTGGCCGAAAAAAAGGGTGAGACGATTGACAATATTTGTCGGTTTTATACAACAATTTTATCGTATTTTTCGGGCTAAAAAGGTCCGAAACTTGAAAGTATCAATATTTTACAAAGCGAGTTGTGATCCCTGCCCCTGCTTCCAGCAACTGTGTTTCGGGTTTTTGAGGTCTATGCCTGGGTGATATGCCGCAAAACAAAACGTCTCTCATCAGCCTCAGCGATACTACCGATGTAACAGTAACCACAGAAACTGTTGAGTGTAGAGCCAGAAATCTACAGCACGGGAATATCGATGAAGAGTTAAATAGAATGCACTCGGGAATATGGCATTGATGAAGACTGCATAAAATTGGTGGAATTTTTTGACAATGTAGCTTCAAATTTATTGCGCGCCTCCGACACGCATTTGTTTTGATGGATGTAGGAAAAAAGTCGCCTAAAAAATTTCGCCCGTACAAATTAACCCTTTCTTGTCAATACATTTCAGAATGTTTCCGGTATATTGAACTAAAATTTTATAAATGCAGTACCATATACTATGTCCGGCCATTCTTGGTCATGATTGGTCATGTATGTATTGAGGGAAGAAAATATTACGTGTTGAGAAATGGCATATGGTGCCATGATTTTTGAAGTATTCAATGTTGGCCGAAGGTATCTGCAAACTGAACATCCCTTCTGAAATAGAAGTACGTATAATAATTATGAGAAACCTGTGCGTTTTTTCTTGTTAATAGGCTATTTCTTTCTAAATGATCAGGACACCTGTTCCGATCGCACTGAAACTAGTTCCCACTGAGATCGAACGATTAGAAGAGGTTAAAAATATTTGCTAAATTTGATATGGCCATGTCAAAACTCCCGATAAAGTCATTCCAGATTCAATCCTTATTCTTACTTGGTGGTCGACCATAACGCCTGAGACCGAGATCAGCGCGGGGTTATTAAACGGGCTGTTGAAAAATTATGGCCAAGTAAAAACTGTCGATAAAGTCCTTCTAGATCCAATCCCGGTTATTACTTACTGCCATAATCAACGAACTTATTCGTTCAAATATCTCAAAATGGATTATTTTTTCGTGCGACCTATTTTCCAGGCGACATTTTTCCTGGCGACTTTTTAGGCGATTTTTTTTCCTACACCCGTTTTAATAAAACACAAATGTCAATTCAGAATTCATCCGCAGATGCTAAACTAAATACCAATCTAAAAACTAAGCTAAATACTATCTTCCGTCGCGAGTGAGTTGTGGTAGAACTGGCGAAAAAAGGTGCGGTTTTCAATTTCCCGTTGGTTTTTGAAAAGCGGGATATCAGAAAAAAGTCAAACCACTATCCTACCTTGACCATGTTATTCGAGATTCTTTTTTTCTTTTGCATATCTATAGATCCCACTTAATATTGCATCATCCTACCTATCAGTGAAATTGGGTGGTTGCATCATTCCCATTCTATTTAACAATATTTGTTGCCGTCTGGACCCATTGGTTGCGATACCGAGCAAAAAAACTCCATCTAACCACGAATTATACAAAAGCTTGCACAACACAAATGCGATGAAGTCATTGAAGCATACAAATAAAAACACAAAGGAATGAACTGCGTCTGAACAGCTGAATGCGTCTGAACTGCTGTGATATTGGCAGAGCTGTTAGATCAGACTGCTTTTGTTTTGCGACGACAATTGGGCTGAATCGCTAGACACGGTTAGCCATGCGAGAGGCAATGCAAAAAATTGGCAGCACTGACGCTGTCTGGTTTAGCAGGAGATTAATCTGTCAATTAGATATTTGTTTCCACGCAGAAATAAGGTACAGAAGCAGACTAGACCCGTTAGCTGGATGACTCAAGTTAATTGTAATTGCCTATTGATTGTGTCCGAGGTTTTCCTATCAGAGTGCAGTTGCTGACACTGCATCTTTTAGTAGCTCTTTCCTTTAAGTCGTCGATAGTTGGTCTTCCATGTACTGCCCCCGGTCTTGCACAGGGTGAAATTAAAAAAGGATCCTACTGCAGATGCCTAAACACTGCGTGTCTTGCGGTGTCAGGAATTTTTGAATCCATATCCGATCCTCAATCCCAAATTACGTAGTGAATGCAAACCTAATCCGATCCGGAAGAAAAAATATATATAAGAATCAAAAGACTGAATCCGAACCGGAGCCCCATTCACAGTACTCCGTTGAGCACTAATCCCGTTCCAAAATACTGAAATTCACGTAAGCGATTAGTAGGCTATTCTTGAAAAGGAGAGAATCCGGTTTTCGCGGGAAACGCGAGTAAAAATTGCTCCTTTTTGACTTTTTCCAGACATCCACCAACAAAACTCCCGAGGTCGCTGAGGAGTAGAATCTACCTGTCGCAAACCAATTGGCTACCAATTTTGTGAGTTTGACAAAACCATTTCACCAGGAATCGTCTTTATTGGAAAATCAATTGAGCACTGGTATTCTCAAGTGTTTTATTTTAGAGATACGGCATCAAAATAACGCCTGAATCTTCAAACGTTTTCAATTGCAGCTGCAAATATTCTGAACAAATCTATTTTTCGATTTCTATTGTAGCATGTAGAAGTCGTGGGACTAATGTCTTCGCCGCCCAAGGAAATTGCAAGAATTTGTCAGCACACTTATCAGTTAAGTTATTAGCGTTTGGACGGCCCTCTTTCTGTGTACTGCTTGTATTCAGTATTGTAAAAATGTTGATCATCAAAAGTAAATACATACACTGATAATGTTGTTCCACAACTACAATCTAGCCCTGTGCAGTTTCGTATGACATTGAACTTCCGACGCGAATGCAAACGCGTTTCACCAGACGTTCACATGCCATGGCGCAGGCTTTGTCGGCGCGATCCATCAGTGACCCAGGCTCAACAGAACGTGCTTGAATAAAACATTTCGACGGCCGGGATAGCCTATATTTTGTAGCACCACTACACCGAGCGCTTTTCGATAAAAAGTGTTGCGCCTGAGCCATCGCACTGGAGTTTTGTACCGGGAAAAATGCGTGAGGATTCGAAAGATAGTATCTGATCATGCGTAAGCTCGGAGCAACTCGGAATTGTTTTGTATATAGGAAATACGTGCTTTTACACATTGAATATTCCAAAACAAATTTACGAGCTCCTGAACGCGTTTATCAGCGGAGTGGCGTGAATAGGGCCCCTGATCCGACCCCGGCCAAATATTTTGAAGGTCAATGCGAACTCCTAAATACCAAAATTAAACGAATCCGATCCATGACGACCTCTAATATTAGACAGTCAGTTTTAGCCAGATTTCTTTGTGTGACATTGCGACGCTATGTGTGCGCGAGCCCTGCAAAGCTGCAATGCCCCTTGTGACAGGATAGGATTTAATTTCCATCCTGCTTGAGAGGGAAGCCGAGAATACGACATATTCATATGGCGAACCACGGTCGCGAATTGGACGAATTGCGGTCGCGAATTGGGTCGCAATTTCCCCAACTCTCATCCATCCTTCAAGTTTCATAAGAAACAACTTTTGTTTTATTTAATTTCACTCTGGTCAAAGCCGGATGCAGTACCTAGAAGGAACCAAGAGGCTACTGCGAGATGTAGTGCCAACAATTGCAATTCTGCGCGGACAACCGCTATGGTAAAGTGCAATGAATGATATCTACCCGGATTAAAGTAA
The DNA here is from genome assembly GCA_963675895.2 of Styela plicata. Classification (NCBI taxonomy): domain Eukaryota; kingdom Metazoa; phylum Chordata; class Ascidiacea; order Stolidobranchia; family Styelidae; genus Styela; species Styela plicata. The sequence continues at coordinate 1,725,552 of OZ023139.1, forward strand.
AACCATCTACCAGTTCTTTGTTCTCTGTTAGGAAATATGCTAGGTTTATTCAAAGCCTAGGCTACAAGGGTTAAAAACTTATTTGTGATATCCGGTATGAGACGGTTGATAATGAGAATATTTAGAGCGAATAATTCGTTTGATATGTTGATATTTATTTCAAGAATTATTTCTTCAAATTACATAATTTGTAATAATATTACTTCCTTTTTCATAATGCGCAATCCCTTGCCTGATGAGATCTTTTTGTTCTAGCACCTGCAGTTCGCATGTAATTTAAATTAAATATAATTGAGACAATATATATTCCTATCATATAGAACTATCTATTTTGTCAAAATTTTGGTGCGCACAGTTAACCTATTTAGAAGAAGGTGCCTTACAAAGACGGAAAGTAATTGGGTCTGGTCTTATGCAATAACAAAAGGAAAGTCTACCTCTATTATTTTAGTGAAAGTTTTTCATCAAAACCACCAGGCCACGAGTTTCCAAGAAAGGCATAGGTTCAACTAAATCGCCTTCGAACAGGAGCGGGGCGTTTTGACTCAAATATGAAAAAATACGACTCAGTGAAGAGGATATCTGTGAATGTGGAAAAGTACAAACTGCTAAACATGTTCCTAATGATTGTAACAAACTAGGCCCACCATATGTAGAATAACAGAATTGGAAGCGAAATACTGGAAGAATATCTACGAAATTGCAGGTTTTAATGAATTCTATTCATTAATTGAGAATGAATGGAAAGTATTTTTTTAATATTACATTTATTTGTTAACCTATTTATTCAAGTACTGTTATGTTTATTTTCCTTTGTGTATTAGTGTTTGCATACAGAAAAAGAAGAATATTAGTCGAATTTATATTATACATTTATTTCCACAAAATGTTCCAGTTTGCCATATTTTGGAGCCGGATCGTTTGAATCGCATCTGTGAAGTTTTAACATTGGTGCAATTTCTGAAAACCATTCTGAAAGTCCTTCCAAACACAGTAGTTTTTTAACTTGTGATGTTGATATTTCTGACCTGTTGTAAATAAATTTAACCTTCTTTCTGTATATTCCTGATATTCGGGATTACGTTTATACGATTTAGAATGGACATAAATTATGAGCGACAGACGATTCGATATGGATAATCGAAACTATTCAGTTATCGGATTCTTTTATCGCTTTGAAGGCAGTCATTTTAGCAATAAATATTGTCTAAAGTGGTAAAAAGTTGTTCCATGACGAATCTTACATGCTCTGGCTTGTTGATAACATATTTTCAGTAAATCTTTGCTTATATTCACTCAAGGCAATTTAAAATCATTTTAGCGATAAAAACAAAACATTTGCGTTTCCAATTTCAAACGATCAGATTTTTTGAATGAAATACACAAGAAATTGCTTTGCATAAATCATTTGTAATGGATCTTTGTTGCAATACCGATCAGCAGGAGCTCCGTGTCGAATTATTAGTTCTAGAATAAACTGTGCTCCTGTTTCATCAAACAATTCGGGAAAAAATTCGGCCTTGGACAGAGGCGAGATATCTTTGGTATCACTGAATGGAAATAAAACAATTGTGGTAGAATAAACTCAAATATCTAAATATCTAGCTAGATGGAAGGGCTTAATTTTTTATAAGATGGTTGTGTTATTGTGTTACAAAACGTGTGATTATTTTGTGCAGTTACCTCTGATAGATAGATTGAGATAGTCAGACGTAGCATTCCATTCAGAAATTTCAAATCTTGTGGAGCACGCGCCACAGATAGACCGTGTCTCATCGACGCGATTAATCGGAGACACATGCTTAAAGAAAGATGCTTTTTTCCAACCGGGAGGACTGCTCTTGTTGTCACCGATATTCTCTCGATTGCATAAATCAGTTAATCGGTTGATATGAAAATGATGAACTCTCACTTTATTGTCAATATCCCAGCACAATTAAACGTCAATGTCCCTCTGCAGTGACTAGCTCCAATGGCGATATTCCTGGCCCACGTGCACAATTATCAATGCATGTGAAACGGAAATGATTAAAATCATGATTTTACAGTTTCGAAATCCCACTGATATGGATATCGAAATGTGTGTGGTTTTTGTGCGGTGAAAATAGCAACATTTTATTGGTTTCGAAAAATTGCGCCATCTCTTATTATAGGGGTCTGTTTTTATACGTTTTTTATATTTTATTAATATCCCACCATGTAGCAATATTTTGTAAAAGTAACTTATGGATTTGAAACGTGTAATTGAAGTTATATACTTCTGTTGGCAACTCTAAGTAAAAGTACCCACTTTATCTAGTATACCTAGCTTCCTGAGTTTATGTTCAAATTGCTCTTACCTAGTTTCACTGATATCTGATTTACTCAGTTTAACTTTTACCGAGTTTTCTGCTTTACCTAGTTAATTTACTAGGTAAATTAGGTGAATTTACCAAATTCCTAATTAGGTACTTGAGAGAATAAACTTGGTACCTGATTCAAAAAAGTAGGTACCTACCTAAAAAATGAAAAACTAGATAAATCATATATTCATTAGAAAAAGCTATTTGAAATAGACAATTCAATGATTTCCATCTTTGAGTCTTTGAGTGATTAAGAATGTCTTAAATGCGGCAAAACGACGATTACCTTGTGGAAAATTCGTATTACTTTACCCAGTTTAAATAAAATCTAGTTTGCTATCACTATTATACGCAACACGGATACAGGGAGCATCCCCCCGCCAGCTTCTAAAACTATCCAAAATTATTAAATTTACAGAAAACGTACGAAAAAGTTTGCGCATTTGACCTAGTTCACAGTAGGTAATTTTGCAATATTTTGAAGCCGGGACATATCAGATATTGATTCTGAGCATTCGAGTGAGAGGCATTTGTAAATACACTCATTGATCCTTAAAAATATTCTACAAACGTTGTACCTAATTCCGAACACTACGGTCTTCATTCTTGTATTTAGTTTCAATTTAAATAAGCATGGTATGATTTATCAGAGACATTAGAGATACCTATGGAACTATCTTAATAAAAGGTCTCTATAATATAACATAATGACGATAATCGATGTACTCGGGGTAGGCTCCAACGCTCTCAAATCTATCCACTGCGGTAAACTCCTCCGGCAAATATAATATTCATATACCTTCTGTCATGTGCCTGAAATATGATTTCATAGAAGCTTGTTTATGACAGTAATTGTTTCGAATGAAAAAAATCCAGTTAAAAGTTGAACTTTACGAGACCTAATGAAGGAGATAACTTTGGCAACTAGAATATTTAGGGAAGACGAAGCATTCTGCCACGGCCTTAGTCGCAACCAAAAAAGACAAGTGGGAGAATTTATGAAAAGAATATCAACGGGATAAAAAGCTTGTTGGCAACGTCTATATACCGCGTGCACCTTATTCTTGCTTTTTTAATGAAACACGCATACGCATACTTACTAAGAGCGGGAGTTTTGAAATCTTTCAGCAGCAAAGGTGGTGTACAAACCACTTTATCTGCGATTTCCACAGTAGTTTCAATTTTTGAGAGTTCAAAAACCTAGAGTTTCAAACAAACAAGATAAAACAAACCAGAGGTTTGAACAAGAGTTTTTTGAGAGTTCAACTTGACGGCAACAACATTACCGCATGTTGAAATCTCAAAAACACGTATAGGCAAGTATCAAAAAGTGTTTACGCAGCATTCTGGAATTACTCGAATCAATGACTGTTGGTGGAACATACTCGAGTCGAAATTATACCGAAATATGTTTAATGATCTTCATCATCAAATTTTAATATTGGTAATTTGAATGCACTTTATATTTGAATCCTGATATAAAATTAATAAAAACAATATAAAAGAGTAGGCGTTCTAAAGATGGCCTCTAAATATGACCATGTGCGTAATGTTTTTCACTAAACTACTTTTCAGCGGTGGAATTAATTAATTTAATTTCAACCGTCTTATTGAGGAGGTTTGAGTTAGAGAGAAATATATTATATATACAAATATTAGTATTATATATATATTTGTTATTTATCTAATTTCTGCATTTGGTTGACAAAGTGAGGTTATTTTTGCTATATCTGGGTGACTATTTTTTTCGGTAGACATTTTCGCGACCCCCAAAATATTTTGAAGTTCATTTTCTCCATGAGCGAATAAAACTGAGTTGGTATGATTGCAGTTAGAGATAGATAGTCCACTGCGCCTCCACACAGTGTCAACTACCAGCCAGCAGAAAAAGTCTTTCATTTAGGCTACCAAAAATTCGTGGGCTATAAGTGGTGGGCTAGTTTTTTGATGATTTCGAAGACTTTTGTTTAAACCACATTTGTAGGGTCGTACATCGTTTATATCTTGACCAGACTTGGCCAGATAAAATTTTTATTTATATTCGGCGGAAAGTAATCTGACATGGCCTTTACACTAACAACGTAAAATCAGAAAGATATAACTTTTTTGACTGGTTACGTGATCTCTAATTCCCATTGTAAACATTTCAAGTTTGCTTCCTGCGCTTTGTCTGGTTGGCGTTGGCGGTGGAGTGTTGGTTGTTGTGTTTAGTGGTGGATCTAGCGTATATTTAAGAGGGGGATTAAAGCAAGCAGCTATTAGCTATCATATGAGAAGATGTTGGTTGCGACGTTGATTGACAGCGAGCTATGAGGTGTTTTGATCCCGGATATGCTGATCGTTGTGGGACATACCGCAAGTGCTGTACTGTAGTGTTACAGGTTTTCCTTTATTTCTCTGTGTCTGTACCGGTAGAGTAATGAATATTACCAGTATAAATTTGCCAAAAGCCTAAGATAGGATTTCAGTTTTATTTGTGGGGGACTGGGAGAGAAAAGCTGAAAATACCGGTACAGGTACTGTTTAACTCTATTCAATGTAAATCAGTTCTTTACATTCTCTCCTGCAAATCTACCGGTTCATGTAATTTAACAGTTTCAAGTAAAGGGTTTCTGGGAGCAGGTCAAGATATTTGACTACCGGTTTGCCAGTACCATACGGTACTAGTTGTTACTGTACATTGACATAGTTGGTGGGGCAGTAGAAGAAGCTTGCTTCGCTTGATTAAGTGGCACAAAACAGGTGTAATTTTTTTAAATAAATATAAGTGAGAGAAATTTGCAAAATTTTCAAACGTTTGATTGAGATTACCTATATTAAAAAAATGCTACCTCTGAATGCCTTTTGCAATGGATCTATTCATAAAAACCCCTTCACCTTTTATCATTTCTGCACTCTCATTTTTCCCTTGATTTGGTTATGAACATGGCATAAATCGCTAATCCTCGCGTGGAAATTGGCCTTTTAAGAATTATCAGACATAAAGCAACTATCCACAATTCCCAATTACAAAGTGAACCAAAAACTTAAATCATTCTGAAATGTATTTTCAAAATAGTTAATTATGGTACGCAAATTTTTTCCTACCTCCTCTTGAAATATGCGAACTTGGCAATGTTAATCTTGTGCTTAAATGATGGTTTTCAGGATATCTATATGATGTTCATGAAACTTTAAGAGCAAACAACGAAAAATATTATTTCAAGAAGTTGCAGCAACTATAGTCGAATCAAAACCTCTTGTACACATTAAAATTAGACCAGTTAGTCAAAATGCCAAAATGTAACAGTTTCTATAGGTCTTGCTTTGGAGGGAATTGCAGAAATAGGTGTGAAATTTACAGCAGTGCTCTATTCTGTTTTGGAAGGACTCTAGTCACCATGTTCAATCACGTGCAATTACCTCTTGAAAACCATGATGTCTGCCTGCTGTCGTTTTATGTCTCATCAGGGAAGAAAATGCGCCCCTCATAAGGCTATAGAACATGTCAGGCAATGTAATTTGCTGTGACTTCTGTGTTCATCGACCCAATAATAATTCTAAGAGGGTACTAATAAAGCGAAAAGTAGCAAATTAACTTGTCATTGCTGTTCAATGAATTTAGTAATCGACTTGTGACTCCTAAGTATATGACTCGACTTGTGACTGGAAAGTACAATGCGAGACTTTAAATTTAAATTTTGGTAAGTCTTGGACTCGACTCGCAATTCGTGTGTTCTTCGACTTGGGACTGAAGCTACCAACACTGGCTATATTTCCTGAATAGTTGGGGTGGTCAGATGGGGGTTTTGGAACTGTATTCCTAGTGTTTATCTGCCAGAGTAACAAAATCTTACTTTTTTGGGCGTCTGAATCCAGATAGAAAGTGCAGCAATGCAGACAAAAAGTGTAGCTCTGTAGTTGACTTAATAGAGGTTTTTTGTTAAAACCAGACATTGAAAACAGGAATTTCGATATTCGAGCTTAATATTGATTTGTGATAAATTACTGTGCTTTTGTCAATAATCTTTTTTCTCTATTTATTCTCATTTTTTTAAGACGTGAACAGCAGAGTACCGGTACATGACCGGACCCTTGAAATCTATGCTAACTCTTTCCTAAGGACGGGTGGTTTTAACCAAATTTTGATCAGGCAATTGATAAATTTGAGGCTCCAGCTCAGCGTATATTTGACAGGATTTACAAACTCTTCTTACGTCTTCGACAGAATAAGGTAGATTTTTACCCCATACAAAATGAGTAGTCAGTATTGTAATACTAGGATGACCGAGACATGAGTGAATTCACGAAGATCTCTAGAAGAACTATTGTAACCACATACTCGAGAAGGTGTATCGGGCACAACATTTTCTTTGCCTGATTTATGCTGGATGGTGTAAGAGAAAGAGCCTAGTTCTGCTCTCCACAACTGAATCCTAGCTTTCTTTATCTTTCCCTTAGTTTTGGGATTGAACATAAAGGAGACAGCTTTTTGGTCGGTTACGAGTGTGAACTGCCTCCCGTGTAGGAATATGACTCCACTTCCGAACCGCTTCTATTATAGCAGATGCTTTTTTATCCACTATGGGATATTTGATTTCAGTGGGAGACAGAGTTCTAGAGAAGAGAGCCACTGGGCGATCAGGTTGACTGAGAGTAGCAGCGATTGCGTGGTCAGAAGCATCGGATTTGACACAAAAAGGCTATTCATCTCTTATACAGCCGAAACAAGTTGCAAGCAAGCTTTGACTAAGAAACTCTAAAGCATTCATTGCGGGTTGAGTGGTCAGACTAGATAAGAGGTCATATACGGGAGGGGAATCGGGTATCCACCTGGCGTAATACGCGAACATTCCAATGATTTTTTTCAATTCCTTATTTGTAGTAGGCAGTAGTAATTCTAACAAAGGCCTTATGCGTTCAGGGTCAGGTTGGATACTGCCGTAAGAAATACGATACACATGCAAATCGATTTGAGTAGAATACATGGAAGATTGTTTTTGCGCCCTGTCAAGCATATCAGCTTTATCAAAAGCAGTCTTATGATCAAGAATAGTGTCCTCGAGAACCCTTTGTCTAATCGCTGGGGAAAGAATGCCACTCATGAAAGAGTCGCGTATCATTTCGGATTTATAGATGTCAGATGATACTGGTTGAAAATTAAATCTTTAGCTAACTCTTTCAACTCGTGTAGAAATTATCTAAGGCTTTTCCTTGATTTCTGAGAGCAGGTGACTAAGAGGTGTCGGGCATAGAAAACATTTTTAGTTTTGAGGTACACCGATTCCAGAAGTTTTGCTGCTTCATCAAAAGACTCTGCCCCTTCAACATAAGTGTACATCAGAAGAGATAAATATTTGATCAACAGCGAAATTTTATCTACTTCTGGGGGAGTAGAGCTCTCTGTACTAGGTAAAGCTGCTTGGGCTGCTGTGACAAAGCCCGAGAAAGTTTTGAACCAATGTTTATAAATCTTAGCTGCTTCAGGTTCATGTGGATCTACCTCAAGTCTTGCTGGTTTTAACAGCCGGTCCATATTATTAAAGTTGTGGTAACCTATAGCTGTATACAATTCAAATTACAGCTCTACAATCAAGACCAGGCTTTAAGCAACTCTTTACTTTAAGCAATAGTAAATGTTGGATACAAGGCAACAAGTGAGCCAGACGTAAACAAAGTAATCAACCAATTTGGGATCACGTAGTCATGGCGGTAGCTCAGCAATTACTAACTAACAGATAAGATTCAAATTCACATAAACAGTATAGGAAATTAGATACATCACAATTATGTACTGAATTAATTTTTACCACACTTTATATAAGTTCAGGTATTTTAAACATTCATTAATATTTTGACAGGTCTAAACAGCAATGGGGTTGTATGATTATGATTGTACAGGTATTCCTGATAAGGAATAATGATATCTATGTTCTTCACGATCTACATACAAGTCAAATCTTCAACATTGCCGCGATAGATCAGATAATGTTCACTCACCAAAGGGGACAATTTTCAAATATATTACGAAGAATAACTATTTCTATGTTAGCATAGAATAGCAGAAATTGGTGTTGTAATGTTCCTATTGTAAATTATCATAAAAGCAAATGAGTTGATCGAAGGGAATTCAATAAGGACTGCCTATTCAACTTGGTCATGAAACATTGAAAAGCACAAACGATGTAATTTTACTACGTTTCGAATGTCTGACACGTTCCAGACAATCTTCATTCTACTTTCGGAAGCTCAGCAAATTATATCGCTTGTATTTCACCAGTTCAGCATATCAGAATAGAACCATGCGTCTACCTGGTGACAACCATTTATTATTGAAAGCACAAGTTTACAAAGATAACTGCTTGTAGTTAAGGTCAAATAGACGAGTGTTGACTCATAGAGAAAGTAAAACCCAATTCTATGTTTTCTTCAATAAAAGAATTGTATGAGGTCGTACTGTTGTTTTTTGCCAAGCACTGATCACTGTGCATTGCTGTCTGCCTTTGAATCATGCATCAGGTCCTTGGACTCGGTCATTTGCCGAACTGACTGCTCTTTTGTGCAATATCACATGATCTGACAACCAAATTGGTGCAAATACGCAAATTTAGGCAGCAATGAAACTAAAATAGGAGCTTCAAAATTGTCAACACTGCCATGAAATAGCAGTGTTATTAGCTTTGCAGCTTATATAGCCTTATGGTGAAAATGATATGAGCATTTTATTTCGTCGAGCCGAAGAACCCTGCCAACAACTACATCCGAAGTCCGGAAATAGAAATAAGAACTTAATTGTTGAATAGTTGCATCTAAGAATATGTTGATTTTGTCACTCAAACCTGAACAGAATTGACAATTGTGCTCGTAATTAATTAAGTTTCCTCGAAATAAAGGAATTTTTTTCTATAATCGAAAATTTCTGGATATTGGGACGTATATTTTTTCTTAATAAAGATGAAATGCTGATTTTTAATACCTTATAGCTGAGTTCAAATTGTTAGAATTTAGAGGAATATTAGACGAATATTTCATATTCAAATTTATTTTTTAGAATGTATGCGAAATAGAAAATATTCGCTTTTGGGACTAGCCAATTCAGACTAATTAGCCGACTACGTTTTTATGCAAATTTAATTCACTCTAACTAAGGTTGGAAGCCGCTCTTCAAAGAAACCAATTAATGACTACTAATATGGTAAAGAGCTGCTACAAAAACTGCAGAATCAATTTATTTTTATTTTCTCTGATCGTTTTTCGGGAAGCTCTCAAAATTGCTATACAATAGGATTTTAATGCTTATCTTTTAGAAGGAGGCAGAGAATACATTCATGGCTGAACACAACTGCTTGATCCCTCACCACCCTCCATTTGGCAGACATTCAAGTTATATTTTTTGTTAAGCCGTATATCTGGCCGTGACTCCAGCCTAGCGTCTGACGGTGCTAAATAAGGGCATTGGAGTGGTCTAAATAGTTATATATGCCGTGGAAAAAAAGTCTCCTAACAAAGAAAAAAATATCATGTGCGCCAACAGTACAGCAAATAGATGTATATATATATATATATATGTTCGCATAGTTACAGATTCGCATGGTATATGTTTACCATGGATCAGGTTCGCATGGTATTCCGAAAACGAGGAACAAAATATCCGTTTTGTTTTCAATACAACTATGCTTGCAAGCTATATTTCAATCTTTGTCACCCCAGAATCAACCGGTTTTAATTTTGTACGATTGAAGGATTAAGAACTAGTATAGCAAACTTATGAATATACCCGATTCATTGTCATTCTATACGCAAAAACATGATACATCGATACTGTCCTATTTTTTTTTAATTTCCAACAATAGTTGATATAGGCGTTCCCACTACTTAACAATAGATATTTGAAATCACTTCAAAGTTTATTTTATTTATTCAATAAAAACAAGAAGACGAGAAGATTTCATCGCCAGTTCTTCGGTCTTATCAACATTCGTGCCGATTTCAAAGAAGCTTCAACTCTCCATGTTTTCCAATACATCGCTTTATCGCCATATATTGGTCGACCTGGAATCAAAAATAATAATTTAACATTGCTCACTGCTCGTTTATAGTGAATTTGAATCTATCCGCTCGATTTTGATATGTTCGGGACTATGGGGGTAAAATCTGGACAATTTCTGCTTATATAGAATTAGTGATTCGATCCGATTAAAAAACGTTGTGTGAATCAGCTTCGAATTCTAACATATTTGGTTTTGCCCAGAACTAGTCCTGATTTTAGAGAACGAAATTTAAAGCAAATCATTCAAATTAGGTAAGAGTAGATCATATTGGAGCATATTACGGATATGACAGCAGTTAGGCAAGTAATCTTCACTCGAAAGTTAACAACTTCAGGGAATGCTCTTCCATTACTAAACCAAAATTATGACGTTGGCTCTTATACTGAAATATTGTGCAAAAGATGATAAGTTAATTTTCCACAAACTTTTAACAGGGGCATTTAAATTTGCATCGGAACAATTTCTATGCCACCAAGCTGATCCTGTAAGTTTTGCACAATTATATCTTGCATTCCAATCGCGATCACTGTCGATTGTTGTAAACTGAAAAGGTAATAAAGTTGTACGTTGATTACATACGGCTAAACCACATGCAGTTTCATATTTGCCACAACCAAAACAGCCTGATCACACATTTTACTATACTTGTAGTCTCTTAAATGATTCCGCGTCAATCCCAATCAAAAGTATTCTTTTGTCGAGCATGCGCCACAGATGATTCACGTTTTAGCGGCGTGATCCATCAATGATTTATTCACCCGTAATGAAAGATGCTTGAACAAACCTTTTTTGAATGGGAATGGCACTCGAGAATGTTTGGACATTTTCCTGGGAGAGGGTTCATTTCGAGCCGAAAATCGTTCAAAACCGTACAAAAAACTAATCCATTGTCAGTAGAAGGGGCGCGAAAGTATTTCCTATCATAATGAAGTAATGAAATAAAGTAAAATTTTGGGGTACCTTCTATAAACTTCAGGGGGAACATTCAGTGGGTAGACTAAACCGCCTTCCTGAGTGCTGTTCACCATATTAAACTTCTTAACCGGCGGTACCCAAACGAATATCATGAAAAGTTGTGATTTTGACAAAACCTTGACACTTATCCTTTGCAGTCCAGGATTAAAATTAGTAAATACGCCGTACGAAAACGGTGGATATTGAAACGTTACATATATTTTCTTCTGATGCCACTTGAAATTATCAGGAATGTCAATAAACGTTAGATTTATGGTTGAACTCACTACTTTTTTGTTGTTTTTGATCGGTCAGTAGTTGAAAGTTGAGGTGAAATTTTTGGTTTACGCAGAATTTTACAGAAAGTTTTGATCATATATTTTGCACCTGGCTTGTGTATTGTGGCATCACGTTTTGAGATCTTTCCTTTTCCCCCTGTTTATGGGCTATAAGATTCACCTGCAGATATCCTAAAATTAATTTTTTTAGCCTTTCATGGACAGCACCTCGGCGGCACGATTTATTAGTGTCTTAAGTTTAACAAAAACATCCGTGCAAAAAACTTTCTGGGTTGGATACCACGTAACCTACCTGCATACCGTCTGAAACTTGCATACTATCACCCGCGTCCTCGAACGGTCCCATGAAAACAGGTTTAAAATCTGATATTCTTAACCGAAATCCAGTATCGGGTCCTTCTACTTTGAAACTTTCGTAATACGCGATGCCAGAAACATTGTGATATCCCGGATAATACCAATCTGTCATCTGAACCTGGAGATTTTATATTATATTATATTACGATTTCGAAGATTTACTTGTTCTAATATTCAATAAATGGCCCATAATATCAAAAGCAAAACATTATCATGCTGGTTTGACATTGGTTTTGCATTATTTTGTTAGATCGGCGTTACTTTCGGGCAAATACTGACCAACAATGATTGTTCTTCAACAGCTGACAAAAGGTGAATATTTTCAAGTCCGATCCAATAATTTGAATAAGGATTTCCAAAATAATTTGTATAATCTTTCCATTTACGTTCAAAGTTTACTTCTCCATTTTGTCTGAAATGAAATATAAAATGAAAGTGCATATTGGGGATTTCGGTTTAAGTCCGTGATGCAGCAACAACATCGTCAATCATGAAAAAGATCAGCATAGGGGCAAGCCACCACCCCTACCTAGGGTTTAATAACTTGCTAGGACATGACTAAACCGGACAGCTCTCGTCTTCATGAAAACAATTATCTTGGTCATGGAGTGATCGGATTGAAATGGATTCATTGTTGAAGAGAAGCTTTGACCTAACTCTGTAAATAGCAATGTATTTTCGACTTCCTAATGAAAAAGTCTGTTCCAGCATGCGTTGTTAAGTATGAGTTACTATTGGATCGCACCGCGCCTAATTGAGTTACAGTGCAATAGTTGGTACTATCTTCTGCAGAGGCTCATTCCCACTAGTAGCCGTTTAGTCGGTCCATTTGAGGCTCTGTTTACTGCCTCGAACAGCGAAATTTTATTAAAAAAATGTTGGATTGTGCAATACATCTGGTTCAAATATTTTTCCCAAATAAACCACGCCCAGGTACCTACGTGTCACTATTCAGTGAGCAATAATACCATGATTCTAATTATACCTTAATTGAAACACGGTCCAGCCACCGTCCATTGTAGTAAAGTCGCAGAAAACATTATATGGAGCAAATGTTCGACAGTTTACCAAAGTATAAAATCCACTACTCTGTGTCGTCTTACCACTTCGAAATAAAGTTGCACAATCACGGTCGTTAACTGGAAAAGTTCCCGAAACACAATATTAAATTAAAACAATACACATCCCCCTTAAAGTCGAAACAAAATTTTTTGGTAAGTATCAATATAATAATGAACCTCGTGTTATCACCTGTTAAAAAACAGGTTGATAGTGTCGTTAAATTAATTCAGTACATATTGTGATGTATCTAATTACCTATACTGTTAATGTGAATTTAAATCTTGTCTGTTGGTTAGTTGGTAATTACTGTGCTGCCGCCATGATAACGTGATCCTAAATGGTTTGATTACTTTTTTTACGTCTGGCTCACTTGTTACCTTGTATCTAGTATTTACTATTCAGTTCACTTTATGTTTAGCTGTGAAGGACTTGATTAAAGCCTAGTCTTCATTCTAGAGTTGTAATTTGAATTGTATACAGGTATAGATTACCACAGGTAGGAAATTTGCTTTTTGCAAATAGGAAATGCCACCCGTTAATTAGGAGAATGTTTGAAACTACGTAACTGTGGTTGTCTTGTGCGGCAGATGCAGGTTCGAACTCTCTATTTGGGATGTATGCAGATACGGTTATTTGTAGTCTTATTGTAGGCACGGGCTTTCGTATAAGAGAACAAAAAGAAACAAAGAAGTTGCGGATAGTTTAAAATTGCAGCTTCAAACTTCGAACTTCCATGTACTTATAATATTAGTCACAAATATTAGTTGGTTAGGGTTACTTGCCAGCGAATGTTTTGCCAGCGAAAATAACGATAAACGCGTATTTCAGAATGGTCGGTCTTAAAAAATAAACTACTTGCTACCTTCAGGGCACGGACTATTTATACAAGCTGGAGACTCCAAATTCCATTTTCCACTAGGTCCACACGTTGTTATGTTTCCTCTGCCGGTCATTCGATGCCAATCAATACAACTAAATTCACACTGAGCCCCAGGTAGATATCCCACTGTTAGTAGAACAAAGAATCTTTGAAGGCGGCTAGAAATTTTATTTTACCAAGCATGAGTCACAGATGGGCCGCGTCTGTTCGACGCTATCTATCAGTGACACATACTTAACACGAAATATTTTGTCAGGATAAAATGATGTTTTATCAAAATAATTTCATATTCGAAAATAATGTAATTTTTCTAACTTGATTCTTTCAGCATTGGCAGTGAAGTCATGACGTATGCCAAATATTATTCGTTGTGTTAAATATGAGCAAAAAAGTGTTATATTTTTTAAAAAGATTGACCTCGTACAACAATGTATGGATTGAGTTTAAAAGGGTAAATAATTCCAAGTTTCTCGGGGACGGTCTAAATTAAAATTAATGTTATTTTTTCCTATGGGAACAAACGCGCGTGGACTTACCTAAGCACGACTCGAAAACAAATATTTATCCTAATATTTTAACATACTGTGGTTACTTGCACACAAGTTCCTCTAATTTTCATGTCATTCAGATTCTTACTCGTTTTATTATGAATAGTTCCTTTGCATTCCATAGCTCCATTCTGGGGTTTTTGGGGCTTTGTACACGTACGCAACACTGGTCTTTCCATCAATGCAATTGCTTTATTTCTCAGATCTTGAGCATTTCCTAGAATTATAATGATGAAAAATATAAGACTAAACCTATGAGAAAACAATGCTAATATTACTCAACAAGTGTGACTCAACGTTCTACGGCATAGAAGTGAATCGAGCTTACAAGGATTATATTGGAATTTCAATGAAATTGTTACCGATCAGTATGCTAGCACAACGCAATAAAAGTATTGATCTGACCTGTAGTTCTTGTAAACCGATAAATTAATCGTGATACATGTTGTTATGGCGACTTGATTGCATGAAAAATTTCGAGAGCTTAAAAGCCATTTAATTGAAAGAGTACCGCGTCGATCAAAAAGATACGCTCAAATAGAATAACTGGGTTTAAGCCAACTCAGAATATAAACCTGAGTTGGACCCGATGACTGGTGGCTAACAAGGTGACTTCGCAGCTGAAAGATCTCAGATTCGAGTTCCAGTACGATGTCACCAGCCCACCACCCTACCTAGGGTTAAATAACTTGCTAAGACATGACTGAACAGGACAGCTCTCGTCTTCATGAAAACAATTATCTTGGTCATGGAGTGGTCTGATTGAAATGGTTTCATTGTTGAAGGGAAGCTTTGGCCTAACCCTGTAAATAGCATGTTGTTATGGCGACTTGATTGCATGAAAAATTTCGAGTGCTTAAAGGCCATTTAATTGAAAGTTGAACAGTAGATTTCACGACTATTGACATACTAATGATTCTTTCAAAAAATATTAGATTTGTGAGGTACTCGTGCCTTTGCGCCTTTCTAATTTAATTTCGTTTTAAAACGCGTGAACATAAAATAACAATAGTCACCTATGACTTCAAAAACAAACTTGACTTGATATCCAATTGCACCACACATAAGAAAACTTGCTATCAAAATGAAAACTGATATTGCACATTTTGAACCATTCTCCTCCTGTCTCTTTTTCAATTTTTCACAAAATTTTCTCCTTGGTTCCTCATGTTTCAGCCATCTTAATTCACGTCCTTTTCTATCGATACCTTTCACTGATGCATCATCGCCACTTTTTTCTTTTTTGAACTCAAAATGGAAAGATAACTAAACTATCTAAAATGTCCGGCTCAGTATATCACCACCAGAAGTATATAGCAAATGCCTGTACATTGAACTAGGACAATATGCGAGAATAAGCGAAATCGGGGTCAAATTATCAAGTTATCACATTTTTATTTATTTTTTTCAAATTAGAAAACGTTTTTTAGAATGAAGGATATCGCTACACAGTTTTAAAAGTACAATAAATTTACAGTTTATTTGCTGTAATTGTATGTTTACAAAATTTGAAACCCCTTGCTAATAAGATTTTATACACTTTAATGCACAATGATAGCAGATAATGATGAGACCATAGATTAGTTCTTCTTAATTACTTCACAAAGTACGCTAAGCAAAATTTCCCATTTTTGTTCGTTTCTCAACCTTCTTTTGCTTTGGGTAATGACCCTTTCAGTCTCTTCTGAATTACGTATGAAAACAAAAAGAGCCCCTAATGATGGCGACGTCCCAGAATTTTTCACATTTAATGAAATAATGAGACTCTCTCTGGCGAGCGCTAGTTCACTGAAACAAAAGTACAGTAAATTTACGGGTCATTTGCAGTAATTGCATATTTCTAAAGTTAAAAAACGCAATGTTGATGAGATTTATGCCAAAAATGGGTTGCTGATGGACCGCACCTTCGCGGCGCGTTCTATCATTACCCCATATTTGGCCAAAAACGCCAATTTTCAATTTTTTGTTACAGTGTTGTTGTTGTCCAAGATTTTTTGTAGTGTCATACATCTCATTTTATCTTACATTTAAATTCATGTCTATTGATCCACTCGCCACTACAGAAAGCACGGACTGGATCTGTTCCGGTGACAAATTATCATCTGGAAATTAAATTAATCAGAAATAAAAAATGACACGAGGAGTTTGTCTGAAATAAAATTTAAAATTTGGCGAAAAAAAAAGATGTTTATCGTAGGAATATAATTTGGACTAACATTATGCACAGAAACTAGCTACAACTACTGATTTACTTTTTTATAGTGATTTACTCTACTACAGTTACTAAAATGGTAAAAATTGTCTTTAAGGGAGTCATGATTCGGGCTCAAACAGCCTCAATGTATAAATCCAACAAAAGTCAGTAACTGTCGAAGATAACGAAACGAATTTGTTAAATATCGACCTATTGTTGAATCACACCATCAAGGAGCCGCTTACTTGTAGCTCATACTATATAAAATAGCTTCAGTAACATAAAACCATGAAAAATAGAACTGGATTATTTGAGCCAGTTCTACTCAAACCTTTTGCTCGCACCTACTCAGAAATAATAAAATATGGACATGCCTTCGTTATTGCCTGCAGTCGATCCCGCTATCGCGTTAATATTCGATTCTGATTCTTTCAATTTAGGGTCATCCTTCATAAACTTGGATGCAGCATACATGATCAATATCTCATCAATACTCCAGGTTTGAACTTCTTTTTCGTGTCGAACAAAATCAGGGTCAGTTGTATATACCTATGATATGATTGACAATGACAAGAACTTATTAACATAAAATCCAGATAGGTATAAGATATAAATTGCAATTCGGTTCTAGTTTCAGTGATTTCGGCCGATGGATTTGTGTTAACCTAGTTATATTTCAACCAAGTGGTAGTTTGATTAAAAGTCAGGTAAACTAGGTATCGCTATTCGAGTGTCTTCGGGGTATTCCTATTTAATTCGCGTAGTTAAATTATCGGAATCTATTTTCAAAAAAAAAAATTATAGCGAATATATCATTTAGCTTGTTTTTTATACTACGGTATGCATCAACAATATCTAAATGGTTTTTGATCGCGTTTCTACTACTCAAATTCAAAATTTTACTTTACCGAGAATGGTTCACGGATCCTCTCGACTTATTAGAATTGGAAAGAAAATCGTGCTTAGTGCCCAAAATCGGACACGGGCAACCATATCAAAACGATTATCATCCACAAATCAACTGCACCATACCTGCACGCGCTTTGCCTTGACAGTAAATTGTAGCATTTTCTTAATACTTTGTTCTTGAGCTTTCCGTAAAATCCCCAGACTGAAATCCGCATCTCTCAGATTTTTTTTCATATCAGCGATTCTTTTTCTCATCGATTCACTTTCCTCGCCTAGGTGGTTCACATTATTCGCCATATTCATCACTTGGTGGCGCAGTTGAACCAGTTCTGGGGTCGGATTTTCTTCCGAGAGGTGTGGGTATTGAACATGACTGGCGGCGTGTACACCCAAATCTTTGAAAAGCTGCGTTCGTACATTTCTGACGGGATCTAAAAAATGCACCGGCTTCATGATCAGGCAAATAACTTCAATTGCTAAATGATAAATAAAACAGCTTTACTCTCTCATCGAGGAAAAACACAGAAAAGGAATGAATGGTTCCATTTCGGGGCCGCTTTCGGCCGTGTTCACAATGAACCTATATTTAGAAAACGTGGGAAGTGTTAAAGTGCAATTTATAGTTTTTGCGAATTTCGATTCGCAAAAGCAGTTTTTCGAAAGCTTTATTCGCTGTTCTAAAATATATATCCTGTACTTGTTCGAAGGAGTTGGGCTATGACTTAACTAAAGCTTACATTAATATACTTGTTTTGCGGAAAGGAATCATGCTGTTCATGCTATTCATATCAAATGTCACAACGCAATCAGGAAAAAAAATTGTCAAAACATTTTTGTTACGTATGTGTCACAGTCACAGTCACAGTCACACAAGTCAATTTCTGATTGGGTATCACTATGCGAATAGGTGTGTTTTGTCTATTGGATATTGCTATTCCGATGATCATTTAGCTTACCTGGTTTTGATCGCAATTTGAAAAATTTAGTTTTCTTTTTAGACTCAACATTTTTTGTAATATTCTTTGATTTATTCTCATAATAGTTGATGGTAGCTGAGCTGTCAACTCCATCCAGCGTTGTATAAGACGACTTCGATGAAACAGTTGCGCTGTTCCCCATGTTTTTATTTATTCCCAATTTTATAAATATTCCGAATAAAAAGAGAAAAATCTTCCAATTAATTTCACAATTGTGACGTCATTAAGATATAGAATGTCGAGCTGAATTTGGAGTTTGATTCTCTATCAAATCCTACGTTAGTGCTGTACCTGATAATCTTGTTGATGTTTCGTATCTGGTTTTAAACTTAATTTATTGACTATATTCGCTAGAGACTAAACGCGAGGGGAGATAAATGATGGTACATGATGTCGTCTGCCGTATCGTATAATTAGAAATTTATATTGATAATAAACTCATAAGGAAAACCTTTTGAAGCTTGTGAACAAAGCGAGCCGACGCGGAAGTCACGCCCTTCTAGGCTGCTTAAAGGACTCAATTATGGGAACAATAATGGAATATCATAACGTACGTCCAATACACAATTCCATCGCCCATGTGCGTGGGCACGAGGTAAAAGCACTCCACCTTCATTAGGCAGACATGACGTATCTTCATTTACGTCTATATGTGCGTAACACTTTGCGTAATGAAGTGGTTGAACGACCAGTCAGTCATTCGCTCATATCGATCTATATTGCCTCCTGCCATACCCATGAAATGATTGACATTTTGAGATAACATCTGAGAAGCCCTAACTACTACCTTTCGTTAATAATTGACAACAATAAAACGCAGTTCTTCCCATGAATTTATGCTGATTTGACCTTTGCATGACTTTTTTTATATTCGTTTTGTTCAAATTAAAGTTTATACGAACATGTACCATAGATAAAAGGTACCTTATCAATGCGTCCTTTCTTTGTCACATGCTCGTATAAGATTTCGGTTTCTTTTTTATAAAAAAAAAAATATTGAATGAAAATTTCATCGCTAATGAAAGCGTTTTAATATATAGATAAAGAGACAGGTGTCGTCTGCAAATTCAATGAATTATTTTTAGAACTATACAAATTATTTTTAGACTCATACAAAGCCATTTGCGAGATTTCTAGCCTATATACCATTAATGTAGCTTCTTTTACATTTTGACCGTTTTTATTAAAATTTCATTATCTATTTATTGATGCAGTGTTCCATTTTCCATCGACAAAGATTTTTCAAACTTTTCTAGTTCTTTCAAGTATTCAACCTACGTCATTGACAACTTTTTGTTCTCCAAAAAGCAATTTATTCTGTTTTAAACTCAATAAAAATGACAACAAAATCCCTTCCAATAACTGCCGATCCCTGTCACCGCAAGCCAAGACTCCGTGAAGACAAAGAGGATTGGATAGAAACATTGACGTTCACAGTTTCTTTAATTAACTCCAGTGAAAGATCGAATTTCCATACATTTTGCCATTCCTCGTCTTTGGATTTTCTTTGAAATAGTATTTTTAAAAAAAAATCTGGTACACGATACCAATTTTTTTGTAGATAGAAATTGTAAAAGTGAGCTTGATGGGTTATTGATAATGGATTTATGGACTTCAATTTGACGTTTTCAGTGTTATTGCAAACTCAAATAAAAGAAAAACCTCCCAAAAACAATGAATAATCGGTCATTCATATAATATCGACTGTTTGACTAACAATTACTTAAAATAAAAATGCAAATGAACCAATATGGTGCAGAAAGAAGTGATGTTCGAGAAAAGCCACACTTAAGTGATGAGTGCAATTTTTTTTAACCAATCGTAATTGTTAAAACATCGTTTGTGACGTATGTTCCACGGATGGATCGCGTCGATGAGACGCTGTCTATCTGTGGCGCATACTTGACAAAATGAAATTTCTAATTGGATAGTACGTGAGGCAGCTGAAGCAATTACTTTTGCGGCAGAGTAGTGAATAGTCTCATTTTCTGGATCAATGGTTGCATTCGCTAATTGCGGCGAAATTTTGCAACCATTCAGCTCGTTAAAACAACAGATTATTACGTCTACTCCTAAATTTGTGCATGATGTGCCGATGTACGCATGTATGGGTTCACGGGACAAAATTTATTTTACTGTGAATCTTAAGAAAACAAAAGGCCATCCATCATTTTGGCACAACTTTAAAAAAAATATGTAAAATAATTGAACTTCTGCGTCATTTCATTTTGCTTGGTGGACTTTGAATTCAATGCTTGTACAATGTTGGTCAATAGCGGCCTTCTTCAGCGTAATTCATGTGTGCCTCAAGTATGAAGTTGTTCATACTTTGACCGGTTCATTCATGAATCTTCTTTTAGTGCAAATGATCTGATAAAACCAGAGAACTTGAATTTTTTAACATTGTGCGTCATTCTAAACTAGGTTGTATACAAAGGTCAAAATCCGAAAACCAAGACGTAAAGCTGTACAGACAATGATAGATCATATTATTATTACAATGACGTTGTTGAAATTGTGATACACTTCAAGAGGTGTCTATAAATAAAAAAAATACACACATTGGAGTCGTTATATTATACAATGATTTAATATTTAAACAGAATATAAGGAATCTCGGTAAAAATTAATTGGACACAAAAATCAATACTCGGTATTTCGAAAAACTCCGATTAGTGTTTAAAAATATTTTGCCATATCCTCCTGTCACATCCTTGATGTTGCAACATTGTCTTTGAAATTAATTATTAACGCGTCTGATAATATTTGACATATCCAGTACGGATATTTGATTTTGATGAGCATAAGTCACAGATTTACAAAATTTTACCTAAGATATAACTGTTCAAAAAGATTTATCATAATACTATGTCAAATAATTTTCAAAATCTGAGGTAGGACAAGATGTAATTATCATTTTATATTATATGCATATTTTATGCCACGTCATAAAAAGAAAATAGATCTTATACAACAGGTCAAAAATCTTGTCGAAAATTGCTCTAACGAGTTCAATTTTCTGTCGAAACACGAAACAGAGACACAATTCATCTTTGTAAAAACACCATTGCACATAATATGAAATGATTGTTTTCTTTTTGTGAAATAATAACAATAGGAAAAAGTGTATAAAAATGAAAAATGGAATTGTCTATTATCTTCAAATTATCGTCTCTTTTATTAAAAGCAATTTACCTCCGTTTACCATGAGCGGTAACACACCCTTCCGCACAATTGACGTTAGGCTGTTTTGATTTTATTTTAAAACCGTTGAGTGCTTTTACTTCAATTTGTTAGTAAAGATTTTCTTAAAATGATGGCTATGTTTGAGCATGGAGCAAACATAAGTGGAAACAATTTACACTGTGATGTGCAATTTGTATTTGACTCGTGAGTGGCTGAAGTTTGTTATGCAATTATCCGGTTTCAATTTTTTTAGAAGAAAAAGACGTCAAAATTTCATATATTTTCCACATTTTTTAATCATGTGTTCATTTATAGCCTGCTTCATATTTTGCCATAAAATTTGTTTGTTTTCTTTACTCCGAATAGTCCTGACTAAGTGCTCACACCGTAGACATGAATTATAATGTAATTTGCAACATTGGAGTATGATATCGTGGACATGATATGTAGCACGATAATACATTAATTGTCACCTAAGTTTTATTCTATCTTCGTTTCCATCAGTCTTCCCTAGGATGTCGCGAATTTTTTGAATCAATCATTTATGTCATTCGGACGGATTTGGAATCAAAATTACGGTTTTATGGAAATAAAAATATCTTTGTGGGATCAAAATTGAGATTTTTGTCAATTGTTGTTGACTTGTTTGCGGAACCCCAAATTTTCTCGGGCGGAAATTATTCACTGTCTAACATTTCGTAAAATTTAAAACTCGGGTGCTGTTGTGGTTAGATTCAAATTCGTTGGTTCGGGCGTAGTTAAATTTGATTAAATTTTCAATTTCTTGGTTCCGTTTCGTCGATTTCTTGGTATTCTTTCAATGTAAACAATTCCACGTCACATTTCGATTCTAAGATTGTACAACAAAAAATCATATTTCGAATAATCCTGGCGTGAAAATATTCACTCGAACGTTTTTTTGTTAGGTATGAGTCATTAATGGATCGCGCCGCCCGTGCTAGACAAAATAAATTATTTGATCGGGGTAGGTTTTTCTATTATGCCATAAATTTGTGATTTATTCTCAACAAAGGGGGAATTTCATACCAATTTACTTCCTAAATATTGGCAAGGTATAATTTAAATTATAATAAAAGTTACACACACAATGTAATTTAGCTCCATTTCCCAAGAATCCTTTTTTAGTGGTAAAAAAACAGCAAGCCTTGTTCGAAACTATGCTTAAAACATGGGGCGAATTAATGCCTCACCCCCTCCCAATTTATAACAATTTCTATAAAAATTTCAAATGTCAACCCTAAATATCTCTTTGTAAATGGGCCATAAATAAACCATGTCTGGGAGGATGATCAACCAGTTTGGCCAGATATGTTCAACTACAACGTCCCAATCAGAAATTTTATTTTCTCAAGTATGAGCCACCGATAGGCCGCGCCTACGAGGCAGATCCTTACATACTTACTATAAGATGTTTCAACAAAATTCTTCTGTCTGGTGATGTGTTTGTTTTACTTGTGGTAATGCAATAATGAAACGAGTGGTTGAAATAATGAGTCTTGAATAACACTAGAACTCAATAATATTGAAAAACTTGATAAGTCGCACAAAATTTTGAGAAAGGACAAGAAAAATAGAGGCAACACGATTAGAGATTGAGATAAAAGTACACAACACGAGTTTGTCACGATATTCTTGCCACCCTCACTGCAAACTTACCGATCGGTCCTAAGATTTACCAAAAAATATTTAGCACCAAATAAAGTATTCAGTAATGGAAGAAATTACTTTAAGCCCGCGATTTTCATCACGGGCTAAAAGTCACAAATGATGAATTGTAATGATGAGTAAATAAATGAGAAAAACATGTTTCATGTCGAAGCTCATATTCTCGTAAACTCGAAAATAAAAGACTAATAACGAAAGTAAAATACTGGTTATTTTGAAACACCCCCCATGATTGTTTAATACGGTATCATATTCGTTGTCGTTCAACTTCGCCACCGGTAAGCAAGCAAAAATGAAAATTTCTTCATTATATGAAATTAATAAGTTATAAAATATGTTCTAACATATTATTCAAAGTATTGGTCACAGATGAAAATTCTCGAATCTAGATCGAACTCTGGATCAAACCCGGCAAAGCAGAATTATGGATTGGTTGGTTTGACACTGATATCGCTTTATTAGTACTAATTCGATTGCAAAATACTAGATTCAATAGATACTAAACAAACGCGTTTTTTGACAACGTGAAAAACGTGTTGCTTTTTGACAACATGAAAAAGTGTTTAAATTTGCCATATTTTAACTGAAAAAGCCATTTGTGAAAAAAACTCTCGCCTATTTCATTCAAAAGTAAAATGACTACTTTTTTCGCCAACATCCCTCAAATTATGACTTGAAAAGATTTAGGTATAGTGTCTACCAGATGAAATTTCAAAAAATTACATAAAAAATTGTGTTTCCTGAAATTTACGTTAGCACTTATGTGTTGAGATTATCATTTCGGCATACTTGGCGGTATGATGTACATTTTCATTTTCTTTCAAAGGTAAATCCGAAATGGTTATGAATTATTGAAAAGTTCGGATATAAAGTTGAAATTGTAAGAGAAAGAGAAACAAATTAGTGTTTGTATGATCTTGTAGAAGATGTGAAAAAGACACTTTGAATACCAACGGCATTCACTTGTTATTGAAATCGCGTAAAAAGTTGCTCAAGGTTGTCCATCTTTGAATTGTAAGCCCAATCTTCGACTAACATTTGATTTTTGAAAAATGTTGAATTATCGTGAAATATACAATATATTTTATCCGTATTTTAAAGTTGTTAACGACAGAATAATATACTTGAGTCATTCAAGATATATGCCTGTAATAATCCGAAAATTGGCTCGTATTATTTGGGCATGAAATAGAGCTCGAATGCGCCTTATTGGCGCGATCTATCAATGGTCCGGGAATAGTATACTTTATTGATAAAGAATATACAACTCTATTTAAAAAAATCATTTCATCAAGCATGGGCCACAAATGCACCGCGCCTTGATGGCGCGATCCATCAGTGATTCAGGATTGATAAAATATGTACTGATATAATTTTTCTTGTTTGGACTCGGAGAAAAAAAATTATATCTGGATAAATTACGATGCGTGGGACAAATGTTTTGAAATTTAAAAAAAAAACTGTTGTACCGGATGTCACCGGATATTGACCCCAATAAATTATTGAACGTATGCAATAATTGGTGGGAAACAAGCATATCAAAATATAAATAAAAAAGTTTGGGAAGTACGTAAAATATTTTCGGAAAGAATATTTCTCCCAATTTCTCCTAAGATTCGAATGGACGCATATTTTACATTACGCGTTTCTCCGATTTTGTATATTTACGGATGATTGTAAATAAAACAAAAATAGAATTTCGTGGCATTATAATGTAATTTTATTTCCCCAGTTTGAATATTTACAATATACCCAGTGTTAGATATATAATTCGCATTTAAATAAACAATGCTTTCTATATATATATATTATTCACACAACAAATGTAAACCTTTTCAAGTGCTAATTGGGTATAATGAATATTTTCATTTTTGGTAATTTTGAGCATTTTTTGTTAAATTCAAATGTGTATTGAAGGAGAATTGTTTTGTTTTGAGAAATATTTTCATTAAAGCAAAACGGGGTGAATCATAAGAAAAATGTTATCTTAGCATGGTATCATTATTTTTGACATGAGGGTAACAACAGGCGTTGATCGTCTGAGGATATCAGTTTGTTTTTATTGGAAGCTAGGTCGGATTATTTGAGAAAATTTTTTCATCTACTGATTCGTCTCATATAATTTTTTTGAATAATAAACCAAATGCCCTGAAACAGTAAATCCGAAAATTTTAGGTTAGGTTGTCTCTTGCTAAATAAGCCTGTTAACTGCCCTTTGGTACAAATCTCTAAAAAATGCGCTTTATTTGGCCCATTGAAATGTACTTGATGCAATTGATGGATTGTGTCGGCAAGGCATGATCCATCGATTATCAATCCCTGTCCTTATTTTATTTGGCCAAGTATGAGTCACTGATGGACCGCGTCCTTTAGAAACAATGAGATATAATATTTGTGATTACGATGGCTCAAAAATATAATTTATAATTTGGCGATTTTTAGAATTTTTTTATTATGTACATTTATGAAACGTGACAATTTTCCAAAGAGACATGTCTGACTAAATCGTATAGGATGGTCGGAAATAAGATGACCGGTTACTCAACGTTGTCATCAGTGATTCACGATAAAACTAAATATTAATGTCAATATCAAATAACCATTTCGCTTTGATGATAAAAATATTAAAAGCGATGATACTTGTACGACAGGAAATTGGCATGTAGCACAAATTTTTCTTTGTATCATGAAATAATGCTTCATACCATGCCGACCTGTTTAAGTTGAATCTGCGGTTTAGTCTATGGCGGGCAAAGACGAACCATTCAAAAGTTTAAAGCGATTTTCAGAATGGATCGTGTAGAAAATATCCGCAAATAGAACGAACTGGCTGTTCAGTCTTTTCGTTAAATTTTTTGTCGATTAAAAATATGCTTATGCCTGTATTTTGTCACGTGAATGTTTACGTAAAAGACACATTCGTATCATTAATTTTATAGTTTTGTTTTCTGCCAGAAGGCCTAAAAATGTTTGTATTCCCATTTTACCTATTCTATTTTGTCGCGGAAATAAACAAATTTGAAAATTTTACACAACAGAACATCACAGATTTAAATAAAAAAAGGATATTAAAAATGCAAATTTCTGTTCCTCAATTAAATTTTCGACGGGATCTAAAATCTCGTTATGCTATCCATCTGATAAAATTTTCTTCAACTCAGCAAATAGTAATGTGTTTCTGTCACTTCAGTAACCCATTTCGTAGAATTTGAAAATGCATATGGAGTACTATTTTTCCATTCAATTTAAAATAATAAGCCTTATTGACTTTTTGGCGGCATTCGAAGACAGTATAAAGCTTTGTCATGCTCACGGCGGATACCTCACACGGTGCTCAAAAATGCTTCTCAATTTTGCACCTTATTTTTTGGAATGGCATCAGCTCAGGGTGCAGGAGTGGTGAAAAAATATTTGAGGGCGTTTTTTCAAAGCTTGTTTTAAATCTACTAAAATTATCGAAAATTTTCTCTTGCCTTCAAAGCTACATTTGATATTTATATTTTTATCCGGTGAAACATTAAATCACTATTCTAATAATCAAAATAATCAAATCGTGTTCATTTGGTGTAAGCGAAAAACGAGAGGATTTCTATTTCTTTTTTTCAAATTTATAATACGGACTTATTGCATTAAATGGTCAAATATTCTACAACTTCCAACCTCATTCAGTCGTTGAAAATGCTATTGAAAAAGGTAATAATTTAACAAGCATTGGTCATAGATAGTTCGCGCCTGGATGACACATTCCATCAGCGACCCAAACTTGACAAAAGATATGTTTTAAAAAAGTAATTATGAAAGTATCGACACAAACAAACTATCTCCCGATCAGAAAATTTATTTTGTCAAGTATAATTCACAGATGGACAGCGCCTTGGCGGCGCGATCCATCAGTGACCCATACTCGCCAAGAGACTTTCATAAAAATATTTCTGATTGAACATAACGGAACGATTTACCAAGGTCATGTGTTTATCCTATACGGTCGCATGTTACCTCGAAAACAAGCGTCTGTTTATTTTCTTTGCGATAAAAATATTTAGTTATACGCTGGAAGAATAAATTAGTTTCTAAATGCTGCAAACCCACATGCAAATTTTGTATTTAATATATCTTGCAATCAAATTCAAAGCACGGGAATATTCGAAATATCTAATTATGATTATTTATGGAACTGGATAGCTCGGTTATGAAACACAACTAACTTTTGTTTATATATTTGACTGTATAAGAAGTTGGTTTTGTTGTGAATTTTAATTAATGCTTATCTTCGTCTTGTCAAAAAATATGATATACTTTTACAATGGTAATGTAAAGGAACGAGCCTTAGAATAGTCCCAACGTATTCCCGCGTGCCGTAAGATGCGACTAAAATAAAACCAAGGATGTGGCAGATGGTATCACCACCTCCCAGAGCAGATACCGCTCACTGCACTATACCATAGTAGTTTAGTTCCATTTGGAATGTTTTCCGTTTAGAGTGCAGTTGCTGGTACTATATCTTTTAAAATAGCAGAAGACTTCAATGCCATGAATTTACAGGACATGACACCAATATTAGTGATGCCTCTTCTGGGAATAAGAGATTTCAGAATGGCGGATTGTGCAGTCCCTCAATAGTATGATTTGCCTGTTTGCTTTTGTAAAACAAACGAAAAATTAGGAGAAGAAAGTACCTCTGTGGCGCGACCCATCATTGACTCATACTTGACAACCGATGTTTTGAAAATATTTATCTGAGAGGAATTTCTGATAATGGGCATATGCGGCTCTTGATTTAAGCTTTACATAAAAACGTTGATATATTCCTTGGGTTGTGAAGCTAGCATATTTCAAATAGGCTAAATTAGGTTTTGATTATCTTGTTTAATGCTCCACTGTATTCAATACTTCCATGCAGAACGAAAATTTATTCACCCGTAAAATTTGCATTTACATATTTAAAACATCACTACTTGCTGTTGTTTATCGTCATTGTTTTTTTTTCATATTTTCCGAAATTATCGTGTTAGTAAATGTAAACGGATCAAACGCGACGAAGTGTGGATCTAATAAATTCCGATAAAAGATCATTTTGGCGAGCATGAGGAACGTTGGAGCACGATCTATGAGTAAATTATACGTTGAGAAACGTTCTTATCAAAAAAATTCTTCGATGGGAATGTTGCCGGAACTTAACAGCATTTGAAATATCATAAAAAAGAGAAAAATATATGACGGACAAGGATATTTATGATTGTTGGCCGCCTGTCGTAATATGAACGATTATTCATTATACCATTATTTCCTCCTCTAAAAACTGACTTTTAAAAATGAATCAAAATGGGTTTCATATCATAGCTTGTAAGAGTAAAAAATTATTGTAAATCCACTTTTTTTATTGCTAAAGAATCCCATTTTGCTACAATCTCCAAATATTGCTTTGTTTTTAATCTGATCCTCTTCTAATCCATTCACAATCCTCGATTTGTTATTGTGAACAATTTATCAGTCAAAAGTGATTCATGACCTACTTTTTGAAGTGATCTCTGAATACAATGTGACTATATTGTTCCTAATCATAATTCATAATCCAAGTATAATATCATATCTATCGAGATAAGGCGACACATTATCTGTAATTTAAAGCAATTGTCTGTTGAGAATGACCCTAACATGGAGAGATAAAGAGCCTGGTATTTCACTAGGATATCTATTTGAAATACAAATATTGTATAATTGAAATGAGTGTATGAAAATTTGTAGTTCTAATATTTTTATTTTATCTGTTATTCAGTGAGTAACTTATTTTATTTTTCAAATTTTTCATCGCTTATGAAAATTAAATTTCTTAACCGGAAATGTTAAATTGTCAATCATGAGCCACAGATGGATCGTGCCTTATCGGCGCGATCCATCAGTGACTCATGCTTGGCAAATCAGATTATCGACAAATTTTGTGTGTGGTATGAGGCCTGGTGAGGATAATTTTTGATGAGACCACCGGGTATCTCTAGTTAATCCACCAGTGTCATCTTATTATAAGATTCTTATTACAGTAACATAATACACATAAATTTTAATAAATTTATCATTGGAATTTCCCCCCATTTCGTGCATATTATAAAGCCTCAATGATTTTGCGACAATTTTATTTTTGTGAACTTATTCTTCAATAGGGTTTATCAAGATCCCGAAAAGAGGCTGCAAAGAGTCTTCTTAGAGATATATTCATGGTAGCGAGGCTGGCAGTGTTCCCGAGGTAAGGTCTTTGCGCGATTGCGCGTACTTTTTTACATCATTTACATTTGGATTGGCGTACATCATCTAAGTATACTTACTATTGATGAATATGGCATCTATAAAAGAAATATGCGCACCTGTCAAATTCCACTGCACACAGTTCTGCAGTGCTTATTCATCATTGTTTTCAAAATATTTATACCTTGTTATTAGCCAATTAAAGAACACTACAATAACTTTACAAAACAATTTTTGTGAACTGTGATTCACTGCTGGTTCGCACTGCTATACACCGTCAATCTGTGATCCATGGGCCATGATTGAAAATATGCTATTGCTTGACAAAGAAAATATAAGTTTATGATTGCAGTTAATTTTCTTTATAGTTTTCTTTCTCTTCACATTCATAAATCTCCGCAGAAATAATTTTCCGGTGCTCCAATTTTGTGCAATTTGCAGATTCAAACAACTGTGTCCTGTAACACAGACTATTGTCATTATAAATTGATTTACCGATAACAATTCCATAATATTTATTTCGTGAGCTTTTTTTATTCAAAAATCTATAAATAGGGCATATTGTCGTTTGATAAAATTGGCGAAAAATCACCAATTTCTTTTGTCATAATTATGACTAAAAATATAGCATACTCGTTAAGAATATTCACTTGCTAAATAATTATCAATTTTCGGTTGAAAAATGGTCCTATGGTCTTGGTTTATAATTGTGATGTCTGAGGTGTATCGATTAGTATCTTTTTAAGGTCATCCATGTCATCCATAGGCCAATACAGGAAAGGCCCTATATCAGAACTATAAGGAATTCGATAAGAAATTTTGTTTCGTTAAGCATGGACCACTGATGGATGCGGTGCGATTCATCAGTGGCCCATGCTTAAGGAAACGTAGTTTGAAAAACGATATATGATTGGAATAAGGTTACCAGATTAAGTGTTACAGATAATATATATCTAAATTCCTCTTCAAGCAAGCTAGCCAAATATAATATCACAACTTGTATTGAGTAGCGAGAGAGACCCTATCAAGTACTTGAGGACCTTGATACCCTTATTCTTATTCTATGTTATCAACCTGCGAATCTTTGTACGTATTTTAAAATGTTTTTACATCATTGGTAGTGGTTGAGAATAACTGAATGCTTTTCGGAAAATAAATTGATCTATTTTTGCTCTTTGTCGAATTTAAACAATAATATTTCTGGTACAAAATAAACCAATCCAAAATGGCCGCCAGTTTAAACGCCACGTCAAAATCAATCACAGTTCAATATTTTGAATATGTTTTACAGCAGTCCATTAAATAGCATTAAATATTATATTAAGTTTGGTCGGCGTCGAAAATATATAATTATGGTTGTTATCAGTATCGGGGGAAATGCTTATCGCAAAGTAGTGTTATCAACAATCTAGAGATTATTTTTGGATTTTGTTAATGCTTGATAAAATAAATTTGTTTTACCTATCTCCCCTAGCAGTTTTCTGTCAAGTTTGAGCCGCTTTTAGGCCAATTACGAACAACAGTACATGTTAGACAAAAATCTCATATTAAAAGAGCCTTGAATTTTGGCAGTATACAATTCTTGCAAATTTTATTATTCTTTCTTCACAAAGTGTTACTCGGAACTTGACCAAACAAATTTGATTTTTGTAGTTGAGTTTATTCGAGTTTTATAATTCACTAAATTAGGATTATCACTGTTGGAAAGGCCTGTCTATACTAGAGGTGACTTATAGGCAGTCATGGTGTAGTAGTATTGAAAAACATGCACGCTTTTCGTTCGACAGTTCCACAAAGCAGGTCATTACATCGCTGGTGGCGGGAAAAAGTTCATAAAACTACCTCAACGGGGCTTGAGCGGAAATTTAATTTTCACTTAGCAATGTCATTCAAAGAAATAACGAATTTAATTGTTCGATTACGTTTTATGTAATATTATTTTTAAAGCATTGGTGACATATGACATACCTTACAATCGGAATAATTTTTTGAACTATCTTTTGTTAAGTATGTGTCGCGTCGATGAGATTCGGTTCATCTGTGACGCATGTTTGGCAAAATAAAATTTCTGATAGATAACCACATTTTCAAGTGGATCTAAAAAAAAAATACGACATAGAGTCTAAACTCTGACATTAACTATATGCTACTGTGCCAGTAAAATCAATTTATTTTTAGAAAATAAAAACAAAAATGGATAATTCCTGAGTCAATTACCACAGAGAAACAATTTAAGTTATTTTTTGGCTTTTTTTCTTTCTTTCTTTCGTTGTCAGACACCATGTGGTTGTTTGAAATGATAATGAGGAAACAATGATTTAATAAAGAAACGCCACAATGAATTATTTCAAAAAGAATCATTTTTGGAAATGAGAAAATAAATGCGCAGAAATGAAAATTTGCGTGTTTTTTGAGCATTTCTCCAAAAAATTATTTTCGGTTTCTGATGTATTCATGTTTTATAAGCCGTGATGTAGCCTACTAATATAAAACGTCAGTGATAATGCCGGAATATTCTTTTTCTAAATTAAAAAGCGAACGCAGAAGTCTTTACGTTTCCTCGAAATTACCGGACCAAAATATTTTTAGTATTTCCTTAAATTTGTCGTTATAATTTCTAAGCAATGTCGGTTTTTACTTATGCTAATTAATGTCAGAAACAATTACTTTAAATATAAAACTAACGACGCTAATTGTTTTGAGGAATTTATTCATTGAATTAGAAATTTGATTTTGCCAAGTATGCGTCACTGAAGGACTGCGCCTTGTCGGCGCGATCCATCAGTGACCCATACTTAACAGAACATGTTTATGCATAAATTTCTGACTGAGCAAGTTGTGTCGTAGCCCGGTAGCTTTAACTGTTTTGAATTAATAACTTACGGCTAAACCAGCAACTGCACGGTAACTTTGAAAAGGTTTACCACAGACCGACAGGCTTATACTGATTTTAAATTTAATTTCACGTCAAAACGTTTGTTGTTATAACTTTGTCTGTCATGCACGCATGATGGAGAAATATTCTTTTGTTGTTTTTGTTGTTTTTGGTTGGTAAGATCGTGTAACATGTAAAAAATGTTGAAAGTAATTCAACATTCTAATCTGTTTGAGATATTTTTATTGTCATTTTAATACTCTTGTGTTATTTCAAAAGAAACGTAAATATTATGGGCTGAATTTCCAACGTTTTAAGATCGGAACATTAATTGTGTTTAGGTATGTTATATTTTCTATATAATTATATGTCATCTCACGCATAAACGCATATTTGAAGGAATTTCCTTTATTTAATTATTACAAAAAGTCGAAAGGACGCCAGTAAAATTTGCGTAGAAACAATTAGCCTTTTGAGAGAGACTTTTTGCGCTAATGACATCCTTATGAACAAGATAGGGATTTTCATTTGACATTAAATGTATTTTCATTTGAAGAAAATTGGCCCGGATCCTACCAAAATGCATATTACGAAAAGCACATTTACAAAAAATATATCCGCCATTTCTAATAAATATCGTGACTGACGATTGAGAACGGATCTGGTCAGCTTATCAGGCATTTGAAAAAATAAACAAGAAAATATAAAATTTGAGCTAACCGACATATGTACCGTAATAGGCGTATACCGCAAATATCTTAACTTTCATCGACAAACTGCAAGTTCAAATCAGTTGATTATCCCACTGAAAATATTTCCAAAAGAAAATTTTGTTTTTTCGACATCAGACCACGGATGGGCCGCGCCGATGAGGCGCGTTCCATCCGTGGCTTATGTTTGAAAAAAATATAAACATCGGTGTTGAAATTCGCGGAGCGAACGGAAACTGAGCAATGGGTCAATGTTTTCTTTTTAATACGTTTTATGAAAAACATTATTTGACTGTGTGACTAATGAAATTCATATTTGTGGAAAATCACGTACAGTTGTAAATTGTAAATATATAAATATAGAAAATACCATAATTGGAAAACAGGTGAATATAGTGGCTTTGTCTCTAAATTGAGATTTTTCGTTTCTTTTGTTCTAGAAAAGTCAACTTAACAACACAGAACTAGTTTATGAGTAATTATGAAAAAAATTGATTGATTTCGAACCACAATTTGTTTGAACTGAACTAAAATAATTTATGAGCACATAGATTTATGCAATACAGTGAAATTATTCATTTTTCTAAAATATGTCTAAATATGCGTATTTTTGTCATTGCGCTTCTGTGGTTGGTATGGTGACTATGAATTGTAATTCGACTGGTAAGCTTAACGTGGACTAACTCCCCACCCTTCTTATATGCCTTTTCATTTGCGGATTCGTGATTTGTAACATTTAATTCTAGTAAATCCGTGTCAATTAAATCATTGTGAAATAGTGATAAGTTGAACGAACCTGGTTCATGATGCTGAATCGAATCTTTACAGACTGGCGCGATATATCAATGAACTCCACGTGACATAAGATGTTCGATTAATTTCGCTGGTATTTAGTCGAAGTACCCAATGAACAATGGATGTAAAAGCTACATAGATTACAAGTTATTAGAAGATGGTAACCCCACAAAAGTACCTGACTGGTATTATCCGTAATGGTAACTACGACTCTTAATTATATTTGGATATTGCAAGTGCTGACCACGGCATCTCTTCCCCCACTAAACATGTATATATACTCATTCCATCCCAAAGTGAAGTAATTAGTCTAGCCATACAGGTTACCAATTCTGCGTTTACTGTTTGTTTACTGAATTGTGTAACTGAAAATGCTCCATATCCGTTATCGCCAAAACTCACAGAAATCGTGTATCGATCGTGTAAGCAAGGCAGTTACTGAAATTCCATATAAGTAAGAAGGGCTAGATGGTCTCACCACTCACGGCCTTTTATTATTTTCAGTAGTAACCATCTGGGTTCCATTTCCAATGAGTGTGCCCTTTTTTAATTAGCTCTTCACCACTCAAGTGGCCGTTTAGTCGGTTTCTTTTTAGACGCTGTTTCCGGCCT
Organism: Styela plicata; assembly: GCA_963675895.2. NCBI lineage: Eukaryota > Metazoa > Chordata > Ascidiacea > Stolidobranchia > Styelidae > Styela > Styela plicata. Next base: position 1,760,208 of record OZ023139.1, read on the forward strand.
TGCTTGGAGAGAAATTGTCAGTAAAAACGTTTCAAAACCTCATATCATAAATTAATCCCTCAATAATTATATATTAATTTTCTTATTGAAATTCAATCCGAGCAAGGCCGGAAGCAGCCTAAAGGAACCAACTGATGGTCACCTAATAGCAAAGAGCTACTAGAAGGTGTGGTACCTGCAACTGAACTCTATGCGGAAAACATTTCAAAAGGAGAACTGAACAGCAGTGTGTGTCCTATTACATAAGTGACAATAAACCCACCTACTACTTGATTTCTTTAGTCGCCTCTTACAACGCGCAGGAACCCCTTTCGTACTATTCTAAAGTCCATACCGGCGGTGCTTATTGTACAAAAACCCTTATTGTACTGTTTATGCCGTTATTTTATTAAAAGCGGAAAGTTTTTAAATTTTTTCAGCCAATGCATAGGTTAAAAGCATTAGTCCTTGGATATGCAATTTGAAGGTTATTTTTTAGAAAGTTTAATATTTTAATTGTTGTTATGTAGAAATCGTTTCGCTTACTCAAATTTTTACTGTAGTTGCCCTTAACAATATAGGCAAAAGAGTTTTACATGAAATTGGTGATATAACTCTGCCAATGTCACAAGAAAACACTGAGGACGAGATCGAATAAAAACATGTCTGCAGCTATGCAACCCACTAGTGGTTAATACTTGGAAAATATAATTTTTGATTAGAGTAAGTGGTCGATCGTTAATTTTGTTCCTCATCATATTCATAAAATGACTACGTTTTTAAGTAAATAAATTTTTGTACTAAAATGTATTTTCTAGAAAAATATTATAAAAAGTGTTTCGAAATACAAATATAAAAATATATATTGAGTGAATCAAATTACGCTAGACATTTTTTTCGTTAAACCGTATTGTGTTTTGGCGGCGCTATTTATAGGCAGCACGAGCGGGAAATATAAGTTATTCGTTGAAATTACGGCCGACAGACACTTCTGTCTTGACTCTGCGTGAGTACCGACTACAAAATTATTATCACGTAGAACTTTTTTTAGCTGTAGACGATCGACAAAAGGTGAAGCGATGTCTTTGAAATTTAACAAATTTCTTGGTTGCGCTAATCATAAGGATTTTGAATATTATTACAGGTTGCTATATGCGATACAACGCCGCAGGGTTGTTCTCAATGGATTGACAATAAAGAATTGTTATTTAGTTGTAATGAATATTATACGGTAGCAATTTCTACGCAAAAATATGTATAGTTCTGTCAGAAATATTTTGACCAAACATGTTTTGTTAAGTATGGGTCACTGATGAATCGTGCCGCTTAGGCACGAATCATCTGTGGCTCATACTTGACAAAATCAAATTTCTGATAAAGAGTGGTGGTAGCACTATCAACTGTATGTCATGGATGGAACACGATTTGAAAAAACGCATCATCCATAGCGCATTCATGACAGAATAGATTATCGCGGTCGAAATATGACACCGATAAGGAAGGCATTTCCTCAGTTGGGGGTCATAAGCGAAAATGATATGCTTATTCATGTACGATTTCTGCGCGTGCGATTTGGTAAGTGTGTGGAACCATTTTCTCAGAAGTTCTCACTATTTGAGGTAGAAAGTGTTTCACCTTTTATGAATAACAGTGAATTGTTTTTAAATCAAGATAAAATACGTTTTGGGTAGAATTGTGTTGGACTGTTTCTTTTAAAATAACTCACATAAATTCTTTTCTGATATGAGAATTTCATTTTATTTTTACCGAGCAAGGAAAGTGTTGAATTACTAGAACTGGACTAGAAAAATCCAAGGTTATGTCTTAGAATAAAATAGTTTGAAAAGTATCTGTATTGGGTCTGATGTCAATTTTGTCACTTTTGCGTGATTGTAGTAGTATGCGATTGAAAATTTTATATTTCTAAAATGAACCACTGATGAACGGCTGAACTGAATATAAAAGTATTCAAATATAAATATATATATAAAAATTTTCAAACAAAGTTCAGTCAATATCTAGTTAAACATAGAAAGGACACAAATCCATATTCACGTTTAACTTGCATTTTTTATCGTTGTGTATGTGACGAGACAATCGGTGCATGAGATTCAACTTCTTAAGTGACATCTTACGTCATTTTCTATTTCCAGTTTCATTGATAAGATAAAATCAAAAACAAATTGTTGTGGTGACGTCATCGTACTAGATATATTCCGAGACGCAACATTGCAAATTGCAGTTTTACAACGATATCGACACAAGATGGACGAAGTTCATGAAACAACTGGAAGCAAGACAACTTGTCGGACTTGTGATGTTACTTGCAGATGCTCAGAAAAAACAAATAGACTAAATGATATATCAGATGTTACACGTTCAAGAAACACAGTGCGTTGTATTCAACAGAAACAACATAACAACGTACTGATCCTCAATCAACATATTTTATATACAAGAAGATTTCGAAAAGAAAATTATTTACACCGTTTTATGAAAATATGGGTTGTTGGTATGTATATTTATATACTATTTGAATTTTACTTTGATTCGTGTAAACTTTATAGCAAAACAAATTCGAAATAATTATTTTTTTATGTTATAGAATCGCCGTTAAAGTAAAGAGTTTTGAATTTCGCCTTCAAAATACAACTATATTATTTTTTTTATTTGAAAATTTATTTTGAAAAATAAAGATAGTCGTTATGAACATTAACTGATTCACCACAACATTCGTTCAAGTATTAATGTGATAATATCGACATATCAAATTGTTTTTAATTTTTGTATTTTTAAATGTATTGTAGGTAACGATAATCGACGTCTAATTGAATTAATGCAAATTTGTATACAAAGATAAGCATCCAAACATACTAAATAAATAAAATATTTCTTTTAAATTAAAAGTTACGTAAGTGAAAGCAAATACACATTACTTTCATCCGCAGGCAATACTCAGTACACGCAATTGCTTGCTCAAGTACAATTAGAAAGTGGAAAAATAAATTCCAAATACGTGAATTCTTTTTTGATGATTTAAAAAGCTAATTACCTAAAATTAACCTCTTCTTAAACGAGTTTCGCTTCGTGTTTTATTTCAAAAAAGGTGTTGATCATGCGAAAATGTACTGAGGTGATCTTCTAAAATTGACGCACGGTATTTCCACCTCGACAGCAAGGCCGTATATTAATAGCTTGAGGACCCTACACCCCGATTAGTTTAATCAAAGCATCTTTGCTGTTTTGCCAAGCATGAGTCACAGATGGACCTCACCATGTAGGCGCGATCCATCAATGGAAATTGCATGACAAAATTGCGTTTCTATTTTATTTTTATGAACGCCGATGAGGTGAGGTGAAGTGTACCACTCAACTCATCAAAAATACTATGACGTCATAGTACCTTTCAAAATGATATCGAATTGTTTAGAAAACTTCCGTTCCTAAAAGGTGAACAAACTTGAGGTTAACAGGCGAAAAATGAAAATAATTGTGTTGTTTGTTTAGAGCATACAGCTAAAAGGTCATTGCCACTTGTAGAGATAATCTTCGATGGTGATTGAACAGAAAAAATTAAAACGTAGCATGCGTTTATGGGTATTAATGAACAAAACCTTCAGTAAAATGCGACTTTATAAATATTTTGAATCGTACGTATAAAAAATAATCGAAATATGATATCCATATATTTTGCGTATTTCGGAAGCGACGCGGCATACAACAAATCTAACGTAACGCAAAGTCACTCCGGGCGATTATTTCTCCTTTGCCAGCTTTGTTGCACCATGTGATCCACAATAATGCGAAAAACCCCCGACTTGTAATCCAAGACAGAAATAATAATTAGATAACATGCTTGGTGGCCAACAATAATCCACTCAATGACAAAACGCATCACGTGTTGCTTTGGAATCTCTTGAAATACATAGTTTTTTATGCTCGGCGAAACAACAATAGAAAGCTTAAATTGAAAGCCAATAATTTTTATTAGGCATGGATCACCAATGGATCGTGCAGTCGAGGCATGTTTCATTTGTGATCCATGCTTAACAAAATTCAATTTGGGGAGCATAGTAACGGTTATCGAATTATTTGACAACAGTATATGAGTCTCTAATTTTAGAAAAAGCAAAACAACCACATAAGTACGACGAATTTAGCAATTTCTTGACCTCTGATCGCCATCGTCTCATGATTGCACCTTCTGAACACTCCTATTTTTATAAATGCTTGATCGAGGCGTTTATGTGGCGCATTAGCTTCTACTCCTTTATTGTAACTACAGGGGTAAATAGGTGGAGCCATTATAAATAAAATGAGCAACGTTTTAAATATTAGAATTTGCCCCAATTCTTCAACGAGCGGAATTATTGAGTTACGCATCCATGTTCTCAATCAATAAAAAAAAAAAATTTTTGTCGTGGATTCTATGTTCAATTCAAGACCAAGTCACGCCCCTAAAAATTGATTTCATTCAGCCAATCGGAAGCAAAATTAAAATTTTATTTCATAAAAATATCTAAAATATTAATTGGCGTAATTCATAATTACGTCATCGACGGGTCTGGACAAGCAGTCGCCCGAAAATAATAAAAACCTTAGTCGAGGATCGGTAATTATTGTCATTATTCCGCAAATACTAAAATCGAGATTTTGTGGAATGCAGTGAAGTTTCATGGCTAAATTTATTTAAGAAAGGTTAAAACGCTTAAGAATGAACCGTTCATTCGAAACTGATACTCAACGCGTGTGCCACAAGTGGCTCGTCTTCAACGAACAGGGCGCCAGTATCGGGCTAATTGTTGCTCGGTTGAATATAGATTCTAGTCAATCTTAGGTAAATTTTCCACATATATTTTGTTGAGTATGAGTCACTGATGGATCGCGCCGTCGAGGCGCGATCCATCCGTGGCTCATGCTCGACAACACAAATATTTCTGATTAGGTAAGGCTTTTTTTAGCGTAATTTTTATATCGTCCATGCTTGGTTGCAAAGAATCAAAATTTATCTGAACTTTGGTAAAAATGAACAATATTCATTCAACTGACATTCATAACATAACAATGAAATTTAGAAGAACCACAAATACAGTCTAAACACGCACCTTGGCTAATACATTCGATTATTACTATAATTGCCTCCGATTTGAGGTACAGAAATAAGACGTTTGATGAAAAGAGGAAGCGTGGACAACCACAACGCATAGCAATTATTTTAAACGTTTTTTGGAAGTCTACTAGCTTTACTATATGTCTATGAAACTGTAACTATTACTAGGACAGACCAGCCTACCAACTTAATAAAATGCTTTCTTTTTCACGAGGTTATTACATTTGAATTTATTTTCCGTTCACCGAGTTACTTGAACTTAAAAATAGAATGATACATTTTAATGCTACTCTTCCGATAAATTTTCACACAATATTTATAACATTTTGCTTCGTCGACGAATTATCACAATTAACGGGTTTTGAATATTTGTAAAAAAACAATTCATTCCTTGGAACGTTACGAAAAAATAATATTTTGTTTTTTAACCATTTCTTTCCTAGAAATTATAAAGACGTATTCTTACTTTAATTTCTTGAAATACACTTGGAACCTATATTTGAACTTCCATTCCATTAATGTATTTTATGAAAGCGAAGTTTTTTTTTATATGTAATTCATCACGAGCTCCGGCAGCGTTTCGCTGAAATTTAATTTGCCACGCATAAGCCGTTGATGGACCACTCAACCATCATTGACCCATCCTTGGCAAAACACGTATCACCGAATATTTTCTTGCTGAGTGATGCGATTGAAGTATTTAGAATAAATCGTTGACCAAATCCCAATCAGGAATTTTTTGTCTGTCGAAATATTTCTGACCGCGACCAAGCATATAGGGAAATTGTTAATTTTAATAATAATAATGATAATGCATGTTTATAGTATTTTTTTCTCATTTTCAGCAATTGTGTTTGTTTCCTGGATTTCTTGTGCTTCATCACTCCCACTTGAATCAGAAGAATCGATATTGACACCAGAATTAAAGTCACTAAAATCAGTTCCAAGTTCGGAATTAACGCAGAAAACTTCAGAAAATAAAAATGATTCAAAATATCCAATTCTTCAAGAAATTATGTCAATGAAAGATATGGAACCGGAAGAAAAATTTCAAATAGGTATTTATTTTTGTTAATTAAACTTTTCTGATAAAATATTAAATTATATGTACCATTGTTAATTTTTACTGTAGAAGTATTGCCCTTCAGTGGCTCATAGTTGGCAGTTGGTTGGTTCTTTTAATGGGCAATTGAATAGAAATAGATAATTGGGATAGGTTTCATATAAGAAAAAAATAATTGGTGACCGCAATAATTATTGTTCCTAATTGCAGCAAAAATATTTTTCAATTGCGCCATGAAAGTCAATTTTAGCTTCGAAAATGGTAATAGTTAGACATTTTTGTGTCGTATGTATACTTTAGTTTTTTATGCAGTTCTGGTCCTCAAAATAGTGATATTTTTACAATATGAACAGTTACATGGTTACGATTTTCAACGTTATCGTTTTGTCTAAAGAGTTCGATGCTTGACAATCAAAAATTTTGAAAATGTTGACATCGAAAAAAGCTTTATCATTCAAATTGTTTTTCATTTCACAGAGGAACCAAAGTTGCAAGCGGTAAAAAAGCCTCGACACAAGAAATGTAAAGGACAATATAGAAAGAATTATTGCATGAATGGTGGAAAATGTGAATGGATAACAGCTCTGAAACAACCGCGATGCGCGTAAGTTTAATACTTAACGTACAGTAAACCTTAAACGTATTTTATAATCAAAATGGATCAATTACTGCGTCATGTTCTTGAACTCAAAACTTAAAACCCCCAAACGAAATTCGTCTAAGGCGGACACTCTCAACATATTAGAGTGTAACGTCATCTTGAGATATCATTCCACTTTCGAATGACAATATTGAAATATTTTTTGTATATGTGATGGAGTGACTGGTTTTGATCCATATTCTGATAACTCAATTCATTTCTTTGATCTCTGGAGTTGTCCTAAGATTGCCTTGTGATCCAACTTTGTGCAAGGGTATTTCGAATATAAATTACATCGAATTTCTCAATGACACGTATAAAATAGATTTGGTGGATAACAAGATTTGAGTGGTCGTATTTATAAGATAATCATTCGCGCACTGTTCAACGCTTCGTTTGTGTAATATTGATCATTATAGCGCAATTTTTCCTATCTCAAAGACCAAAGGCGACGCATCTCGTGTACAAGAATGACAGTTTTTCCACAATCCCGAAAATTTAACTTTCACCCTCGAAATAGATAGAGCATTTACCGTTTGTAAAACATGTACCATCGATGGACGGCGCCTCGGCGGCGCGATCCATCCAGTGGTCCATGTCTGACAAAAGATTTTTCATAAAACCTTTTAATTGAAATATACTCTATTATTTATAAAGTTGTTTTCTCGATATCTACAGATGTAAAAGTAATTGGAAAGGTGAAAGATGTCAAACTTATCAACTTGATTTTAATCAAAATGAAGCCGAACCACGAGACCAGACTTTGGTTATTTCTTTAGTTTTATCACTGTTTGGAGTTTTGGGAATCTGTCTCGTTGGATGTATATGCTGGAGGTAAGAAACTTTAAAAAATTAAAAATAATTTATCAAATGTCATGTTTGGACTTTCACATCAGCTTGTTAGCACTATGATAAAACTTAAATTCATAATGGTGTTTTGCCAGTTAAAAATATATATTTTTTGGCCGAATTAGCTACAATTCTGTGTTTAACTCGGTTGGTATATTAACATTTGTTGAAATTTTAATAATAATTTACTTTAACATTTTCTGCAAATTATGACAATTCCTTCAGTAACATTGATCCATTTTTCATTTTGAAAAATAGGTTAAAAAATGTTAGGGAAGAATTAAACGAATTATTAAAAATTGTACTACAATTGAAAAAATTTCGAGTTCAATCAATTATCAAATAAAAATTATCGTCCAGTATTTTTATTTAATTTTCATTAATGCATTTTTCAGACGGGTTAAATTTCTCCAAACACACAAAGATGAAATTGATGAAAACACCGCGATGGTAACTTGTGAAAAACCAGAAAGATCAAACTCAGTTCCTAGATGACGTTTTTGTTAGAAAGTATATTTACATAATATTTCCTTACTGCTAGGAGCTGGAATTGCTGTCATGGAAAGCCCTGAAGTATAGAAGATATACACGTCTGCAAAAAACTCATTCACTGCTCGTCACCATGCTGTCATAACTATAGTAAAATACACTGCTTTTTGACATTAGTCTGGCATATTAATTCTTATCTTAGCAAATGTAACTTGGTTCCTTATTTCATCCAATATGGATTATGTAAAAAATGATCCGATATATCTTGGTCACAAATTCTGCCAGTTCAATTTGATGACTTCACGGATCATCGTGGATAATATTCTCAATTGATCAATAAGAACAATTGATTTAGCAAAATTAACTATAAATTATGAAAATCAATCAAAAATCAGCATATTTTACTATCATTTTGACAGAACATTGTATTGCTATATTATTTAAAATGTTCATAAACTGTTATTTTTTTTGATTTTTATTGATACTATTTATTTTAAATTTTGCACATTGCTTTAAATATCTATTTCTTTTTAAATATTTATTCTCGTCAAAATTTAATCAATCACGTGACCTCACAGAAGAGTAGATTGATGACGATAGCACAATTTTCTTAAAAGTTTTTGCACATGACATTGAAATGCTTGTCAACAATATTTTTTTGCTTTGACACTTGGTGCATATTACTTGTACCAGGATATCTGCACACATAGCAACTAGTTTTCATTTGAGCGCATTTGTATTCGCCGACACGCACCCATGAAAATAAACAATATCCAGTGACAATACTGGGTAAAATTACAGCATTCGTATTTATGTTTTTAAAAACATTTCACAGACCGGATAGGATATCAACTCAAACACAGTGGTTGTTCTATCACTTTTCGTCGAATTTTCTTTGAAAGCACGTTACGCGGATTTAATTTTACATACCATCTAACAAGCGAGTAGAACATCTTTTTCGAAATAGCTTAATAATATATTTGTAATTTTCATTTCTCATTCCTTCCGCGCAAAAAATTCTATAAAAAATGTACCATTTTAATTGCATCTAATACCAATTCAACTAAAATTGCCAATATTCTAAAAATCTCCATTAAACTATAGGATATATTAAATCTTGAATCGCCTGAATCCGAACTTTGCCTTCTTATCAATTTTGGATCACTGATGGATCGCGCCGCTTGAGGCGCGGTCCATCTGTGATCCATAATTGGCAAAATGAAATTTCAACCAAGGATAGGAAATCCATATACAGCCAATAGCGTAGTTTTAAAATATTAAATACTGCCATCTTGTCCTGGTTTTCTTGTTTGACAAATGCCAGAACGGTCCTTTCATCCGCGACGATGTAATACAGGAATGCATTGTTTGTATTAGGCCTGTCTGCAACATTTTATATAAATTATAAATTTTCCATATGTGAATTTATTTATGATTCTCTTTTTGTTTTATAAAATGAATTATCATGCAACATTATTTATTTATTGAGAGTATGTGAATAAATTGAAGTCATCAGATGTTATGGTTGAATAGTGAGTGTAGAGTGTAGCGTATTTTTGAATACCAGAAATAATCACAAAATCCGTGCATAACAATGCGTATTAAATAACCTTTACACGCGCAACTTTCACGATTTTCTATACGTCGCAACAGGCGACTAAAGAAAAATCAAAGCGTTAGATGGTTTATGATCGCCCGGGGCAGATACGCTAATTGGATCTTACTACGGTATCTTACTAGTTTTGTATGAACTGTTTCTGTTCCGTGTGCATAAAAATGCACACACAGCTGCATGGTATTGTGTGTAGGGGTATAGAGTAGATATGCGAAGTACACTATATAGGTGTACGCCTTATGCAACTTGCCAGTCGTTTGATTAGGTAAACTCGTGATGAACCCCCAAAAACCAGATATTTTGAACATTGTTCAAATTGAGAATATACTGTAACCCTCAACTTTTTTATTAGTTTGGAAATTCCTGATATAAAATGCACATCAAATTGTGTTTAGTCGAAAGTTTAAGCCTCAATTCTTCGAGTAAATAGTAACTGGATTCATATACTCAAAATAGAATTTTTGTAATTGCTAAAACGATTCGTATGCTAGGGGAGCCTCAGCATATGAATATTAATCTGCAATTGTTTTAGGAAAGTCAGACACCTACATATTATAACTGTTCCTTTACAATACAATTTTTAAGATGGACAACTTGATTTCAGAACAAATGATATTGTATACAAATGACGAATTCTACAAGATTTATAAATTTCATCATTTTCGGTATTTTTAGTAAAATCCCCTCATACGCCAGACTGTATCATTTGCTGATGTATTAGACAAAATTCCAAATCGCTCCACATATTTCTTTATTTCCAAATGAATTTCAGTATCTTTCGAATGAAGTTCAATATCTCTTGCCAGTTTTGCCACTTGGTCGATTGTTGATCTACCACTAAGTAGTTCATCCTGGTATTTCAACTGATACAGAATGAAAATTTTTCGACTCGTGTGCAGCACCCCGTGGTCATTTGGAATCCGATTAAAAATTTCGCTGTTGCGTGACTCATCAGAGAAGAAAACACGCCTCGCAGAAGGATATAAAACATGCAATAGACCCTGCTTGTCTTTGTCTATCCAATAATGATTAGATGGTGATTGTAATTGGGTACTTATAGTCAGAAGTGGCAAATTAATCTAAAACTGTTGAATAGAATCAGAAATCGACTCGTGGCTCAACTTGCAACTCGTAAATGTATCGCCAACTTGACTAGCGACTTGAAAGGACAGTGAGTCGACTTGACTCGAGACTCTGAATTTAAATTTTTAAAAGGTTTGGACTTGAATTGCAGTGACTTTTTCCGAACACTGACTATAACTACATGGTTATGGCCATGTCATAGATTATCACTCGTAGACAGTGATGGCGGAATATCTCGGATATTAGAAGGGGTTCTGACTTTCCAACGAAAAAAGTTAACTTGATAGTTGCATACTAACGAAAATACTCGGCTGGTAAACTCTGACAGAAGGGTAAATATATTGATGAACTTACTTACTTTTTAACCTTCGTTATGAATTTAATTCATTGTTCGTGTATGAAATCAACATGAGCACATTTGCTTCTGCCAGTACAAGGCGCTTTTGAAGCAGGAACACATTTATGCATTTTTATCGCGCAACGATCGATTTTGCAGATATAAAAATTCAGGAAACATTTATGAAGCGGACGTTAACATCTTAAATCTGCCTTAATTCTTTGTATTTGATTATCCAATTTTCAACATTCAACTTGGTTGCAGATATTAAAATCAGAAACACATTGGGTCACAATAGCGTCCATATTCGTAAATCAAAGTCGGCTTGTTGTTGAGCAGAGGCGATCTGCATTCGACAACGTTTGAGCTGTACATTTTTGTTAGAATATTGACTTTGGCACTGTATTAATACGGATATCATTTTTATCGGGTCGTTAGTTTTCTATTAACTTCTACCTATCTATCTGTTAAGCAAGTAGTCGTCGTTTTCAGTATTTTTATTTTCATTTGAGTGGGACTTATTTGCAAATCAATCTAATATAAATCATTTCATCTGCAGTTTAATGCTGCAAAACGTCGCAATTTTTCAAAAAACAAACCGAGAAACTTTTCTCATTGCAAGGCACTGGCATTGTCGGATTAAAGTTAGTGGAGAGGTCCATTTACGAACGCTAACAGTGTTTGATTTATAGAAGAATGAAGGATTTAAAGACATTTAATGATTTTGAGCTAGGGTACAGCTTTCAATCCATAAATGTGATACAGTTTGCTTCCGATCTATATATCTGCTGAGATTGAGTGTTGCATTTTAGCAGATATGTAAATGTTACACAAATCCAAGACAAATTCAGGAAATAAAATGTCCTATTTATAAATCTGTGAAAAAATGTGGCGAATTTATATATCTGAGAAATTGAACGTTGCATTTGGTAAGGTTTTATATACCTATAGCAGGATTTTGCGTTTCTGTGACGTTTGTTGGATTCACATTCCATTGATAGTTTACAACCAGCAAAAGTTAAACCGAAAACCTGTTTTTTGCAGCTACTTCGGAATTTATACTTCAATGTATACAGTGTATGCTAAACCAACCTACTTCTGCTTGAATCAAATAATGGATAAACCCCACCATCAAATTATTTGAAAAGATATGATCTGTTAAATATGACCCGAACGGTGTGAGGTTAGACTATGATAGTAATGTTTTTGTAGCCTGTCATTGGCCCTTCGAGTCTCCACCATACTCCTACCCAGTGGCGTCTTAATATCTCCAACATCGGTGGTCGCTTGCGAAAAAAGTAAATTGAATTTATTCTAGCAACAAAAAGGCGCGCCTACGGCCCGCAAGAAATTTTAGTCATTTTGCAAAAAATGGTAAAATTTTAATAATGTGGCCGTTAAACGCTGGAGGTAATTTCGCGCTGATGGCGAAAAAAATTAGCGAATTTTCGTAATCTTGTAGAAATTATTGCTGATCGAGGTGGGGGGGGGGGTCTTCGCTTAATATTTTCCAAGTCTATTAAAATTTAATTTTCAATGTTAGCCTAGCAGTTACTATCATATAAGACATAAAAGCATTAAAATAAGCATACACTCGTTGGACTCACCCTGTCTAAGGGCATGAGTTGGAACGAGTATGTCACTAATATTGCTAAACAAAGCCTCAACGAAAGTTCGGTGGTTCTCTATATAGAGCTCATCATTATCTCTTTCCCGAAATCATTCTTCATTTCTACAACTCACTGATTCGACCCTGTATGGATCTATCAGGGGTGGCGGTTCCTTAGTTCCTATTCCATTTTATATAGCTCTTGCACTGCAAGAATATAATCTTGTGAAATATGCTAGTTCACTTACCTCTAAATTCTTTTGGAATAGATAAATCCCGAATAAACTTTAAAAATGTAATCTCAAACTGACAAACATCAGCGGATAGGAGCCCAATACAGGGTTATCGGAATTAATCACAACAATCAAGCAAGTAATTATAGCAATCCCTGGGAAATAGTCTGGATAAACAAAGCAATCAAAATGTAAACAAGGTAGACACATTTTAATGTAATGTTCACAGATATAAGAACCCAAAGGGTGTAGAACACGTACAGGTACAGTTACTACACGTCAACAAGACGTTCTTTGAACTAAAATGGATTCATCAGGAATCGACACGGCTCGATTGAGAACTCACGGATAGCCAATATTCTGCTATCGTATCACCCACGCAAACTGCACATCGCCATAGTTTATCTGCAGAGAGAAGACCAGCATTTCTTTTTTATTCGAAGGGGAACTATCGATAAAAACCGCTAGTCTTCAACTTAAAATTTAAAAATGCTTTGAACAGCAAACCCAAGAATACTTCAGTTCACCCAACAAGATACTATGAACTTAAATCGATAGCGTTACTGCTGGCGCACGAATAAAGCGACTATTCAAAGCGGGTAAACAAGCGACTATTCATAGCGGGTATTCAATTCCCATAGATTGACTATTTTGTATTTTACACACAAAATGACATATTTATCAAGAGTGGCGGCGGTCGGTGGAAAGCAACAATATTTTAATTTTGGTTTTTTCACCTCTTTACGGAAAATTTGGGGATCGAAAACAATGAACGTTACGGCAAATATTGAAATTTGGCGTGTTTTAGGGACGCTTCCCTAATCTACTTAACTTTCTTATACGCATAGCTGCAGATGCAAGGAAGTTTGATGTACAACCATGTCCGAAAAAGCCATCGATATTAACCATGGTTTCGAGAAATGTGTCACAATTGAAAATATATCCACCGCTGCCCCGTGTTCTGGTTGATCCACTCAAACAGTAATATTCCACAGAAAATAATTCCTTCTTGAAATCATGTGATTTACTGTAGTGAAATTCGCCCGCGTATAAATTTAGAAAAGTCAGCTCACGAACGCGAATTTTTGAATGTCCCAGTAAAATAAAACTGATATTTCCTGCAGTAGCCAAGGTTTATGTGAAATAATAAAGACAGTGACATGTGTCGGAAGTACACAAGAAGATTTGGAAGGCCATTTCAAGTGGAAAGAACGATACGAAAAGCCTTAATTGACTAAGTATGATAACGTTTTCTAGTGCTTCAGTATATTTGACGGTAATATATCTCTTTTAATTTCATACTGTGACCGTTTAAAATTAATTTGCGAGAGAAGTTGACGAACACAGTTCGGCAACTGTCCCTGCTGATGCCTCAGGACTTGAAAGCACCTACCTTAAAGTTTGTCAGTAACAAGCGTTTACGCATACGATTCTGTTCAAGACTTGAGGCCACAATACACGGAAAGTTTTCTTACCGATTCGTTGCGTTACGTTTTAGGTGGCAAAATAAAAACTGCACTACAAGTCTGCACTGCTTCACGTTTATTGTGTTCACATATCTACAAAGCATAAACGTACGCACGGAAATGGCACTCTCCGTTAGCTTGTGCAACGAACTGATAGGTTGCACTGGAAAACGTAAACAAATACTTGCCCACCATTGCTCTAGCGCAAAACGCAAGTTTAAATGAAAAAAAAAACGCAACCAACATAAAAGTGTATTGCGCCCTTTAATTACCAAGTGAAAAGTGATCCGTGGGTCGCTTAAAATTTTGCGTATTTGCATAACCGAGTAATCAAGAAGTTACGACCAAGTTCGCTGTCCTCCAGTAGCTTCGCGATGATTTTGTCCCGTCTATCATTGTTTGTATTGTTAGAATTAATGTTATATTATGAATTACCAGTATGAAGCAATATGAGAGTCGACTTGAGCAGTTGATGATTTTGAGGTATAGGTATGAGGTAGAAAAGACAGTTTACGTGATTAGTCGTCGATAAATACACGTGTTAAGAGCCTCGACATACCGTCATAGCTAGACTGAAATTACAAGAGTGAGAATACAAAGCCTGGGTTTAGGTAATTTTATCAAGTTGAACTTCGATTTGATTGATTCCTGGTTAGACACTGGTTTAAAACTGAGAGCCTTATACCAGCAACGAAAATGTTCTTACAGTGAATATCAGCTGAAAAAGGTCATATTCTGACGATTATTTCGTCTTAAAATGAGAAAAACAAAGATCGTGCCGAAGACTTGCGAACATTTGGCGTTTTCCCTTCATTTTGGTGGAGGATTAGACATATCTAAAATAATGCACAATACTTGCAATATTGGCTGACAGAGAAGTTACATACAGAACTAATCCACCATGGTAAAGTGCAGTGAGTGGATTTTGCCCTGGGCGATAATAAAACCCTCTACCACTTCTTTTTTTCTCGACTCATACGACGCGCCGAAAGTACGTTAAGACTGTTCTAAAGCCCGTACCTACAGGGCTTTTGACATAGCAGGAGCGATGAAAATTACAAAAATTGTTTGCAGACCGTCAAATCCAATTAAAACTTCGTAGTAGCACAAAAAGGTTTTCGAATTTTGCTTAATTGTATTCACAATTCTAAAAATAAATACAATAAAAACTGCAACAAATACGATTGCGCGCATCCCCAAAATAAGCTTAGGCAGCGAATCCCAGTTTTTCCTTATCATGATTTGGTAAGTATGAGGCGCTGATGTATCACACTGATTCAGTACTATCGTGAGCTTCCTCGCCGTGCAACACATGTATGTAGGAAGCTATAACTGAGAGACTCTGGGAACATTTTGCTTTACACAATCAACAATTGCATTATTTAACTCAAAACTTCTTCCTGCTACTGGAAAAACTCGTTCTTTGCGCCGCCATTAGCAAAGCGCAGATTTAACTAAGTGGGGGGAAACTTAAGAGTTAACTAGCACAGTCGAAGTGCGCTTGTTGTTATCGAAAATATTCTTATTCAATGATAGAATTCAAAAATCTTTTTTATTTGACACAACCTTAATGAATATCCTGGGTGAGAACTCTGTAACAATTGTTTGTTTTGTTAGAGTTTTTTTTATACATTTCGCAAAACACAAATGAGAATATTGTCTTGTTGAAGAAAAGCACTAGACCAACGTACCTCCGCAAAACGCCCAAACTAAAATGAAATATAATTTATATGCATTATAAATAGACTTTAATTAATATTACAATAACTGAACAGAAGTGGTGCAATAAGATAAAAGCAAAATATAAATGTATCATGAGTCAGTGAACAATTGCCGCGATGCAATGACATATTATATTCAGTGCTGATTATAAACGAATCTAAAATCACATATGGGTCATTTGTCCGGCAAACGACACAATTGTAATAAAAATCGAGATTGATTCTTATTTGATATAAAGCGTTTCTTGACTGTAATGTCACATTTTGAAATTATTGTGCTTTTTCAATAATCGCGAAGCCCTGCATGATATATGATCGGCAGTTCAACTAGAAACTATTTTTTATAGCCACTTCTTGGAGTGGATCACCCTGACCAAGGCCCTGTACTAGCGGTCGCTCAAAGACGGACAGGGTTAGAATTGCTGAAAAGACATGATCTGTCCTGTTCGGCACAGTCTACCAAAGTTATTACACCCTGGGTTGACTGTTGGACATGAAATAAGGAGCCGGACTCGCCGTGACTCAAACGCGAGATTTAGCTTAATTTATCAAAAGATATATTTATGCATATCACCATTAGAAATAAAAAGGAATAATGGCGGAACAACTGCTATTCCTTTTTTGTTTGAGCATGGGGTATTATGATATCTTCTTTACTTATGGGTAGACTCTCGGCCATGAATAGTTTAAAGCGCGAACATCAAGCTGTATTTTGATCCGACAGTAATGTTGAAAACAAACCTTTTTATGTTTTCCAAAGCATTTAACATACTTGACCAATTGAACGCAAGTGAACGTTTTTTTTTTGAATGGCAACGATGCGTAAAAACGAACGCTCACCGGCGAAGGTTTTTTTTGAAGTATATCTTGATATTAAAGGAAGTAAAATTTATAATTCACGTGTGTATGGTGATTCAATAATCAGATTCATAGTTGAAAGGTGTGCCTACAGTACGAAAATAAATATAAATATAAATGCATTATCCTTACCTCACGCAACAAATATTGGTAAGACATACTATTAAACTTTGATGGGTCAGAAATCAAAGTTTTACTGCAAAACTAATCACTGGGCGACAGAAATAAAAACAATTTCAAGAATTGCTCCATCCTCTTTACTAGAAATCCAAGTATAAAAATAGACTTTAACTTGTTTTGATAACCTCTATCGGTATTCGCACAATCGTCGCTTTAAACTCTGGTGTATATTATCTTTTAAATAAATTATTGCACAAGCGAAGAGAACAATAGAACGGTATGGTAAAAATACACCACGCAAACAAGCCTTGTAATGTACTCAAATTATCTATTATAGGATAAAGCGTGAAGATCGTAACAATCTCAACATACCGCGCCCACAAAACTAAAATGGCAAGGTATCAGAACCGAGAAACCGCTATAAATCAGATAACGTATGATTCATACCATTTTTTGAGATGTATCTTTCACAAGAAATAGATGATATACAATCGTAAAATTCGCGTCGTCTCTGGCACTTACTCAAGTTTCGCTGATTCAAGCTTGAACAAGATCATCGAATTTGACAACGATGGCTTTCAGCGTTCCTACGTTGCTTTCGAATGACAAATTCACCCCTATCTGACTCACTTATTTTACTATCTCCGCGTAATGATATTAAAGTGTCGGTTTTATTGTGACTTGGTAATTTTTCTGCTTTTTCTATTGTGCCTCTTTTTTCATCGATAGAAAAGAAAGTACTTGATGATGCGTTGGATTCACCGATTTCGAGACATTGTGAATCATGTCCTATTGGTGATATTTTTCCTGCAATTTTAGGTGAAAATTGTGGCCGAAAATTGTTTTCTTCTGATCCACCAGAAAATGTTTCGTGTATTTTGATATGGTCTGCTGAATTGTTTGTATTTCTATGATGATTTTGTCCATCTGTTGTTGAAAATCCTTCTATTGTAGCTTTACTTTGACTTCGTTCTCGCATTCGCTGACATTTTCTTTTCTTTTTCAGTGCTCGACATCTCCTGGAAGAAAACATGACAAGGATAACAAAAGCATAGCAAAATTATGCGAACAAATCGAATTTGTTACTAATTTCAGTCAGACTGTGATGTAGATCGCTAAGATTTTAAACAGTAAAAATATCTAAATAATCTATTCAACCGCCACGTTTCATCGTAGATAGGTAGACCAGGTAAGTCTACTTAGAGAAATATGCATATTCACATTCAGCTGGATACTTGAGAACAAAATATTTTTGGAATTCGGTACAAAAGTACGCTTATAAATAACTAGACAGACAACAAATGTATTTATGAGTAACTTTTTAAAAACTTCTCATTATAATTCCTTATAAATTGTAATTATTATCAGTTATTAATAATCTGAATATGTTTTCATGATATTGAATTTCGAGTTTTGGACAATGTTTGTCTGTCTCTGAATAGCAACGTTGTCCCAAAACAGTTTCTCGAAAGGACTTGCTGAAAATTTTCCTAACAAACGAACACCGCGTTTCATCGATGCTATCGGAATTATCGTGGTAATGCAGGGTTCAATACAAATAACTTACCTCCATATCACCAAACTAACGAGTATAAATGCGATCAATACTATTCCTCCGGTTACAAGTCCAGTCACCAACCCCGTTTTTTCATCATTGCTAAATTTGTGTATAAAGTCGATATCTAGCTCTCCACAACGACGACCAGTGAAACCAACAGGGCATCTAAAGTATAACAAAATATTAACGAGTCTGATCGTTTATTGTACCAAATAAATTCATAGATAATTCAGATTAACTGCAGAGCCCATTATCATATTTTAACCGGAAAATCAGTAATCAGGCAGTCACAAATCCTGTAAGGTGTGTTTCAGTCATGGTGTGCGCTTAAACGTGTAGAAATTTTGAACTTCCGTATTTGTTGCACGCCTTTTCGAAATTAAAAGGAAAATGCAAAAGGTGCAATGTAGCATATAGAGTTTTAGCATATAAGTTTATTTATGAATGCGCATTCCCAAAAACAACTCCGTCATCTTCAAGCACGGTGTGTTTAGTCTGCCTGAAATTTAAAAATTGTTAACTTGTACTCACTCGCATATTTTCCTGTTCAATTTTACAACACATTTTCCTCGATGTAAACATCCACATTCATTTTCAACTCCAGTCTCATTCATCGGCGTTGGTGTTTCTGACGTCATGTATAATGCAGTCGCTAACTAGTGAAATAATTAATTTATTGGGCACAAGAACTATATTGTTCAAATTGAAACAGAGTGAAAACAAAGAATACCACGTAAACCAATGAAACTTAGCCGCTAAAATATTTGAAAGCGTTTGTTGTTTTCTTAATGTTTCGAATAAACTTTAAAAGTAAACGAAACGTTGGTTCAGGAACAAGCATGAAATTTGACCTATGTAAAAGAAACATATCAGGTTGAAAGTATGAATATTCTTATTGTTTTTTTTTTTTTTTTAATTCGGTGCGTCACCTATTAAATTTAAGAAAAATATCGATTCATTAAAACATCACTCGCAAAACTGAATTTGCGGCATGGTAAAAAATTCTTCCTGTTGAAAAAATATTATTTTCTAATGAAAGCATTCAATAAATCTTTGAACAAACCTTCAGATTAACTTTTTGTATGTCTTTTTTAATTCAAAACCTGTTATTGTTATCTTTCCGGCTATTATGTAGACATCTACATAACGAATATATTATGTCGTTATATATGGCTGTTCGCTGCAACTTAATCTCACAAAATGTCGTTTGCCGTGCGTCATACGGCGCAAAATGATTCGTTCAACTGGGTAATTCAAATTTTATGACTTACACGTCACAATCAAAAATCCCCGCTTTGCCTGTAAGTGCTACATTTCGAAAATAAACCTCGATAAATTGGTACTGCCTTGAATCCAAATACCCCTACGCGCTTATTGTGAATGCATAATTTTCACCAGCGGGGTGAACACTTCTTAAAGTAACGTTTCGCTTTGTTGTAATGTCGAATTCGAAACTCCTTTGAATGTAATATCTGTGGCACACTTGTTTTTACAACAGTTGTATGATATAAAACTCATGCAATTATTATTGTAAATATTTTACAATGAGTCGTACGTATAATAGGCCAATCTTTCTGGAATGTTTTAGTATGTTTATTTTCTGAACTGAATGTATAAAATTTCTGCTTTTTTTATTTACTTAAGTATCTCGTCGCGATTGTCCATCTCACAACAATTTTGTGTTATTTCATCAAAATTATTATAATACCAAACATATAATATACCTTACATTTCCATTTACACGGTACCTAGTTTTTTACGTTTGTATTGTACATACATAGAGATATCACACAGGAGGTATATGTTGTTCCTTCAAAAGATTAGAAATAGTTTGTTGCAGAAATCAGAGCGTTTCAATAAATTTGTGGCGTATTTGTATATTTCGAGAAAATGGATTTAGCTATGTACAAATATTTCTTGATTTCTACATATCAAACCATTTCTCTCAATGGGGAGGTATCTAGCATTTTAACCGAAGGATTATTCACCAAATTTGGCGATAAATTAATTGAACCGAGTAAATTTAAACTCTTATACCGGACGATTCAAGTCAACAACATGTAAAGCGTGATGAAATGTGCCTCTCCTAAATACTAAATCACTTCCAGTTTATAGCATGTAGTGATTACCGGATGACACCTGCGCCATTAATTTTTTTTTGGAGCGGACACACCAACATATTTGTCAACACTTTTCACCTTTAATAGTTTATGGCCGTGTTATTTTTAGCCTTCAGACTTTTTACAGCTTATGCCAAAAACATGTTTCAAACAAATTGTTTTAGCTTCTCCCAATCAGACATTTTTGTTTTTTTAACCATGAGCCACAGATGGATCGCGTCAGTGACCCATACTTATAACAAAATGTATTGCAAAAAAAAAAATTCGATTGGGATACGAATCTCTTTAACGAACGTTAGCCGATTTTCTACACCAATAAAAGTTCAAATTTACTGACTTTTTTTACTTGAATATATCACTGTACTTAGCCCGGTAAAAGCGAAGAACCGCCACATAATCTATTAGGCAATGTATACATATGAAATATTCGTACTTTATCGTGTGCCAGCGTTATATTTTTGCTCCATGTCATTTTTCTCACGAATTTTATTCTACAACCCACTAAAAACATTCTTGTCCGGCCCAACATTGTTGAATAAAAATGGGATGTCCTTGAAATACTCATATTCTGCACCAAACACACATGGTTGATTATTGTGATCACATAATTTACTTTGGTTCTACGTTCTAAAACTTAAATCGTAATTTTAAAGTACAATGACCGACCTCAAAGAAGTACACTTGTAGCAAATATATGTCATTTAGGAAATCTTCTAAAACTATTATTAATATATTGGTGGTGGAAGATTGGAGTTTCAGTAATCAAGCTTGCCATTTAGCTAAATGATTCGCGGGCGTCCAAAATTGTGATGAATGGAGCCTAGTCCTTCTTGAGAATGTAGCAACGTGAGAATACACTAACGGGCAACCTTCCCACGCTTGTGTTGGGGATATTTACGCTTGCGTCTTATAATCTATTGAAATTTAGGTCTGCAGATAACGATAAATATATAGAATATTACGATGTCTTTTACAACGAAAAATATCAATTCACAAATTCTCCTGTTTATATTTCGTGATAGTTTGTTTGCTTCGTTTTCATTTTCTGATGTATTGTGGATGTTACGAGATAACAATCAACCAAAGTATATGTGTTGACATGTAAATTTGATATTTAATGAGTTGGCGCAATAACGAGTAAGACATTGCAAGATTTCTAGTAGTACCTTTTCAAACACGATATTTTGACAATGATCCGATCTAGTATTGGATAACTTTGCATCAGCTACCAGAGCCAGATAGTAGTGAATAGTTATTGACGTGATTCGTTTATTTTGTTGAATAGAGGTCTCTAAATGCGGACAAACGTCTGACAACTGAGAGGAAATAAAAATAAAAGATTCAGGAATCTAGAATGTGGAGGAATAAAAGTATTTTCTTCGGATTTGTATACTGATATTAGCGAACATCACTAGACGTTTGGTGTTGAACAGCCAGCTCGCTGCAATTAGAAGTACATAATGAGTTGTTTTAAAATATATATAATCTGACGGCACCCAAACAAAAAGATAAAAATTTAGACGTAAACTAGACATCTTTCGCACGCTTAAAACTTTATCTAAATTTTACCTCAAAATCGGATTAATCCAGAAAGTGCGTGAAATTTGTAAACTCTGAGCTAGTTGAGAAAATGCCAAAAGTCGTCAAGTTCATTGAACTTCAAAGCTGTTCAGGTTAGTTTCAGATTTTACTAGAAGTTTGTGACAAATTTCAAAAGAATTCAAAGCATCATAATCGTAATCCGGAAATATATTAGCCACATCACACGTTTTTGTCTCAAATCTATGTCGCGCGACCTCACTATAGTACATGTTTACCTATACACAATGACATGTTTATATTAAATAATTATTTTGTCGATTTAGGACTTCGCGACCTGTCTGCGGAAATTATCAGAAAAATTTTTTGAATCAGGCGTCACAGCACCTGCATAAGATTTCCGTACAATTTTACCTCCGACATTTTGTATGAGAGCCGGCCATAATTAGACACAGAATAAAAAATTAATAAAGATACTGAAAAACGAATTCGTAAAAAATAGTACTTCAATGAATCCAATGATGGAATGAAAATGCTGAATGTTTATCAAATATCGATAAAGGAAAATCGATTTTTAAGCTTTTACAGTTGTTGTTAAAAATTACGTTTTGTTTAATCATCGAACTAAGTCTCACAAGTATTTACTTGTATAATAGTATCGTTCATTATATTTTCTAAACATTCGACTGTTATGTTCTTTTCATTATATTTAGGATTACGTTTAATGTTTTATATTTTTATTTTCGCCCGCCAAGAACAACGTAATTGATAAGTATGATAACATTTCCAAAGTTCTAAAAATGTATTATTAGTCTATGTCGTTGGAGCCTGTCCTACTGTATAACTTTGTTTACCTAAATGTCAGATTGCTTTCTACCTTGGTTCTGTATCTACACCGGTATAATGAACTCGGAATTGATTTCTTTATTTGTTCAGTCCTTATCAGTTGAATTTGGACACATCCTGCACTTGATATTCGTGTTTTTTCTTGTACTGTCATTCATTTCTACCGAATTAAATCAATTTCACAGTATTTAGCCGTGTCGAATCGTTCATCTCATACAGACTAATACGTGATATGAGCTAGCAGGCTCACGATGCTTGCCATATTTATATGATAAAACACGATCCTGTTTGTTGTGATTCCACTTAAGCTGTGACCGCTAATTCTGTCTTCAACATTGATTCTACTAAACAGAGAAGGAAATTTATTGAAGTGCGGCGTGAACTTCAAACTTCCAATATTGTGATGTACAAAAATGGTCCTAGACTGGGTTATTGTCATCGACCAGCGATAGGAATCGCAAAATAAAGTGAAAATATTCGTAATAACGAGTAATCTAAAACAAAATATCAAGTAAAAAGTTCCGAACAGCAAAATGTAATTAGTGTTGCGCTATTAAAAAAACAATAAATTCACTATCAACTTGACATAACTTGATGCACATATCAATTATGTGAAACAATTTTGATGCAACACTTGTCTTTAAGCAGATACAAGTATTTTCTCATCACAGCGACTTGAAATATAATGACACGAACTTAATCACCAGACGATAACTATAGAATGAACGTAACTTGTCTGTATTTTTGATACAGTGCGCTTGTTGGTTGCTTTTGGCGCAGCCTTTTAGTTTAAAATCGTGATGTCGGCGTTTTTGATCATATAGTTGAACATGGAAGGATAATAAACAATGTATAACGGGCTTTTGCGGCGCAAAATGCCGTGTTTAAGATCAATGACGCGATATGAACACGCTCACAGCCATTTATGATGTACTTTGATATAAATCTGAATATCGAATTTAAATTGAAGTTACCGGTGAGACATCACTAGCATTTCGTGGAAGATGTCGGGCGACATATTCGAGAAAACCATTTTCGAGTTTTTCTCAATGTTCAAAAAGGCTTTAAAACAACTATTAACCAAACGTCGACACTACATATAGCGAGCATCAAGGCACTTTTCACCTCCGATCTTCCCTTGGTAATGTTACACTTGAATCAGAAGTAGGATGATTCGATGGTGATGTTTTTACGTGAGAACAAGTTGTTTACGGACAGAGTCTGAATATCGTTCCGCGAATTTTTACTTTATCTTTCAATCTACAACTTTTATTCAGTATTCGGTGAATAAAACAAACCTTTCTCTTTAATTTAACAGATAAGGGGAAGTTGACTTAATGTAAAGAAACCACAAAATGCTGATATAAGGCACGTAAATCTCTGGTTTTTGTTAACGTTTCAAAAGATTGAATCTGACATCAAACTACTGAAATATATGACAGTATTGCGGGCTTGCAAGTTTAATGCATGGAGTCTAGTCAGCTCATATGAGTCAGTCGTAGAGTACGCTTAAATGTTGTGGTGCATAAAGTTTTTAAAGCAAAATTTTAACGCTACAGAATTATAAAATGCATTTTCTTTGTTAGAATCATATTCCTTAAAATATGTGATGGAATTATTTTTAAATCAGGTAATGAGAGGTTTGTAACAATCAGGGTGTATTTGTGGAACGTAAATATTGATCTCGATGGAAATAGACGTGATTTGAATTCTATACCAAAACGGTCTGGTTAGTTGCCAGGTTGGATCATAAAAAAACTAAGTGAATAATTCAAGGTTCCCGGGATGTTGAGATAAAGCTTATGTGTTCCACCGATAAAATATTTGGGTAAAAGGAGAATTAATTTGTATGAAAACTATTCATTGCTTTGAAAAGTTGAGAAGATAAAAACTCGAGATAGAGTTGGACCGATTACATTCGGAAAAAATACGTTGTGTTTTTGCAAAAAATATATTATGTCTTTCAATAAACAGGAATGAAATTATGCACCGTGAAATCATTATGGGAAATCTGAAAATAATAACATGTCGTAACAAAATACGGGTTTGAGTGCAAAATGCAACTGAAATGCATCAGATATATGATGAGTGATAGTCAATTACCAACAAAAATATTGCTATGACGTTCTTCAGTGGCGCAGCATTTATTGGGATGCAAAATTATCGAAATAAATAGAATTTTGTGTGGTAAATATAGCGTCACCAATGATGTAATTTATATAGAGATCAGTGATGCTATTGTCCTTTTTGATGAATAATATACAGTCGTTATGTCATGAAGCCACCGAAAGCCGTGTAAAGCAGATATGTTCAATATGGCAAAACGAATTTAAGTAATGAAATGTCACTATGTCCCATCGTTGAAATGACAGAAATGAACTTAAAAGTAGGGCAATTCGACTCCGTGATTCAAAGCACAGATTATTCGAATCTGTCGTGAATCGGTCATGGAGAAAAAACTTGCTAAATGAAGTGAATTTTTCATCTTTAACGACAAATGCAATCGATGTTGGTCAAATTCAACCAAAATTGATTACATTTTGTCGTTAAAAATTGAAAATTTTAGCTCTTGACGTGGAGTGTAATTGAAATTTATTACTTTCAAATATGCTTATGCTAATATTTGCAATTCGTAACTATAAATTTCTTAATTATCATAATGGAAACAATAATAGTAATGGTAACAATTGGATATTTGATATTGTTATGGAATTAGTGATTCGATCCGAATTCGAAAAAATTATTCAAATCAGATTCGAATTCCAAATGATTCGGTTTTGCCAAGCCCTACTGAAAAGGACGTGTTTTGACAAGGCCTTTCGATGGTGTCTGGAATGGTTCAAAAGCAATGGATGGCGTCGAAAATTAATTTTGGCACATCCCATTAGGTCGGAAAAGCCGCAGTTCAAATGGTAAAAGATGTCTTGCTTTAGGACAGAAAGTTTTTACTAGTTTTTTAAGGTAACAAAATGCTACGATTAGTATTGGCTAAAGTTTAAAATAGCATTTTTGCCGCACAAACCAAATGCGAGTTTCTTTTCGTTTTCTTGTCTGGAAGGGCACTTTGTTAGTGAACAGTTTTTTCGCGAGTAGTAGCTAGGGCTGGGCAATTCATTTCGATGATTCGAATCGATTCGAAGTACATTTTATTCAAATCAATCGTGAATCATTCATAGAAACGAAAACTTGGTAAATAAACTAGAATTTTTATTTTTAACAACAAAATACCTTCGATTTTGGTCAAATTTGACCGATATCGATTATATTTTTCATTTGTTGCTCTTGGTGTGAATTGAAAATAAACTATAAACTATAAATTTCTTGGTATTCACAAAGGTTGTAAAAGTAAAAATGGGATATTTGTTATTTACATGCAATTTATGATTCGATCTGAGTTTTTCAAAAAATACACATTATCTTGAAGCTTTCTGCAATCGAATCTGTTTTGAATTTTAAATTGTATTAATTACAAAACTGATGAAAAATTTGATAAAAACCGATGCCACCTTTCCCTCGGACACCTATAGTCTACCTATAGTCCAAGCCGATTCCACCGATACTCGCCACAAATGGCTTCAAAAATGGTCAGCAGTTGAAAATGATCTAGGTCGGAGCGCCACGGTTGGACAAATTGAGTATTGCTATGGCGCCATATCATGTCATATTGAACTTAAATGGCGAATTTTCCAACATTTAACTCTCACGCCGCTACTATGAAAAGCACATTTTTTTTATTTTGCATCTATACTGCATCGCCACACTGGTTTTATATAGCTGAGCAGTATTGCAAGATGTAATAGAATAAATAAGATAAATGCAATATTTTCAGAAAAATAAAATCCTGAGAATTTAACGTACAAAATTTATCGCGAAGAAATAAATTTATCTTGATTAAGATACTTGTACTCAACACTGCATTACATGGATGGCAGCTGTTGTGTTTTCTAAAATATTTTTTCCAGCTTCAGGTATATGTTGTACACTTGAAATATTTGCACGAAATACCTTCGAAGTACTAGCGCTACTTGTCTGCTTTCCAAAAGCTGATTTCCAGGAACAAATTGTCAGCACTTGTCAATCAAAATAGTAGGTTTTCATCGTGTATTTGGTAAAGCTTGTTAAAGTATCGGATGTATCGGCATACATGCCTTGCCTTGCATCAGGGGATGTGTGTTCTGGTGCCCCTTCAAAATAGCTTCAAAATATCCATTCTATTCATATGAGAAGATAAGCTTACTGAACGTGGCACGGCATATTTGTTTAGACATTGGAAACCTAATTTTTTGTATGTTATTGCAAACTATATAGTCTGAAAGGCTTTCGTCAGTTCATGGCCGCATGACAATCGGTTTTCGTTATTGTGCACTGTTTACCGTATTTGGATAAAACAAATAAGCTTTTGCATTCATAACATATTATAAGAATATTCTATTTTTAGTCTGATGTATACTAATAAGTAACATCCGTTTACATACCAACATGGCACGAGCATTAGTTATCGTTATCAGCAATGTAACTCTACGCCGACCACCGACGATGTCTATATAACCTTGTGACCGCAATTCATCGTACGGTATAAAATTTTCTTCGTACTTGGGGATGTGGTCCTAGCATAACAGTGTAGGAGTGTTTGATGGGTCGGTCTTTCAGCTTTGGGAATGGCATAGTGTGAAGCGACATCGACGTGAAAATGATAAAAAAATGGTGTCGGAAATTTGCGATTTCATATTCTAAAAAAAACTTTCTAATCGATGATCCATTTCGTACCTCTTTCATATAAACTTTTCATTCACCATGCCAAGAGAAAACCTTTGATTCGTCATAGAATGAAATGTGGTATATTATATTAGTCGGAACCTTGTCGCCCTAAAGTCGTAAAAAGCAATATCTTCACGTAAAATTATGGATGGAGAAAATGGATGCATGGAAGTGTTAGAGTGTTTATAAATGCTACGGACGAGATAATATATGAGGATATATTAACATAAATTTGTAGAATAGAATACAAATTTGTACGTTCCGCCATATGTGAATGAAATGAATAAATTTCTCTGGGTGTGAGGAGCTTATTCCATACAGTGCATGTTGAGATTTGGAAAACCCAAACTACAATTTTTTTATTCAAAACAATATTTTTGAGTTTTTATTGAATTTTTCGCTCTGGCCTGTCCGTGAACATACAAATGGACTTATACCCAACAGTCGTTAGGCCCGGATAGTTGTAATGACTGTGTATCTGTGCTATGTTACAGATACCCGCGAAGTATCGTGCTGTAGGGCACGTTCGGTGGTGAAACGACCAAACATCGGCCTTTCCGACGGTACAATCGTGCTTAACCGACTGAGTATTCCCGACTTTGTGGAAGACGGTTCCCAGCGAGAAACACAATGACTGTACCATGCTCCCAAAAATGAAATTATATTTTGTGGAGCAAGAGTATTCCATATGATATCCAGCAGTATAAACGCCCATCGTTTAACGGGGGAAGCCACTGAATCGTCGTATATCAAATTTAACAATTTACCTTAAATGAAAAAATATTTGGAAATCCATTAGTGTAAAAGAGATTGAATGTGAATAGTTTCTCTAATTTATTTTTTCCCATAGCATTTCATAGTGACAATGACAAATATTCATAAATACACTTTTTAACGTCAGCTATTGTGTGTATAAATACAGTTATACAAGGACTGAGAGTTTTTTTTAATTTTCGGGAACCAGACAATATCTAGCAAAAAATATTAGTAAGTAGAACAATAATATTTAATATATTAAAATATTAAATGAAACAATGGCGATTTCAAAAATTTCAAATAGACTTAATACGAATATGAATGAAAAACAGTGATTTTTCGTCAATAAGATGCATATTTATTTGAGCAATTAATTCATCAGCGCAAAATACAAAATGGCGAACACACAAGAAAAAATATTTCGCAAGTCAAATTTGTTTAAAAGATTGCGGAAAGCGCACAGCATCTCCAAGATATTTGAAAGGAGAAAATGTATGTTTGTGTATTTTGGTACCAAATATTTTGGCACTTATAAATGCGAAAAATTAATGAGCCACAGATTTATTAAAATATGTTTTCTTATTTGGCGCAGAATTATTTCTTTTCTGTCTATCACATTATGCTAAAACCACGTTTGACGATCCAAGTTTGTTTAAGCTAGGTTTTTTTTTGAAAAGGAATAAACTTATTTTAGTATCTTATAAAAAGCCTTCTTCCATCGGCGAAACAGGGTCGACAGAAATCATCAATGGTTCATACTGAACGAAATTGATTTGCTTAAGCAATTGTCTTCTAACTGGGTAATTTTTTTATTGGTAATTTTTGAAAATATTAAATTATGTATTTTTACGAAAATACCTTACGATCCTTCTGGATTGAATGTCGTCAATGATATTATTTATGTCGCAGTTATATTTTTAGCGCATATTTAAAAAAAAACTTGATTTTCTTGAATTAAAACAAAGCAGAACGCCTAATTAATTTAATCGCATTATTTCATCTTTTTATCCGCGTCATCATTGCTTTCGTCAAGTTATAATGATTCAAAAAATATAGATATTAAAAGAGTTAAAAACGATTGTGAGAAACGAATAAGTGGTGTGTGTTGAATGACCGCAGTCGAGACGCATTTTCGATATTAAATTTCTTTCATCACAATCTTGACATAGTTTCAGTGTCATCGACTCGAAAACGACGTCATTCACGCACGGCGTTAACGGAAAGTACCTTGTACGACACCAGGCCGTCAACTTTTAACGTTACAGAACGTCACGAGCTGTTTTTAACTCGTTTATCAACTAACTAGCATTCCACAGTAACCGAAGCTGTAAACTGTGTTAATATTTTCGTTGTTTTTATGTTCCAGAATAGAATGGAGCTTGTTTTTGACGTTAGTCGCTCTTTTAATATGCCTGACTCACGCACAATGTAAATGAATGAATCTGACGAAAAATGGGTATGCGATGAAGCAAATAAAAAAAAAACAGCCGTGCGTCGTTTTGTAGTGGAATATCTAAACGTCAACGGTATCTTTCTAACTAAACGGTGGAAATATTACGCGATGAGTGAGACATTTTATTGGTGTCAAATTTATTAATTTATAATACTTGCGATATCACTGTGAGTTGACGTCATGTCGTGGGAGAATAGCTGTTGCTAATTTGCTTGAAGGCAATAGTAGTACCGCTATCGACCGGAACCACGTAATTCCTAAAGGTGACAAGTATAAATGTGTATAAATGTATATAAATGTGAATAAAAGTACAGTTGGTTGCAGATAAGAAAGGGCGTGGTGGTTGCCATCGTTATAAATCTAAAGTAACGGGAACGTTTTGAAGAAAATGAAATTGAATTGCGATAAATATTGATTTCCAGAAAGTGGAAGAAAAAATTCACTCGTTAGTTAGTTATAATATGGAGTATATGTATATTATTGTTGGTGTGATAAATATCGTATAATTGGATTCAAGAATTACTTTGAAACATTATTTGAAGTGGTATTTATTGCAAAAGGACGCGAGATACTAATGGTGTAATAGAATTTTCTCTTTATATCTTTCATTATAAGAGAAATTTAAATTGCTGCAAGATATTTATTACTCGATAAATTTTCGCGGATTTCTCATTTTGCGGCGCCCAATTGGTTTTAAATGCTTTGTAATAAAGTTGAACATGGAGTAGAAAAGGACTTTGCTCTAAAAATATTTTTAATGTGTTTACTTATTGGTCCCTGAGCAATGACGGCCTTAACGTTGGAGTCATTTATATAATTAGTTCTAAATTAACATTTGAAACGTTTTTTGGTAGCCCTCCAAAGAGCCATAACCGAGTTTGTTTGTTTTCTTTGAAGATTAAACACGGAGACGGACGCAACGGTCGTGGCGAGCATTGATATTATCACATTTTAGCTTCCTCTTAAGTTCACGCAGTAATGCTTTCGTTGGTCATGATATTTTATAGGAATTTTGCCTAACTAACTTGGTCAGGTATGAATTATGTCCCGATATGCGGTCCATCTTTGGCTAACGCATGACGAATTAAAATTCCAGACAAACACAGATATGTCAAGAGCAGACTGAAAGGGAAAACATCATTTGGTAATAAAAATCGTTTTGAGGTCGTTTTTACCAAAAAAATTTATTTCAAGAAACCGCCTCGCCTTTTATTACGTAGAAGCACATAAACAGAAAATTATGAAATTGTTATTGAGAAAAAAGTCATTTTCATGACACCAATTTCGCATATTGCGGACAATCAAATTTATTTTTGCCAGGTTTTTGAACTTTTCAACTCTCATTTTCTTCAGTCGCTAGGTAACAATAATAAACAAATTTTAATGTTTTCACTTTAAAAATGGCAAATTGATGACTTGAATTATTATCAACGTTATTCAATTTATGATTATAGAAAAAATTCGTACAATAAGGTTACTCCGCAATTCAAGTAAATTTTGAATGAATTTTTAGTGCTAAAGAATTATTTTTAAAATAATGAACCGGAATTGAACATTGAAGTGATCTCGTCTTTGTAATTGATGAAACATTACCATTTAAGAAAAAATGTCGGAAATTAGTTACATTAACTCCAAATTGTCCAATCTGAGAAATTTTTATAACGACGCATGACATATTTATTTATTCACCTAAAAATATCTTCGTTATTGGGACAATTAGTTCCAGCAACCGTACATATAGACCAATATAATATAAATGTTCGCAAATGATGCAGCTTGTCCAGCAAGAAAGTCGTTGAATGATTTAAGGTATAGGAGCGGTAAACTTAAAATTCTTTTTGTCGTAGAATTGTAGAAGTTCAGTTAGGATCTTTTCAAGGAGTTAGCAACGACAATAGCACAGATCGTGTTTTATATGAACGATTCCATTTCATGTTATAGGAATGCACAGAGCGTATCCTGAAAGGATATAATGAAGATTCTCTGACTAGTTAAAGATTTTGTTTGCTTTCTTTATATTATTTACAAAAACAATCCATTTCCATGTATATAATCTAAGTTTTCTCTGCTTCAGATTTAATATAAGAATTACAATAAAGTATAATTTTAGAAGAAATATTTGTAGATTCGTGTACTTGTCAACTTTGGCACTAGAATAACCACATATTATATCGACAACAACAACACAAACAATCAGTATGAGTAGTACTACGACTGGGAAGCCAATGAACACGACGGTAGCCGAACTGTGCGATTGTTTGCACGGTGGAAAATGTAGAAAAACTGGTTCTGCAATATCCTGCCTGTAAGTCCGATTTTCATTGCTGTGTATATTTTGCTTTGCGTTCAAATAAATCTTGAGACAATTGTAACAATTTCTTACTAACACTGGCTTTCAAAAAATTGAGTAACCTTCTAAAAAATAATAACTAATACATAAATTAATATGGTCCTCTGTTTATTGAACATTTTAGTTCTTTTGTTACAAACTATTAAAACTGATCCATTTTATGCAGACAACTTAAAATATCTTCATTCTGTGCTCATTCTTTAGGTGTCCAAAAGGTTTCGAGGGAAAGCGGTGCCAGAAGAGTGTCATCGCGTTTAATTCAAGTTCGGAGAAAATTGGAAATCAAGAATTGATAGCTGGATGTGTTGTTGCAGGATTTATAATTCTTATACTTGTTATTGTTGGAATCGTTGCTTGGAGGTTAGTTGTTTTGCTTTTTACTTTATTGGTAATATACTTCAAACAAGGTCAGAAGCCGCACCAGGGAGGTGCCACTAACCACCAATATACAGATAAATTTAAATCACCAATATGAAAAGGGAACTAGATTTACAAAGTGATAAATACAAATGACCTAAAATTAAATCAGTAAAATTAACCGCGACACTCTCCTTTTCCTACGCATTGCAAAATTCCCTAATTCACTATTCCTTAATGATAATTTATATCCCTTATAATAAGGCAAATTTTGAGTTGGAATTTAAACTTAACACTAATCCTTTTTGCTTTTTTGCAACAAAAATTTTCCGAGAAATATCCTTGAATTGCGCTATCGAATCAATCAAAATATCTCTCGTACTTTTCAGGCGATACAGAAAAGTTCAAAAGAACAAGAAAAGGAGAATGTCACTCCAGGAGAGTTACAATAAGAAAATGTCGATAGAAGGAATCAGTATAATCGACGAAAAAGCACCTCATAAATGTCACTCATTGGGCTGCACACCTCCCCCATCGTATATTGAAGTAGCAGGAGAACAAATAAACGGAAACATTTATGCAAATCCAGCATTGATCTGTAAAGCGGCTAATCAAGAAAAATCAGAGCCCAAGGTTTCATCAAACTGTCACGACAACCCATCGATATCGGTTGACGATGAAACGAAAAGTTCAGATTGAAAGCAAGTCAAAGAAGATTATAAACTTAAGTGTGGGACACTGACAGGTTGTGCCATCGAGGCCTTGTCTGTCAGTGGAACATGAACAATAAAATATACTTTCAAATGAATATTAGACCCCCACAGCGCTAGACAAGATTAAACTTATTTATCCTATATTCGAATCATACTGAGACTTTTTATTTTACTATTGCTTTTTAACTGCCAAACAGATACTTGTTGTTCGGATCAACCAAATCGATGTTATTACCTGATTTAATCCTTCAATCATAGCAACAGCGTGGTGATATGTCACTGTTTTTCCTTGATCAAAAACGAGTTGTATCAATCCTCGAAGAAGTAGGTTATGATTGCAAAAATGAACTTTTACATAGGCATTGATTCATAGTTTCAAAATTATTGCCCACTTCACAGTATAAAATTGAAAGTGATTTTAACGCGAAACTGCTTTGAGGAAAATACTGCTTTCCCATTTTATTTATATTAAAGCTCTTCATCTTCATATTTATTTATTAAACTGTATATTATATTTCTACTTTTACTTTTTATATTCTCATTCCTTGAGATTACCAACGAATTGGAAAGTTTGAATTAAACTTTTTATTACAAAAATAATGTGACTCATTAACTAAGATAATTGCGTTTAAAGATAAACGTATTAAACTTTTTGTCACGAATGAAGTATTATGCCGTTAAAATAGCTTATTCTTGTAAAGATGGTGATCAGCACGTCAGCATAACGCCAAAAATTATAGATTCGAATCTATTGTGCGTCATATCCGTGTCATATCATATCCGTGCTTTGATATAAAATACCTCAATTTAGCAATAAATTTAGCAGGGTATATCCCATATTTCACAGAATTAAAACGGTAAAATTCATATAATTTTGCTCCCATTCGCTGAAATAATAAAATTAGTAAACAATCCCATTTGTAAAACCCCAAAAGCAAGGTTTATTCAACATGATACGTCTGACGTATAAAAGTACGGAGTTGATTTCCGCTTAAATAAGTTGCTGATAGGCGGCGCTACCCACCTCACTTAAAGTGAATTGTGATAAATGAAAAAAAATCGCCGAAGCTTGGATACGGAAACAGTCAGAAATATTGTTGCACACACGTTTTTGTTAAGCTTGATACACTGTTGGATCGCGCCGATGAGGCGCGTTCTGTCCATGTTTCGTGCTTGATAAAATAGAGATTTCTAATTGTTGCAAGTGTTTGAATATTTTATTATAATAGATTCGAATAAGTTTGAATTAATAATAAATATTTGTTTTCAAGATTTTGGGGTTAAATTTTACTCCCGAGATTATTAAGCACACTGTAACAAATGTGCAATAATTTTACTGTTCATTTCCAGTAATTACATATTTTGGAAATTCAAAACTACTTTGTAGGCGAAATTAATGCCAAATATGGATCGCTGATGGACCGCAACTTGGCGGTACGTTCCATCAACAGCCCCTAATTGGCAATAAAGTCAATTTTGTAGCCTTGTTTCAATATCGCTGAATAAAACTACTGTCAAAAACCAGTGATTTTATTGCATTTTTGTTACAGTGCACATAATTCTTTTATTGACGTAAATTTTATTCGCGAACAAGATTCAAGAATTCTAACTATTTTCATATCGATTCGATTTAACAAATCAATTGGGGAATAAATTGCCACTGCTTAAGTCAATGTATAGGTACGCGACAATACTTATTGTAAATCTTATTTCTATGCATTTTTCATTGTAAAATTATTTCTATGACGATGTTCCAAATGTTTACGGAATATGAATATTTGGAATACTTGAAAAATAAACTCGAGATGAAAAAATATTGTCCGATTGAATTAATTGTATTTAAATACAACATGCAAAGATGAAGATGTTTTCCTTACTAACGCGATTTTTTCAAGATCAAATGAACTACTAGAACGACTAGAAGTAGATACTGACTTATCAAATGGGCCATTCGTGAAAAAAAGTTCCTTGTTTTGAGATATTTCGAACGCCATGTATGAAAAAGTGTATGCCGAATAAATTGCAACATTTTGATAGTGAAGGAACGTATTGAAAACAAACCATTGAAACACGAGTGCAGACAGAGGCATATTCCAAGTCGTAATTGGGTTTTCTTTATCTTCAGATATTTTGCCGAGCATTATTCTCTTCCGAATTGTCTTACGCCTAAGGTATTTTCTGGACTTTGTAAAAAGTGATAGATGTCTAAAATCATCAGGGTAGATAGCAATAGGTGCACTCTTTCAAACAATTGGGGCTGTATGAAATGATATTATAGGTTCCGAAACAACGTTTGGGCTTATTACGGGCATAACTTGACAAAAAGCGCAATTTAAAGAGTTCATTTTCAGCCATTACGCTTCTATAGCGCCATTAACTTGGTTCCGCCACGTAGCAACCGATGTGTTCAAAGTGACAAGTCGCGCTCTCTTTTCTTTTACCCCCGTAAAACGGTCGTCGTTTATATTCCACATTCCCCCCCGCCAATTTTTAATTCAACAAAATGCACCAATAACAGTGTTAACTAATAGTGAATTTAACAGTTATGTGATCAGTTCCATTCGCCGAATGTTTCTGGAGGCCTTCTGATACGTTCCGATCGTCTTAATTCTTGAGTTAGTGATTGTTGATCAAACTCGTCTCTATCAGTATTGGTTGAGGAAACTTCATCACAGCAAGGCTCTTCCAAAGATGGATTGTCTACGTTCTTGAAGCTTTATTCTGGGAAAGGAGCTGTATCTTTTGTGGAAACAGCAGTTTCTTTGCGATCAGAAAGTTTAACTCGGGTTGGCTTCCAAAAATTCAACAGGATCACACAGTGGTTCGCTTTTTGTGCGAACGAAACGACGGAGGACATGACCAGGTTGGACAAGCCAGCCGGGTAGAGATTTACCCATCATTGATTTCCTATTAAAATTTAAGAAGTAGAATTGGTCGTGGTGCACAGTAGAAATCGAGTACGTGTAAGACATCTGGAAGAACAAGTATCCATGATTCATCGGGGAGTATTGATCCTTCAACATTAACTTAACTGTACTTCAAATAGTCTAATTTACACGCTCGCGTTGAGAATTACCAGTCGGATGGTAGGGGGTGGCTCAACTAGTAGCTACACCTCTCGACGTCAAGTAGTCTTTCAGCAGTCGGGACATGAAGGAAGATCCTCTATCGCTATGTATGAAATTTGGCAACCCAAACAAGCAGAATAATAACAGATCGATAACAGAAGAAGTGGCGCATATTTGACAGGATTTACAAACTCTTCTTACGTCTTCGTCAGAATAAGGTATATTACTACTTCGTAAAAAGTGAATCAGTCCCGAAATTCCTGGATGACCGAGACATGGATGAATTTCACGAAGATCAGGAGATAAAATCATGTAACCACATACTCGAGAAAGTGTATCGGGCACAACATATTTATTGCCCGATTTGTGCTTGATGGTGCAATAGAATAAGACAAGTTCTGCTTTTCGCATCTGATCTTGGCGTTCTTTATACTTTAGTTTTGGGATTGAACATGAATAATACAGCTTTTTGGTCGGTTACGAGTGTGAACTGCCTCCGGTGTAGGAAATGACACCACTTCCGAACCGCTTCGATTATAGGAGATGCTTCTTTTTTCACTATGGGATATTTGATTTCAGTATGAGATAGAGTTCCAGAAAAGAAAGCCACTGGGTGATCGGACTGACTGAGAGCAACAGCGATTGCGCTGTCAAAAGCATCTCATTCTACACAAAAAGGCTCGTCACTCCTTCAGCCTAAACAAGCTGTAAGCAAGCTTTGACGAAGAGACTCAAAAGCATCTATTGCAGATTAAGACAGTGGTAAGTGGACAGACCTGATAAGAGGTCGTATACGAGAGGAAAAATTGGGTATCCACCTGGCGTAATACGCGAACATTCTAATGATTCTTTTCAATTCCTTATTTGTAGTAGGCAGTGGTAATTCTAACAAAGGCCTTATGATTTCAGGGTCACGTTGGATACTGCCGTAAGAAATGCGATACCCAAGCAAGTTGAGTTCCTTCTGATCAATAATAGATTTGCTCGGGTTGAAAGTCAAATTTTCAGCTTTTGCGGCATCGAAGGAAATCTCTGATATTATTATCATGGTCGGTTCTATCATCACTAACTACAGCAATGTTGTCAAGTTATACACAAGTTCTACGCAATTTATGTTTTTCTATGAGAGAATCATCAGTTCTGCCAATTTAGGATAGCGTAATTATAGCAATAGCTTAGCAATTACCAAATAAACAGATATTATTCAAATTCACACAAACAATATTAAAAATTATATACATCACTATTACGTATTTTGACCACACAATTGTTTAAGAATTCTTGTTCATCAAGTAACCGCTCCAGGTGCTGCGGCAAGCTACCTATTCCCAGTTTGCTAGTTTCTGTCACAAATGCGTCACCCCTCTTGCAGTCTTTGGGCAGTGTACGGAAATGAGCTCATACCGTTGCACGTCTCTGGGAACCGGAATTTTTTTCCATTAATATAAAGATCTAGACTCTGGTATATCTAGAGATAGATAATATATGTTTCGCACTAAGATTTCTCTTTTGTTTTCGAGAATTGCAAGAATATTCCTTTGGCGTCAACCATACTAACGAATATCTTCTACTTTCTGAGGCTTGACATTCCTTGAAAATTGAGAACTCTTTTTCAGCATCACTCAGTTCTGAAGATTCACCAGTTCCCTTCACCCCGTAATCATTCTCGATTTTTGCTTTGACGCTACAAGCTCAGCGCATAACCTGCTACTAAATCCTCATATTCAATTTTTCCATACACACATGCTAATTTTGTAATACATTTTAAGTCAATCAGATCAAACAGATCGGGCCAAACTTTTGGCAGCGATGCAACCCGAAAGCGGTGCGTGGTTGCGCGCCATTCCAATTTCATCTTTAGTTCTGATGCTCACACCGGAAGAACTCAGAATCGGAACTGCACTGCACGTAGGCGACGTAATTTGTGAAGCTCTCGCATGTCGCTGGGGCAAGACAGTTGACCGACGAGCCCTCCAATGACCTTTTTGTCGACTGAGGAAAGGTCGACCCGATCGTCACGCAACTCTGGACGACACTTTCAACGTTATTTGCAGATGTCGGAATATGCAATCTGTTCTTGAGCCAACCGAATTGGATAGAGATAACCGTCGTCGGTCGGATGAAAGTCTTACGCTGTTTCCGTATAGTGAAGGCAGATGTTTAAAAAATGACGTTACGTGAGTGGACGTATTTGCGTTAAGCGATGTCGTCGAGTCGGTCATCGCTGCTGGTTCTGCTTCTAGCCGGAAGTCGTAATCGACAAAAGAACTGTTCACTAATGGACCAATACCCTTCGAGTCTCCTTCATGAACTTTGCGGATAAAAGCTGTCAATTTAGCGCTAAATTTTTGTTCCAGATTATCTACGATGATGCAGATTTTGAATCTAGCTCAGTCTGAGCGAAACTTGTTTTCAAAATAGACTTAACAACAGATGCTTAGTTGTTTCTTTTCTGCTCAATTATTTTACTTAAAATCTGATTCGCCTAGACCTATGTGGCAAAACTCGGAAATATTCTTGAACACCCTCAAACTTTTCCCATTGTTAAGTATAGGCTAAAAATTTTAGTCATTGCTAAATTCAATGACCAATGGTGAACATAAAAACTATGTTAATACTTACCTTTAACCAAACTTTGCCTTTGAACAAACGAGTTGGTACGGACAGAATGAAGAATTGATCAAAAAGAGCTCTGCCAAAAAAGACAATTTCATTCCTTCAGCCAAAGATTTGAAAAACGGTTAGATAACTAATGCTGGACCGAGGATGCCTGATTAAATGTCCACCAAACCATGCGTACTGTACCACGAAAGAGACAAGTTGGCGTAGAAACAGAAAACAGCGATACCGGCCACATCGCCAGTAAACCTGTCGACTTTACGTCGGTGTTCACGAGCGTCGCCTGGCTCGCTCGCTTAGCCTAAGCGCAATCGTATCGTCAGGAGCCCAATGATTGACGGTCCCACCACCGAGTGTACAATTTATTTCCCTGGTAGATGCAGCACAGAATGGATACAAAGTCACTAAGCCGGTCAGCGCTTAGCTGTCGAGGCGTAATTGACGGACAGGCCAGGAATAACAGCTATTATCACTGGCGACGAAAACGGGTTAAAATAAAAATATACACATAGACCCCCATAACCGTTGCTATATCCACATCACGGTTGCTGTATCCACATCACGACTAGCAGGATGTGTGGTGAGAACCATGAACATTACTTTCTTTGGGGGGGGGGGGGGGGGGGGGGGGGGGGGGGGGGGGTATTCTTAGGATAGTATTTCATTTTTGTCCTGCGGAAGACATCTCTTGCCGATTAGTGAACCGGTGCTGCATTAGTTCGGAGCGCGATAGGAGATATTATTGTCCTTTCATCTGTTCCATGATGCCTGGTTCAGTGAGACGATCAGTCTCGAGACGGGCGTTGTCGATACCCGCACTGTATTGAATTTATTATCAGCGCTTAATGTTATACAGCGAAATAAATCACCAGAGTTTCAAGAGAAAAGTCGAGAGAACTGGTCAACCATAGGGCAAACTACAAACTCAAGGCACCAGTTCGAATTAAAGCGAATGTTTTCGGCTTAACATGTTTCTCATTTTTCCACTGTCCATATACGTGGTTGGTGGAGAAAGCCATTGACAGTGCTTACATGAACTCAGCTGACCCCCCGCATATACTCATCATTCCTCACGAGATTCGAACCTATGTTTGGAGTATCAGATATCCTTAGCCGGAAGGCGTTGGTTGTTCGGAATGTATTGTTATTGGCATTTTGAGGAATGCTGATATCAAGACTCTTAAGGTTGGCAATTGCTGACGAGGCCCAATGTGCATAGTACTTAAAAAGTTTTAACGCCTAGCAGACAGAGTTGATCTGTTTCCGTTACTCTCTTCGATTTTTATTTAGAACTTGTTTTGGGCACATATTAAACCTTACTTTAGTTTATTTTTGCTTCCCCAATAAACCATATCATGTCTAAGTACAGGCAAGGCTTCTATTTCGATAGAGGTACCTCAGTTTTGGTGGCTCAAGTTATGGTTCAATGCAAAACTATATTGTTATAGAATGAATCAGGCAGAATTGCTAACGGAGTTGCCCAGACTAAACGTAATATTCAGACGTGGGGTGGTGACTGCTTGAACAATAATTCGATTATTGACGGGGGTAAATACCAAATGGGAATTCGTCCTAAACAAGACGGGAAGTGTGAAGGTAACCCAAACGGTACAAAAAAGTAACAGCAAACTGTACTAAACCGTAAAACGTCTCCAAGGGCCGAACCACAAAAGTATTTGGCCAGGGAGATGGTTAAAACTGTCTATTGATAGCTTCTTTGGAGTCATTTTTACGACATGCAGGAAATATGTTTGGGCAATTCCGATTACGTACCTCAGTGTGATTTTGCCTATTATAAGCGAATAGTATAATTAGAATGTTTTTTGCTAAAATTTGCTGTGTCCGACCAAATTACTCTTGGTAGTTCGAGTGTATTTATGAGTATTAAAATGATGATTTAAGTTTCTTTGGACCACCTCAACACCAGAGATCTTACACCGTCGACGAATAGCGCCAAAGACTATCTGCAATTCGGATGAAATCATTCAGACCGTTCTTTGTAACATGAAGATATACCAGTGAACAGGATAACGGTACAAGAATAATCATATTTCAATACGTCTAATCTGGTTGTAATAAGAGTTACTAATAAAGATTGACAGTCAATTCGAACCAGTACGTTTTTGATGGGTATGGGTCAATTCGTA
Organism: Styela plicata; assembly: GCA_963675895.2. Taxonomy (NCBI): domain Eukaryota; kingdom Metazoa; phylum Chordata; class Ascidiacea; order Stolidobranchia; family Styelidae; genus Styela; species Styela plicata. The sequence goes on from OZ023139.1 coordinate 1,801,664, forward strand.
CAAAGAGGAATTTTACAAGGAGCTTGATTGGAAAGCTCCATGAGGGCCGATTTATGGATGGTTTGATATGAATTACATATTTCATGCACATGAAGAAAAGTAAAAATGACTGGTCAGAAACTATATATCTTCTGGGGTATTTCAGCAACCTTCGTACTTTTGGCATGTCTCTATATATAAACTATGTTAAATAAGTTAATTTTAACTTATGCCCCCTCAGTAGAGGTTTGCCACAGTTTCCAGGGCCTTGTATAATAGGCACATTTCCATGTATCTTTGCTTATCCTTACTGCAACTTTTTAGATTCTATGAGGTAAGGTAAAGCTTCTGCGAATATTTAAGAAAGGTACAAATTGACTAATAGCTCTCAATGCAATTTTATACAGATTCGAGTTGTCCAGGGGTATGAATTGACCGCCAATCACCACCCACTAATAACAACTAGAAATAGATTTTTCTCAGTTTTATTTGTTGGTTTGTTACCAGGAAATAAACAAGAAAGAAGTATACTCGAAGTGCTGTAACTTTAATGCGACATGCAATCTTGTTTCACTTCTGTAAAAACAAATTATTTTGTGGTCAAATGAAATGAAATTTTAAATCAACATGGAGATGCAGTTCTTTACATGCATTTTTCTATCGAACCTGTTAACTCTCCTGTTTACTGGAGAGCTTGTAGTTAGTTATTTGTCAAAGATAGGAAATATTATTATGCATGTTCAATGTTCATACTCAATAGTTGCATTACATTTTTTTTCACTATATATTCAAAACGAGGAATTATACCGACTGATCCAGATTAAAATTAGTCAATTTATCCACCACATTTCATAATATTAATAAGGTGTAAGGGCATAAGGCTAGGATTCTGCCCAATTACTAATGCCTATTCACTGAAATATATCAAGAAGATACTTCATAGCAGATTGAATGTTATATAATATTGACCTCAAACCATTTATGAAACCATTGGAAAAAGAATCACATTTAGAGAATTTATAATCAAATTCTGACAATAAAATGGGTGCAGAAATAGAAAAAAAAAATTACTCAAGTTGTCCATCATAATTCTACCAAATTAATAAAAAACAAGCTGGGGGATCATAAAATGTAAGAAAATCTTAAAGACCCTTGTTGAATATTGTACTATCTTCTGGATGCTGAAGGCGCACGGAATATTTTAGGATTTCAGAACAGTGATGCTTGACCGCAGGACCAATGCTAATAGCCGCCCGCAACAATTTTTTGCCGGTCCAACAGAGTTAACTTTGTTCATTCAGATGCTCCATATAAGACTATTTCACTAAATTGCTTCATCGTTTTACTGACACATGCGTGTTACGGTTTTAATTTAATTTAGAACGACAAAATTACAGAATGGTCTTTCAGATCCCAAAACTTAAAAAAATCTATCAGGTAGTAAAAGACTGATCTGACAGCCGAAAAAGATTGAGAACTACTGTTTCAGAGCATCCGAAACACAATCTTTTTTAGTTGTTAAAGAAGGCCATGACATGATACGATTGCTTTATTTCAAATCACTAACTCTGAAACCAACGGAAAAAAGGAATTTAATTTGTTGCAATACATGATGTGCAATAAGCATAATGTGCTTGTGACTTAAAGAATGCCCTTAACTAGAGTAATAATGCACACAATTTAATGAAAAAGAGCTATGGATCGTGCACTTTGATAACCGGGAATGTAATGATAGCTCATTATACAAATAGAGTCAAGATGACAGGTAGGGTTGTACAATATATTATTTTTGATTTGCATATTGATTCGTCAAAATTATTCCATGCCATTCTGAATTCCACAAATATACGATTTTGGCCAACTTCACTGACTACCCTTCTCCACTCTTTGCATTTGTCGCCAATTTGTATAGGTGGCAAATGCAATGGGGATGTGAAAAGTGGCCTTACGAAAACTGGAACAAGACTAAAAGTGACCAAAATCGAATATCTTTTGCCTTCAAAGACGAAATGCTTGAAAAGATTGGAGGTGGCTGATATCAGATATCTTTCAAATTCGAATCAAACAATGCATAGATTCGCGAAACATATTTTGGATTTACATTTACAAAAGGTAGACTCCTTCGCTGCTTCTAACAGAAGACTAGATACTAGTTACAAGTCTGGCACTGAAATCTGCGCTTAACCTTATACTGTGCAAGGATACGATTTGTAGTTGAAGATTTAAAAGGGGATTACGTGAACACCACATCACTTTTTTACCATGTTTGAATTTGTGACAACAAAATATATTTTCTATTTAGAGAAATTTTAAATGTTAACGAGGGGAACCTCTAACTAGATATATGAAAAAATGACAGAACATTTGAAGAAAATTGACCAGATTACTTCAATAAATTGGTAAATTAACATTACCTTCTTTCCTGCTCCGACTTTAGCTTTAGCAGTTCCACGAACTTTCTTTTGTCGGTTCTTTCTTTCCTTTCTTTGTTTACGAGAAGGTCGGCCTGATGGTTGAGCTAGTTTTTGCTGTGGGAAGAATGGAATTATAGTAAGTTATGTACTAAATATCAAAACAATGACAACGTTTATATTTGCATATACTGACAATTTATCAGTTTTGCAATGAAATCATGATCTCCAAAATTCTTTTACACTAAAATGGTCACTATACAAATTTTTAAAGTGGGCATGCTGAATTTGAGTAAAAAATAATTATTTATGGTAACAAAATTACAATTGTTTCCTAACCTTCCTTCAGTAGGGGATGTATTCAATTTGGTTTTCAGAAATTGAATACAATTTATTTTTTTATTTAAACAAAATTGAACAACAAGACAAGTAACACCTAACGCCTTTTATCGAGAACAAGATTTGAACCAAAATTTTCCAGAGCTTATTCGAGAAAAAAAAATTCTTGATGAAACAGCATAGTAAAATGACGGCAACAACAGTTTTGAAATATTTTTATCTTGAACTAATTCCTCACAATTGCATAGTCGAGATTTTCACACACATGGCATATCAATAATGTGGCAAGCCAGTTAAACAAAGAATTTTGATTTCAAATAACCAGATTGACAATATTAGTGTGCAAATCGGTTCTTGAATTCGAATCCAATCCATACAGAATCAAATTGGTAACTGCTGCTCAAATTGGTAATTAAACTAATGAATTGGTTCCTATCCGGAACAACTCATATATATAGAAAAAAAATAAAAAACATACTCTGATAAGTCTGTATTTGGGCTCGAATCTCTTTGCGTAATCCAATGTGTCATAGATCAGAGCAAAACCAGTTGTTCTTCCACCTCCAAACTGGGTCCTGAAAAGAAAAATTATGATTGATCGTTGGTGAGTACACAAATTGGATCTTATCAAAACAAGTCATGAAAGGTTAAGGTGTAAACCTTACGATTATTCACTAGAGATTCATTGCGAACACAAGATCATTTTATAATTACGCAGAATAAAATAGTTTGAACGTCTCGAATTTGGGGATTACAGTGCATATTTTAATGTTTTTTCACTTTATCATTATGCCTTCACTTTATCAGCTTGTTTCCTAAGCACGAGAGACAATATTAAAACTGGACTGACAAAATGACTTTCAAAAAAAGGGGTTTAGCCTTTATACTAGAGTTCAGTTGCCTTAATACTTTCAAACCATGGTAATTTAACTGTGATATTTTTGCGTTTTGCACAATATTGCATAAAAACCCAATCAGAAATTTATGTAAAATGTCGAGGAGACGTGGTTCATCTGTGGCTCATGTTTAACAAAAATAAATCTTCAGATTACAGTATAGTACGACTAGGAGAGTTCATGAACATATCGATATTTCAACAGTATAAGCAAAAAAATGGCATTTCAGTAGCAAAGGTGATCTACTTTGTTTAAATGGACAGTGGACAGTGCGACAATATATACGATAATTAATATGGATTCTCACAGCCCAAACTGCCAACTTACTTAAATCCGAAAGCCATTACAACATCGGATGTAGTCTTGTAAACTTTAGCAAGCTGTTCACGAACATCGCTCTTTGATACAGTTGGTCTTCCTGGATGGATAATGTCGACCACCTTGAAAAAATATCACTCATTTTATTATACTAGGAACGTAGACTGTCATTACAGTAAACACTGAACCAAACATTGCAGCGAGGCAAGTTCAGTTTGATTTTATAGGATAAAGCAAAAATGGCAAAGTAAATCTGTATTGATTTCAATTCTGCATTAATCAGTTTGAGTTTGGGTGTCTGCTGGTAGCTTCGATAAGGATAGCCTAGTAGCACTAGCCCAATCAATCCGGTACCTGCAATGCTAACAGCCTTATATAAGCAGCAAAACAGGCTCAGTTAAGGGGGTCTAGTGAAGTTTAGTACCATATTCCTGAATGTCATTAAAATCAAAACTGGCAGAATATTCTCATCCTAACTAGGGGGCGCCAATGCTGCAAACATCTGGCATTGTCTCCCGGGTTAGGATAAGTCGCTTGCAACATGGAAATTTTTATGATAATCGGATATATGGTACTAAACTTCATGAGACCCAGTTAAGGTTACCAGTACCGGTATGTAATGCGAGGCATCATTCCTAACGCTTCAACGATAGCGTTTACGGGCTCCTAAAGGAATTACCTTAAGCCTGTAATCAATGTCAATAGCATGCAGCATTGGCGACTTGAGGTTAGGATCTGATTTTTTTAATAGGGCTATTTGGGATATAGGCTAGTGCCAAACTTCAGATCACACAACAAATACAGTAACACAGAACATAAATCTGTAAAAACCAATAAAGGAACTACTAAATATAAATCTTACCATCTGCTTCCTTTGTAGAAGTCTGTTGGTCATAAACTTTCGAGTCCGAATTGTCACTGCCCCCGACTGCAAAATAATGAAACACTCATTTTCCTTGTTTTAACTCCATAAAAAGCTAACCCTACACAACTAAAGCGGTCTTTGACAACACTTTATTAACTTCAGTACATTCTGACAACTAATTACCTTCAATCTGAAAAATAAAACTAACCCCTATCGCTCAAACATATTACGATTAAATAAGATAAAAACATTCATATAAACCCACCATGACTGCGCTCCAGGTTCTCGAAATAAAAGACAGCTTCCAGCTAAAATTCTATTTGGCACGAAATTATCGAGTGTATTAAAAGCTGTCGGGCGTGGGCGCTCGCATGCAGACAAAAATATCGCCCGGGTGTGAAAACATATAAAAGTCTATATCTGTTGGTAATTCACTGCATTGTGTATGTTCATTACAAAGAGAGAGAGAGAATTTATTATTTTGTCAACCAGAAATGCAACACATAATACATTAAATTGTATGTAGATACACAGCATATGTATTTCGGTACAGACTGGGGAATGGCGATACGACCAGTTGGTCATCAAAGTCTGCCATCACCCATTCCTGCCAAATATATATAAAGAAAAATTTGCAATAAACTATAATAATCTTTGCACTTACAAATGATGACACTTTTCAAGAAAATATTTTAACACTCTCATTTTCCACATAGCATTCAAGCACATTGGTGTTCGTATTCTAAAATTCAACACAGACACCAAGAATGCCCGGAACAATACCTGGCAAATTTATCTACTATCTATAGTAGTTCAATAAAAAAAAAAAAAAAAATAGTAGCTCAGCTAAATATTCAGTCCAATGGTATTTCAAAAGCAATGTATCACGCCTATCGTGTAGAGTGAAACTTTATACAAGAAGACAAAATGAGACGGTTATAGGAATCCTAACTAACTGTATGTATATAGCATATGTAAATAAGGATACCTCAGTATCGATGATCACCAATAAATGACAAAAAAAGACATAACTAGTAAAACGTTTACAATGTCTTGTAATCACTGCAAGAATTATCATGATTTAATATAAGACACATCAGAACACAATATCAGTAATCACTGATTAAAAAGCACAAGTATTTTTTTTTAAATAGAGAATATGTGGATTCCTTGATATTCTCAGGAATGCTGTTCCATATTTTAACCCCAGTAACTTTAATGGATTTTTGCAGGACTTTGTTATGGGCTCTGGGAACATGAACATTAAAGCTTCGGTCCGAAGAATCATGTATCAACATTATTTTTATGACGTGAGTCTATCCGTGCGCCAAAATTTACCATTCACACTAATCGTGTCAGGAAAAAGCGTGCCGATTTTTCGTGCTCTAGCATCATGACGTGCAAGCTAAAAGCTCTTAACTTTGCCGGATGAAGCGCTAAAGATGATGTACACATTCACGGCCACAACAACTTACGACGGTTATCGCCGATTCCCAATACACACATCCCCGATTTTCGCTGTCCGGTGCGATGAGTACGGTTGAATTTCTTGCTGCTAAGGCTCTGCGACAAAGCTGAAATTGTTGAAGTTTGTCTAAGAGCCGTAGGAATAACTGGCTTTTTCTTGCAGATTTTTGCGTTTGTATTGACTTGTTAGTAAGCTTTTCAAAGAGTTGATGCTAATAATCGCTTTCTCTGGGACTGGGGAGATAATTCTACACCGTATTATTTGTAATATCAACATGATAACGGTACGGTACAAAGTAGGCTACCAGTACTAGTACTGAGTAAGCATAGGAATGTCGAATCATTGAAAATATGTATGTTTCAATGAATTCAAGTTGTAGTTTTGTTAAAATATTCATATGCAGCTATGCATATCAATTGTAGAGAGAACAATATGTAGCCGTCGGCCATCGTATCGGGTGATATTTGTTTCCAATGGAATTTTACCTGGCCTTGATGATAAACTTTGAATATTCCACGGAGGACTTGTGATTGTAAAGGTATCTACGCAAAGGATGCGTTACGTCAAATTTACGTGTGACATCGTGAGGCACGACACGTTGGCCATGTGGTGACGTGATGCGAGGCCTAACACAACGCCAATGCAACTGATTCTCGGGTAGCTTTGCTAAACGCGTCATCGAACAAAACATATTCAACTTGCACGTCATGACGCAAGAGCACGAAAAATCGGCGCGTATTTTGTTGACGCGATTAGTGTGAATGATAAAGTTTCACGCTTGACGCGTCCTGTGTGCAGAAGCCATTATGATATTTAGCCCGTATTGTTGGAATAAGCTCTTTCATTTTTATTCTCCCAATACCTAGTTATTCTTATTTTATGTTCACATATTATTGTTTCTGTGATCAAATTATTTTTTGGATTTAATAGTATTTTTTGAGTATATAACTGGAGGTAGGCGAGCGCGTGTTAGGAATTTAGAAGGTTCCTTCGAAACTTCTTTGTCCACATCTTTTGAAACGAAATCAAATCATGTCTTATAATTTCGATTTAAATTATGATTCTAAATTGGGTTCGGCAATTTAGGTAATTAGAATTGGCCGGTATCAAGATCGCTTCAATCATGAGTGATTACTAGACTTCAATACGCGGGAATGAGGTAAAGCCAGAAATTTTTGCAGTATTTAGTATTGAACTCGAGATAGGCAGGCGCGCGTTGCAAACTTTGAAGGTGTAGAAAAACTCCTCTTTATATACATTTTTGAAACGAACATCAAATTATTTCTTATCTATAGTCTATTATATTCAGGTTATAGATACACTGACATACTGAATATGAGAATGATGGCGGAACCGGTTTACGGGAGAGTGACATATACTTCTCAAGTTTTGAGGAAAGGGACGATAGCTAGGCTCTTACTCAAAATGTTAATACAGGCAGTGTTTTTGCGCGCCTACTGGGCGAAAATCCTATATATTTTTATTGTCTTGGCGCGCAAATTGGTGTACTTTAAGGTGGAAAAAATTCGCTCTCGCAACTTTTGGCCAGAGTGATTTGAGCTCCAATGTCTCTTCTCCGCAAGATTTGACATTTTCCGCCAAATACCGCCCAGGAGCGTCAAAAGCATGAACAAGAAATCCAGTTGAAAAGCTGCCAATCTTTTTCATTTCTCAGCTTTGGTTAGTTAACCCATAAAAAACAACGTATACTAACATGTGCAAATTTTAACTTGGTCTGTATTTACCTGAAATATTTTTCTTTAAATACAGTAAAGTCAAAATTTCGGATTGAAATCATATCGCAACATTCACCCAAAAAAAAAAAATGATGCAGCGAACAAACTCTTTTTGGTGTTAATTTTATTTCATATAAATTTACTATTTACAATAGTTAATAAGTAAAAGAACTTTCTCTAGCATAGTAAAATATGTTGTAGGTGAATAAGGAAATGAAAAAAGATAATGACTCATAGCTTCAAGATTAGATTTCTTTTCGAGTTTCAGTGAGCTTGAATTACGTATCTTGTAAGCAACCCACCTATTCGTAAAACAAGTATGTAGAGGTTATAAGTTCAAATCTAAATATTCTAACCTAATAGAGTAATTTTATGAACATAAGCCACTGATAAATCGCGCTGTCGCAGCACGATCCATCTGTGGCTCATGACAGAAAAAAATACTTAAGCTTGAAGATATGATCAAAAATAATTGTGATTATATAAGTATAAGCAGAAACTTGTATTCTAAAGGAAATTTGAATTTTGGTCATCGATATTTTGATTGGGCTCTTGTCGTACTTTGCGGAAATTATGTTATATATCGGACTAAAAGCAGGTAAAATTTTAGCCTACAGAGACTTTAAACTTGATTGTTTTGATGTTGCTGTATATTAAAACTTCGTAGAGTAATTAAGTATTCCAAAACGGGATAATCAAGTTTTTGTTGAGGCAGTACGAATGGCACTTGCGGCATCATCATGCATTTTTTCTGTTTTGTTCGAGTGAGATATCCGGTTCAATATCCGGAGTCAATGCTTGATCAACTGACGTAGCGAATGGAATAGCTTGTGGGAAAGTGTTGGTGTCGTTGGGCAGTGAAACTTTACTTGTCAGTGATTTGCTTCTACCAGGTCTTCGAGCCATTTTTTCTCTCGCTGAAAATTCTCTTGTACTGGGGATTTTCAAAGTTTGGGCTGAAACAAATAAATATCAATATTTTGGTATTTGATAAATTGTTATAAATATGACTTTGAGACTGGAGCCCAGAAAAGAAATAAACAGAATATCTAATGAAAAATTATTTTTAAATAACGGTATAGGGCAATGGCCGAGTGGTTTCTGTTATAGAACCTTGCTTCATTGACCAGATTCACTTACAAAACTGACCTTGAAACTAATTTTTAGGGTTTATCACAAATCTCTATACTCACATATATCAGTATTATTTGCTGAAGGTGAATTCAACCATCTAGTAATTTTGCTGTTCAATATATTCGACATGTCAAATTTTCCTGCAAGTTGTTCTAAGTCTTTTATCAACACTGTTGGTGACGTCACGCTTTTTCCCGACGAAACCGAGGGTGTCCTTACTTGATAATCTAAGAAAAAATATGTGCGATGATTGTGTATCAATTAACCACGTATCATAGATGAATCTTATCTAAAAAGTGTAATCTCTACCCAGTCATAACAATCATTATCAAGCATATTTTGTTAAGCGTTGGCCACTGATTCAGCGCGCCGCCAAGGCGCGGTCCCTCTGCGGCTCTTGCTTGACAAAAATTTCAATTGGGTTTAATTTATATGCCTAATTAAAATTACAACCATGATTAGCTTATTTCGATATTTTAACAATAGGAATATGCCCAATATACCATGGGCATTTGGTCAATAATGGTCAAAGTCCTGCCATATATTATTGCAATAAATGGGAATTACAAGAACAAAATAAGAAATAATTGACCAACCTAGTAGTGAAAACATCTTGACTGACCAACTGTAATCTTCAGAAAGAAAAAGTTTTCCTGCAGCAGTTAATGCAATTGACCATGGGAAATGTAAACCATCAACTCCTGAAAAAAATAAATTGTCGTAAATTAAAATCTGAAGCTTTCCCCGTTACCGTGTGGCTCGTGATAAGAAACAATATGCACACTTACGTCATTTTACACATATACCCTTCCAGGGTGAGGGAATCTTGCTTTTCTCGGTGTGCCGGATATGTTCATGTCGTTTTTTTTCGGATTAACACAAAAGCTTCAAGACCATCAACACTGTTATTTAATAGCAGTATTGATGATTTTGAACCTCTTTCTACAGTTTTGTTGCTACTACACCCTCACAAGCGGGCATTTTCATTTTATACCAAAAGATGTATCATAAAAAAGTTTGCTAAATATTCTTCTGATGGAGCCTATTAGCTTCGAATATCTGAGTATTGCAGTAGCTGACTTTCTTTTTTCAGCCTGTATCCCTTTCCGTAATCAATAACTATAATTATGATTGTACCAAGCCCAAAGTATAAAATCTAACATAACTTCAAGAATCATTTGCAAAAAATATCAGTATTAGTACTAGTAAAATATACAAAATATATCTTGGCGCGAATTTATGTGAAGAGAAACCATACACCAGTGTATTTGCGCATACGTCCAAATGTATAGGATACAGCTGTCCTACTTGCAAGAACACAGGTAACATCAGCCATCGGCCTCAAAACAGTGTATTTATCATGTGTTCCAGCCATACCGGTAACTTGATTTACACACTTGTACGAACCTGTGAGAAGATGTTTTTTAAAAACACCATCAGGAGTAAAGAGATCAACTCTGTGATTCCAACAATCAGCAACTAGAATATTATCATTTTCATCAACGCAAACTCCTCTTGGTCCCTGGAGTTGTCCTGGTTCGGATCCTTCCTCTCCGAATGAACACAGAAGTTCGCCCTTCATTGAAAATACAAATTATTTCGAAAATCAATAAAATAGTATTAACAGGTTGAAAATCTATTTAAAAATGCTAGTTTGTCAACGTGCCACAGATAGATCTTACCTCACCGATGTGATCTATCAGTGACAGATTTTTGACAAACTTTATTAAAACAATAAGTTCCTGGTACGAAAAAATGTCACTGTTTTCAGTCCTCTACGATATATACGTATAAACTGTTAATAATAATATTTGTCATCAATGTCATTGTTGATACTCGACTTATGGATATTGGTATTGTTTTCGCTTGTATATGATATTACATTAAAACAATACCTTTTCTGTAAATTTTTTGATTGTACAATCTCCACTGTCAGAAATGATGATATTATTTTGTGAATCACATGTAACGTATCTCGGTTCCACTAGTTTCTTGTCATTCGCCCCAGAACCTGCACCGAATTTACCAACAAGTGTTCCGTCTGACCTAGGAAAATTATCGGATAAATATATTGATTAATATTTATTTTTTAAAAATCCAACTTAAAGAAAAATATGGTAGTAGAACTAAAAATGCATTTCATGAGCTGAAATTCCTAACACACAATACACAACAGAACATGGGAAAAGGTTAAAATTTGAAAATACACATGATCTAATTTTACGCAAGGCGCAAATATTTGGCGTCAGGACGATGTAAAATAACGTTGAAGGTCGATAATTTCTCAATTCTATATATGTATATAAAATATTATTGATACATTGGAAGCAATTCCCATGTACAAGATGCTCATCAAAATTCGAATCTAAAAAGTAACCCACCTGAAAATTGTTATCATTCGTTGAGACATGTCAGATACAATGATCCTGTTTTTATCATCAGTCGCAATACTATTACAATTCACGAATATTCCTTTCCCAAATCCAAGTACTGGTTTGCCTTCGTGCGTCCAAATATATACTTGGTCTTCACAACATACTACAATATCATCGTTACGTAAAACTGCTATTCCTGACGGACGTACATCTTTTCCATTTATCTGTAGTAAAAAATCCGAAATTTTAGTTGCAATTTTTATTAACAAAAATTGAAAATACGACCCTGTCAATATCACTCATCATTGCCCCCATGAGAATTATTCTCCAAAATGTATTACATATATGCGAAATTGGAAGTTAGTAGAATTTTGATGAAAGATATAAGGGATAAACAACTCACTACCTACCTTCGTTTCGAAAGAATCTTTGAAATCACCATACGGATCAAATATTTGAATTCTACAACTTTCCATGTCAGCTGTTATTGCTTCACCGACTGAATTAACTGCAATATTCGGTGTAGCTTCGAACTCTCCGTCGTCATCACCTTGTTTCCCAATCTAAACGATATTATACAAGAAAATGTTTTGAATATAGATTTACACCAAACATCACGCCATGGTCTTTAACAGCATCTATATAAAATAATATTCCCTAACATAATGATGCATAAAATATTAATTTATTTGGGTTTTCTATTTTTTTTTTATCGAAATTTGCCCCAAGGCTGGAAACAACTCAAGAGAACTAACTATAATGGGCATATTAATGACAAAGATCCACCCCAATCTAGCAAGAACAAATGGAAAACATCCCATAGAAGACTAAACCACCTCAAAAATTATTCTTAGAAAATCTAAGGAGGTGCTGGCCAGTATTTGAGTCTGCTTACTCAAGTAAATATCATAAGCCAATATTGTTACCTGTTTCAGAAGTCTAGTTGTTTCCACGGAATCCATTCTCATATACTGTTCACTGACAGGAGAAGCTGCTACAACTTGATCTCCGACACAGAATGCATCAACAGCACGGAGCACCTCGAAATTTGAATAAACAAGTAAATATCATCATTCTAGGATAAGATTCTATATTATCTTTGATCGAATAGATAGAGGGAATATATAAGAAATTAATTAGAGTTTTGCTGGTGATAATTTTAAAATTAGCATTGACTTCTTGACTCGATCCAACATTGACTGATGTCCAACAAGACAACGGTTTGATTCAAACGCGTTTCCAAAATCTCTACCATATTGGATCCGTTTAACGCGATTAGAAAAATGATGAAATATGCTTTCTTTTGTTTGGGTCAGGTCATGAGTCTAAATCATAATCGTATCGAGACACAGAAAAAAAACAGAACTAGTCGAAACTGATCATCGTTTTCATTGTTGTTTTAACATATTAATAATTTTCATATATTCATTATTTGATCCGACCACCATTTAATTTTGTTTCGGATTCGCCGCACTCGCTGTAAATACTCACTCCTTATATGTATTGTTATGCATATTACCTTTATAACAGGATCAGCAAATTGTTTGGATACAAAGTCGATTTTTCCAAAAATATTGTCTAATGATTTCATGTTTTCCATATTAAAAGAATAATCAAGTGCTGTTGTGTCGTCTTCTTTGTGATATTTGATTGCAGGATGAGTTTCAAGAAGTTGTTGCAAGATTTGAGTCATTTGGTTGTTCAAACCCAGTACTTCTTTTGGTGTTCCGTAATCTAGAACCTGTTCACCGTAACACACATATCAGCACACAAATTAATTTTGGAGTAAGAGGAACATGATATCTTTGATAGTTTTAAAAATAAAAAATTAAAATACTTTTTTGTAGTTTTTTCTCTATCATGTGCCGTTCCAAACCTATATGGTGTATCATTCAATTATCACTGATTTACATTGAAGAACTGTTAATATTTCTTCTTATAGATTGTTGTATTATTCTACAAAAGTATTGCTAAAACGCTGCCCATTATTTATGTCATAATGGTATTAAAACCCAATTTGGAGAAAGAAATGTCTCAAAATTTCATCTGAATTATGTTAAAAAAATTGTCTGGTATTAGCATGAAATTCCAATTTTTTTTGGAAAATAATAAATAATGTAATGAACAGGGGTAAATCTAGTATCCCTCCTCTTTTAAATGGCCCTGAAATTGTGTGTTCTTCCAGAGACAAGGCGGAGTTGTTTGCGAGGATGTTCTCTAATAACTGCAGCCTTGGTTCGGTTTCTGGTACCTCACCACCTAATTTTCCAAATCGAACCGACGTTACATTGGAGAGCATGTCAGTAGCTCCGCTACTTGTCTCTAGAATGATTGCCAAACTCGATTCGAACATATCTCCTGGTCCTGACTGCATTCCATCTGTGATTCTGAAGATTCTTTCACCTGAGTTGTCCTCTATTTTGGCCAAACTTTTTAATAAATGCTTAAAAGAATGTACCTTCCCAAATACATGGAAATGTGCAACGATTGTGCTGGCATTCTAAAACTGTGGCGACCGAACTGATCCTAATAAATATCGTCCAATTAGTCTCTTACCAATTATAAGTAAAATTTTTGAATCAATTATTAATAATAAAATTTCTGGACACCTGGAGTCGCTTTGTCTCCTCACGGACAAGCAGTATGGTTTTCGTCGTTCTCGCTCTACTGCTGACTTGTTGACAGTAATAACTGAACGAATATTTCGCGCCCTTGATCGTTGTGGGGAGGCAAAGTCGGTTGCCCTAGACATTTCTAAAGCATTTGACAGAGTTTGGCACCAAGGTCTGTTGCAGAAAATTCAATCGTATGGGATTTCTGGACAAGTTTTTTCAATTGTCAAATCTTTCTTATCCAATCGTAAAATTAATGTTGTTTTGGACGGACAACGTTCAGGTAATTATTCCATTTCATCCGGTGTCCCTCAGAGGTCGATCCTTGGTCCAACTTTGTTCTTGATATATATTAATGACCTGCCCGATAATTTGATATGTGATTTGGTAATTTACGCTGATGATACAACTCTATATTCTTGTCTCAATGAAAAATCCCTCCCGGAACAACGTCTAGCTCTGGCAAAATCACTTGAGTGTGATTTGGCCACAGTATCTAATTGGGGTGACACTTGGCAGGTAACTCTTAACTCGGAGAAGACTAAAGTTTTATCAAGTAATCGTTACACTAATACGAATGCAACCCAAATTTCATTCTCTGGTACTGTTCTGGAGGAATCCTTAAATATTCGTCTTGTTGGACCCACACTGTCTAAGGACATGAGTTGGAATGAATATGTCACCAGTATTGCTAAACAAGCCTCGATGAAAATCGGTTCTCTATATCGAGCTCGCCATTATCTCACTCCCGAAATCATTCTCCATTTGTACAAATCATTGATTCGACCCTGTATTGAGTATTGCTGTCACATTTGGGGCAGTGCCGCTGTCACTGTTCTTAGCATGCTCGATCGTATTCAAAGGCGTGTGGTCAATATGATTGGTCCTAAACTTTCCTGCAGTCTGCAAAGTTTGACACACCGCCGCAACGTCGCCTCACTATGTTTATTTTACAGATTTTATAATGGTCTTTGTTCAAAGGAGCTTTCTGCTCTCGTTCCTCAGAACAAAATTTTTAATCGATCAACACGATTGGCTACCAATTCGCACCTATTCACTGTGGAGGTTCCACAATGTCACAAACAGTTTTATGCAAGAAGCTTTTTTCCAAGAATATCAAAACTTTGGAATTCCTTGCCTTCTTGCTGTTTTCCTGATCGTGTTGATCTACAAGGCTTTAAAACTCGCGTTAATAGACATCTATCAGGGATGGGGGTTCTTTAGTTCATGCTCCTGCATTTTATGTAGCTCTTTGCACTTTAGTGGATGCAGGAGAATTTTCAAGTTTGATTCTTCTTCTGTGTCCTTGCTCTGAGCGAATTTCAATAAAAAAAAAAAAAAAAAAAACTATTTTAACTATAAAGATTGATACTATTTTTTAATCCTTTCAGAGCGATATTATGTGTTTCAGAATACATAAAAAGTCAATACTCATAGGTCAAAATAAGTTGACCAATTTTCAATCCTCCATACAGACTAAAATCATGCAGTCACCAAATTTTTCGTTTCATACCTTTCTTGAAAACTCAGCGCAAGAGGTCAGTGAGTTCATTTGTAAGTCAACAGATTCTGTGTCGGCTTGTAATTTTTTAACATCAAGATCATGCATGGCCCGAACTTTCTTGATGAGATCTTCTTTTTGCTGTAAAATTAATAAGTATAAAATTCAGACAATGAAGGAAAATGTCAATACAAAAATGCACAACCAAAATATCTTTAATCCCTGATTAGAAAATTACTGTAGTTTGAGCATAATTAATCGAACAGAGTGCTTTAAAGAATGAAGCATGTGTTTAAAGTGCTTAAAACTTGCTTGATTTAAACGTTAGTTACCACTATTAAATAAAAATTCAGGTGGTTGCAGTTTTTGCATTTTGTATTGGTCGACTTGTTGACTTATACTGCGCATATTTTCTGGCTAAAATTTAAGGTAAAGTACTAAAAATAGAACTGGTGTTGAAATAGTTTTTAAAGTTAAATAGTTCATTTAATTCCGCATTCTAATTAAGATTCCACCGTGTTTTGATACCGCTTAAAATAATTGCGTCAAGTATGGGCCAAAGATGTACCGCGCCTTCAAGGCGCGATCCATCAGAGGCCCATACTCGCCAAATAAACAAATTCCTTGCAAGGTTGGGTTCCGGTGACGGGGGCTTACTGAAAACACTCATGCCCTTTAAACTATAAAGGAACAATACAGCCGATTATCTCACACTTTTTAACCACATTTTCAATGATTGATTGAAATCAAATTCTTTGTATAGTTGCTTTCATATCGCTATCAATATTATTGGGATGAAAGAGTTACCGAAGTTTCCTATATATGGACATTTTGTAGGCGTTTGGAATGTTTCCGCTTAGAGTGCAGTGCAGCAATGTATCTTGTTGGGGCTCTTCGCGATTAAGTGGCCTTTTCTTGTTTTTTTGTTGGAAATTGCTTCCAGTTTTGCTTAATATGAATTTCAATAAAAAAATACATCTTTGAAGGCCTATGGCAGAGTTTAAAAAACATATAATTTTAATCTATAGTAATAATCTTAGTATTAATTCAGTCCACTAGTCGATTCTTAAATTAAATTGAAAACGTTCAGTAGGTTTAAGTCTGATTTATAGGCGCGAATGCGGATGTTGATGTATGTGTGAGTGGTAAGGACAAGGATGTATTTCTCAGCATGGGTACAAAAAGGTCGAATCATAAGCCGATACTATGAACCCTTTCTATCTAAAGGGCCTTCAAATTGCAAAGGTTGTTTGCAAACGGGCTACTTTGCAACTTCCCTTCTAAAATTTGAAACGATGCCCACGCTTTAATCTTTGTTACATTTCTGGAAAGATCTATCTAGTGTATAACGATAAAAATAGAAAAAGTTGGAAAAATACCCGTTCAATTTCCGAAACGAGAGTGCCGCATGTTTTTATTATTTTCCATTCAGCCTTTTCCAACGCTCGTTGTTTCATTTCTTCAATATCTTGAATACTTTTCTGCATGTCCTGAAGTACTTCTGTTTTACTTTTTGCAGATGTCAGCAGTTTTTCAATCTGTCGAATTCATAAAAAAGGTCATGAGTATTCACTAATATTTATGCCTTGATAAAAACCTTTGGCGAAAGAAAAAATGCAATTCTTCAATTCTAAGACTCAAAAATTGACACCAACAGTATCGTTTTACCAATTAATGGCATATCTTTTTACCTTTCTGCAAATTTGAGTCCGTCTTAACTGGCTCATATTTCGAGTGCACGACAATAATATTGTTTAGTAGAACAAATAGGAGAAAGCAAATTTATTATCATCGATGTAGGCAATAAAAGTGCATAATAGTAATAAATGCATTAAATCTGCAGCAAATACCGTTCGAAATTTTAACTCAATATTTTCGTAATAGCCAGTGTCTAAAACTCCCTTGTTAGAGGTATTTGTATATATAAAAATAAAGATTAGAGAAACTTAACTACAAGATTTTAAAATTTCAGTATGGAAAAATATATTAAGAAAACGTGGGAAAGGTGAAAGTTTTGCAACTCTGCTACTAGTAGGCGATAATAATACCTGTACACTCTGATTGTAAACTTCTTCTTTTAATAAACACCTTGCGTGATCAGCATGTTCAGAATCAACACAATCATGACATATTGCGCATTTACATGTTTTACAGTAGATTTTTGCGGCTTCGCCCTCATGAATCTGAAACGAGGAATGTAAAGTTAGGTACAAAATAAGAAAAAAATACATGGAATTTTTAAAAAAATTATTCCGATTTAGTATTAGTGAAAAGACTTTTTACAAGTACATTTTTTGAATGTCTATCCATTGAGTACTAGACGGTTAACACATGTATAGATACCGCATGGAGCAAATGTTTGCATAGGTATTGCTGAATATATTTAGCTTGTGGCTGTAGCTTACGTGAGCACCAACCGCCACTAGTTACATCAAATCCTTCATCAAAGGGTTTGATATTCTTCAAAAATAAAAGTCGACTCGGTATAACAGTTTTTATACAGCGAAACTTGGTATATGCCGCACTTCAGAATTTACAACTTATAAAATTAGAGTATCAGTATGAAGCATACGTAAATGCATGATTCAAACCATCCAAGTCAATGGATCATTGTCTGCTTATAAAATGGTTCCGTGCGTAACCGCGTTTTTGTCAGCTTAGTACTTTTTCAACGTTTTTAAGGAATGATCCAATCAGTCTTCGAAGATAAAGGTTCATTGATTTTACTGCTCTGGTTTTGCAAAAATTCTGTTGATCTACCCCTTTAATTCCGTAAAATGTATAATATATCTTGCCAAATGATACGGTTTATTACATTTTCCAAATTTGAGCTCAACGCTACATCTTTTTATATTATATTTTGAAGTCCCCCTCCCCATCAAAACCATGTACTGTACGTTGGCGTAGCGCCTTATCAAGAATGATTCAGCAAACATCTCGATTTTCAATTGTTTAGATTTCATAGAGTGCTTCCATGAATCCTTATTATTATTTCAATAATAAGTTACCGTGCAGTAGATCTTAGCTCTGCTCTTCAGTTCTTCATTATGAATTCCAGATTCTAGTTCAGAGAGAGATACAATTTTATGACGTCGAGTGAGTTTTGTTCTTCTGTGCCAGATAGAACAATCAGTGCATAGGAAATCTGTACAATCAAGACATCTGGATATTGCAAACTTCCTACAATCTTCATCACATGTATCACATAACAACGATGTCCCTTGTTTATCATCGTTTCTTATTTCTTTGACAGTTTTCAGCATGTCAGCCATACTTGAGATGAAGAAATTGTCCTTCAACCCCTGTATACCATCGCTTGTAAGCGTTTGTGAACATCGGCAAGTTGGGCATAGCAGAGCAGATGCGTTTGGGGAAAGGTAATCTTGAAGACATTTCTTGCAGAATGTATGTTGACAACTGAGACTTTTTGGAGATGTGTATGTTTCAAAACATATTTGACACGTCAGAAACTCGTCGTTGATTTTTGCCAGTAGGTCCAGAGAGCTTGCCAATTTTCGCCCGGTGTATCTGCAAAATTAAAGATTGATGAAAGAATATGTATAGTCAAAATGCATGTATTTTTCTTATTATTTTTTTATGAATATTCTCTCTGCAAGGCAAGCAGTGCCTAAGAGGAGCTAACTAACGGCCACTCAAATGTCACAAACCTACTATAGAGTTTGTAATGACTAATAATACCAATATTATAATTATAGCATGGCAATAAATTTTCACGATTTCGTAGAAACGATTTACTAAACATGCTGTCTGGTGACCAATAAACCTCATAATTTTAAACTTTTTGCCTCATATTTTTAACAACATGTTTTTCGTCAACGCAACGTATAGGACATATAGCACGAAAATAAATTTAAAACATGAGTAAAAATCGCCTGTGGTTTTTGCGATCAACTATGCTCAACAAAGTATCCCAATCGAAAAAATGTCAAAGCATCTTTTATTAAGTGTGATATATTCTTGAAGAAATAAAGTTTCTGACTGATATTTTCAATGAAACATCGCTTTTGATTACTTGCAGCATCAGTGATCAAACTTGACGAGACCTAAATTTCGATAGTTCTTTTTAATTTGCGTATGCGTAATTTCGGTTTTCGGTTTGTTATTGTTATTTTTTACACGCCTTTTCCGCTGATAACTTGAATATCACGATTACACAGATAACAATTATCCGAATTGTTATGTATCTTGAAACACAATATTATTTTCTTTTTCGTTTTGAAAGTCAAACCTATTTCAATAAACATTCCTTCAGATTACAACAGCTAATATGAATTTCAAATCCGATAGCCATCACTGACGTCATATCCGAAATTGCTTTGAAATCTCTGTTCAGTTTATTTATTTTTTGAAAAGGCGACTCAAATATTTCTTTAATTAATTTTATTTAGAAAATAACTCTGAACAGAGTCCGAAGTAGCACAGAATGAACCCACTAACGACCACGAAGACGGCAAAAACATTTAATAACGCATTATTCATTAAACATTATTGTTTTGACAGTAAAAATTATATTATTAAATATTGTCATGAATACATTTGGACAGGAACAATTCGTTTTCTGGTTTTCAGATCTCAGGTTTTATTCAAATTTAGTTGCTAAAAGTGTTTCGATCAGTTCTAGATGATCCTGAAAATGCTTTTCCTATTCTGCCTATTAAAAAAGAAATTTTATAGAAGCAATGGGTGAAATCATTTGATTCTGTTTGATTTCTTAAAAAAATTATTTTTATCGTTTGTTTTACATCCACTTTTTGGGATGGCATTCCGCGAATTATACTATTTCAGCTTAACAAGACAAGTCTTGTTGAAGGACACATGCACTGGTTCAACTACATCCACGTCGGTAGAGCAATTTAGCACGAATCAGTGACGCACATCGATTTAAAATATCGATTTTTTAACTGATATCAACAGGATTTGGTGTTTGCCAAACTTAGCTGAGATTTCGGCAGAACTTAATCCCTTCCCGACAAACCGTCTCAAATTTAAGCCTTTTATGCAACTTTCAAGTAATAAGATGTCACGCGCGAGTAAGAGTAAGTTTAGTCGGTTATTTAGCATAAGTCTAACAAAATTAAGTTCAAACTACTGGATAGAAGCGAAACAAGGGATCACAGATTACAATAGACGAAAGCTCATTGTGATGACTGAACTAAAAATCGTGAATATCACCGGAAAATGCATGTTTTCACTAAAATTTCAAACATCATATTTTTTGCATCTTGGGCAAGCATTTTTGTGTATTGAGAAATTTCGCGATTTGTGGTTCTATTGATGATCGTTTTGAAGTGCTTTCAAACCGTTTCTACAAAATGTTTAATAAAACTCGAGCCGGCTGTAAAGTTCACAATTTTGTAATAATTTTTCAACAAAGAAAGAAACTAATCGGTAGCAGGTGATGACAATCTATAAAACCACATAAAACCAAGACCTTTTCACCTCACCGGAAGGATGCGATTGAAAATGTCTTCAAAATCCATTAATTACTCTTAAATGATTGCCGCAGGCTTATTATTTTTACTAGAATTCAAAATCGTCGAAAACCAATACAAAGTAGATGATTATCAGCTTAATATTGGATAATTTACCATAAAATATTAGCAATAAAATGAAAAATGTATTTCACGAATCTTCTAGGAGCCTCAGATGGATCGGTCTCTAGACGGATCCTGGTAACTGTCACGATCTGAAATTTTATTTTGTCAAGCATGAGTCACAGATGGACCGCGTCTCGTCGACGCGATCATACTTAACAAAACATGATTAGGCATTTTTTCTAACTGGATATAAAGCACCACTGGCAGTTATGTATCCAGTTAAATTAATCAACTCACTTTTCTTCCTCCATATTTTCGTTTGGTATTAGTAATGTATCGTTTCCACCTGATGCCATGTCCAACTACAAATATTGAAGCATAAAAATAGTGGCTTCATCTAACTGAACCATAATAAGGCTGAAGTTAAAACTGTTGAATATGATGATATCGAAATTATATTATATTATATACTTAAAATCAAAATGCTAGGATGTGTAAACCGATTTCACATTAACAACAGGCTTTTTGTGAACCACTTTTGACAACGTATGCTTTGACAGTACGGTTTTATTGGGCACAATCGTGGTTTATCACATTTATCAAATTCACAGAACAAAATGATGAGTTAAAGTTTTGTAAGTAGAGATTGCAACAGCCTTCTTCTTGCTAATAAAACACGCATGAATGATTAAGTCGAATGCTTTAAAACCTTCTTTTTTGGCTGTTGCGAAACTGCTTGGCCCGAACCTTTCTTACCCACGTCGTTCACTTTTTTTCGATGAAACCCTCAAATAAACTATGTGGAATTGGGCATACCTGCCATCAAAGGAAAATTGCTCAGGAAAGCAATATTTTAAAGTATTTGATGCTGGCAAGGTACTTTCACGATGATAAATTAGCCTTCTGCGTTTGTTTTGAGTGTCAAAAAAATCTTGATTATCGACCGTGCGAATGAAGTTTGCAATCACTAGAAGTAAACTATGGGAAAACGTCAGATACTTCAGAAAAAGTATACCATCAAATTGGGAGCAAAAGCTTGTCTTGCTTCTGATATCCTCCACCTTTCCTACCAACTATTACTGATCATACATTTTCTATAGAACTTAGCATCTGCGTTGTCCAGGGATGTCCTGGTTCGACTAGTCACATATTCTGGAATTTTGATCAAAAATAATTTCGTTTTTGGATTATTCCTAAAATAATTTATTTTGCAGTGAAATCATGGTATATACAATATTTTACGTTGCAAAGTTTGACATAAATCGTGACTTTAAGACTTTGCTGCAAAATATGATCAGATATCAGCAATTTCGTTTATCTGAATTGTTCGAAAATTATCTTATTTATATAGGCCTGCTGAATTTTGAATATCGTTGAAACTAAACTGTAAAAACAACCCTTCTGCTGTCTCAGGAATATCGCTTCTCTTACAAATATCCTACTAATATTGAAAATATTCCCATTTTAAATTCCCTTTGCCGGTAGAAGTCAATCCTATTCCAAGCTTTTCAAGAATACGCCAAATTGTTTATGTACAGACGCTAGTATAATGCTTTAGGATTAAATTTTTTTGTCAACAGATTGCTTCAACAAATAAAATAAAGTTATAGACATTTTTCAAATTTTCCTAACCTACTAACTCTAAGCCCACTACAAAAAGTTATTTATAAAGAGTCATTTCCATTTCCGTCAACTAGCGTACGGTATTATAATAATACTTCCTTTATAACAATGTCGTGACAACAATTCTTATACGAAGCGAGAGAAAGATACCTTCCTCGTTAGATAGGAACAACGATTCCCTTTGTACCCGACTGTAATTTATTTAAACAGACGCATCGCATCGTAGGTGGGAAATCGAGCGAGAAATACCTTGCAAAACTTAAAAATAGACAACTTTTCTTGTGCGAACGAGTGCCCTCAGGCGCGAAGTTAGGCCTATGCTTGTAATTTGAGCTAACTAGTACACCCCGTCTATATTAAGGGTTACTTGCATGAAAAAAATTAACTGAATTCTGCTCCTGTCAAACATGAGCCTTTTCTAATTTATGTTCGACGACACACATGGCTAGATCGGGCGGATTGGTAATCCCGGCTTTCCGCCTTGAAAAAGAAAAATACTCACTATTGTTCAAGTTCGAAAGATATTTCAGATGCCTAGTTAAGTTACAACAACAATAAAGTCACATTGACTCAACGACTAAAATAAAACAGTTACGTTCACATACAAATTATATAAGATGCCGGGATTAGCATATTCTGAACATCCCAGAAAATCCCCGGAATAGCTTCACAGTCATAATACATAAATGTCATCTATAGCTTGGCTATGCCGATTATATCAATCTTTTGGTTCTCAAACCGTAAAATGTTTTCAACAGAAGCACGCGTTTATCGGTATATAAAAATAATACTGTTATAGACTTGCGGTGGTAAACCGTAACGCAAAGCTTGTAAAATGTCATTTCCAAATCGTCTATTCGAATCTAATAGAAAAAAATCATACCAACCACGCGCGTTTTTTTTTTTTTTTGAATTGCCGCCTTATTTGAGTTACTAATCCTAATCAAAAAATGACAAGATATGTGTATATGAATATGAGACATTAGGTGAGGCGCAGACAAAACCCGTCGCCAAAACGCTGACAATCTGTGGTTCATACTCGGTGCAATGTGATAGGCAGGGATATAGGTAAGTTCGAATATTCTCCGATAATCAAAAGAATATACCATGATTACTTAATAAAATACAGATTCTGTTTATTTTCAGATGAAATGTCCTGACGTTGGTTCCTTACTTTCGCGAGCCATAGGTGCAAATCAATGACTTTATTCTCTTCGAACTTTTTACCTTTGTATCCCCTAGAATTCCCCTTGCATTTTTAATCAATATAATTTACAGTTGCAAATGCAAATTAGGATGTGAGTTAACATTTCAAATCTTCAACCCCTTCATCAGATATTTTCCGTATTCATAACTCCGTTTAAGTAAATAGTAGTAGCACAGAAATTTGAATAAATGCAGCAGTCCTAAGTTTGTAGTTTAGGTTAAGAAACAAAGCACGAAAAGTTCGATAAGCACCTAGCACATCACAGACGTATGTACATATTTTGGTATGTTTATGAGCGTGAGAAATTAGAAATAAATATGTCTATGTCTACGTTACAAACGTATTCCTATTTTTGAAAATCCAATTGAAATTATATATTCCAAATATTTCAGTGAATGCAAATGTTTTCAAAAGCCGATCACGCATAAACACAATGGCCAGGCTCCCAGTCAGATATTTTGTGGTCATCGAGATATTTTGTTAATAATGGGTCACAAATGGATCGCGCCGTTGAGACGCTGGGCATTAGTGGATTATGTTTGCCAAAATTAACTCTCTGAATGAGACTACGGGAATAAAAATTCTAAAATTTATAGAAATATTCAAGCAACCAAATCCCAAAATCCTTTTATGTGAATCTACGATAACGAAAATTTGCATACAAAATAGAGAGCGAGATTGGCGTAAATTTGGGACAAAAGATCATAACGAAAGATAAAGATGTCGAGTACGATAAGCACCAGTAATTTGACTTGTTTGCATTTCACGAATAACACTAAGTATTCGTATTTATTGACAGCGTAAGTTCAAACTGCCGAGCAAAGAAATGCCAACATAATAAGTCGCCATGCGCTGTCCAACTGTGGCCTGAATTTGATGAAACAACTTTTGGTTAAACTTCAAACATACTAACGAATGAACGCGCTGAACAGATTCCGAAGTTCGCCAGATTGGGGATATCATATTCCTGTTATTCATATGATGTATTAACTACATGCACACTTTCGAAAGTATGGTGTGCAGTAAAACGGTATATATATCTGTTTCCATTTTTCACGTAACTAATATCGCGAACACTAACTCAATCGACTTCTCTAGTGGAGGCAATATACATGGCAATGGACATACTTTTTGTGTATAATATCGCTCGCGCGATATTGGGACCAGTACAGGTCATGTAACCTCCTTGGAAGTGAAAGCCCTAACCACATTCAGAAATTTTATTTTGTCAAGCATAATTCACTGGTAAACCACATCTAAGCGGCGTGATCCATCAGTGACTCATACATAACAAAATATGTTTGAACAAACTTTTCCTGACGGGGAAAGACCGGTTCTCATACACAAAATAGGTCAAACCATTTACTTTTTGACGATGCGATTACTGTCCCTGCACTGTGTTCAAAATACAGGGTTTCATGTTTATCTTGCAGCGCGAGACTACTATTTCTGGCGGTCTTCGAGCAAACATTCGTACTTTTAGCACCCCCAATTACGAAACTATGCTACATTGCAATTTCTTGAATTAGGTCCAAAATTACTGGTTCAAATGGCAGACAAAATGCTGCAAAACCACATTTTTTTATTTCAAAAACCCTTACATACTTCCAATCAAGTATGGTTGATCAATGCACAATTGGAGGGGTGGGAACGGAAATGTTTTCATGTAGAATAGCGTTTAATTTGAAGAGCTCGATGAAGAAGACCCCATATATTTTCATTACAATAATAAACAGACATCATAGGTCAGGGTAAATTACTTCATTTTCTTGAGTTAAAAAGTTATTACAAGCTCGAAAAAACAATTATATGGTTTTTCTGACGGTTGTTGCTGTGGTAAAACTGTTACTGTGGTAAAAAAACGTATACAATACGGTTGTTCAGGTTGACAAGAACTTCGGTGAGATTTAATGTGGATGATAATGGCGGTCAGATTTTTTAAACTTATCGAAACCTCTCTGAAATAAGACTTGAGTCAATCGATTCCTGTAGGTGGCACTAGAACACCCGGATTTTTACTTCAGTTGGAAATAATCCTGTATAAAGAAAACAAAGCGGGTGAGATGAATGTTAAATTCTTTTCATCTTCACAAGCCCGTGCAATGGAGGCGGCAGTTCATAGACTTGAAAAACAGGCTACTAATATTCGATCTTCATTCAGCTGGACAAGTGAAAGAACAATATAAGGAAGCAGAAGAGAATCACCTTCAACTAGCAGACATGAAAAGCCTAGCCTTGTAATCGAATTCAGAAAAACAGAACAAAAAGAACGTTGCAGAAAAAGAGCACCACCGGATGAACATTTTAAAGGTGGTTAGGTGGAAAACTCATGTCGATCTAAAGGTTACAATCCTGTCTTCCAAATTAATTCTTGATTATTATTTGAAAGCACATTTTAACAAATATTTGTCCCGCTTTATTTTGCTTACAGACTTAGGCGAGAATGGTGCATATCATTCCTGATTCATTTTTCTTCCCTTTTCAAAGATTTTTCAAACATATTGTTTTCCAACCTTTGTTGTATTTTCAGCAGCAGGAACGGCTGAGGACCGCAAAGTAGTAGAATATACAAGAGTTGAATATGAATTACAAGAAACGAAAATGGCTCAGGAGTAATTCATTTCACTGAAATGGACAGGTTCCTCAATTTTGAAAAAGTTCCGGTTTAGTAGTACCTTCATGATTCCGAGAAACTGTCTCGTTCGGTCAACTATCCACACTGAAAAGATATTCACTTTTAAAATATTGTTCAAAGCTAGCATACTCAAAAAATCATTTTGATACACGAAACCACATCTAACATAAATTAATGATGATATCGGTATAAAAATATTCCACAAATTTGATTGCTAATGCGATGTGCGATGTAGCCTACCGCACATGCTGGTATTTGTTTTTATATTCAGTTGGGTCATGTTGTCTACCTTACCATATTATCATCCATTCAAGTTATATGTTGCAACTTGTTGATTTAGTAAATTTTTCTGCAGTAAGCGTCTACTTGATACAAGCAAGCAAAACCTAAAATAAAATTTAAAAACGTGCCGGGGAATACTTTCAAAGAAACATTCGTAGAAAGTAACACGCGTTTGCTCACCTCAAAAAAATATATTTAATATTGGATCATTTTGGACGCTGGAGATTGATGATAAAAACCATTTTGGTCAGATTTGGAATGTTTTAAAGAGTGGATAGTATTTATTCCAGAACAGTCCGATTTTTAAATGGCATTATGGACCGAATTTGGCATATTTTAATAGCCTGGATATTATTGATTGAAAGTTAGAGCCAAATCTTTTTTACATATGGGCTGGCAGTATTTGTTCAACGGTGGTTAATTTATGTCATTGCAATATAACTAATATTCAGGACATCGTTTTGATTGTGAATAAAGTTCATGGATGTTGTGCTAGCGACGTTGTATTACTTTGGAGAGAGCAGCATCTGTTGATGAGGAATTTTTCTCATCTGCAACTGGAAAACAACAAAAAGCCTAGGCGTTCAACTGTTTACCAAAAATGTTTGGTGGAGGAATTTATGAAACTTAGAATACTTTCATCCTAACAAGCAGACTATAAATCACGTGTGGATTTGGATTATAATTTACAGATTATAATGATGGGGTCACTGCTTTGTTTGCTTCCGCAATTTTCTTGTTTTGCTTAACCACCAATTACAAATTATAAGAAGCAATCAAGTGGCAGTCATTACCGCCAATCTGAGTTAAAAGCATGCCATTTACAAATAAACACAGCAATCACATTAAGACGAAATAGAAAACAAAAAACACATTATCATGCATAAATGAGTAGTCACGCTCAACTGACACGCCAGCAATGCATTGTTGGGCCAGGAGCATAAGCTCTCGGTATACATACACATATAGAAATAACACACATAATTCTCGTAATAAATTACTATCCTATTACTTCACAGCTGCAGCAAACGTTAAAATGGGAGAACAGTCAAGGCTAATTAAAAACAAAACTATTTATGATGTGCAAGGTATTCATCACAATTCACACACAAGAATGATCGGAGCAACTCTTAAACATATCCCAACCGTGGAACATACAAAATGCCCCACTCCCATTCATAAAAATAACTTTTAATTCCAGCTCATTCAGATATGGGCTGACGAAAGATCGCGACAGCTAGTCTATCACTCGACTTCTCGACGGATATAAACAAATAAGACACAACAGTGCAAATCAAAGCAACAAAGATTGGCAATTCTCGATGGTTATTCCATATCTCCTTTCTTTAACTGTGTTATCGTCTAATAGTTAGACAAATAATAATTTCGTAGCAATATCTGAAAATGAGATTTACCTAGCTGCTGTTGCAGGCTCGCTGCTGTAAGTAAGTTATTGTTTCAACTTGATACTGTGCTAGTATTATTAAAAGTCTGAATTTTATATTTGAAAGGTGCACAACCGCCAATTAGGACAGGGGTTTCAAAAAACGGTTAAACGGGTTGGCTACAGGCTAAGCTAGGCCTATCACCAGCAAGCCGTTAAGTCGCTGCCTAGGATTGAAGCGGTTAGTTTTGATGAAATATGAACCAGCCTATCACACCAGTCAGCATTTTGGTTTTCTATTTTATTTTGCAGGCACCATTCAGCAATTTGTCATCATAATATGAAGAAACTGTAATAGTTTAGGCTTAGTACGACAAACTGTTCAGTGTTAAAAAGCGTGATTATCTATTTTAGATACTACTGGTTGCATCGAATAGCCTAACCGCAGGCTTGAAAAGTTTCGTGAAATGACTCCATTTTATATGGTTTTGTTCAAGTTGTGTTTTGTGTATATTTGTGTTATGAAAAGATGAATGAACTGTAACATTGGAGAGTTAGAGATGAAACTGCATATTTGCCTTGGGCTCGGATTTGGGCAGTTTCAGTATAAGCATTTTAGTAGTAGTAGCTGAACCATAGTGATCTCCATGGTAGAACAGTCTTCTAATGTAACCAATATTTTAAACATGGAAGTAGACAAGCATGCGCAGCAGCATGCTTTATATCGTATTTCACTGCTGAAATTCGCAATATATCATTAATTAGCTGCGAAGTAGATAAATTTTAAAATAAATCAATTAGAATTTTGAAACGTCAAACTACGTATCGTCGTCTTTTCCAAGTGTACGACAGTTTCGCAGAAAAAGAATTGAATGAGATAGTTTCGGTCAAAAAGTCGCTCAGCCTTGATACATTTAATCTTATTTGTTCGCAGACAAGGGTCTGCCTCCAAGTCGCATAATGTTTTATCCACTGTGGATGCCGTTGCTTATTATATTTATGCGTTTTCAGAGCGCGGGCGCATTCGGATGTTTTTTGTTTGCGTCCGGCCATATTAGATTTCATGCGCACCTTGCCTAAGACGTCAACATAGTCTACAGATACACCATGGAGTATGGCAAGCATTGATAAAGGTTTCTAGGACAGAAGAGGAACAGTACCCGACACACGACCCCCGTGAGACGAGATTTTTTTCCAGATATCAATATTAACCATGATTTTAAATTTTCAGATATCAATATTTCCAGATATCAATATTAACCATGATTTTAAATTGCAATAACAGGAGAACAATGTAACCTACTTGGTTGGTTGCAATGTTAGGTCTTAATTGAAATATATGTTTATTTAGTACTGACAAATACTTATTAGGCTTGTAGAGTAAAGAGTATTTTCGTGTACCAAAGTATGGTACAAATGGAGAAGCTAATTTATTGTTATTGTAGTTGTTGTCTGTCCTGTCCATCCTGATGTTATTAACAAACCATAAGCCAGGTCTTTCAATGTATTTATTAAGATATTATTACAATTGATTTGAATCCAGTATAAAGTAAATCGCTTGACCAGATGGCCAAGGGCCGGTAATTCTTACTGCACGCCCATTCGTAGTTCTGTCCTCTATGCCTTTCCAAAACAAGTTATAGGGTCATTTTGAATTGGCCAAAACTTGACCTGAAAGCTTAATAAAATAATTTTCGTTCGTACTTGTTTTTCATCATCCACGCATTACAATCTTGGCAACATATAATTTAGAATATCATAAATTTGACATGATACCATTTGAAAAAGCATTGAATTTCGCCAAAATCAAGTGAATTTAATATAATATATGCTGCAGGCTATTTGATGCTAATACATATTATGCGATGGCCCTGTCCCTTGCACAACACATCTCACTTGCTTTGTTTGTAAACAGCACACTGTGTGCCCAATGTACCACGATAGTCATTACGGGCAGTGTACCCTTTTGTGCGTCATCTTTAGTGGTATTAGGTAACTATTAAGGATTCTCGCAAACCTCATATTGAGATAATTTTGATGAAAACATTAATATTTGTTTTTAATGTTAGAGTGATTTTGGAATCTTACTATTTTTAGTCTTCAATGTACAAGAATTTATTGCAAGATTTCGGTGTATCATGGAACATGTAGAAGAGACCCAATTATGCATTCAAAAATATATGATGATTCTTAATTAACTCGACAAAATAATTTTTATGCTTATTTTCAGCTGATATTTTAGTAGTCCAATGCCACTCAAACTTATCGGCAAGTGCGTTCAGACTATCATCCACTCGTTATTTTATGAAAAAGATGTATGTTTTTCACCCACAAAATAGGCAGGCCGAATATTTGCATTTTATGTATATAAGTTATGACACCCCAAATATAAATCAGCTTTTGATGCCACACTTCTAGATCATTGCCAACGTCAGAAGAATTCCAATACAAACATTTTCAGAATATCCTTTTCATGGATGGTGAAGGGAGGAATGGGGTACGAAGCTTTTTTTATATAGCCACTTAGAATGGATCACCCTGGTGCGGTTAGTTGAATTTTATGCCAAAGGTGGATAGGATCTCATCACTAGAGACATACGGAATTTTACTGAAATATGTAGCAAAGCCTAGAATACGGCTTGACCACATGACAAACTAAGGCCACATGTGCAGATACCAATTGCAAGTCGATACTGAAGATATTGGCCTGTAGACAAACGGTTGGCAGAGGAAGCTCGAAGCGTACTTCTAACAATTTTACGATTGAGTTATAATTAAAATAAGCAAAACCACTGTACGTGGGCACAAACTACTACTTATAAGTCTAGTTTTCAAACCAATATTAGCTATGCTATATGCAAACCATACACAACAACCTGTTTCGAAATCATGCAAACAATAATGTAAAGATTTTTAGAAGATAACTGCCAAGTTTTGATTAGAGTGATAACTGGGTGACAAAAAGGATGTTTTTGTTGATTATCATAATATTTTGACTTGAATATTCCGTTAAAAAATTGTGTCGAATAGAATCTGAAGCTATTATAAGAGAGTAATCAAAACTTAAAGTTATGGTTGGGGGCAGAGGGTCATCAAATCGCAAAGACTGCTTATATTTCCTAGATGACCTCGAGTAGAACTGTCGCATCCTTTCACAAGTTCGGTAAGTGGTGAGAACTCCCGCCAGTATTGGTAGAAAAACCGCAGCCCCAACCGTTTAAGTTTAATTGAGGTTGAAAATACAACAAGGAAATCATCCAGGGGGGAATTTCATTTCAGCATTTTTTAAACTTTGATTGCGATATTTTGGTTTTCGGCAATGGTGGCAAGAGGGACTTTATCCACATATTTTCCAATGACTCAACCAGAACCGTCCAGTGAAGTAACTCGGCAAACGCAGACCTTACCAGGGACTCGTAAGAATCAATCACCTTTAGGTAAACCACGATATCTGCCATTGCATGGTCAGAGAAGAAAACACCTTTCCAGTGAGGTTTTTATTTTATTTATAGCCACTTCTTAGAGTGGATCACCCTGTCCAAGGCCCTGTAACAGCGGCCACTTGTAGACGGACAGAGTTACAATCACTGGAAAGATACGACCTTTTCCGCTTTAGCCTACCAAAGATATTACACCCTGAGTTGAATGTTGGGCATGGATAAGCACGCCGGACTCGAACCAAAGATCTTCAACCCGTGATGCCAACATGTTTAACTACTAGGATACTTGCAAAGTGATAAGTCAAATTGTCTGCCAATGCTGTCGAATAGATTTAGAAATTGATTTGCGACTTGACTCGTGAGGCATCACAGCACGACTCGAAAGTTCAGCGACTCGAGACTTGGACCGACTCGCAACTTGTATGTTGCCAATCACACTCTTAACCAGTGCACTGCCAGCATGTGTAACCCATCAATTAAATTATGCTATGTATTTCTAATTAGTCAATTTCTAATAGCTTCGCTATGATAAGTCAAATTGTCTGCCATTGCTGTCGAATAGATTTAGAAATTGATTTGCGACTTGACTCGTGAGGCATCACAGCAGGACTCGAAAGTTCAGCGACTCGAGACTTGGACCGACTCGCAACTTGTATGTTGCCAATCACACTCTTAACCAGTGCACTGCCAGCATGTGTAACCCATCAATTAAATTATGCTATGTATTTCTAATTAATCAATTTCTAATAGCTTCGCTATATGGTACACAAGTCAATTTATAATAGATTCGCTATATCGTACACAAGATTAGCAAGAACGGTACGGTATGTATTTTTATTGATATTGGGAAAGAGCAAATAGACGAAATCTTGCTGCACATGCAGTTTCCTGTAGGCCAAGAAATTTGCACCAAATTTTTAATCCTCAACTGAACAAATTGCACTCATTATTTCCCTAGTTTTACCAGTGAGAAAATATAGCAGGTATGTATCAGTTAGTACTCATGGAACTTTGCTTGAGTAGGATTTGCTGTAAACATCTATTAAAAAGGGCAGAAATCACAGACTGCATTCCCCGGAAGGAATAGCTCTGTGGTCACTACTTTTGTTCATATTTCCATATGATCTCAGATACATCAGCCTTAAAATTTTGTTTCATATTCCTTTATGGACTTTGTTGATTAAAAGGCTCGAAAAATGAAATCGCTACTGCACCAATCATAAAATCACTGAGGATGGTTTGTAATCTGCAGCACATAGTTGTGAACAGGGTATTTTTGCTAGCACACCAGGAGTCTTAGTCTCGCATGTGGGTAGGGTTGTCCTACAAGTTTAAACTAGTTCGAAACTCATAATAGAATGGTTTAAAAATTTAAATAATTGAAATTTTTCCCAAAATCCAGATGTATGTGAAACTTTACAATTTGACACATATGATAATTTTAAGGGGAAATGATTCAATTTGAGAATAACAGAAAAAACACCAATTTCTGTTAGAATAGAGAAGAGTCTACTATTCGCATGAGGACATCATTTCAAGCAGTACATAAATTCCTCCTGTATGGTTTAGAGTCGCCGTTCAATGCAAGATTATATCTCGCCGTCGAGACCTTTTTTGATGATTATTTGTATTCATATAAGGTAGGCATGGAATCGTTGGAAAATTCACATTTAAAGTAACCTAGAATTCAAGCAAAAAAGCTTTCATGGGATATATACATGCCGAAAGAAATTAGCCAATACATTCACTGGTAAAATGTGTATATTGTTGGAATATTCATGGTTCTTATTTTCAAACAATTATGACTTTAGTCCAATAGGGAATAAGGTTGGAAATCCATAAACATAACGGATATAACATACGGATTTTGACAATTTTCAATTGTATCATGTATTCATATCCTAACAATATTGTTGGAATATTCATGGTTCATATTTTAAAACAATTATGGCACTGATCCAATAGCACACATGGCGAAGTGGGAAATCAATAAATATAAGATTCGATCGAGTTTGACAATTCTGGTTTGTACATATACACATCATACTTACTATAGCGCTTGTGCACCTATGTCATGATCTGCAAGTAAACAATAAATGTTGTAGAGCGTATTTTTGCAATGGTCTAGTATAGGCGTAGCTGCTTTTTGATCAAACTACGCTTATTTTCTGACATCTCTGATGATTATTTCAGTGAATGTAAGTTATGGTTTAGGGAACAAGAAATGTATTTATACGCCGACTCGCTAATCAGATTGCCAAGTTCATCATAAGTAACAGCCATCTGTGTAGGTTAATGTATATGCCGTACACTACAGCTAAGTGTGTGGATGAATCGAACAGCCTGTTTGCTGCCATGGAGTATCAAATACTTTGGTAAATCTATGTAACAACTCACACAGCAAGGAAAGCATTGCGTTTTGCTCTCCCAGATTTTCGGAAAATAGGGCATTATGACATCACGTTCAGGAGCCCTATTTGGCAATAATTTTTATATATTGACAATTTCTTAAGTGCATCAAAGATTTGGAGAAAAGGTTGTTTTAAAGAGGACTGTCTATTACTAGCGAATACAATATTACACGAATAACAATCCTAATATCACACTACCTATTATAGCCACATTGAAATACCAGTTAATATCTATGGTACAAGCTCAGATACCAATACACTTGACCAAAATGTCCATTGTCTTTCTATTGATTTTTTTCGATAGCGTCAGAAAGTAGTCTACAGCAGAAGTTCATTAGACCTTGAATGATCTGTGATGCAGACAATGAGATTTTGATTTGGTGTATTGGTGCCTGCAATACATTCCACTGATAAAAACAAATTGGCAAACAACTTCTTTCACGTTCCTAATAGAAATTTATCGTCAGGATGTTTGAAAAGCTTAAAATTTTTGTGAATTTTAGCCTGTTGTAAAGCATATTTAGTTCAACCGTGCTATACTGACCGTAAAGCCTTTTAATACCCTGTCTTTATTGAATGCACAAATCACAAAATAATATTAACCCAACCGTCGACTACTAGCCTGCTAACAGCTAAATTAATGTAAAAAAAAGAACGCACCATGAACCGCAGCTGTCTGTTTTATTTGTTTAGCAAGCATAACAACCCATTGCTGTAATTTGAGAATCAATACCAGCTATCTTGCTTGTAACATTAGATATAGCTTTTTTTCTTAATGCAAGGTGTTGTTGTTTCCTCTCCCAATAAGCCTTGGAGCGTGCTTTTCTCTTGTCTTCCAATGCATTAACAACATCTCTGTATTTCCATCCAACTTCATGTGACAATCGTGCAAGTGGAGCAAATTTACGATGGGGCTTCAGCTTGACAACTTTTATCGCGGATGGTACGATGACTCTCTTCTTTTTGTCATATGGTGGAGGGATTCCCTCGAACACCTTCAACCTAGCGAGGGCTGCTTCACCACGCTTCAACTTGTGTGGAAGCATTCCACGAACAGTTCTCCATAATATTTTGGAGGGAGCTCTGAAATGGAAGGGACCTCTCTTTGGGTTGGTGTTGATTCTTTTCCTCAGAAAATCCAGATACTTCAACTTGTTTCTGTAAAAGTTTCCTGATATCAAAAGACCTTCACATCGTACAACGACAATTTTTTGTCCATTTAAAATGGATTTGGCAATCACAGCTGCCAGACGACCAAGCAAGTGATTGTTGGCGTCTATCAACTTCACTTCTGAAAACGCGTCGGCCATGGCTGTCGTTGAAAAAAGGCCGAGCACGGCTGCGAGACCATGACGCAAAAGTGTGTGGATTTATTCCTACACGTCAAAATACATTACATAGAAAAAAACATCGATTTTTTTTCTCGAATTTCTCGCTTCTTTTTCGTAATCTGATTTTTATCATCATCGAATAAGGGGATACACCTAAAGTAAAGCAAAACAATTATTAAATCAAAGATTATACAAAGTAAAGTAATTGAATTTGCAACTTGGATATTTTTTTATAATCACTTTTCAATTAATTTTAAAACGACGACAGATTCATTATTTTCGACTATTTTAATATGCAGAAAAATGATAAGTAATCAGATTTTTTACGTTGGAAATAAAACTGTAACAATAAATAAACAAACAATTTCGGCCAGGTTTTCTAATATTCATCATCATATTATTTTCACGAACGCGACTTGTTTCAATGGGAACACTTTTAAACGCGTAGATTTAGAAGTGTTTGGAGACCAATATTTTTATGCCGGTTACTAAGTTCAATATTCAAATAATTTATTTCACGCAAATATTAAAACAAAATCTTACAATAAAAAGGGTACAATATTGCAAGAGATGATAACAAATATTTTTTATTGTTTCAGCAACAATCTTGCACTACGTTACTCCTGTATTTTGAATACCGATTCGAAAGCCAATAATCGACCTAATATTTCAATATTCGACTCCGCAAAGTAAACGCAAATAGTCAAAAGAAAGGCCTTTACACCAGATGCGCAGGCTTCGTTAGATTTATTTTCAAAATTGCAGGATTCGCATTATTTCGTGATTCTATAACATATCGGAACAATAGAGCTGTTTAGTGTTGTCAAATGTTCATAGTTATTTTCTTTATTAAAGTTTCAAAGCGACAGAAGCATAAACAAACTTTCCAAGACCACTAAGGGCCAATGAGATACGTGTGTAAAAAGTCACAATGAAACTCAAAATATTAACGATTCACCATACAAGGTTTGGAACGATTGGAATTTAATAAGCAAATATATCTAAAATTCATTGGTTATTATTGCCATTTCCGTCAAGCGCACTTTCACCTATTTACGGTTGCGACTGTTCCACGCGCTCCCACACCTAAATCGAATTGTAGGAAATTATTTCATTTTTAACATAAAAAAGAGGAAAGACGAGAAATGGCTTAACCATATGGTGAATCATGACCTCTCGTGCAGATACCGGTTCCAAGTCGAAGATAAAGTTTTTGCCTAACCGTTTACAAATTTTTCCTATGCATGGATATAGTAGCTGTAGGAATCCGGTTACTTAAAGCACAGTGTGGGGTGGCGTGGTGTACATCAATCCTCTTGCATATAGTGATGCGTAGCTCGAAGCGCATTCTTTATAACCGACTGAGCTAACGGGCACACTAATTTGTTGTTGGTAGCAAGGGCGACAGTACGGTACGGTACGAAATTTTTATCATACTTCGAACCAGCAAAATAATTTCGTACTGAACATCGTACCGTACCTTTCAAAAATTTTCCGTACCGTACCGTACGATATTATTTTATTCGTACATCGTACCGAACTTCGTACCAGTACGAAATTAAGTTCAATTAATATTTTTCATTTATCGTACTAAATTTCGTACCAGTACGAAAACAGGTACGATTCGCTGGGCAGCAATTTCGTACCGTACCAATTACCAATGTCCAAATCAGCTTTATTCGCAAGATCTGGCCATCGCAAAAAACGTCACCTACATCACACATCAAAGTGATGCAGTTTTATGCTATCTGGTTTAAAATCCAGCACAGTAAAACATGGGCGCAACTAAGCATATGTCACCCCAATATCATTGTTCACATTGCGCATAATATGAGAATGGTAAATCGGTGGTGATAAATAGTGGTAGGATGAGCACAGTTTTCTCGAAAAAGGCACAAGAATCACACTTATCATCACAACAAATTCTTTCTCGACAAAAGAGTGTTAGTTGTGCACCATACATGGGTTTCGTGCGGTCTCATTCGAAGACATGGTTATAAGAACATTATCATTGTGCATTTTTGAATCTGATATTTTTGGTGCAATTTACGTTCTCTTCACATTACTGAATAATGCTATTTATTTTTTAATACCAGACAGACGTATTCCCGACATGTCCTCGTTGACTTGGCTTGGTTGACTTTTTTTACAAAATATATCTTCTGATTAAAATGAGCATCATCTAACACCCAACTCAAAACAGCTTAAATATATCCTTATATTCTGATGTTTCTGCTACGATAATACACTTCTGCGTGTCAGAGTACAAACAAAACGTAATAGCGGTGGTTACTGGTTAACTTAGTTGCATATTTGGTCAGGGGGAGAGAGTTTCTAATTTAAATTATCATAAAATTTTCGCGCGCCTGCGTTGTCCAATATTCTTCCCTGATTAGTTTTGTATATTTCGTAGCAATTAGCCTTTAAGGTAAGAATTTTTATTCAATTTTTACAAAAATTTCAGCGGGCTTCCGGCGCTCGCACATTTTCCTGTCTGGTACTGTTTATTTTACCCTCAAAACATGAGTTTTCGTTCTCAATAAAATTTTGCGCGCCTCCAGCACTCTAATCTTTTTGTAAATTTGAAAGGCTATGTTTGCATGT
This sequence comes from Styela plicata, assembly GCA_963675895.2. NCBI lineage: Eukaryota > Metazoa > Chordata > Ascidiacea > Stolidobranchia > Styelidae > Styela > Styela plicata. The sequence continues at coordinate 1,839,773 of OZ023139.1, forward strand.
TGGAAAAAATGTTCCCTCCCCCTAATTTTTTTCTGAATCCGCCACTGTAGTTGGTTCATTCGGGCAGTGCTTCCTACGCCATTGTGAATTTTAAATAAAAACATCGGCGGTGCTAACGATATATTCAGAAACTACACCGTGATTTTTAGTATTATGAATGCTGTTTATCTTGTCGATTTTAATTGGGCTATCACAGCTTTCGTTATTACAGAAAAATGCATTCAGATTAAGACGTCATAAATCAGCGGCCTATATGTATTTCCACGCAATCACAAAGTTTTACGCCACTGCAGTAAAACCGATATACGACATAGCTCATCTAATCAGCTCAAGTGAATCAGTTGCATTTTTATTACCATACCTGCGCCACTTTTAATCATTTTAGATTGCCCTTTAGTTAAAAATTCTTTGATAGACGCAATTTATATTATCAGCGCCCCGTTATGAAACGGCATAGATGTTAAACGAAATTATTTTTTTGAATTAATTTGAGAATAAAAAGTGTAATGCGAAGGTACGAAAAATAGTACGGTACGGTACGAAATGAATACCGAACTTCGTACCGTACCGTGCCAAGTAAGAAAATTGAAAAATGAATTGTACCGTACTATCGTACCGGAAAATTCAATCGTACCGAACTTCGTACCGTACCGTATCGTACTACCAGCGTTGGTTGGTAGGCTATACGCTTCGAGGTAGGAATTTCTAATCATCCTGATGCAGGTTCTAAAACCGCGAGTGATAAGCTTTCTCCATCAATCATGCACAGGGAAATGAAGTAAAAGGTTAGACGGAAAACTTCTCACCCCATTCTTAATGGCGTCTCCATAAAAGATCCTAATTTGCCATATGCTGTACCCGTATCCTCCGCGTTCCCCTGCAACATGATTAAAACGAAAACCTATCCTTTCTATATTAAAAGACTGGCACAGAGTTAAGCCTTTTTCTTCTTAGCCCAAAGAACGCATTTTTACTTGATATGCCATATGATTTTCCATTCCTGTTCGTTTTCTTTCATTGACTTTCTTTCAAATTCATCATAACAATTTTTTCGATTTTACCAAGAAGTAAAAACGAATTTATATGGAAGTGATTTGTAATTGAAAAAGGACAATGCTGAAAACAGAAGACGTGTCATGACCTTCCTATTCTTTTTATTTAACCCCAGGAAGCACAATTAATTAACTACAAAAATAACAAGCAAAATAAAATATTTTTCATTACTAAAATTCGCCCAGTGCAAGGCCACGGGAGACAAATCATACTTGAAAATTCTCCTCAAGCCACTAAAGTGCAAAGCGCTGCATGTAATGTAGGAATAGGAACTAAGGAACCCCAATCATTGATAGATGTCTATTGACGCGAGTTTTAAAGTCTTGTATATCAACACGATCAGGAAAGCAGTGAGAAGGCAAGGAATTCCAAAGTTTGAAGATTCTTGGAAAAAGCTTTTTGCATGAAACTGTTTGTGACATTGTGAAACATTGTGTAGCGGCAAAATTAACAAACATAACAAAACAGTTGTGTAGGCAAGAGCGTATTTATGTCGTTAATATTGCAATTAAAAGCCTTAAAGACACATATTGGAGTAAAAAAAAATTAGGGAAATACAGCTGGTCAATGGTCAGAATTGAGTCACTATATTAAGCAATTATGGTGTCTGAATACAGATTTTATATGCTCATAACTCCAAGCTGAATCCTATCTAAAATCGATTACAGTGCATTCCAAAATTACAATATCATATTATTATGTCATATAATTATGTTATGTCGTTGTTTTCTTTATCTCTTCCACATAGACTTGGTATTTTTCTCGTTTGCATATATGTACGTAATGAGTTTGACTGAATACTTCCATCCATCCATTTAAAATATATATCAGGGAGATAATGTGTAATACAGCGTTTGTGTTGAATGGCGGTAAAATTGAAACAAACCCTAGATCCAATGTCAATGCTTTATCTCAACAAAGTTTATATGGTTTTAAAAGATGAATAATACTAGTCAATGATCACACTTAGAAACTTTACATAATGTACTCTTTTTACTGGAAATTATCAATATGTACTTGTCGAGAATTGCATCTTTTTATCACGTAGTAGATAAACTTTTAATATCAAATTATTTTATTTGATAACCACCTGAATGCTAATAATATTAATTATAGCTTTACATTGGTACCTTGACAAATTACTGTAGTGTCATTTGTAAACAGAACAAATTTAACTTTTTTATTGAAATTCACTTTAAACAAGGCCGAAAGCAGTGTCTAAAAGGAACCAACCAACGGTCACCTAATTGCAAAGAGCTAACATAAGATATAGTACCCGCAACTGCACTCTTAGTCGGAAAACTTCCCAAACGGAACTGAACCGCTATGATAAATCACAGTGATTGGTATCTGCCCTGGAAGATGGTAAAATCATCTACCACTTCTTCGTTTCCCTTAGTCGCATTTTACGACACGCATGAAATACGTTAGACTATTCTAAAGCCCGTACCTACAGGGTCATGACTATTTCCTGTATTTAGGACTCGGTAAATATCGCTCGTTAATTTAAGCGCATTTTAGTAGGCTCGAGAAACCTCATTACTTTCCAACATAATTAGTCACATAACGATAGATAAAAAATGGGATAAACAAAATGGAATCTTATACTTATATTGAGGATGAATTTTCAAAATACTATGATTGCAAAAATTTGTATGCCTTTGTTTCAATCCAGATATCTATTATTGAACTCGAAAGTACCAGCTAATGAGTCACATACACCATAAGGCAAAGAGCTACATAAAACAACCACTGTGTTCAAATCAGAAACATTTCATACAAGACTGAACCGCGATGGTATAGAGTACTGGGCGGATATTCACTTTATCTCTGTTGTCACATAAAACCATCCACTGGTGGTGTTTTGTATTATGGGCAATACTTTCCTCAAATGACACTCCTCGGGCCCCTCCCTACCCATCTACTTTATTAATCGATTACATCCGAATTCTGTTGATGAAATAGTGTGGTGCGAAGGAGGGTGACTTTCTGGTATGTGTTAAGGAGGTAAAATTTATTGCCAAGCAAATGGAAATTAGGTATTAAACCCTACATTCTGAAGTAACTATTGATTAAATTTAGATCATGACTCTATTCAAAACACTCCCCAAAGACATGCTTGGACATAGAGGCGCAATTTTTGTTAAAATCAACATCGTTGTTTTGTGCGTATAAAATACATTCACAGTTTGATCGGAAACAAAAATGCTCTTGAAATAAACTGATTCTTGAATGAAAAAAATGATGACTAATTGTGAAATGTCATGGCAAGTAAGACATGGTAAGTAGTTCGTTGAAAATAATGAAAATAAACATTGGTTGCTGTTAAATCATTTGAAAATTATAATCAAACAAAGTCTATTTTTAAATATGTTTGTTGAACAACTAAATCTGAGATCTTTTCCCCTTCCTCTTTAGTTAGGTCAAAAACTTCAGATATCATATTTCCAAAAGGGCCAAAATAAATAGGCCGATGAAACAATTTTTTGAACATTGGGGAGTGGCATGAAAATTTAAAGAATATTCGGTAACCTACACTGTAACAAAAGTACAGTAAATTTACTGGTCATTTGCAGGAGTTGCTTTTTTACGAACCTAAAAAAACGCAATGTTGATTTATGTCAATTATGAGCTGTTGATGGACTTCACCTTCAGGGTTCGTTCCATCAACACCCTGTATTTGTCCATAAAATTTGATTTTGAATTCTTTCAATACCGCCAGATGAAATTACTGTCAAAAACCAGTGATTTTGTTGCATTTTTTGTTACAATGCATATCGCTTAAAGTTGAAGAGATAGAATAATAGGCAGTTGAATTTATTTACAGGGCAATGTAAGCTTTTTTGTAAAAACGCTCAAAACAAGCAAGTAAACCTTGCTATAAAAATGGTATGGAATATGTCTGACATATTTGACTATTTTTGATCCATGGCCAATCGAATGGTTCTTTCTATAAAAAAAACAGCTAACGTGGACACCAATTAAAAAAATGGTGTCATTATTATTATTTCATATCGCTTTGATATTTAGCGAATTTAAAGTTCTTTAAATATAAACTTTTAATGTAATATAACGTTTGTAACGAATCAGCTCGACTGATAAAAGCTTTAGGAATACGCTCCGCGCTACGTCTCTCCAATCACCCCGGGTTCGAATCCATTTCGGGGTCGCTAGTCGCTAGAGTCGCTGGAGTTTCAACCCAAACTAGCTAAAGTAAAACGAATTTACCAGAATACTAAGCAGGACAGCAGGACTCTATGGTTATGTTGGTCATTAGTTGGTTCTAGCTTTGACCACTAGCTTTGCCCAACACTCAAAGCAGGGTGTAATAACTTGGGTAAGCTAAACCGAACAGGAAAAGATCATATCATTTCAGTAATTGTAACCCTGTCCGTCTATAAGTGGCTGATGTTACGAGGCCTTGGACAGGGCGATCCACTCTTAACAAATGGCTTTAAAAAAAAAAACTTTCCTGTGGCCACCAAAATACATTCTAAGTTGAGTAGTGGATTAACTAGCGATACTTAATGCAACTTTACACGGAAGTATTGAAACCTGACAAAATACATGATGGACCTCGGCGATGTGCGACTTGAAACCACAGTTATTCGACTTGACTCGAGACTTGAACTCGACTTGTAACCAGTGTTATTTTCGACTCGACTTACCTTAGGGCAGAAGGGGAAGCAAATCTTTTTAAACTCTACTAAACTATACAAATTGTTTGATAAGTACAGTAAAAACCCATGTATTCAAGTTGTTGATGAACAGTTTACATGACAAGCAGCAGATGGGGCACACGGTCCGTGATTTGCTGCCGCTTACTCTTCAGAATCCCACTCAATTACAAATAACCAAATCCATTTTCAGTGTCCGTCTTATGTAATATGAATATACATGCAATATTTCGATACATTGTTTGAATCTCCTATTCCGCGCTGCATGATATGGCGATATTTTGCCATAGCAGATTTAAATAAAATGGTCATTGAAGTGTTTGTGGCAGCAAGAATACAAAACTTTATGATGGGGGACAGGTGCTAAATTTTGAATTGGAAATACGCACAGCATGCGTCGACTTAAAAATTTTCGTGCATACCTATGGTCGATACAATTTGAAGCATTCTTCGCCGAGAGTATGTCAGTATGTCGCAAATGGTTAGTATCTTTGCGACAAAGACCGATCTATAAACAAAGCTATTCAGGAAAAACTTACATAATTTGTAATCGACTATGGATTAACCTGTCTTTTAGGCTTTCCCGTCCCTCGGGATGAAGTGAAAGCATCCTAAATCTTTCCCATCCATTTCCGTTTCCCCAAGCAACAAAAAATTAAGTCAGCAGTCGATGTGATATGAATTCTGTCAATTAAACTAGGGCGTGACAGTCGTTTGATTTTAACCGCGCCATTGTCTGATTGTCCTTTTTACAATATGACTCTGTATTGTATGATATTTCATTGAAAATTAATAATTTGATTAGATACGTTAATGGGATAGGATTATGAAATTAGCACGCGTTCTATAAGTGCGAATTATATAAAGAAAAATAAATTAAATTTACCTGTTAAAACACAGTGATGCAAATTCCGTCCCGTGGTTGCGTTATTCGACTGCAGACCATGTTGAATAAAAGAAATTATCAACCCGTACAATAATTAAAATAATCTTTTTCCGTGGTCTCCTGGCATCTGGTGCAAAACGACACAATTCTTGAGCATTTTGTTGGCGATTTTCTGCCATTTTACGTTTGTCATTCATCGAACATACCCGATCAGAAATTTGGTTTTGTCAAGCGTGCGACACAGATGGACCGCGTCTCATCGACGCGATCCATCAGTGACACATACTTAACAAATAATACTTAGATTAATTTTTGCGATCGGGTAATAAAATCTATGTAAAAGGTAATTTCACCCAAAACTTTACTACCATAATTTTTGTAAAGGACAAAGCGCGCCGTAATCCCGCAAGTAAATTCTGAGATATAGAGAGTTCATTACCTAAAATTGTTGGATAAAAGTGGATTAATAAAAAAACATCAGCCACGCATATAAACTAGATTGTTTTTTTTTTTTTTAATATGAGATACTAGCGGATATTTTAGGTCAATTATTCCTAATGTGTCCGCAATGAAGTTCCAGGGACTAATCTACTCTCTTGCAGCATAGTATAGTGTTTGATTACGTGATGGACAATCACCCTCAATAAGGTCCAATATCATGATTTGGAACAAGGTGTTAAGAACGCTTCGTTCTGGTTTTTGGTAGATCATTCAAGTTACAGAACAACCTTAGTTGAAATATGGAATTGAAAATGTATCTCCCGCACTATTAGATTTCGAACTAGAGATCTTCGTCTTTCGAGGCTAACTTGTAGGGAAAGGTAACCGTACAATATCACCCAGGCAGTGGATAGAATATTTTGACAATTACGCCAAATCGATCAGCCATGAATGGTTTCATACAATTTGTACAGAAATGTGCAGCTTCACCATGATTCACCATGATTGGAAAATATCGATTAAATATACCTTCACTTTTATTTACTTTCAAAAACGTTCATACTTGGATAATTATAAATTCAATATTACAATTTTTGAATAGATTCAAAACCAAACACACTCATCGCAGACACGTGTCACGATTGTCGGTCGCTTTCAAACCACCTGCACACGTTTTTAGAGACAATGCCTGAATTCGAATTACCGTACTTAGCTTTGTTTGATAATCAACTATCCAAATCACTTAGCAACGTTGTCAAAATAGAAGGAGTTTTAATAATTCGTTTGATTGGCCTGAAATTTTTATCATAGTTTTCCATGGTTACCGAACGGTATCTAAATGTATTTTAAAAGCATTAATTAAATATTTAATACGATGGGAATTGTGATGCTAATGACAATTTTTTTTAGGGTTTCAAAAATTTGTTTTGTCAAACGTGAATCACAGGTGGACATGTTGAGTCCAGCAATTTAACGAATTGGTTGCCTAGTCAATCACATTTCTCCATAATGATTCTTTACTAATCGAGGGTTCATTTTCACGGTCTGTTCTTTTCAATACAAACAAATTATTTAACTGTGTAAAGGAATTAGAAATCTCAGATAAAGTTAAAATACTCAACGAGGATATTTTTTCCCTGTTTTTCATCTATTTTTAAGACACAAATAATGCAATGCAATTGTTTTAGTTTTGAACTGTTAGACATTCCTTATATATAACATTTTAACCAAGTTATATAAAGCATTTGTAAAAGTAATTTTATTTGGTCTTAGCATGGGCCACAGATGAATCGCGCTTCGACCGTACTAAGCAAAACATATTTTTAAAGTTTTTTGAGGGGAGGGGTAAAATCCAGACAAAAATTTCCCGAAAATTGTACTGACAAAAATCTATTTTTTTCGCTAAAAAGTAAAAGTTCACTTTTAGCTTTCAACAAATATGGATGCCTTCTCTTGGCAGAACTTGTACTCTCGACGATAAATATAAACTTCTTACAACACAAATTCCAGAAGCTATACAAAAAATCAGCAAATTTATCTTATATTCCACACGTCATATTTTGTTTGCGTGACAGTAAATCGTTTACTCAGATACCAGCTCTTCGTTGTTGGAAGCGAGTTGCTGATGCTGCGACTTGTACCGATATCTCATCGGATTTCCTGTGCGTAATTTCAAGCATTCTCGAAGGAAGAACCTGCAAAATTTGTTACGATCAATGAAATCTGCGCCAACATGCAACGCCATTCACTATTTCCTGGATGAGCCTTGATTTAGGATTTTGTTTATTTATTTATTTTTTCAATTTTGTGCCAGAGACTGACTATTTTCTTTTGATTACAGGTCACGGTATTTCCATGAAATTTGTTTTCTCTATAACAATGTTGCCCAAATACATATTTTATATTGTAGATTGTTTGTTCTTACGAAGATGATCGACGGAAGTTCTTATAAAATTGAAACACGATTCGTTCAGAAAAAAATTGTACGATCATGGTTTGTTAAGTTTGAATCACTGATGGATCGCGCCGCTGAATATCTGATAAAGTATAGTTAAACCCATGACTCAAAATACCAATCAGTTATGAAAACAAAAATGCATCCAAAAACGTATTGTAAAGCCAAATTGCTCTAACATGAAGCTTTTGCGATGTATGATTTACAAACAGTTCGAGCAGCGGAAGCGCGATTCATTTATGGTGTATATTTGATAATATGGAGTTATTTATCGATAGCACATATTTGACCCAAAATCTTACATGTTTCCACAAATATGGACCAATAGCGGATTGCGCAACTTAGCTACGGTACATCTGTGACTCATGTATTCCTAATTTTTATTTCTCAATATGAGTTATTGATATTTTTAAGCACGAGTCACAGATGTCACAACAGTGACTCATGCTTGACATACGTAGTAAAATAAATTACGGGGTAGTCATGGCCGAGCCCAAATATTCCGACAAATTTTGCTGTTGAGATTAGGTTTCAACTCATTATTCATGTTGTTGTTGACGAAATGCATTACGAATTATCCTTTTTCACTTAAAAATATATATTTGTGCAATCCGTGCATCACAAATTTATTTTCTGAAAACTGAAATACATAGATAAGAAGAAAAAAATGACCTCTAGAATGTGTCACGTGACACAACGACAAATGCGTGGGAATCATGATTTTGTCATTTCTCAGACAGATAATATTCTTGTTTTATCACAAAAACATTGAATTTATCATCAATAATATTTTACCGCACATTTTGTTTTGTAAACAATGTTAGCAAAGAAAATATTTTTTATTTCATTTTATAAAAACTTGATAATGTTACCTAAATAAAAGCGTGTTCGTATTTTTGTAACTGTCCGAATCTTGAAAATTAAATAATAAAAAAATAATGGATTAAATTCTACGTGATATGGAGGTAATGTCGGTCGGTTAATTGATATTAAATTGAATTCGCCAGCTATATTTAAGATTGCGATAAATTTAGGAAAAAAGATCCAAAGAGGTCCACGCTGTTAAGTTTTGCATTGATATTATTAATAATATGTAATCAGAAAAGTTTCTTCTAATATGTTTTACGTGTGTCAGTATGCGTCACTGATGGATTGCGCCGTCAAGGAGCAGTCCATCTGTGGCTCATGCTTAACAAAATAAAATTTCTTTTTTTTGGGTAAACTATCGGAGATTCTTTTTCGTTAAACTTCAATCATACTGTCTATTTTAACCCTTATTTTTACGCTATTCCAGTTTCCAATGTGTTTGGTCTGAGAAATACCAATTAGTTCCATAAAAGGCACGTACTTGAAAAATAAAATGGTAGACGCAGGCTTTTAAAATGCAATTGAAATATGTGTGACACTATAAAAAATGTTGCCTTTCTTTAAATACTAAAGTTCCATACCAGATGCTGTTTCTATTAGGCATGAATCACAGATGGACCACACTACTTAAAGGTGATCCATTAAGCCCGCAATACACGTTTGCTTAGGTTCGATTTTTGCGAATTTGTTTTATTTTAAACCTTGCGCTGAACGCAACGCTGCACATTGCTTACGTTTTTTAACGCCACTGAACGGTTTGCTTTTGCAAGGTCGTTCGTTTCCTAGGATGGACGTGGCTTTGTGGACATGTGACTGTTATCAACGCAAAGCAATATGCACGTGTATTGTCATTTTTTTTCTCATATTATAACGCAACGCCTGGCAATCCGTAAGACAACCCTATACGTGTATTGTGACCTCACATGGCATGAATATTAGCCAATAAAAGTAATTTGATGGTTGGATTCTTTCAGAAATACTTCATCTATTGGGGAGTTTTCACGGGAGTTTTCACTTATAACGCGGAAATAATTGTCGTTTCTTATCCTGATTACTCATACATTACACTTTCGATACATATCTTGTTTTGAAAATATTCTTTCTCTTCGTTGAATTTATCTGTGTTGCAAACGAAATAAAGGAACGAGTGAAGAGTTATTTTACAGTGATTCGATTAGTCAAGTGACCATAAAGTTTTATCAGGATGGAACAGTATTGAAGATACATTTCATGCTGAATATACGCGCCATTTTGGCAACGAATATAGAAGTCAATATTCAAGAGCAAAAATTTTACCAAATGTGTTTGTTTAATATGGGACACAGATGTATCGCGCCGTCAACTATTTTCAGAGTTTTTTAGAATATATCCATGAAAAAATATATATCACTGGAGTGTAATATTTAAATTTTCATCGCATCTCAGTGAGTCGAGTGGTACTTATTTCACCACTCCCTATAATCAATCCATTAAAAGTTTTCTATTTCATATATGTATTCCATAAAAGTGTACTCTGATAATGTGGTTTAACAGTGGCCCGTACTTGGCATAGTAGAGTTTCAACAAAAATAAATATCTTATATATAAAGAAATGATTTATCTATTTGTCATTAGTGAGCAATCCCTACTTAAGACTAATTCTTAAAAAAGCTCAATCCACAAAAATACTGTACTAGAACAATGTCCACAAATAAGTTTTTACCAAACATGATCCATGCTCAAACTTGTATCACGATGGCTTAGTTCATGAGCCACGCATGCTAAAAACACTTTTGCGCACAATGAAGATGTCGTGTCGTTTCCGTTCTGTCGTTGGAGGAAATACTCAAGAAAGTGGTTGAGATCACACCATGACTTTTTGAGTCGCTCTTCAGTATTAGTTTACCGGTTGTTTTGGCCATGTTCACCTAAGAGAATGACACTTATCGGTACAGAGACATCATTTTGTGACAATGAAGGACACAGTGAAAGGCGTACGCCGGAACCTATTGAAAGTACTTACTGTTACAAAGTGAACAATTATTTTGTGTATGCTATTTTTAATTGTTACAAAATGTAATGACAGGTATGTCGTTAGAACCTATTTTGCTAAGCATGGAACACTGATGGATCGCGCCGGCGAGGCGCGATCCATCGGTGTCTCATGCTCGGTAAAATATAATTTCTCAAAAACTATTATCTCATTGAAGAAAATAATCTTTCCTTGTTAAACATACTTTACCTGGCTTGGCCAATTAATAATTGAAGATGTGATTTATCTATGAATTATACTTGGTGAATTTTGTAGTCGGTATTTTGTTGACTTTTATACTTAAGTCACTTAAATGCCATTGTGATTGTATAGCAAAACAGAAACGACTGTTGATTGGGTAATTGATGCAGATTAGATGAACCTGGTTTTCTGTCTGGTAGCTGTGCTGGGCCTCGTAGCCTGGTACATTGGTTACCTATCAACCAATGGATAAATGTAAACACGTTTCAAAAATATAAAGAATATAGTTTTGTGGTAAAATCATGTTAAAAATTTTTCGTTCGTTTGACGAAGTTCATATCTCCCCAACAACAATGACCTCGTGCTTCTATAAGTGGACGCTTTTACTAAGCCCTATTTCAGACAGATCAGGCAGATCAGAAAATTATACAAACGGTACAAACGTCTGTGAATGGACAGCTTTAATGAACTTTCCGAAAAACAAAATGCATTCTTAATTTTTGGCGCAATATGTGACGTCACAATTCCATCATAATCTGTAAATCCGCAAATAACGATAACATAAGGCACACTTCCTGTAAACTCCTGTAAACTTATAATCATATAAGTTCCTCCTAGAATATTATTTTAATCTCTTCTCACTGTTAAACATGAACGTGGATTATCCACAGTCTTCATGCACATGTTGATCATATATCAAAAATTTTTTTCTTATTCAAGCATGGCCTGTACGTGGACTGCGCCTGATACGAACTGACCAGACTTACCTTACCGTTTTTTTTCAATTTGACCATTGTGGAATTACATTACATTCGTGTGTTTTTCTATGGTGTGTTTTGGATTTGGCATAAGGTGTTAAGCGGATAAAATGGTTGCATATCTCAATAAGTGAAATTATACATGCACGTGATTAGTACCTTCTTTACCAGTTACCGGATTTTTGAATCTTCTTATATCACCAGTAAAATAGTCGATTTTTACCTTAATGCATTTACCTTTTATGAAAATGCTATTTTGATGAAAAAAACAATAACATTATTCAGCATAATTTTTTTTTGTAAAACATAAAATTGGATCCGACATTAAATGCCTAAATTCTGCTGACACTGACGTGCGCCATCCTTTTGTGATTTGGTGATACTATTTTTTTGCATTTTTGTTTTCAATCGAGTTTACACATATACACACACACACACGAGATAAATTTGTAAAACAAATGAAAATGCTGAGATGAACTGAGACAGTTTTAACACAGTCCTTACTGAGAGTTGATTTTCTATTTTGATACTTCTTTAATGATCCTCTTATGTATTGGCGCGAGCGCTTAAAAATATAAAAATATTTTATATTCGACAATTTTAGACGTTATTTGAGGTATATATTGGAGGATTGGGCGTATGGGCGTATATCATTCTTGTAATGTTGTTGATTTAGAGAACGTTGTATTTTCTTTATCTTGTACACACTTTCGTTTGTTTAGAAATATTTTGCAAATATTTCATGAATGTCGAGTAATGGATTGCGTCATGGTGGCGCGATCCATCTGTGATCTATACCTGACAAAGAATGTAATGAAAAATATTACTGTTTATTTCCATAATTTTTTTCTTTTTGAAAGGTGTAAAAAATTGTAGTCTTTTTTTGCGTATGAAATATACACTTCTTCAAATAAATGATTTTATACTAATATGTATTAATCAGTTTTTTCTCTTTTTTTGGGGTATGCGAATGCGAGATATTATTTTACCACAATTTGCGGGAATATAAAAAAAATATCATAAATCAAATAATGGATGCTGTTCAATTCAATGCAGGATAAAATGTCGAAAAATTTTAACAGAAGTTTTTTCGTTTCATAGCAGTAAATTTTGTGTTTATTCATGATGGTACCTTCTCGCTATAACTCACACAATTCAATGTTTAAAGGTACACCAATCAAAACGATCATAAGGAATTCAGATTTCAGCGCGTGCGCGTACACGCACGCAATCAACGAGCACTTTGGCGTTCAAGATTACAATTTACGACACAAAATTGAGCGTAAAAAATCGGTGTAAAATATGTCGCAACTTTGCTCCTACGACGTGTCAGGGATTAAAAAAAAATCCCCATCTTGCGCGCGAATTCGCACGCAAAACAAAATCTGAATTTCGACATCGCTGCTAGCTTATGAATTGGCGGAGGTGGCTCAGGAGACACCTCGTTTGAGTTAATTAAAAAATTCTTCGTATCAGCGCCAAATTTATTTTCTGCCATAAAAAACTTGAGTGCCATTTGATGCCCAGAGGATGTGGCCTTTACAGTGAAAAATAGCGATACGCTGGAGCATTGTTTTAAATCTTTTTTCACTGTCAGTAAAAATTATCCAGTGACCTAAATGATGCCGCGTTTACGATCGGTTCGCAAGATCTGGAGCGGACTCAATAGGGGATAAAGTATCAGGAAGACATGTTGATGGGCGCTCTTTGGATAGAAAAACTATATAAATGAAAAAAGGAGATGACTGACATTAGACAGGAGGTGTGTTTTGAATGACAGGAGACAGGCCATCTTATGTGTGACAATTCTGAATCCTTTTCCACGTACCAACGATTGATCTTGCGTGTGGTTTAGACCTAAATCTGATACAATCATTGACGATTTTTTCTCTCTCTCTTCTGCTGACGCACTAAAACTATTTTATACTATCATACTCGGCCGATAATTTGCCTTCGATAAACCGAGGAACCAATGCGCGCCCATCGAAGGGCCATGTTCATGTCCTCTTTCCCTCTCTCTATTGCGCAAATCGGATTAAATCATAAAGACAAATAAAGAAATATACCCGTTGACATTGCACAGCTAATGTATTGAGATATTACTTATTTCTATTTAACTTGTTTGGGTTTTAATACAATCGGATTAAAACTAGCCTGTGAAAATTTAACATTCCCAATATGCCACGATTAAGAATGCAAGATTATTGCAAATGGTTATTCTATAAGTGAAGGTGTGGAGATATAAACACAGAACAGAAATTTTCTACTCATAATTATTTTTATGATATTTTATATACATCGTTTTACCAAGTTCATTATCCAGCATACCTCTAGGACTGACCAATTGAAATTGGGGATTTAAATTTATTGGAAATATAAAATATTCCATTTAATCGCGCGAACATCAAACTGTCGCTTTGAGATTAGAATCTGATTTAAATTCAGAATCTATTGATTTTGCTCTACTTTCTACTACAATTTTTGTTTCGAATCGATTCGAACCATAGATAGATAGATAGGTCAAATCAAATAATTATTGCTCAAAGATGATTTAAGTTTCGCTTAAAGATGTAATTTTTTCTATCTGTTACTTATGCTGCATTCTTTGCGTTCACAACTTTACAATTGCCGAAATCACCCTCTTTAAAAGACTCGCTTTATGCCACCTGTTTTCCCATGGGTGGAGTTTGTCCGCCCCCACCCCTCCCCCCCCCAAAAAAAATTCAGAAATTCAGTTTTTACCATAAAACAGGAATATTAATAAATTGGTTTCTTGCTCATCAATAATTTTTCTATTCTTCATACAAGGCATAAATAGTATAACATAAAAAATAGAACAATAACGGAATATGCCATTGCTTGGGTTTGATGAAGAATAGAGAAAAAGACAGAGACAAATTTCTCAATTTTTGAACACGAACTACAACAACTTTTCCGAACCTAACCATAACAATCCGCCAGTAGTCCACAATAGCCAAGGAATGTATATAAAGAAGTGACCCGGCTTGCTGCTTAATATTATGTTTTCAAAAGTTTTCTTGTGTTTAATATAATGATGATAATATATATGTAGCTCATCAGTCAACTTTTTTCTCCATACTTTTATTTTTATTTGTATAATAAATCGACCGATTCATTATGAACATATAGATATTATGAACATCTCATTGTGCATTTTTATAATATTTATACTTTTCATTTTGATGCCGAAGAAACTAAATTGAGCATTTAATAAACGATAAAAATTGCGCCGCCAATCAATTACCTTGCAAATGACGTTTTTCTTATTTTTATAAAATGCATTCTTGTACTCGAAATAATATGGAAGTTAGTAACATTTGTGCATGACTTGCAATAATACATGATATCATGCTGTTATATTAAAACAATGTCTTAATCCTTAACGAGGGTATCAAAATAATATCACTTTTACGTATTACACGGATAAGCCGATTAAAAAAATAATCTATCTTTTTATTTGAGTACGATCAAGATCTCATGTTGTGATTCTACACAGCAGGATATTCGGAGCATGTGATTTAGATTAATCAACAAAATGCCGGTGTAGTGATTTCAATAAAAATAAAATAAATAAATGAAAATGGGTTGAAAATTGAAAACTTTTTGTTGGATCATAACTTGGTAAGCTGTCCATGGGCAATGTGTAACACTGATTGATGCTTAGTTCACAATACTGCCCAAAAACTTATAAAATATAAGTGAAAACACCAAGTATTTGTATCTTTGATATATTATTAGTTAGCACTTAGGTTGAGGCACAAATGAAAAATAAAAACAAGTGATAAACCAATAAAAACAAGCCCAATTTGAACAAGGTTTGCTAGAACGACCTATTCAAAAATTTTATTTTTTCAATAGTTCAATAGTGATCCATAATTGGACCGCGCTTCGACGGCGCGATCCATCAGCGAAACATTCTTGATAACTCATGTTTGTTCAAAAAACCTTTTTATTTAAAAAGGTAGGCAATAATATATATGAACTGTGTTTTATAATAACTTGAAATTGGTTGACTTTTTGGTTTTAATTTTTAAAGTACATAAAATGCATTTAAAAGGGTATATTTTTTTAAAAAAAACTTTTAATGCATTGCCAGTTTCTACAGAAAGTGTGTTAGCAATTAATATAACATAAAGTTAGCAACTATTATTTGTGTGTGCGACTACTACAAAATACACTAAAATGTCATTAATTCTGTACATGTATTTAGAAGTACTTGCGAAATCAGTGCAAATCTGTTCATATAAGGACGGTCATAAACGGAAAGTACATAACACGGATCGTACTTTTTCTCTCCTTTTTTTCTTTTGTTAATTCTGCTGGGAGTCATCGCGCGCTGGGCCTGTCGAGTAAGACTTATAAGAAGAGGTTCGAGGTCCATCGATGCTTATATTTATTTTACATACTCAGCCGAAGCGTTAACAAATTTCGTGTGAAAGGCGTGAAAAGTGTTTGTGTTATTTTTGTGTTTTTTGGTTTATTTCGCAACTTTTTTTACGAAGTTGATAAAGTATGCTTCCAGTGAGACATGACGACACTAATACTTATGGCGACTCAAAGGTATGTGAAATATACAAATATTTTTATGAGTCTATAGTTATCAAACAAAGAAATTATGTCTGAATATATTTTTTAGCATGTGCCACAGATGAATCGCGCCGTGAAAGCGCGTTTCATCTGTGGCTCATGATTGAAAATTACAATTTTTAGCGGGGTGGAAAATGTTGACTCTGTTTTGACTTTAGGATGACAAATATATTTTCAGGCGTAATGTTGTTTTGAAACGTGTCACGCCATATGAATATTAAGTTTTTTATTCACCATTTTTATTTTTTTTTAACTTTCCCCGCCATTTTTATTTATCACTCCGTGCTCAAAGAAATTTGAAATATATATTTTACAACAAAGTCGTATTTGCGTAAAATTTTAAGTTTAGGGTAGTTTGAATTGGTGATCAAAATTCATTTGCACTAACTAAAAGAATTGCAACTATTGCAATTAGAACAGAAAGGTTGGTAATTTTATATACATTTTATAACTGCTTTCAACTCTGTATACAGTAATTTTTTCGCATTTCGCAAAATAAAAACAAGCTTTATATGAATATTTCAATATTATTTCAATTTCAAACTTTTTGAATTTTATATCTGTGTTTGCCACCTTTTAAATACAATCTTAAATTGTTCTGCAAACTTTGCGAAGAGTCAATATTTCGAAATTAAAATTGACGAACGATATTTAGTGAGAGGGTCTTCCCGAGCAAAGTACATCATACAATAACAATATCCGTATTTTAACACTATTGTCTTGAAACTCGTGAAATCGCATGTTTTCAAAGGAATCTACTTGAAAATACATTTCAAATAGATTTCAAACAATGATACAAATCGAGCAAAATTTCGAAACTTTTAAAGTATACTGACATTTCTATTATTTTCAAGTATTCGTTAATCGAGCATGGGCGGTTAGTAACTCACAATTGCAAAGCGACAATTATTCAACAGCCCATGCATGATGCGGTTTACAATAATTTCAATAGCATTTTATTATATAATAACAGTTAAATTCGATTAAACATACATTATTTTCTTAACTGTGTAGATTTTGCGTATTGTTAATATTGATACCAATTATCACTTTCATTTATCTATCCCTGGTTACACAGTACCAGACATTGTCAACTAAAAGCTCGAAAGTTCTTTAAATTTGACCGTTTTCAGTCGAACAATGGACTCTTGAAATATAAAATATACAATATTATTTGAGAAGAGACAACTCAAAGTTCAAATTAAGTCTTTGATGATCTTGTCGCCCGATTACTATAAAAGAGTTCAAAAAATTGTAAATCAACTTACATTTCTTAGTCACTGTATTAAAGCGTGTTTTTTAACTGTTACTAATAATGTCCCTTTGGAAGAGAGATATAGACATATATACATAATTGTTTCTTGTAATATGCCAAGATAAAAAATTCTCGCAAAAAATAATTAATACTTATTATCTTTACCTAAATTTTCACATTTTTTAATTCAGAATCAAGAAAGAAGAAAATTTTCTGAAAACTCTAACAATAATAACAACGATCCCAATAGCTGTATTAGGCCGGAAATGATGTTAAAAACTGGGTCACGTGATGCGGATCCAACGTCGCCAATTTATTATGGCAGACAAATATCAAATCCAAGTAAGTGCTTATTACTGTTTTTCTTTTACAAAATTACTAAATAAAATGTTGAAAAAATATTTGAAGAAAGAAAACAGAAAATAAAGTTTTTCATATAGACAATACATTAATTAAATGCATATATATTTCATATTCATTTAAACTTTATTTTGACGAAATTTCTCTGATTTAATGGACTTTGAAATAATTATTAAATATTCCAAACTCTTTATATATTTAGATGAGAGGGAACGAGAATTTGAACGGGAAGTTTCTTCTGAAGACTTATCACCGAGACAAAATGAAAATGTAAATTCATTTTTATATCGACCTCAATTCAACAATTCATTGTTTTGTGACAAGAATCAACAACAAAATGATTGTGAAAAAAAGTAAGAAATAAATTTTATTGCTTTCATTTATATTTCAATATCATTTGATTAAATTCAAACATGTGAATTTTTAGGATAGAAATATCAAGAATAAAATTTCAGTCGTTGATAAATTTACAGATGGTAAACTTTGAATAATCTGGAATCTAACTCAGATAATTATTTCAAATCGGAACGAATTATTAACTCTATCTAAACAGACAAATGTTGCATTTCTGTCTTTACAATAAGCCAAATAATCCAAATCAAGAAATTCATAGCTGCTTTTTTATTTTTATTTTTTGTTAAAATTCGCTCAGAGCAAGGCCACAGGAGAGAAATCATACTTGAACGTTCTCGTGAAGCCCCTAAAGTGCAAAGAGCTACATGTAATGCAGGAATGCTTATTTACTAATACACAATATGTAGGAGCAACCAACTTCCAATTTACATTTAATCTATAAAAGCGCAAATAAACTTGAACAAAAAACCTGACGTAGCTTGATTCCATTTTGTCAATAAAATATAGGAATACCATATACTTTTTCTAAGTCCTCTCAATTTCTTGTCCTATGAACGATTTTTGACTGATTCGAAAAATTTGTGCTTTGAATTACCAAATTCATCTGCTAGCCCTAGCTGACATGTAATTTTTTTTAAACGGGAAATTTTTAATAAAGGTTCAGATGCGAGCATTGTGAAAAATCGTTTACCGATCCAAGCAATTTGCAACGTCATATCCGGCACCACCATGTTGGAGCTCGGGCTCATCCTTGCCCAGAATGTGGAAAAACATTTGCGACATCAAGTGGATTAAAACAGCATCAGCACATACACAGCAGTGTAAAACCTTTCACTTGTGAAGTTTGTCATAAATCATACACTCAGGTAATTTTTTTATTTTTATTTATAATTTTTTAATTGAAAAATCTCTGACAACATAGATAACGTATACCAAGCTCCCTTCAGTCGAGGCGCGGTCTATCTGTAACTGATGTATGACAAAATTAAAATTCCAATTTAACAAGGATAGTTTATTCAAAGCCGGTTGAAAGTTGCTGCATTCCTATAATAAAATAATTATTTGAGGGATATAAAAAAATATATACGACAATAGAATGTCAAATAGCGAAGCGTTTTTTGGCATACAAAAAATTTGAGAACATTCCAAGCTGACGAATTTCAAGCTCGAGTTCTTGTCTATTATATTTTATTTTATAAGACAAATATTAGTCATATTATGATTAAATATGCAGTCTTGAATGAACAACATTATAATGTCTATAAAAATAATTCATTCTAGAATAAATTGTTTTTTAATGTTTTGTTTTAAAAAATACTGACTTCAATTTCCCTGATGGCAAACTATAAATGTATCAATAAAAGTGAATATATATTTGTGAATTCAAAGTTTTTTCAATAGTTTTTGACCAAATTATTTACAACAATTGTTTACCTTGATGTGTAGTCTAGTCAGTCCCTTAATAGAAAATGTGTAGGTTTTGCAATTTTGTTTGAACCTAAAGCATTTTCGCAGTTGAAATGAAATGCTCGCCAACAAATAACTTTCTAAATAAAGACAAATTTCAACAACGGAAAGTCGAGTTCGAAGGTTAAAAAATTAAGTAAGAATAATTATACGCGACCAAGCATGAGGCGCTGATTGGCTTGGTCTTGTGAAGGCAGCTCATGTTTGGCAAAATTTGATATTTAATGTTTGTGCGTGGTTCTCCATTGTAAATATATCTGTTAAATTAACTAAAATTTCTATCGAAATGACATGATCGAAATCTTAAAATTTTTTGAATTGTTGGCGTCTTGTCATTTTTTGAAAGTTTAAAGAAGTTTTCAAATGAAATGAAACTTTAAAAGAGAACGATATTCTTCTCTTCTCCCAACAACTAAACTATTAAACTAATATATTTATGTCCCCAATGTGCAAATTTATATTTGGTTATAGATTTTGTTCATTGTATTGTAATCGCTTGGGGTTTTATAGCCTCTCAGTTTGCTAAATAAAAGTTTTTTTAGAAGCAGACACCCTGGCTCAAACCACAGTATACCAAATCAATAAATAAAACAATATTTCCTCTTTTGTAGTTTTCAAATCTTTGCCGACACAAGAGAATGCATGCTGATTGCAGAATAAATATAAAATGCGAAAATTGTTCTCAATCATTCCCGAATTCAAGTGCATTGAACAAACATCGAAGATTCTGCGATTCTCACCCGATGTACATGAGAAGGTAAAACAATCTTGGCTGTTTTGTACTGTCTATGATTATTTATATTTTGAGTAGTTCGTGGTATGCCACACCTTTGTCATCAACAAGTCGTATTACCAAGGCGTAAAAAATCAGTTGTTCGTGCGTAAAAACGCGGAAATATTTAAAGAAGAGAAATCTTTTGCAATTTTTTTACATTTTATTAACAAAATTCAATAATAGTCCAAACCTTTAAAAAAATTTTCCAGTTCGTTAACAGCCTTTGGCAGTAATTTTACTGAGTGATAGTGGAGTTGAATCGTTAAATCGACTTTACCCGTCAAATATGGGCTATTGATTGATTACACCACCCAAGGCACGTACTTGGCGTAAATCTCATCAACAAAACAATTTCAATTTTCGAAAATATGCAATTCTCAAATATGCAATATGCAAACTCATAAGTAAATTTATTCTCCTTCGATTGCAATATAGATAATTTCGACATTTGCATTACCTTGGATCGTTAAATTCTAGTTCATAGTGCCGTAATTAATTTTAATTCACTCATCCATATTTCAAACATTTTGGATCCCTTAGATTTACTTTTTGAACTGTACTATTTTATGTAAGAACTGCAGATGCAAAAAGAGCAAAAAACTAAAACGATTTGTTCTGTTTAGGAGTGGGAGTTTGATTTCAACACCGGGTGCAAGAGGAGATGATTGTCATCAACACCCTCCTATTTTGAATCAACATCTTGCTAGATATCAGGATGAAAAGATGTCACCTCATCTTATAGGTTTGTATTCGTTCATTCATTTTTCTTTCAAAGCTGAGTTCACATAGTTAAAACTAGTTAAAAAAGCACGATATCAATAGAATAATGTTTCAACATTTTAGATAAACGAACATGCGGATATTCGTCTATGTTTTGCCAATTTTTCAGCGAAGTGATGATTTATGTCAAATTTTACATTGTAAAATTTTGTCTTTATTGGAATTTCACCGCGAAATAAATCACTTTTTGAATTATCTGAAAATGAAATTGCTTTTAATCATAATTCCGGAAAATTTGGTTAATTCGGATAAGGATTTTTATTCTTTGTTGTGCTTGAGCTACAGACTGGGCATTTTCAGCGTCCTTACCCATCCGTTATCTACTCAACAAAATACGTTTTTGAAGATTTTTGATGGAATTACGGCTGAATGAAAGCTTTCAACATATTAGTTTGCCATGACATAATTCAATCCATTCTATCGATATACTTTTGTGGTTTTGAAAATCTCACATAACTAAGAGTTATATATATTGTAGTAATTTGTCTCTTTTTTTTCAGACGCACCTTTGCCCAAGATCCCAAAGTTGAGTCAAGGTCATGATTCAGCAAACTTTTTCACTCAATATGCACCTCAACTCCAACAATTTTCATTCCGACGAAACGTACCCGACCTTCGGCCTGAAACCTACCTCCGACAGTCACGCAATATTCTCCATGACGTGGACGTTACAACCCGCGGTGACGCTCCAATGATTTCTGACAACAAGCCAAAAACCATCGACGTGCAAGTGCAATGTGAAAACCCGAATGTTGAACAACTAACTTCGCCACAGAACTACAGTGGTTGGAGCGATGCGAGAATTTTGCCTGGAAATGGATTGAGATATGTGAGCTCTGAAGGTTCTGATATGATGCACCGGTTAAATACCAGAAACTTCGAAGTTCAAGTCGATTTTCCAAATCAAAGACTTCCCAAAAAGTTGCAGGAAAGGCGATCATCTGATTCCGAATCTACCAGGTTCAAGCAATTTTCTCCGAACACCCTGCAATCACCCAGAGAACGTGCAATTCCAGTTAACAATGAACATGACATCACAGCAAACTATAAAACAGCAAGTGAGCTGTATCGTCTCAATTGGAATTACAGATTTCGACAAATGTTGGACGAAATTTCTGCCAGGCAGAGATTGTTAGACTTGGGCTCAACGTTTCCCACAGTTCCTCTTCCAAACACTCTTGATCAATTATATAAGTTGAGTTTACCTCATCTCATCAATCCATTACTTGCTCGTAATTTTTATGGTTCTCTCACTGCCGGAATGCCAGATACAAAAACTATTTTGCCACCTAACGTGACAGCGACAAAACCATCACTTGTTTCGGACAACCTCAGCTCATTTCATTCTCCTAAATCCAGAAAGGATGAACCCTTAGACCTGTCTGTCAACAAACAATTACATGACGAAATTATTGCTGAACAAGTTAGAAAAGTGCTGTCATCTTTCCCACCACGACCCATGGAGCAGAGTCAAGAATCAAAAACATTCAGCCCACAAATGCTCTCCCCATCTAGTTTACAGCAAGATAAATTTACACCGACGCATCTTCCGTCATATTCTTTTGCCAAACAACAACGCCCAAACGACCGAAGCGTGAATTTTTCAATAAAGAACTTGTTAAGCAAATGCTCAAATTCTCCAGAAACGCATTCAAAAACCCCACCACATCACGTTTCACCTAATTCACACAGCACAAGCACCGAGATGAAATCTATCCTAGAAAAAGAGATTAACCCCATGCAGAGACTTTTACAATTTGGCGAACAAGTTAGAATTAAGCAACTGGCCCACTTGTCTCAACTACAAGCAACAAATACCAACTTTGGTTTCCCATTCGACAGAAAATTATCTGATCATGTACATCCTACTAGATACCAAAATTTCGACTCCATTCCTCGTTCCCGCGATGAAAGAAGTCATCGAATGGACTTTCGTAGAGAAATGACAATGCCTTACCCCCGAATCCCAAATTTATACCGACCTTTTGCTTCGACCGAAAAAAAACGATTTGATCGAGAAAGATACGTTTGTAAATATTGTTCAAAAGTTTTTCCTCGAAGTGCAAATTTGACTCGACATCTTCGAACTCACACAGGCGAACAACCGTACTCTTGTAAATATTGTGATCGAAGTTTTTCTATTTCATCCAATTTACAACGACATGTCAGAAACATACATAATAAGGTAAGAAAAAATTAATTTTTTTAAAAATTTAATAATAAGCTGTGCGATGATTTATACTTTTAGACATCCGTGTTTCTTCTGTGTTTACATTTATCTTATTGGAAACGCAGCTTTTTAAAAAACTTAAGACGAAAACGAATATTTTTTTTTAACCTTTTATCCAACCCCAAATATGACATATACATATATATTCTCGTATATTGACTAGAATATATTATTTTACCACTGTGAACCACGAATGACACGCTTCATTTAGCACACATAAATGAACACAGGTCAAGTAAACAAACTCTGCAACAATTTTTATTTATTACATATTTTATGTTCAGGAACGACCATACACATGCCAGTTCTGCAGAAGAGCATTTGGACAACAAACTAATCTTGAACGACATGTTAGAAAACATCTGGAAAGATCTGATGTGTAAGTAATTAAAGTATTGAAGCTTAATATTATTAAAGAAGAGTTATTAAAGATTTCTTTACGTCATTTTCTGATGCTTTATTTTAGTGATAATTTAGAAAAATATACCCAATAGTTTCTTGTGATGGATGAGAAAATGTCACATACTCGTTTCTAGAAAGTATGGTATATTTCATTCAACTCAACAAATATACATGAATTTTTCAACATCATTTTAGTTCTATAAATTGATTGATTTTTAAGAAATGATTTTCAAGCTAGTATAGTTGTTTATTAATTTAATCATTTATTTTTAGGTTGAACAAAGTTAACTTTCCGAATAGTGAGAAGAAGAATGATTTTGATGAAGTAGGAATTATAAAAGGTGTGTATTGTGGAGAATAATTTTCCATTTTATACATCATTTAATTGGATATTTTGTTGTGTAAAAATTATTGTGAAAAACGGAAATTCTTTTATTTTGAAATTTATTTTGTTGAATATTATTTACAGTTGGTGGCCCTCTGTGACACATACTTTCTAAAACGCAATTTAACAAGTCTGATTGGGCATGAGTAATTAATTTAATTAGATAGAGTGACCTTAACAAAAATATATCTCAACTTAATTAATACTTAAATCTGATATTCATTCTTCAGAAAAATCCATCTCGCCAACATCTTGCAAAGACGCAGCTGACGACATTGCAAATAACAGTATGGATTGGAGTGAAGAACAAACGTGTTCTATGTCAAATTCTAGTGAGAAAGTTCAAACCGATGACGAGTCCTGTGAAAACGAATCCGCTGCCACAACTCCGTGCAGTTCGCCAGGATCAAACAGAAGCACAAAAATTGTCGGAAAACAAAATGATTTCCGCAATATGTCGCCGAAAGAATTAGTTCGTCGCGCGGCGGAATATGGTCTGCTCAGTCGTAGTGTGGCGACAAGTTCGTCGGAGTCGACTCAAAGGCCTTCGTTCGACCGGATCAACACATCGACTTCTGAAACCGATGAAGGAATAAATGTTTGTGGGGAATCAGATATTGAATCAGAAAGTCCGTTTCGCGGGGTTCCGAACGTTGGACATAACAACCAACACTATGTAAAACGACAATCTGAGTTGGTATCATGCAGTGACTCTGAAAAAATTGAGCGCGAATCGAGTCCGGAAAATTATCGCAAACCGTTTTACGGAGTTCAAAATTGTGAAGAAAAAATGCCAGAATCTCGTAATATACGTTTTCATTGGCTTGGTAATTTTGAAAAAATTGCCGCTGATACAACTGTGTAAATTAATATGTTTTTGTCTGTTTATTGTTTACTTGTAATGAAAAAATTAAAACATCGGAATAAGAAATTTGTTGTTATGTGGTTTGTCCTTTTTTTTCCTCTGCTTTTCTTTATTTAACCTTTTTGATGATAATATTTTCAATCAACAATAGAACGAGCAAAGTTGCAAACAAGCAGAAAATTAGACAACAAATTATACACTTCGATGTGTGACTCTTTAAAATTTGTGTTCGCATCATAAAACCAATCCTAATTTCCTGATTTTGCATAGCATTATGTTTTTTCTTTGCTTTTTCCTTGAGTTTACCTTCTGATATTTACACGATATTAAAAAATAAATTGATTTTAATGTCAACCCGACTCCATTTTAACTAGTTGAAATCGTTAGGCAGATGAAACTGGAGATAAACCGACCTTACAATGACTTGTGGCGAACGAGAAAAGTGTTTTTCTGTATGCCATTGTCCCCTATCGAGCATTCCTTTAGTCTGCCTAGAATGGATAGATAGTTTCTCAACCATGTACCGCAATTGATTCCTCTTTAAAGGCGACACATACTCGACAAAAATTCTAATCAAGAATGCAGTTAAATGTATACGTCTTATTAACTACGTCAAAAATTGATAATGAGAAGATTAAAATAGTTGTTTGATACACTGTCTTTGATGAAAAAAAAAAAAAAAGATTTTTGCTCTCGGTAGAGTTGTTGAACTAAGGTTTGGTTAGAAGATACATAAAGAACAGCCTTACTGCGCTCCGACACTGCATTGAAAAAATGCACATTATTGTGTTTTTCCAGGGGGTTATCCCAATCAGAAAAGCCTCGTCGGTCTGCCTGCACAATGTGGTCATATTTGATGCCAATTCATGCATGGAATTTTCTAGTGAAATTCTTTATAAATCTGAAAATCTTTTTTGGAGAAGTGGTGCTAAAAAGACGCGGGTGGATCGCGCGACTTGTAGTATACCAATCAATCTATGCATAGCTGGTCAAAGCTTGTCATGAACGGTCGTTCGCCGTGTAGGAATGTCTTATTTATGTTAATTTTTATGTAGTCAAGCATGGTATACTGAGGGGACGCGTCATGCATGCGCGGGTCATCTGTGATCCATGCTTGAAAGAATACACTTTCAGATCTGCAAGTGTTTGATAAAACCGGTCGATGGAAGTTTATCAAAATAACGAAAAAGCTTTTTAATTTATCTTTGTGTGAGCCGTGGCACTTGACTCAAATAATCACAAATAGCATCTTCAATTGACGCGTCATGGCCGAGCATAAATTTAGTATATACGATAAAAAGTTTCACATAATTTCAGTTAGTATTCAAACCAGAATAATCGTTCTATCGATGTTTCTGAAGATTTCTCCACTATACTTGAAAAGACGTGAGAAACGGATAATATCTATCTAGTAAAAGACAACATTAACAGATCAAAAATCAACAAGATGCGACGTAATGGACACTTGAGAAACGAGTGGATGTATTTAGATTTACGTCAAGATAATTCTGTAGTTATTATACATTCAAAAATATTATTGTATAAATTAATGTCATCATATTTTATTTTGAAAGCTTTTTTACCTAACGGCTTGAAATTATAATCTTGCAGTTATCAGTTCTTCTAGGGTAGTATTCAAAACCAAAAATTTAATTTACCAATCATGAAGCACCCGTGGACCGCGCTTCGACTCATTCATGCTAAACAGAACATAACAGTCTAATAGTTTTTCTACTGGGTCGGTGCAACTTTGCAGCCTGGTTATCGTAAACCCACGAGACATGAAGCGTAACATTAGTTGGGAAAGGCTTACACACAAAAATATTACACATTGTAACAATAAAAAAGTGAAAATAAAGTCCTTAAAAACTTCCGCCTCCCAATCAAAAATTATTTTTTTTCAAAAATGAGGCACAGACGGACCGCGCTTAACAAAATTTATTTCATCAAGTTTCAAGTGTTCCGAAGTAAATTAGTTTCAAAACTACACTACACATATGTTACAACTTGTACAAAGATCATTTATTCGGAGAAGAGATAAAAAGTGATCAAACTGACAAAATGGCCGTCAACGAATGCGGTGTATACTGGTGGATACGGATTATTGCTCTTGTGAACACCAAAATATATTACATCGTGATCCATAGACAGTGATATTTAAGACAAGACAATATTTCCCCAAAAAGTGCCCTGATCGGTATGAGTTATATATTGTTGTCAAATAAGGCAATAAGTTTGAAAAATTGTAAATGGGAGTAAATCTCTATACACAGTATTATGGAAATCTGACGTGTTGGAGGTAGAAAATGACTTCCTATCACGCAAAAATGTTTCTATTTAAGACAACAAATAAGAAAATTTCGAAGACAAAAGGATGATTGCTGTTCGAGAATGTTTTTATGACTTTATCATAAAAATGCCAAAAAATTAGTGGGGCTGCACATTTCTCAAATTTTTTTATTTTACCATATCTACCAATTCCGCGTACATATATCCAACAGAAATTTTTTTTCGTCGGCGCGATCTATCAGCGACTCATACTAAACAAAACATGCTTGTACGAAATATTTCTGACTAGGATAGTGAACTTGTGTTCTGTTTAGTTTAAAATACAAATTGATTGAAAATAGGTAATAGGTATGGTTTTCAAAAAACTGAACACCATCTTTAAAATACTACTAGGCGTACAAATTTATTTACAGGTTTGTAAAACTTTGTTTATGCATAGAGATTGGACTGTTCCAATCCTCTCAAAAATATTTGGCAAAGCATGAACTGCTGATGGCTCGCAACTGTTGGCTCATGCCTGACGGAAAAAAATGTTTGCTAACCTTACTCGATAGCCTATTATTGCGACGTCACATATTTCCTGTTAATGTTTAGACCATTACTACTTCAGACGTCTTGTTTTGATTATTTCGTTTCCTGAAATACACAATTAGCACTGACTCGTTTCGAAACGATAAAGTAAAAAAATCGTACAATTCAAATCAAAATGCTGAGTCTATTAATATTTGAAAAATTGTAGAACTTACCCCAATTTAATAACAATTTCTTTTTGAATGGCAGGAGAAATATCGATATTAAATTTTTCCAATGCAGTTCTTGACAGAATGTAGTTGAATCATCATATAATGTAAGACAAGTCAGATGGAGTAAATTTATGATTGGTTTAAAAAACTTTATGGAAAGGCATTTAGAAAAGGACTTAGTTTAATTTGCCAACATTTCTATACCTATTCAGGAAAACTTCATCAATAATAGAAAGACAAAAAATCATCAAATTTATAATCACTGAAATATCTTCCAAAATGATGCAATTGAATCTTAGACTTTTTGATTAAAACGATCGTCCTTTATGAATACTTCCTCAACTTTACTTTCCTGTTGCGAATAACTTAAAAAACACATTAATTTTCCCATTTTGTTTTATATCTAGACATTATCTTCACGGAAATGAACAATTGAAAGGTCCTAGACCGACGATGTCGTCTGATGCGTATTTATTTGTTGTTTATTTCTTGGTTGATTGAAAATGGAACTGTTTACTAAAATCAGAGAACGAAAACCGATCGTTTTCCTGTAAAAACGCGAAAAAACTATTTTTTTTTGTGAGTTTTTTGGCGCCTGTCATACTATATCTGTAAAATTTGTCAAGCTATAGTACATTATATCAACACCATACTTAATCCATGTTTAAATATACTTGTTCCTAATGTAGAAATATTGTTGATTCTTAGCATTTCCGTTTTGAATTGAAATTTCAATTATGCTAAGTATGGATCATAGATGGATAGCTCCTTCATGGAGCGATTCATCTGTGACCCATGCTTAGCAAATCAAAACAAATAAAGAATGCTTGCCAGGGAAACGAACTTTCGTTTTCAACCGTTGGGTACGAGTCGTCAAGGGCCATCGAAATGGTTGACAAATTGACTATAATTGTGTCTTCGAAATCGTGATAATGGATGTAATTGTAACAATACCACACACGAAATAACATACTCGAAATTTTACAGTCGTTTTCCCATGTTCTGCTGCACAAATGTGGCAACAAAATCTAAAAATGGGCTGGAAAATAGCGAAGATTATTCAAATGCAATAGAAAGAAGAAACCAATCTATTTTATCAAGTAATGTTATTTTATATATCAAGTAGTTTATATTTTTTTTCTTTTTTTTGGAGTTGGCGCTGAGCAAGGCCGGCAGCGCTCAAAAGGAACGAACTAACACGAATATCTACCATAGAATGCAGAAGGATAGATGATAGAACCATCCACCACTCCATTTTTTCCTTCTAGCCTCCTCAGACACGTACGAAATAAAATACTTACAGAGTAAACCGAAACGCGATATTGACATGTCACTGTGTCCACACCAATAAGATCCGTAAAGAAGATACCTAGAGTAAACAGTGATTTTTGCTTTTTAATTGTCCTTAGAAAGTACAGAGACACGGCGTTACTCGGATTAACAACACGCATTTTCACCGAAGGCGTTATTTATGCTTTGTTCACAATTTTTAAAACTAAAATACCTCAAACAAAATAACTTAACTGTCTTCAAATTTTCAATGCGGCAGATGTGATTTCGTACTGGAAATATTATTTTGCCACGCAGATTGAGTTATATCCATCGAATTCTATGTCAGGGACCTGATAAAAGTAGCGACGAGAATATGATAGCCTATCCCAATTAAGTATATTAATATTAGCTGTCGACATGCTTCGGTTTGTCTGATAGAAAACCGAATATCAAAGAAATCCCCTTTGAAACTGTTACATAAATTAGAAGGAACGTGGGATATTGCATAACATTTTTCATTTATAAAATTTTCGTTAAGCTCGCCTGAGGTGGCAGTAATGCGCCATTGAGATGCAACATTCTACATTGCAAGAATCGGCTCGACCTGGTGGCTCAGTCGGTTAAGGGCGAGCGTATAGCGCAAAAGACCGATGCCTGCCCTTCACCGTGCTTGCCGGTTGTTTGGTTTAAGCCCCCCTCCCCCGGTAGGTTCACGGACAGGTCATAGCAAATATTTCGAGAATCCCAGAAAAAACGCTCAACACACAACAGGTACAGTGGCGGTACCGCCGTAGCAAAATTCTGCTTGTGAAGTGTGATTGCAAGTTGTAGTTTTACACTCGTCCTCAAAAATTGCGGCTTTATTATTTTATTTTATTCTTCAAATCAAGATTCAAATATCTAAATCAATGCATAGAATCGTACATCTCTACTCCATTTAATCTTGATTGAATGTTCTCGTAACAAATTTTAATCATGTTATCGAAGTATTTTGTGCCCTTTTGAGTACACCTCGTGAGTTTTTGGTGGGAAAAGCAGAATATCTTTCCACCTTCTATATTCTATTCTCGAGCGTTATTAAATAGCAAACTATTCCTATTCATCCTACAATATTTTGCTCATGCAATGCACATAGTCACATAATCAGGTCATTCACAAAGCGTTGAAGGATCCCTTTTGCAAGTCCATAATTACTATGAGCGGCACATACTGCTATACATACTGCTTACAGTACAAAACGCAACACCATATTGAAACTTCGAGTTTTTATTATTAATAATATCAATAATAATAAGTATTTTGAAAATTCACTTTGCATTTAGGCATGTACAAAAGCATTAGGCACTTCGATAAATAATATTATAAGGTTTTAACATAAAACAGGTATGTACATTTCAACAAAGACAAAGGTAATAATTTATTTTATAAATTTGTGAACCTCTTCAGTATCAAGATTGTTGCTAGGATTTAATCAACGCATGACTAAAAATACAGCGGTTAAAATGGAATGTTTATTGTGAGTTGTGTTCAAAGTATTTCGGTCGAACCCAATCGGAAAAGTTTTGCCAAAATATGTTAAATATGAGTCACTGATGGATCGCGTCGATGAGACTCATGCTGAACAAAAAGTGTGTACAGATTCTGATGGGAATACCGTACCACAAAGAAACTGATATCGGTCAAATAGGCACAGGTTTAGGATGACATTCTTACGAAATTAATAACAGAATATAGAATAAATTATTCTGTTTTAATGTTATTCAAAGTGTATTCTGGCAAAATAGAAAACTTTAGAAAAAGCAAAAATATCAATTTTCAAAAAACAGCATAAGTACTTAAAAATGAGATTTATTGTCGGAAGATAGCATATTTTAAGCGCAACAGTGAAAAAACTGATGCAAAGAAATTCGTTGTCTGATTGATATTTTTCTAAGATTCATATTCGAGAATGAACAACTTCGGGTAAGCCAGTACTTTTGTTTGGTGGTTTTCGCAAGAAAAATTTAAATACCAAATTATGACATCATCAAGGGCAAATTTGTTCAAATAAGCTTGCTTCGAAACAGTGAGCGTTGCGAACAGTAAACATGTTATCAACGGTTGCTATGTTAAAATTCATAGATAATTGAACATTTGTTTTCAAGTATCCTCAGATTCGAATTCGTCTGGAAAATTTACCTTTTTATTATTGCTAGAATAGCAGCCTTTTATAGTCTTTGAAAGTAATGCCTATTCTTTAACAGAAGTGCTATTAAGCATTTCGCTATTTCATTTTGCTTTTACAGCAACTGGCAAAGTGTCATACCGAAGAGCAGAATCGATGACTAAATAACTTTTTAAACCTTGGTTTCAGCAAAAATCTTAAAACTAATATATTGTCAGTAATCAATGAACTTGTAGCATAAAATTTTCTTCTACAAGACCGTGTGTAATGTCTGAGCTACATGGCGACGAGAGAGTTGATTCTCCGCTTGTATCTGGAGGAGAGAGTGTGGAAACAAACGGTGGAATCATGTTTTGTGGATGATGCATTCCGTCATGATATTCTGGGGAACCAGAGAGGGAAGAACAATTTGCTTCCCATTTGAATCCACAATCTGTTCGCTTGTCATTTTCTTCAAACAACGGTCCAACCTCATCCATGCTGTTGCGAGTGTTTGGAGAGAAATCATGTTTAATGTAGTTTGACATCAACCAGTCTTGATTAGATGAACAAGGATATTCTGCGATGGAATATTTATCGTTAATTATGATGAAATAATCTCCTGGAACACATTTCAATGTTTAATATAAATATTACGCTTCACTAATTTTGCTCCATAGTGGGAGGATACATCTTAATACATGTATCACGGAAAGAACAAAATCGTCTGCGGCTGATTTCTAATATACCGATTAATATTAAATTCAGAATTGTACAAAAAATATTCAAACAGATGTAAGGATGACCATTCTCTAATATTTGTGAATATCAGTTTATCCATCGAACTCAAGTGATATGTTGAAAGAATGAGCCAGACGCTTCAGAGACATGATTCATTCGTGACTCATTTTTGACAAAATAAAATTTGTAACGTTGGGTAAAATTATGTTAAAGAAAACCAAAATTGAGAGTTTTCCTTAAATCAAACGATAACTATAACAAACAATTACCTTCTTGTGAAGAAATTATATTTCCATTATTTATTTGATTTCTGGAAGGAAAATTTTGATTGTTGGAATGTTGTGAAGAAAAGTTGTTCATAGATTCCTGTATTCCGGAATATTTCTTAATTCCATACAATTTCCTTCTTTCTGTTTCGTCACTGTTACAAGAAATTGAATAAATAACAAATATTATACACTATACTCATCATTAATGCGTTCTTCGGAATAGAACAAAATATTCTAAAATTCCTTTTAAAAAAGTCGGAAGAGTGCTTCCATGTAGATTTGACTTATAAAGGATCCTTTGTATATTCCGATTTTGTTGCATACGAAGAAAAAATAATTGGAAGTCGGATATTTGCATGATTGTCCACGCACGATTGCAAATATAAATCTAAAAACCGAATATAAAAATGCAAAATATCGGAACTTATCATTGTCGTTCTTGTACAAACATGAAATTATCCCCTCGTTTGGCCAAAAATATTGATGTTAATTGACAATTGAGTCAATGTATAACCGCTTGACACATATGTTCGTTTTCCTTAAATTCTCGCGTCGCCATCAAGCAAGTCCACGTAAGCGTTTTTTTAAAATTTTGATATTTTTTGATATATTTTGATTTGACATAACACGATATTACTTTTTGTAAAACTTATTTGTATGAGTACATTTATTCAGCATCGCTTATTTTGGAATACAGGTATTGAGTGAATTTGGCCATTGTCAATAGCTCCTTTTTACTTTACAAAGGAACGTATTTTGTAAAGCATCTTTCTCCTATTTCATTTGAATCATTCCTGACCAGAAGTGTTTACAGAATAATCAACTTGTCTCAGACAGAAAATTTCCCGGGTTTTCGGCGCAATTTCCTTGCTTAGCAATATTTTAAATACAAATTTGACGATTCTTGTAGTTTTTTAAAAATTATTCGAAAATTTCATTTGTCGCCATTTGATTCGTTTAAGAGATAGGTGATTCGTTTAAGAGATAGGATAGGGGTTTTTTCTATAGATTGAACGCGCTCAGAAGAATCTTTTTTACAGTCATACATATGGGAACAGGTTATGGGTATTCATTGTCCCTGCGAGATTTGTGACTTGGTCGAAAAAGGAAAATAATATAGGTCTACATCAATTTTCCGGGTAGACAAACTTTTTTATAAAGATTTGATCTTTTACCCTGGATTTGTGTTATAAAAACGTAAACACATGGTACATATGCGCCAAACCTAAAAAATCAAAGAAGATCAGAAAATATGAAAAGTCTATGATTTATCTACAAAAAATGACTACAATGCTTTATACGGTACATAACATGTTGTCATATTATTAACGATTTTTTTTATATTTTCGTATTTACGTTTTAGAAAGCTTAATGCAGAAACATAGACAAACTTGAATTGGTTCCTCTATATACGAAATCATATCTAACATCAGATCACAAACTTAGTCGCAGAATTTGCCCTTTAGCAAAACCATATTTAAAATGGGTTAAATGAGAACTCGAGAAGCATTCATGTTGAATGAATGGCGATCATATCAGAACTTTAGTGTTGTCGGGTATGAGCCATTGATAACGCGCCTTCTAAACATATGATTTTGCAGAAGTAATAAAGCACATATCGACAATTGAATAATGAAAATTGTTCAACTTCGTATCTCTTTTTGCGGTCGAGTGGTTATCCTCCACGGATGGTGTATGTTATATTCAAAAAGTTCATGGAATAGTTGCAAAGGTATCAATTTAATTCTGTCAAACATGATCCTCAAAAGGACCATGCCTCGTCGGTGGGATCCATTTAAAAAAAAACAGAATTTCAATATCCTTCCTTGATTCGGGAACAGATAATCGCAAAATAGAAGGTCGATATTCCGAGTTCTGGAAGTGGCTAAAAGATGATAATAAAAATGCAATAAAATTTTTCAAATTTAGATTCATTTGAGATGCGAGTTGCGCATAGAGTTTAAAGAAAAAAGAATAATCAGGATGTTTGTTTTTGTGTGTTTTCAAGTATAAAACTTTCATAACTTTGAAACTATGAATGCGGTTATTTCTATTTTATCCTCCGTCTAAAAAAAATTTTCTTTTGAAAAATTGCGCTAATGGATATATGCTTGTTTTATCCATACAAACACCTGCAAAATACATATTGTTTTTTAGTACTTAGAGGAATTCTAGGAAATGTATGAAATGTAGACGTGATTGATAATAATTGTGATTAACAAGATAAATAACATTAGAACCCGATCAAACACAAAAGGGAAGCAATATTGGGAATCTGAATGGATCCAAGACTCCCACCATCCGGTGGTCGTTCCAAAAATGTCAATTATCAAAGTAATTCGGATAACAATAAAAAAATCACGATGGCAAATATTAAGTGATTCGAACTCCTAAATCAGCAATAAAGACAATAAAATTGCGAGAAAACGCGTTTTGCAAAATGAATACAAAAATTTCATTAGTGCATTCTTCGCATGTTTTCTTTATTAGAAAACTTAGAAATGTACCCCTCTCCTATATCTTGAAGATCTTCTGCCGCCGCTGACTCTCCCATTGGAAAATTCATTTCGTCAAGCATGCGCCACAGATGGACCGGGTCTCACTGACGCGATCCATCAGTAACTCATGATTAACAAAAGATGGTTTTGGAAATTTCCAATAGGGTCTCTTTTACAAATAGGACTAATTTTTATTTTTTAAATAAATCGAGTCTCTAATCCGTTAAGTTTCTAATTGAATCGAATTTTAATCCACCACCAAGCCAAATAAAAATTGATGAAATTTGTATATTTTTTTCTTACCGAGACATGCAATCCACCGTGACTGGAATCTGATGTTCTTCAGTATTTATTGTTACTGGATAAGTAGTATTGTTCGTGTTTGTTTGATATGGATAATGCAAAGTTTGATCTTGATCCCCAGAATCCATACTCTCCGGTGAATTACTTATCCCTGAATTCCCGGTGAACGCAGTCGTATATGGGATATGCTGGTTTGTGTTAGTATGAGTTTTTGAATTCCAAAAATAACTGGTATCCACTTTTTGTATCCATTTTCGTAGATTTTCGTTTTCTTCTTCGAGATATCTGTTTCGTTCCAATAGTTCGGATACTTTATTTTCCAGGAAAACCATTTTTGCTTTCTTTCGGTCCCTTGCCGCTTGAGCAGATTCGCGATTTTTCATCTTTTTTCTCAATTCTTTGTCTTGTATGTGATCGTAGGTTTTTCTTGGTGGTACTTGGAGTCGGATATTGTTCATGTCCAAAGCCATGTGACGAGTCGGAAAACCGTTATCTGGATCCGGAAATGGGGGCGACATTTCGAACGCCGAAGGAGCCTCAATATTGCTATATTCGTACGATATATTGTTTTCTGGATATATTCCGACTTGACTATTTATAATTTTTGTTTGGTCATTGATTACTCTTGCATTTCCGGCTTCATCCATTCTTCCCTATCAGTTATCAATCATAATGTTTTCATTTTAGCTGAAGGATTGAAAAAAGTTTATATGCTCTCAAATAATAAATAATGTATTGAATTAGGACGGAGGATTGAGTATAAATTGAAAGAAGACAACTTATACACATATTGGTTGTCAAAAAATTTGGAGAAGAAAAAACTTACTGGAGATGTAAAAACTAACAATAAAGTGTTGATAAATTTAACAATAAAACGTCATACTTTTGTTTTTTCAAAAAAGAAGCCTAGTTGGCAGTGAAAACAAAAAAAATTTCAAGGCAATTATCATTTTACCGATATTGCCATCAACCCATTTCAACAACTGTAAAAGTTTTCACTTTTGTGTAACGTGCGAATGCTTTATGAAATATGGTTGAGATAAATTACATTAATATATTCTAAAGCAGTGCAATCAACCTAGTTCCTATCAAACAACGAAACGCTTGAAACAAAAAAAAAAAAAAAAGATAATTGCCATTAAATATTTTTTGTAGTAGGGTTTAGATGAGTCGATAATTTTAAATGAATAATTTGATTCGTTGAAATTTATTCTATCCAAATTTGTAAATTTTTTTGAAATTTAATTCAAATTCGTAAATTATAAAATAACAGTTTTTTAACCTGTTTTCATAAATATTAGCTCAAATTATACTTTTAACAATTTCGTGCCGAAAATTGAAAACAAGGGAATGAAAAACAATAAAATAAATTATATAAGAGCAGTTTTTTAACCTGTTTTCATAAATATTAACTCAAATTATACTTTTAACCATTTCGTGCCGAAAATTGAAAACAGGGGAATAAAAAAACGAACAAAAAAAAACAATATAAAATGATATGCGCGAGGCTTCAAAGTGAAACTACGTATACTCTTCTTTTAACTTTATATATATAAATAAATCCCTTTTTTTGGCTTATATTTCATTATCTCAAAATACCTTTTAAAACAGCTCAATTGAAAATTCAAAATTGTTAAAAATATTTCTAGTACATCTATAGCTGATTAATTTGAGTCATAGTTTATCAGCTTTGTAATCAAAGTTTTTACTAGATCTGAAATTAAAACTACATACTTATAGATTATATCTTTACTAAATATTTTAAATATCATCCTGAAGAAAAATCTATCCTCACTACTCAGCTTTAGTCACAACATTTGAACACATCCAAGCCTCCTGAAGAAATTAAAAGCATTCTCCTCTTCCTGATATGATTTAGCAAAATAAAACATGGAATCAAAAAACATTTGTTCAACTAAATGTCGCTTTGTTCAATCATGTTTAGTTAGTTCCTTTCTCTAAACCTTCGTCCTGGTAGCTTTTCGATGTTCAATTCAATGATCAGAAAACATTGAAAATCAAAAGTCCGCCTATAATTTCAATCAATTAGAAAGCTCCCGATTAAGTGAACGACTCTCATAAAATCCTGACTTCTAAACACCCCCGATGTAATTACTCACTCCAAACTGTAATAAAAATCAACAAACTTAATATTAATTTCACGGTAATTTTACGTACAAGCCAGCACAATACTTGATTAATATTCATTGGCTAATCATGCGTTGTTGATTAAAAGCGATTACTGAGCACGGTCCATCGACAGGCCATACAAAGCGTTTTTCTGGTTAAAAAAAATAGGTATTACTTTCACATAAATTCATTGTAGTATAGCTTTTTCAATAGTGTACTTGCACGGATATCTATATATATGATTTAAATGTTTTAATAATAACTCTGCTTACTTGTCTTGCATTGACGACTTCTAACGACTAAATAAATTTTATATTTCTAATTTTCAACTATATGTATGTATGTTTGTATTTCTAATTCAAACTATATTATGGTTCAATACAAACATCGAAAATATTAAATATGTAATCATAGGCGATTTAAAAGCCATGACATTATTAGATTGGTCTATGATGCACTTGACCTTAGTTTTTAATAAATCCCCCCTCTAAATGAAATAAAACACCGCGGGGCAAATTTAAATTAATTTCTGACCCAGATACGCAAAAACCGAACAGATCCGCGGCGATCGATGGCAGTGCCACTTTGCTATGATGTTTTGGAAATTCAGAATCGAATTTAAAACTGACTTTCGTTAAAATCTGAGAAAACAAATTACAATTTTCAAAAAATGCTGGTACATGTTTGATATTCTTGGTAAAATGCAAGCAATGGCAATTGGTCAGTAATATAAGGTAAAATATCAATCGTATTAATCAAGTCATTTCGGAAAACCACTTTTGCATGTAAAAGTTGGAAACCGCGAAAACAGTATCGGAAAATCTCTATTTGGTATTTTACGAACCTATTTGTGTAACTTAGTCAAAACCAAGTCAGAAGTAGTGCCCCAAATGAACCAACTGCACATTAATCAACCAAAGAGCTATACACAATATACAAAACAAGCAACTGCATACATAGCGAAAAGCACTTCATGCAACGTTGAAACGCTATTTAGCTTTAACATAAAAATAAACTAAACAGTTCAAATATTAAAATTACCGCGATTATATAATCATCACCTTTATATCCTTCTTGAAGTTATTCCAATTGAAAAAATATCTTTTTAAAGTACGAAAGTATGCAAAATGGAACATCCTTGGAGTCATAGTTCTTATAATGAATAGATATCCGGAAATATTTTTTGTCGACAACAGGCTGCATACTTAACGAAGGATACTTTGATAAATTTTTTCCGTTTCGAATGAATGCTATTCTACGGCAATTCAAAGTCAACTAAATTCCTAAAATTTTCGATCAACATTGCCCCCTCGGTTTCAAATTACCTAACTACAAAGTGTGATACTTATAAATGGTAGACACCAGGATATAGGGTGCTTATATTATAACAAATATTTCGTACTTTTTACTTGTTATAAGATATTCAATTCAGCCAACGTTTATTGCCCAAAGGGTCCGTAGTACTAAAGGAACCGTTTTATGAAACCCGATTCTCTTCGATCAAAAGACATATTTTTACTATCTGCCCATGACAAACAATATTTATTTTCGCCCACACTCTTGTGACATTTCGTCAATTAACATGACCGGTCTAATGCATTTAATTGATTGTTATCAAAATATTAACTGTCATATTTCTATGATACCCAACACTTATCCAATAATCACTTTTCCGTCGATTAGCTGTGCACACTCATTCTCAAAGAATCTTAATGTGCCCCCGGGCATCGGTCGACACATAAATTTTTGGTTTGCAATTGTGCAAGAGAATTAAAATGAAAATGTCACCACGTATGCTCAAAAACCACAAAGTAGAAGAGATAAACAGAAATAAACTATTTTAAGAGGAAAACTTTCTTGAAAATCAAATGTCAGACATATCACCGGCCTAGATATTTACTGTAAAAAATATTCAATGATTTTACCGAGGATAACCGGTTAATAAATATAAAGACCTTGAGGTAGCCTTCTTAATATTGCTTGCTGACGGATTGCTTTTCATTTAACGCGTGACATTGTCCTCTTTAAAGTGTACTGTGTGAAATAGAAGTTTTTGAAAATAGGTTTTGATAAAATTCACTATCTTTTCTAAAAATACCTGTTTTTCTGTAATTTTAATACAAAAAAATATATACGGTGAATATCACTGCACTTGCACAGTAATTCGGATTTTAACATTTTTTTTAGGGAGTTTCAAGGGAACGTTGGGCGAGTATTTGGTTGTGACCTCTGTATCTAACCCATTTTTAAGTAAACATCCATGACAATTATGGTTATTGTGTGAAACTGAATGAAATTAAGTAAAATGAGTCAGATGCGGAGTATTTTTCAATTAATTATACTTTGAATAAAACCGAAACATTAAATGCGATTAAACAAACTTTTGCGAGGCCTGGTATGAGCGTAATGATACACAATTAGAACAATTTTAACGAAACACGTTTTGTTAAGCATGAGTTAATTACCAATGGATCGCGCCGTAAAGGCGCGATTCGTACTGCCAGAAAAACTTCACATGATTGACAGATGAAGAATGACTTTTTACAATGATGCATAAGAGTAGTATTGTGCCTTCAAATAAAAGTGTTTGTTAAGTTTGAGTTACTGATGAATCCCAGAGACACCTCGATGACATTTTCTATTTTGTGTGATGATCTGAAACATTCAACAACGATTTCAACGATATTTCGACTGTAATTTCTTTCAGATGCCGCTTCCCATCTTGAAGTGAATCTTATTTTTTCATAGACCCGGGAATGAAATTTAATAAAAAAAAATGGTGTCAAATTTAAAAAACTTCCTGATTCAAAATACCAAAGTTTCTGTCAAACCGACCCTGCCGATAAACAATTCATTTAATTTCTTCGCGTATGAGACCAACCGCCACAAGTGAAAAAAAAATTCTAAATAATTAATCTAGAAATGGTGTGGAGCCCCGATAGATCAACAATATAGATCCTCATAGTAAGCGTCAACGTCGGGTTTAATGAGTTCAGAACAAGTTTTTTCAAATAACTTTTTTTAAAACTATGAGAAGTATTTTTTATATACAAACTTATGCTAAGTTGTAGGATAGGTAGGAAGAAGGAACATGGGTATCGAAATTGAAGTTTTTTTAAATCATTGATCACACTATAAGTAATATTTAAAGCATAATTGTTTATAAAAATCATATTAAAAATATTGTATTGTATAAAAAGAGGAACAAAACAAGCATAGTATGCGACATTCGGTGATCAATGAATACCAGCGAAATATCTTATTTCACTGACTAAATCATGCTTCAATTGCTTGCGACAATTAGCATTCGGACTTAAAATTATTTTTTATAGATCCAGAAGTCACTAAAGCAAGGAAAGCCTTGTAAGGATCCTTGAAAGGATTGTACAATATTCGCAAATGTGCACTACACAGACGTGCCGGAGCTGCCATACAGTTGACTCCCACCTCACGGAATTCCATGATCGTCATGCTTCATCTGTCATTGATGTCAACAAAGCCCTGGAAAAAGATGGTCGGTCAGTGTGCTGTTTTACTACCAGTACTGTACGGTAAGTAGCGTTTTAAAGATTTATTACATGCTATAATGATGATTGAAGTCTGAATTTCGTGTAATACAGAATAGTGATGGGTGACATGTCTAGAGTGGAAGGCCATACTGTAATGAGTAGGTATTTAAAAAAATCCGCTGCTGCTGGGTATGATACATATCAGTAAACACAATTTCGTAAAATATTTTATTTTTATTTTTAAATCATATAAGATATTATTTCATATTTGCACTTGTATATAGTTAATCATTGTGTCTTTTTTTGCAGTAAATCTTGGCAAAAAGTAAGATATATGTGTTCTGGTTTGTCGCATGTTTATAGAAGATTGTTTGTAATCAACAATAACAACATGGAATAACAACAAATGCTGACAGTTTCTGGATACCCAGATCATCACATTTCATTATCCATCGAACAGATGCAATTATTTGAACCCTTCTTTTGGTGGTATATACCGAGATATGGTGTCGCACATTCGCTTTTGTCTACTTTGCAGTGAGCGACGTTATGCCAACGCTTGGAGGAATTTAGTCGCACATTCGCTTTTGTCTACTTTGCAGTGAGCGACGTTATGCCAACGCTTGTAGGAATTTAGTGGAGTTTTTGTGTGTGTATTTGTGGTCTGTATTATCTCTGATTCTGTTGTTTTTAGATTATAGTTCAAACGTCCTAAAGCAACTACAACCATGCATACACTGACAACGCATGTTAGCAATCATTAGTTACCACATAGTTGTAGTTCGGACTGTTTTAGATATACGACGTACTTTGAATACCTATTTCGAATTTGTACAAATATGTTGATCTTAATATTTTTCTTATCACTCATCAAGTGTTGTTCTGTAAGAAGAGATTTTGGTTGTGAACGTCCATATGATAAACAAATCATTTGTTAAATTAAACCGCGTCTCCTCGGCGCTTCCCATCAGCGATTCTTAACAAAGTTATTTTACAAAGCCAAAATTGTGCCGATTAGGACAACACAGAAGTCCAGAGTAGACGGTTCGTAAAGGCACTATGGTCGCGTACTTTTTTAGTTTACCAACTGCTCTTGCTTGTTAATTTTTGGTAATACGCTCAATATATATTTCTTTTTCTCATTTTTATGCTAAGTTAACAAATCCTAGGCATTCGTAAGCCGAAATATTTCCAGTTTTATAAAAAAGGCGAGAAATTAGCTGATCAATGAAATCAGTATTGTCGTTAAGACGCTTTAAACAAGATAAAAACCAGAATTCCGCCCTAAAGCATCGACCTGAGAAGCTCTACGTACAATAGGTGGGTTGCGTAAGATTGTTTAGCCATTTTCACGAATTAAACACAACTTGATAAATAGGTTTTCATCCATTTTTGTCCAAGTCTTCAAAATCTATATTTGTAAAGTTCTTGAAGCAGAATCACATTGTTGACAGTATTATCTTTTTTATTTAAAACTAAAATATCAAAGTAGGCATTTTCATATTTGTTTAATGTCAAAATTTGAAAAATTTATTTATTCTCCCACTTTCATAAAGTTGTTGTTGCACGCAATACTAGTTGGCGACCGGGATCAATATCGAATCCTAGAAAGCCTTGGTCGGGTGACGTCAAATGTGTGAAGGTCTCAACACAAGATGCGTCCAGTCAAATTCACGTGCGATATTGTGACGTACGCCCCGAAGTGGTCTGGCTAAGTGATGACGAGACGCAAAGCCCTACACATGCAACGTCAACAGTCGTTGGATACAATTTGAGCAATGGTGTTTTTTCATGATGGGTGTATTGGATTTAGGCTTTCAAAAATTGAATGTTTTTGAATACTGAGGAAACAATCAAAAGTGGATGTAACAAAAAGTGGATTATTTTCCGTTGATAGGGGATAAGTGTTTGTTAATATATATGTATCCAGTATATAGTATTGTGAACTTTTTGTGACTCATCCCCTGGGTGTAGATCAGCAAGCGGCACATTAGATACACTTGATCGAAATCTGGTTCTTCGTCACATATCGTTCAAGGTCAAATGAACTCTTAGCGTTAGACTACTTTTGGACGCTATCGACGTAAAAAACTGTGTGCTCACATGCCGACGAAAATTCGTAAATCTAACGATATAGCCGGACTATTTCTCTGATAAATATAAACATGCAATGATATGTAAGCGCTAAGGTCGTTGCAAAGAAAAACTCTCAAGTTATATTGACAAACTAGAAATGACGTTCAAAACGGTAGTAATTGCGGCATTTTCTCCAAATCGAGGCGTCGCTGTGAAGACTTGGTGCCGCACA
This sequence comes from Styela plicata, assembly GCA_963675895.2. Classification (NCBI taxonomy): domain Eukaryota; kingdom Metazoa; phylum Chordata; class Ascidiacea; order Stolidobranchia; family Styelidae; genus Styela; species Styela plicata. The sequence goes on from OZ023139.1 coordinate 1,883,307, forward strand.
TTGGCACGCATGTCGCTTGGTTTGTGATACAAAGCGGTTCTTATAGAGAGATTTAATTCGACAAAATAATTTGAGAATTAGTTCAAATTATTTTAGCGCTTTTTGTGATATTTCAAGCCAATTTCAACAAAAATCATACTTTCAAGATAGTTCGATTTCCACTTCGCCAGCGACACAATAACACATTTTTAAAGGAATAGCCTTGAAGATTTCGCGTCAGGGTGGCTAATACCCAATATTTGAACTCCTATCCAAAGTAATAGAACAGCTTTAAGCTCAGATAGTTTGGCTAACTCTCTATTAAGAGTGAGCATACATCAGTTACAATGGAAAAACTTAAGTTCATCAGTGCGCGAGCGATATACAGATTAACCATGGGAAAACGATAGACATTTCGATTAAGTGTATTGGTATCTAAGGTGGCACACTTCTGTCAAAATATGATTGTGCCTCTGGTCAACGTTATAAAATAGCTGTTATATATGTTTTGGTGTTCAATGATATACGGAAATTCAACTTGCAATTTGTATCATCTTATTAATTTTGTGGAACGCCAATCGTGTCGAAGATGTGTTTTTATTAACAAATAAAATAAAAAAAGGGCTTAGAAAAAAAGAACAGAAATCATTACATCAGGTCTGGACAAAGTACGGTAGAAAACAGTAGCTTGTGTTGTATGGATCCGTTTACGCTAACCGGTGGCATTAGCACAATCTCTGGTTTCTAATGCACCATAGATGGAAATTTAGATAAAAAAGCGTAACAGTTCGAATAATTTAGGCATCCTGGACGAGTTCTATCACAATATTACGTGAATGTAATTGTAAAAAAGCATACTACCGGTATGAACGCATAAAATCACCAAAGTATGACCCGTTAACAGATTTTTAGAAAATATATTCTAAATACATTCTCCGTGGAATATTTGCGTTTCAAATTGGTACAAACTTATTGTTGATTAGCTTATGTCTGCTGATATTATCCAAAATTTCACACCGTGGTTCTGTCATCCACTGCAATTGCGGACTTTCATACGAACCAACGGAGCGGAACCGCTTTTACCAGTTTCCTTGAGTCTTAGAGGAAACACGCTTTTTGCTAATAATTCGCCGGTTTGTTTCGTAAATTGGGAATTTTGTTCAAGCGCGGTTGAGTTGTTGCAGTGATTCATGCCAGTGCTACAGTGGAAGGTACAGTAAGATATTCAGCAGACGTTTGATATCAGTATATTTAGTATCAATTCTGCACTGGAATAGACACGGGCAAACTGGAGCATGCATCTTAAAACAAGAATCGTAGATGCTTAATTCATTGATGAGTTAGTTTGGTATGCTTGCTATATAATATGCCATATGTATATAAAATTGAAAAGTTTTTTGTTTACAACGTTTCGCAGCATTTGAGTTCTTGGTTCCACTTTCGTAGTACGCTTCTCAAATGCCGCAGACCTTTGGGGCAAACGTTTCAAGCTGATCTTCTAGACTGGAGGATGATTATATGCGACTGGATTGCTTCGCCTGTGAAAAACGAGGTAGCCACTAGTTGAAAATATATACAAAATATTAGGTTGCAAAGTTTACGCAATATGAAGAAAGTACCATATTTCCGGATATCATAAAAACTTTTTGCGTTGAAAGTGACCTATCCCGGCAGCCAAGGCCACATGCGTTCAGCATTGGTGCCTCTGATTAGAATGGGAATATACTGCCAGTTTTAATTTGGTGGCATTCGGGAATGTGATACTAAATTTCACTAGACCCCGAAATTTTAAATAAAAAATAATATTTTATACCTTGACTTGAAAACTGTGTGAGAGCGCATACTTTGGCGTCTCCCACAAGATGAAATACTATTATTTTATACCTATCAATCGTCTACATCAAAATGCAACCCTTCTATAGTGCGATTTATCGGCGGGTTCTAGTTAAATTTTATTATATTAAATTTTTATTCATGAGTGGAAGGCCTCTGGCCATAATATATCTACTTGCTGATTAACTCCTAATTAATGAGTCACAAGAAGCTCACGTTATTATATGTCAGGTACCTAATATATCTATATTTATTTTTTATCAGCAATCAATAGGAACTGACTCGTGACTCTATTGCTTCAGTCTCTGCCTTAACTTATGTCATGCATGTCGTGAAAGAAGACCCGAAAAGTTTTTTCTACTATTATCCAGAGAAAATACCGCCAACTAAACTTCATTAAAACGTTTCAGCTCTTATTTTTTTATGTCATTTAGTGTCCACTTGCTGTTGTAAGATGTTGAGTAGCTTTCCGAAATATAAATGAATGATGACGGCTGGTGGAGGGCCTTGGTCAGGGTGACCCGCTCAGAGAAGTGGCTTTAATAAAAAAAAATAATTTTTTTTATTACATTGATGACAGAGTACATTTGATCAGTCTTTGTTTCACTTCAGGTTATCGAGAGGGGGAGGATTGATATAAGATACTTTATTTTAAAAGTAGGATGAATCACAGCAAGGCATCTCTCGGAATGAAGATGGTCCGAAGTTGTTTCATGTTATGTCACAAAATATCATTTTACCATTGTCCAGCGCAGATACCACTAACTGCAGTTATATCACAGTTATTGCAGTAACTCTGTCATATAAGTGACCGTTAGTTGGTTTATTCTGGGCGCTTCTTCCTATTTTGTTTGGAAGGATTTTCAATAAATAAAGGCAGGCTAGATTACAACACAATCTCCAAGATGCTGTTTCCGCTGCGGTCTAAATTTAATTGCCAGTACCCTAATCTAAGCGGCACAAATAAAAATGCTTAAAGAACGAGTTTGTTGATTCCCGACCTGATAATGGAGAGAAATCGGTTTTTCTCACAGTCAATCAAGAAAGAAAATATCAAATGCCGTTTATAGGAGCGATCACAAGGAGTTTTCAAGGCAGATATAGCGAAAGTTTTATTTAAATACCTCAGATTCTCCTCAACACAAAGGACATCGAATAATACAATATATATACAACCAGCTCATCAACAAACTTCAAGAAACCGTTCATGGATTCAAACATACGCCGATTGATTACTACTGGAAAAGACAATTACTGGACCCGGACCATCGAAAAAATCTGAGAAAACTGTAACCAACGTTTAACGTTGCCCACTCCGGGTTTTACACTCGTGTCTAACAATACTAAGCAACGCCTTTCAACAACTTTTCCTCAACGAACGAACTTTCAAAATTTTTTTCAAAAAGTAAAGTCCGAATTCCCGCAGTTCATGATTTATTATTTACGTTCATCTTCCTGCAATACTCTAGCTTCCAAAGCAATTTATTGTCATATTTATTTTAGATCATTATATGCACAGATTTACCGTATTTTCATTATGCTTCAAATTTCCAAGCCATATATTCATACGAAATTTATTATTGTTCAAGGCGACCATTCGTACTACGACTACGAACTCACGCGAAGTCAATGCCAGGCTCATAGTCAGGCTAGTACACTTCTCAATCAGCTAGTCCACTTACTCGAGTAACGTTTATTTTCAAGCACATGTGAAAGTTTTATAAAAATATTTCTAGGCTCATTCTTTATTCTCGTGAAAATATTAACGTTATGTATGCTCTAAATGAAATGTGCCTTAACGCCTTGCATAGGGAATCGTCTATATCGAATCAGTCATCACTCAGCGCTGAAAACAGTCTATTATCCTTTGTTCTCGAGTCGCCTCAACAGTTGGTCACAGACGTAGCGTAGCGTAAGACAGGGTGTGCAATTTAGCGAAGGTCAATTTCTAGCCTTGGTGGGAGAAAGAAATCTTGCATTGGTATAATTTCAACAGCCAAATCAAAGTATCAATATCATGCAATAAATCTACAAAGATAAACACATTGCAACGTCGCCTTAGTTATTTTCCGAACACGCATGAAAGGTGGGTTTGCTCTTATCCGACCCGTCCGCTACAACGATAAACAGACGACCGATTAGAGGTGACGAATCACGACGGTTAGATTTATCGCAGCGTGCCCACTGAAGGCTTCTAGCATCTAGTAGTCAATCAGTCGTGCTGACAACAGAGGTCAAAGGTTATGAAATCCGCAAGAAGCACAGCAGAGTTGGGCGGGTCACACACAGTAGCAATATTTATGCATGAAATACATATTTCCAATGCAATGTTTCTACATGAAATATTACGACAAGCAAATTGCATTAAATATATTGTTATGAGACTGCACACAAAAAACAATATGCGATAGTTTAGTAGCGGTACCGTTGTGTGAATTTAGTATATTGGCTGCAATTAGCAAATTTTGGCTAAACTAGATCCCCTACACCACAAAACACTGAACAGGAACCATGTATGCTCAGAGACAAAGCTGGTCCATGAAGGACAGCACGTTCACAGGTGCAGGAAATAGGAAGCTGGTCACAGCAATTCTCACCAGCTCATCATACAACATGTGGATTAGTCCTAGTGACGGTAAATATAAGTTCCGATACGGTACCGTATATTGGTCAATCCGTTTCAGACGTCTATACCAAACAATGGTATTGTTATGAAAAAGGACCCGCATCAGCATTGACAAAATACCGTATGCTGCTGGTGTGGTAAAGATGTACCGTAACCTAATGCATTACATCCGAACCGTATTGTACCCTAATCAGGAAACAATCGAAAAAAAATTGCAAACAAGTTCAGTAAACCATATCTAAACTGTGAGGCCGCAAGTTTTCTGCCGAAAGGGATCCAGATCTCTCGCAATATTGCAGCAAAAATAGATTATATACTATTCCCGAAATAAAATCACACTGCAATAAAGAATTGGTGAAATATTGCATGGTAGCAAAATACGATATATTTAATTAGTGCTCGCATCATAATAATAGATATAGGTCCTGAAAAGTAAATTGCGCAATAAAAATATTGACTCTGTGTATGGGCCGCCTCACATTGTTCCTGGTTTTTATTTCTACAAATTTGTGTTTATTCATTGTGCTACAATCCTGTTGTGATGGTTAGAATAGGTATCGGTCATCCAGTCCTGACTGTTTTACTCACAAGCCCTCCGTGGAATATTTTCAGTTAATCATCAAGGTCAAGCAAACTCCTAATACCACGCACCACAAATGTATTTTATCCCCCTTTTTTGCAACTTGCGATCCTTGTTCAAAGCACGTTTCAACGCCTCCCAGAACGCCTCCCGTGTTCTGTATTTGCAGTTTGTGTACTAAGCTAGTGAACGATTGAATTTGTCCCACTGACGGAATTGCGTATATTCCCTACGCATTTTCTTTAGTGTTCCCAGTGCATTGTTGCGAATATTATTATGATGATATATTGTTGCACGCATGCCCGAGTTGGCAAAGGTGTTATTTTATTAAAAATATTTCCCTGATTCTCTCTGCAAACATAGAAGCAAATATTCCAAATATGTTTTAATGTTTTATAACAAGCAATATAAGAAAATTAATAGTACGGCATAAACGTAGAACTTTGATAAATGCATCTGATATTGTTTATGTTGGGAATATTACAGTAACTTGCAATGCATGCAAATATAGATCATAATATAAAAGTCGCAGACTTTCTCCAACGTTAGATTATTTGGTATTGTCTCGCCATATACACCAATTGGTAAATTTATAGATTCAGGATCGAGGTATAATATGCTGTGTTTTTTTTTTTATCAAACTATCAACACACAGAAAAAGGAAAACACACAGTCTTATCACACAGATTTCCTTTGGCGTAATGTACTGTATGCGTGGTAATTTAGCATCGAATAGACATTGGCAAATTAGAAATTGGCTTGAAATTATTTCAAATTAAATTTCACTTTAGACCCCTTTTAGAGAAAACATGTTTTCTCGAGCATAATCTAAAAGTTTTGCAAATTTTGTACATGAAATTATTTTCAAAATCACAATCGAGATGTTCTAATTAGCGATTCGATCAAGAATAAGATTTGTGAACCACAAATAAATTTGTACTTTCGAGCATAAACAAGCGACGTTCAGGATAATACAATAAATCTATCAAAACATAGGAACCTTTGGAATCCACTCCAATGAATCGTCATCAATTCCAACACCGCTATCACAGCTACTTATACTGTCCAGTGGCGAATAACCAGTTAAATTTTCATTAAGTTTCATGTACAGTGCATTATCATCTGCGTTGTTTGCAGTATAATTCCCAGTGACAGAATCTAAATTGCTATTCCCTACAAATGATTTTGAAAACGTGTTTTTATCTTGGTAAGAAAATAATTCATTGGCGAGATGTAAATAAGGATCTCTTTGTAATGTTGAAACAGCCGCAGAACTGTTATCCATTGAATTTGGAGATTCCACGGCAGAAAGAGAATTGTTGTTAGTTGTGAATGAACAGTTTTGTGATGTCTCATCGTTAGAATTTGTTTCAGTTAATTGTTTCTTGACGAGTGATCCGTAATCCATAGACCTGTTACTTTCGTTCTGTGCGGTTGATGTGGTATGTAGAATATTTGCAGTTTTTGGTGGTGATTGGAGCACAGCGTCTATTGGCGGAAGAGATTGCTTCGGGTTTGAATGGTATCCCGTTGTTATGGTACTCGGAGAAGAATGCAATCTGGAACGAATATGTTCTTTGCTTTCAACATTGTTTTGACCCGAAGAACACAATCGTAAGCGTTTTGCTCTCATTTCCTCTTGATTTGTGTCGTACATAACGTCGTTTTGAAGTCCGTTTACAGCAGAATATTGTGTATTTATCATCGGTCCAGTGCAGTTTGTAGGATTATGCTCTATTTTAATTACTCTTCCTTGAACGACGTGTTGCTGATATGAAGAATTATTTCGTTTATTTTGCATTGAATAGTCGATTGGAGATATAGCTTTGTTAGCAAATTGCTCAGGCTGAAAAACTGTGTTTTTATCTGTCACAAAATTATAATTAACATATTTTCGTGATTCGCCAAGCTGAGAACTGGATCCACATAAACGAAGCACAGCATTATTGGCAGGTGCAGTGTTTTGTATTTGATTTAATCTGCTCTGAACCATTGAATCTCGTGAATTTTGAGAAGTCGGGGAATAGAGCAACGCACTCAAAGTCCTCTTCAACTTCGAATTCTCATCAATCAATTCGTTGTTGGATTGCTGCAATTCATCAACTTTTCTCTCAAGTTCTAACATTCTTGCTTTCTTACGTTCTCTAGCTGCAAGCGCTGATTGCCTGTTTCGCAATTTCTTCCGCAATTCCTTATCCTCAATGCAATTCATACTTTTCGAAACACAGTTCTCGACAACTAGATGATCTGGCTTCGGTAATACGGGAAGTACAGCCTTAATGGTGAACGGCATTTTTAAAATATAAATTTCCACACCTTCAGATAGTCAAGCCTTCAAACAGCAATACATATGATCAGCGACATACACACACGACTAATTCTTCTTGAACGTTCTACATAAGAACGGAGATATTCACATTTTTGTGGATCAACCGGTTTAGCTAAGATCTAATTCAGCGATAGCTATTGCTAAACAACTTTTGTAAAGAATTATATAAAGTCTTGCTGAAAATGCCCTGAAGGCGGACGACACTTTCTTGAATGAACGCAAAAGACGCTTAGCAACTTTACGATTTGTTTACGCTTTTTATGTAACTATTTTTACGCTTAATACGACATAATATTTGAACCCATGTGATTTCTTAGCGCTCTCTACTGTTAGAAAGTTGAATTATGATTTTAATTACCTGCGTTTTTAATTTTTTCTTCTAATATTAATAATATTAATATCCTCTAATAATATTCTTCTACAAACTAATATTATGCATACAGAAATTTGTGAAATTTTCAGAAATGACTGTAAAATATCGGTCCGCGAACGGCATCCCATTCATTTTCAAACAATTATATATATAAAAGGTGTTTTGTTTCAAGGTATATCTTTTACGTTAAATAGTGTTACATGGAATGGCATTGTAAATTTATCTGATTTTTAATAATATAATTTTTTTGATAAAAAGGCTATTCTTTTAGGTAAGGCAAAGAGCAAAGGAAATATACAAATGTTAGGCATGTAAATTGACCTCTGAAACAGCATACGGAATCAGAAAATGTACATAATTTAAGGTTCTAAGGTGAGCTGATGCCGACAATGAACTTTTAACAGATGTGTTCAAAGTTCAACCTTGAAGATAAGAAAGAATTCTCTGGCTCAGACAACAAAAATTTTCTTTTAACCAAATGTCGTCATGACGCCATATTCGTATATATCGTCGTATTTAGTGGAATTAAGTTGATTGTGGCACATGGAAAGGCCATTTCACTACTTTAGGAGTATATTTTGGTATTATTTTTATGAATACCGTACTGCAACACATGTTTTTATTAAAGCTGATTAATACGTAATGATGTAATAATTTAAATCTTTATACTTGGTTCCAAATGCTAAGCTTTCTAAACAAAGTCCAGTCTCAGTTACCTGTTACAAATTTTAGCGACCTTCAGGTATGCGCCATATTACAGTTGTACAAAACATACGCTCGGAAGTTGTTGTGTTATTAAGACAGCAGGTGTTGTGACGGTTCAGATGTGCCATGTGAGCTGAAAGTCGTGATAACGAAATGTAAGATTCTTAAATTTTGACATTTGGTTAATGTCTCTATTTGATAGTTCTTGCATATGTAATGTATGCTTCGGAATGAATCTGGTATCATGACATGATATTTAGGGTACATTCACAGACATAGATAATAACATGTAATAATAACTCCAAATATAGGGGATACTTACTCCAGTACCACGTCAATATCAGAAAATACCGGAGGATTTCGAATTTTATACTGTATGAGATGTTTGTGATTTGGAAAACGCAGGGTCTATTAGTAAACTTAAGTTGCATATCAAGGAGGTGATCTTAAATGACGTAAGAACCTACACAAGTAATGCTCACCTTTGTTGATTTCGTCAATCTCAGATACAATGTAAGAAAAGAAATAAAGTTAAAGTTATGTTCAATTTTGGTTGTAAACAATCCACTATAACACTTAAAGTTAGAGAAGTTCACATCGATTATCAATATTGCAGTACAATTTACCAATCAAGAATTTTATTTTTCCAACCAAGAGTCATTAATGGACCGCGCATTGGCAGCTTAACTGCCAAGAACGTGTTTAGGCGCAAGATTTGTGACTGGGTCGTGTAATAAAAGTACTTACGGACACAAATAATACAGATTTCAATCTTAGATCACTTCTAATTCTCGATCCCTTTCTGTTCAACAAATTGAGCTTTGCTGCTCACTTGTTTGATTGTTGCCATTCCGCCGGGAAGCTTTGCAGAATTGCTTCGCAGGTTTATATTTCTACGTTCTGCTGAGTAAATCTACTACACAGCCCCTAACGTCAACTTATTTTGTTCTGCAATAAACAAGAAGATTTGAGGCAACATTTTGCTCATCGTTTCAACAGGACAATGAAAATAGTTGGGTTCTTTACTATGAGGCATATACCGGTACTGTAATATTTGCGGTAGAGGCGATTCAAGGACCGATACCAATACCGATTCCGCACAAATAGCCGATACTTGTCAATACCGATACATTTTATATCCTACATTCAATAGCAGATTAACATGTTTTTTATTTAGTTGCTATAGTAGAAGATACAATAGATTGATACAGATACAGATTGCGCGTCGTAGGCTATTTTTTATTATTTGACCTAAATAATTGGCACCTTTTTCTTGTTATACTACGTTTTTATACATTCAACATCTTATGCATACATTCAAAAATAAAATGATGCTATTTTAACTGTAAAAATCCGCGCACCGGAGGCGCTGTTAAACACGCAATTACGCACAATCACATACAAGTGTGAGACTGAGAAAATGAGATTTCTTCCCGTTTGTACTGAACATGAAAGATTTCGAGCAACCAACTGAAGCAAATACATTTTGGACCCGACAGTTTTCGGTTCGTCCCGTAGGCAACTTCGTCGCCACACGTAGTTCTGTGGTAGTGGTAATGCTGCTGTTTTTGATATTTTGAACATCAATAATGTAATTTGTCCTAATTGACTCATCATCTTCACTTTGTTTATATATTATACACACATATGCTCGAGGGGTGCTTATACTACCATCGGTGAAGTTTAAAAAAATCCAAGGGGACTCATTTAAGGACCTTGAAATAAAACGAGCGGCAATAGTTGGAGTGAGGAAGGTTGTCCTATACATACTACATTCCAGCTAACTTCTCCTGGGGAATTCATTGGGATGGAACCTGAGGAGGGGGGAGGCGTGTCCCGTCCGATTGTCAAATTTTTCAATATGAAAGCCTCGTAGCAATAAGCAAACATTTACGCGCGACTTCGGCGCGCAATCTCGAGTTCGAGTCCCGGCGAGTCCGGCTCGCTTGTTCATGCCCACCACTCAACCCAAGGTGTAATAACTTGAGTAGGCCAAGCCGAACAGGAAAAGATCTTATCCATCCAGCAATTGTAACGCTGTCCATATATTAGTGGCCGCTGTTACAGGGCCCTGGACAGGGTGATCCACTCTAAGAAGTGGCTATAAAACAAGTTTCATTCATAGTGTATTTGTAGTAATATTCACCAAAAAATACTTAAAAACACAAAAATCGTGAGTGTCCGCGGCTAAAAAATGTTCGCATGCTTTCTGTACGCAGTTTTCATATCTATATGTTTGTTGCACAAACCCCCAGACTTCCAACCCACCCATCCAGCTTTCGCCGCCACTGTTGGAGACGGTGAGATCATTTTTTCGAACGTCGATTATAATCAGAATTTGTATTGATGATTGTAAAATATTTGCAATTTATCTCTTTTATTCTATTACTTCCTAATACACCTTATCTAAGCTTGAACCAACATCCCTAACACAGTTGTAGAAACAACAATCCAGTAGTTACAAAAAACGGCGTTAAATTTGTTGTCTAGTGCTGTTCAAATTGAAACGATATTGGCGTTATTGTAAACAATGATAGACTCCGTCCTGTAGCGCTTACATAAGAACATGAACTATAAATATACCCAGAATATATATATTACTCCTTATAATCAAAAATTACATAAACAACATCAACAAAAAATTTACATGCGTACATCTAACAAATATTCATGAACTCGCAGACTCAATTGTCCCGAACGTCAATCAGACAGAAATAAATTAAAACCTATTCTGAAATTACATTTTTGTGAAACATGAGCCACAGATGGCTGGAAACGTAACGTCACCGTGAAATAAGCAAGTCAGTTAAAAAGATGAAGCGCTGACATTTTGCAACAGATGCTGTGCTTAATGTTCATATCGCCAGAAAATTTTTAATTATCCTCTGGATATTATTAATTATTTCCATTCAAGAAATTTGATTTGTACATCTCTACTGAGTCATGGATGGGATAATTGGAGAACAAAGACAGAGGAAAGAATCGAAACAAGGCAACGTGCAGGGAAGTCAGAATTATGAAAAGCAATGTTGAACGTATAATCACGGACAAATGTTTCTTTATCGATCGATTGAGGCTAATTTAGAGTTTAGACAAGCCATGACATTGCACAGCAGAAAACATTGTTAGTATTAAATCTGGATTCCAATCTTGGGATTCAATTCCAATTTAATGCACTACAACTATTTTAATAACATTAATTAATACCATGACATAATAACATTTGAATCTCTAAATCCCATTTTCTACAGACTTGCATATCATTCAACTCGGATATAAATAAAATTCTTTGTACTATCTTGCTAATAACATTAAAAATTCGCATGAACGTGACCTCTGTGTTTGTTTTTAAGAAATAATACTCTATAAATCGTATTAGAGTAAACTATTGTTTATCTTCCTACCGGAGTCCACTTCAAATACTAACACGCTTTCCAAGTGGCCAAAATCAATTGGCTTTCTCTTGAAATTGTCTTATGATCGTGAGAAAGATCTTCTCTTTATTTCTCATAATTATAGTTTTGCAAAACTATATAGGCTACTCCTGTCACTGTGTTTAAAACTTATTCCGAATAAATATATAGTAGTTGTTTTTTGAAAAGAGAAGCAAACGATTATGATTAGATGATTGGAAATTACAGTTCAATTATACATTCAAAAACACCGTTTGTTAAATTTGACACAATGTCTAGTAGTGTTGACTTCATTAAAAAGATGAACTTTTTATATATATTCCGATTAGGATTTGGAAAAGTAAATAAAAGGTGGGTACAGCTACAATATTATCTCTCACTCGTTTATAAATGAACTGCATCTTCCTGAAAACCAATCATTATTTTAATTACGCTTATGCAAAATCAATACATTTTTGAAAAAGTTGATTCTGATGAACATTGGTGAGCGACATGGACGAACGGATCGAAATATTGATTATCGTTCTTGATGTGCGACCACCGACGCACGTAATGCCAATACTAAATCATCACTTTCGTTACGAAATGGTAGTAGTCGATTTCAAGTTATGACGGTATTTTGTATCTCCACTTTCATTCAGGGCGTGTTTCACGTAGTTTAGTAGAGAAACTTTGGCGAAATTGTTATAGGCAGACGTTCAGTGGTATTGCTCAGATGGATATCCCGACGGTGCAAAGTCGAGACAGAATAAAAATAAAACCTTATTTTTCGGACCTTAAGGTAAAGGTGAAAGGGTTCAATTCAGATGATCATATCATAGATTCTAATATTTGGAACTTTTAACACTGTTGATTGGGTTGTTCATTGTTGAGGATGGGAATATAAATGTTTGCACTTGTTCGGCAAGTGGGATATTTTCCCTCAACTTTTAGCAAGGCAAGAGCTATATGTTTTACACAGTGTTCAACTTTAAGTTTATTGATAGATTAGTCTTTGCAGATTTGGATATGTTTTGTTGTTGTTTTGATTACGGCATCACCAACATAGATCGTTTCACCGCTTAATCTAAGATGTTACCTGTAAACGTGTTGTGGTATATGACTAGAGAGCGTTTTTTCTACGCTCACATTCCGTAACTTGGGGAAGCAAGCTACATCCTGTCAGACTGCGCCACGCTTAGTCTGCTGTGCTTCACGAGTCTGGGTAAGACATTCGACACTTTCTTCCAGTCTCAAAATTTACAAATTTGCGACAAGTAAACCGCAGGACGGTGGTACAGCACACAGCCCATTTCCCACAATATGGGTGGGCTGAGTTAATGAACACGTTTTGTTAGCACCAGACATTCAAATTGTAACAAAACTACTGTTTTCTCACCATCTGTTGTGACAATACAACAATATTCAATATCTATACCCACCTTAATACCAAGCCCATGAGATGCGTTCCCAGAAGCAATTTATTCCACCAAGTATGATCCACACTGCAAAGGCTTGATACACGCTAGGTAAAACATAATCATATTAGTGCTTTGTTACAAGATTTTTGATCGATATTGTTGTTCAACGTAATATTCTACAACAAAATACAGAATTTTAGGTACGGGTATATTTTAATCAGGAAATAGAAAAGGTGGTAACTGGTCGGCTCTGCTTTCTGAATCTCTGCTTAGCCAGTATGTCTCAAGTATTCCACAATAAAATTTCATACAGGGAGTTGCTTCATTTCATATATGAAATATGATCGGAGTGCACTTGTTAGTTTTCAGTTATGATTTTATAAACGCTTTCTGAACTCTTGAAATTTTGCTTAGCTAATTTCAAATGCATGAAAAAAAGTATTTTCGGATTGTTTCAAGAAATGTGAGACTAATAAACTATTTATGGGCTTTGTCACAACGTTTAATTGAAATTCACAATCGAAATTCTTTTTTTATAGTATAAATATATATGCAGTTATTACACCAAGAGGTTAGAATTACTATGTGAATAATCTCGTTGGTAACAATCGCCGTTTAAATAACATACCACCACGGTTTACGATCATGAGGTACTTGTTCTTGTTGGTTCATCGATTTCGTGAATTCTTTTCTTTTCTATAATCATTTCTCTGATAGCTGGACTACAACGGATGCTGGTGACTCACTAATGACCGGGAATTCGGAATAAAATTTTGCAGGTCAATATAGTTTCTCAAAAGATGTATCACCGCCTCGACCAGAAATAACAATTTGTCACTTTCTCATCCCAATGTATAGCTCAAACATTGGTCACTGATGGATCATGCCGCTGAGCCGCAATCAATCTGTGGCAAATACTTGATAAAGGGAAATCATGACTGGTTGTTAGGTTTATTGAGTTTATTATTATTTCTGGTCATAGGAATACTTTAATAACCGTTGGTAATATACTTTGTCGAGTATGAGACACTATGCTGGATCTTCCTTACAATTTCTCGTTAAGCCTTCTCTTGGGTTTGGGTACAAATCATAAATAATCCAAAATACATGAAGGATATTGTAATATTCATAATATATTACTCGGCCGTTTAAATTTATCGTGGTAATGATAAATGCAATGTTATGTTTTTCAACTGGTAACCGACGTAGCGAAATATGAATAATTTACGACAATCTGGTTGTACCCGTTATATGTACATGCATTTTTCTAACAAACAAATTTGCTAGATATTCTATGAAATAAAGGTTTTTATGGTTGCGGGGATGACATTGTCAGAAGGAGAAATGATTCATTTTAGAAATATTAGTAAAGGGTATTTTGCGTTTTCTAGCACAGGAAAAATAGAAGTTCACATTGAGTTCTGTTATAATTACATTTTTTGCTTGATGTTTTTTTACAAACACGAACACGGTAATTTGTCCGACCTATGCAGTGCCTCGGCGAACAACAGTTTTATTTCTTCAAATGCAAAACATAACAATTTATAGAAATGGTAATCGCAGATTTTCTAAAATATATTGAACATGACATGTTTCATTGCTTAATATCCGCCCAGAAGATGGATATTCTGAGGCCTTGATATGCTTCTTAGCTGTTTCTGTTAATCGACGTCAGCGTCAGAAGGTATTCGGCTGTTTGGAGGGAAAAGCGATGAAACAGGTGATACTGGTAGAATTTAGGGATGCATGTGCCGGCTACGGCTGTTTCTAGAACACAAGTACAGGGGAACCATGGTCGATATCGAAGGGACAAGTTTACATCGTGAAGTTTCTAAAATATCAAAAGGTTTTAGCGACATATTTTCAGCAAAGCATGTTGGCAAAATGAGTATCATCCAGAAAGGTTGCGGAATATCGTTCAATTGTGCGCCAATGACACAAGTGTCCATTTGTGAATAATTTTGAGCAAATATATACTTTGAAACTTTACACCGATATCTGCTTAGCAACATTGGCACATATCGTTATTGGAGATTCAAGTGAGTCAAACATGGGATCGCAGCTTGCGTATATTTGTCTTCGAGGCTAAATACGTGCTTGCCCGTTTTTTACATCTATTTTATTTGATGCTTGCGTTTTACGCCACGCAGTGCAATACAAGGGTTCAATAAACCAAATAAATGCCACCGTCTATTTGTGTCTAAAGTTAACAAACGCACTTCTAAAATTAAGAAAAGCCCAAAAATTAAAAGGGCCCAACTCTCTGACCAATTTTTGAGGAATATTAAATTCGGGAGATCGCAGAATTAAATTTTAGCGGAGCCCACAAGCTACGGCAAATTATAAAATGAACAAGTTTACTGGCAGGGACCAAGTTAGCCGATGAAAAACAATACTTGCCACGAAAAACACAGAAATGCCATTGAAATCAAATTGCCCCTTTTCCTTGAAGACCATTCCTCACTATTAAAGATTTTTTTCGCTAAATTTAAAATTCGTCTCATTAAATTTTTACGTGTGATCAGTCGAACGTGTAATGCTTGCATTATTACATGCATAAATCTGGGTATAATAACGCATGAAATACACATATGGAGTTATTTATCTTAATTCGCGCAATATGCGATGGCTTGCTAGCTTTCATTTGACTTATCTATGTCATTTGGAACGAATTATTGGAGGGTATTTTTGAATAAATATTTAATGTAAAGGCTTGTAGTACGAAATGACTGTGCTTTTTAGCGGAGCTCGAATCCTATTAGTAAAGATGATCCTCAAAAAAATTTGGCATCAATGGTGATGGTCGCAAAAACTTTGCCAAAGCATTTTGTCAAGTACTCACTACTAATGGATCGTGTTGATAAGACGCGTTCCATCTGTGGCGCATGTATGACGAAATCCAATTCGACAAGGTCCATTTGCCGCCCTTGCTTGGATGTTTCATTAGATAAATGCTTACGTAAATGTATTTAGGATTTAAGGCAAAAATAATGTGTTTGTTGTGTTTAGAGATACACTGTATATGCTAACATTAATTCCTAGATCTATCTATATGGAAAAGCTTTCAAATTATTTTTAATACTGGATATTATAAGTTCTGAACAAGGACGGAATCATGGGTTTCAGACGAAAATCGAAACCGGGAAAATCCCTAATGGCGTTTGCTTGGTAAGTGAAATAACTTAGATAGTTTTGAATCGATTCCTCGTGATCAAAATAAAATTATGTTGCAGTCACAAGCTTTTCTTATTTTTTTTTCGGTCTGGAGATTCTTAGGAATGCTGAATAAGGCGTCTCCCATTGACTACACAATTTTCCATCATTATTTCGCGAGAGTATTTGCTGTATATAAATATTACGACCCTCATGCATTTGTCACAACTCCCCATGAATATAGTAATCGACTCCATGTCCAAACGGTTGAGAATGTCGCGAATGACCTAGAGACTACGTTACCACAAGCATTCCGTAACGTTATAACATAGTCAACATATAGCGCAGAGGCAATAAGAGATTCTCAAACATGGCCGAATACGAAGTTCAATACTGAATGAAGCTTCGAGCATTCATTACCGCGCAAATATCGATATGTTTATCAGTTCCTCGATTTTCATCATTGAAAGGTTCCAGACCGTTATGCTCCTTCGTGATTCCATATTTGAAATAGTGTTCGACCTTGAGCTGACAAAAATCAATAACAGATAAATAAATGAAATAATCTAAATTCACGTTGCCTGAATTTTTAAGCTTGTTCCATAGATGAGACGTATTTTGAACGCGGAACACTTATTATCCATGCTTGACGCACAGGAATTTCCAAATAATAAAATTTATCATTCTAGTGTAACTTATTGAGTACTTAAGCCTCAAGCATGAGCCTCATATAGACCAAACCTCCACTGCGTAAGCTATTACGGTCCCATACGAGACGAAAGGTACTTGGCGGACACTGTTTTACAGTGGAAGGATAACATATGAATGAAATGTTTCCAAATTCAAGTGAACTGATATCAAATTGACACTCTTGATTTATGTTCAGGTACACAGGAGGCTCAATGTCAGTGCCGGTTACAAAATTTTCCCTGAGGATGTACGGGAGCAGGAAAGGTGTGGAACAAGAACAAGCGAGACAAGAAAAAGTCGGTTCTTTCGTAATCCACCCATATTCAAACTTCAGGTATTATAAGAGTTTTCACGATTATAAGGCGTGAGAGTCTGTAAGCAATTGGAATACAAAAGTTCTTGGCTTTTGGTCTGAACTAATCGAAAACCGTTCAATAGTGATCTTTTTTACTATGGGCATGCCAGTTTTAAGTATAACGGGTTCGAGAAAACAAAAATACTGTTGAGAACTTTTTAAATTTTAATTTCATTTTCTAGAGACCTGCTTTACTTTTTTTTTCATCAATTTTATTTACTTATTTCTATCTTTTTTTATAAAACATGATTCACAGATGGACCGCATCTTAATGACGCGATCCATCAGTGATTCATACTTGAAAAAACATATAAATAACTTAAAATAAATAATATACACTTAATATATACGGTAACACATAAACATGGATAAACAATATATTTCTAACAGAGAAGTAGAGAGCCTGATAATAAAAATTTAGCCGATATATGACAAAGTAACTCCTAAAAAATAATCCCTTGGTAATATCCGCGGTCACCCAAATTTTAACGTTGAGCACTGTACTATAAGTAGTATAATAAAATGTTTTTTTTTTCAATGTGATATCGAATTGTCATCGCGCAACTAAAAACGATATACTTCAAATTTATTTTAATATTATGTAGGTTGTTAACTAGGTAAATGCAAACGGGATAAACGGATAATATTACTTTAGCCGACACCAATTATAATGTCGCCAAAAACCTACCGACATTAATCAGAAGGTATTTTTAGATGTGTACAATGAATATCAATAATTGTGATCCCAGGGTGATCCTTTGCGTATATTTGTTATACCTCGTTTTGTTCGCTATGCTTGGCGGATTTGATTTCTGCAAACAAATATTTAAATCTACATTTATACTAAAAATACCATTTTAAACAAGTAAAATGGCGAAAAAACAGCCAATTTTGCGCTGTAAAAATCATCAGTGATATTGATCTTATATTGGCCCTACTACCTACAGCGATATATTCGTCACTAAGCCTATGCGTTAGGCGGGCGTTAGGTTAGTAAAATCTGTAATAGTTTCTGATTATGGATTTTTTTTTCTTTCAATTTGGTAATGAACGTATGGCATACGTGGCCGGTCACTGTTCAGGAATTGATCTTCTAATTATGGTCGAATGTAAAGCGTGAGAAATAATTAAAAATGTTGGAATACACCCGAACAACCCATGTTTAATTGATAAAAATTAACTTTTCCAAAGGACGAATTTTCCAGAACATCTTTTTGACCTACGCCCTTCCAGTACTTTATGCAAGCAAGGTTGGCATGAAACGAAAAACGTGTACAAGTATGCGGTAGTCGAAAATCAACATTAATATCACATTAATTTTGCTTACCAACAACGTCATTATCTCATTTGCATATAATTATAATATATTCATCCAATAAACGATCTCATGGTCGATACTATTAGCAAATTGAAAGTCCCAATGTGTCCGGGTGCCAATTCTGCCATGAGCGAATGCTAATTTACTTTAAAATACTATTAATAATAGTATGAAATAATTTAATTTTGGACAGGAATTGATCACTGATGGACCGGACCGCCCCTCGGCGCAATCCAACAATAGTTCATGCTCCATACCAGAAAAAAATGAATTGTCACAATATTCCCACTTGAATAAAATGAGACAAAAAATAACACTGACAGTATTAAATTTTATTTTATTATTCCAGTTACGTCTTGTTTTAACAGGGACATTTTTCTTGGTTTTTGTGTGCTCATTTCCGTTTCCATTGTTCTGAAGGAGTGCGAAACGAACGAGCATGAATCCGGACTTGTGGTAGAACTGATGCGATCACATTAACACATTAAGAACTTGCGACCAGTTCCATGCCATTTTAAGTAACATCTACATAAGGCAGACAGCTACAATTTGGTGCAGATCCGAGTAGATCCATAAATATTTCTGAAGCGCCCACTAATTAATTTTATCTGGCATGCGATATGTTTTGATCACTCTATTTGAAAAGGGTTCCACGGATACGTGCCAAGGTACAACGCTTCAAGATCGTCGAGCGTTAACATCGTTTTATACCATAAAATCATAGCACCGAAGCGTCGGCAATGTCAAAGTCGGTTCATCAAGATGTTGACGTCGACGCATCACATTGTACAAATATCGATTGGAATTCTTTTCAAATTTGATCCATACAGTGAGTAGGTATCACATTACCGTATCGTGTGATGCTGCGGACCTATAAAGAAAATCGTAGGTCAAACGTTCCTCGTCATGTCCACTAACAATATATTGAATATTACACCAGAAGAGCACCGCATTAGCCATCGATGAACCGTGCCTCCGGAATGGTATTCATTCTGGTCACGCTCTACGCAAAAAGCTTACAAAATGTTTTATCTTTATTATTATTGATTTCAGATTCTACTGGGACTTTGTGTCACTTGTGCTGTTGATAATTAGTATGATTATCATTCCCGTGGCGATCACTTTCTTCAACGACAAAATGACCTCTGATCCAGCATGGATAGCATTCAACCTGGTTTTAGACTTCTGGTAAGAAAACTTGTTTCCAATTTTAGTGGAAAATATAACGTAATTGCAATATATTGTACTTGCCGATGTTTACAAAAAAAAAATTCAGCTCAAAAATTGAGGTATGTGATTATGCTACCGGGACAAATACTAATGTAATGTGATTTGATTGTGTTCGAATTGCCGAAAAAGAATTGGGTAATCAGAAAATTCTGCTGCGAAGTTTCCTGAACATAAAAAAACAGGCTTTTGTCAAGAATAAATCGCTGATGAACAAGATTTTTTCAGTGCGATCCATAAGTGATTTACACGTTTATAACTTTTTATAATTGAAAACATTTAATAATAGCGGCATATTCGAATATTAGGTTACTCCAAATAAAACAGAATTTATTGAGATTTGAATATAGAATAAAAAAATATTTTATATTAAAAATAAATTTATAACCGTCGGCCTTCGCAAAGAAACTTGAAAATCTGTCACTAATGAAAATCTGGACGGCGTCAATTTTTGGTGACCTTGGTTGGAGCACAGCTTGATCGTATTTATAAACAGTTGAATCTGCCTGAATCGCGCAAGAACATAGTTTAACGTAGTTAACTAAATTAATATCCGGACGATTCGACAAATGCGGATGCCCGACTCATATAGTACGAAGATAAGGTGTTTACGATACTGACCTAAATACGAGCGACTGCTTAGAAATCATTAACAATCTTAGTCAGACACGGTCATGCTTGCCTGAAATTTCTGCATAACTACGTTTTGTTAAGAGTCCATCTGTGACTTATTCTTGACTAAACAAATTTCCTAGATAGAAATATCCTATTTGAATAGATAGCGCCGGCTATTCAAGTTCCACATGCTCGTGGAACGACATATCGAACAGAATACCAAAATTTGCGCTGGGAAGCAAATTCAGCATTGATGCCATCGATATCCTAGTGTCTTTGGATTCGACTCATTGTACGCAAAAGTATTCTTTTTACGGCAACGCTGCCTGTGAATGGTATTTCATATTTATTAGTAGGTTTGAACTCCAACACTGCTACACTTTTCATTTTTGTTACATACTAGGTGCTGAAGAATATTTTGAAACGACATTGATCCAATTTGATGTAGGCTATCTTCTAAATTGTTAACCTGCTGATTAGGTTCGTGCAAATTTAGAGAAAAGCGCAAAGCGTTTTTAGTCAGACTCATTTATTTAAAACCAACTTGAACTCCCCCGCGCGTAGATCAATTTTTAATATTTCATGATGCTTCTTTACTTAGAATGTTCGATACGTACCTTGTGTCTTCTGACGTACGGCGCGAAATGGTCGGCTTCTTTGCATAATCAAAATAATGATGCATTTAGCTAGGAAACGTAATAAATAGATACAAAAATCAATATTACCATAAGTTTTTAAGAATCTAAGCATCGGAGCCAAACTACGTTACCTCCAAGCTAGTCGTAATTGAGTTTGGTATCTGAAACTACGCGAATAATCATATGTATTATTGTGCTACGAATTTTACCAATGCCAATGGTGAAGCAAAATCAAGGACTATGTAAAAACTTAGCAGTTAAAATCTATAATTTTGCTTTGCTATAAAATGAATTAATTTGTGCATTAAGTGATTCTCAATATAATTCATTCGGCTTGTTTTATACTTCCCAAATCAGTTATACATCACCATTGGATTTAATTTATTGTGGCTGAGGTAGAGAAGCCGAACCTCCGAGATTAGACTAAATTAGTATGATTTCCAACGTTTTACTTACTAGACACATTCGTACAGAGTGAAGTATTTTTCTTAATGTACTGAATGTACCTCCGTCTAATGTGACGTAATCTCCAGTTGACTGGACAGAAAATATTTTACAATTATTTAACAAAATAACAAGTAAATAGCACGAGCAATAATTTGTGGTGAACTTTGAAATTTCATTTTTAAGGTTTCTAAGTGATATTATTATAAACTTCCACACGGGTATCATCGTGGAATATGGCGATGGTGACGTGGTACTCAACTTGAGACGAATACGAGCGAACTACCTGAAGACCTGGTTTTTCGTGGACCTACTTTCCACGCTTCCTGTCGACTATATTTTACAGGTGAGTTTTACATAAAATTGGTGAAAAGCAATGTATGTGAAGACTCAATTTGGGTAACTACAAATCACCATGACGATCACAATGTGGGCGTGTCATGGCGGTGAGTGATACATGCTTTGGGTCAGAGTTGATGTAATTTGGTTAGATGAAATAATGAAATTGATTTAAGCTTAATTAAGGTTTCATTAGTGTTGCACGCTTACTTGGTCACCAAAGTCTAAACATCATGGAATGTTTTACTGGTACATAACATGAACCCTTGCTTTTGGACTTGAACGCACTCGACAATTAAACCACGACCGCATATGTACGTCAATTCAAATTCAATGAGTGAAAATTCACTGAAAATTGTACCTGTATTGGTGGTGCATACTTGACAAAATAAAATTTCTGATTGGATGGGGGAAAGAACAAACACGGCATTTCACTCCACGTTGGAACATCAATGATCCATATTTTCTGAAATTAATCTTAAATTGACCGTTGACGTACTTATATTATATTTGAAGGCAAGTCAAGCTCTAAATTGGCATTTTAACTTCTCACACAATGGTACCACAAACCAAAGAAATTCCCTCACAGATCGTAATTTAATTAAATATCGTTAGGGAAGAAGTCAAAATCGAAATTATGTAGATACATTTTGCCTTTTCGATGTAGGGCATTTATATAGATCGCGCAGGTCCAACGGCACGTCCCAAACAACACTATATATTGAAAATGCGGCGCGTACGTAGACATATTTCAAAATAGTAACGCTGCAAGAGCTTCCACGTTTCAATGCAACGACAAAGTTTCATTTTACGGTACATCAAAATTATACTTAACCACGATTATTTCAGATAATTTGCACAAAGATATGTTGCCTGCGCTGTGATCCAGCAACAATGCCGCCGCCGTTATTATCAGAAGTTAATGACAATACTATTTTCTTTCGACTAGACCACTGCTTATCAACTAGAAGCTAATTGCTCCTAGTAAATATATTTGGGATTATTTTAGGCAACGAATTGAAAATTTCACAGCCGCGTTCGTAACTTTATTTCCGCATTTGTGTCATAAGCGATCATATTTTCCCCCCTTTTTGAATAAAATTCAAAAGAAACAAATTTTTTCACGAGCTCACAACTCACAATGTACAGCCTGTAGAGATGTAAAGTAAAAAAAGATCTTTTTGATGTTTGATGTGAAGATCCGACATGTGACTAAACGCCTTTTAGCAAAAAAGTAAAAAGTTCAAAATTCACTAAACATATTTTTGAAACAAATATCTTTTGATTTTCATTCTGAACATGTATGTTTCCCTAATATAAGATCAAACATCATTGACGTACCTTCGAAAAAATTCTTAGATCTGATATAAACAATTAACCATCGATGTACACTTGCAAATTGCTATAAATAGTACCCATAATTTCCAATTTACTTACAACAAGAGGTGACATTTAAATGATCAAGCTTTGATAATATGACGGGTTGACGTCTGTCGGCAAACGTGAACAAACGGCTTTTGCTCTTTTTCTGAAAAAAATCAACTCATTAAAATTTTCTGACAAACAATTTAAAAGTGCAAAACAAGATTTCAAAGATCTTGCCCATCCCAACTTACACGTGAAGTCCATGCCCTTACATTGGTACGGGTGTAGTGCATCAGGAAATTTGGATCGTTTCATCACGATAATGCATCGTCTTTTTGGCGTAGAAGCATATCATATCGATTTCTTTCATGCTTTTTAATCTCAGAGGAAACGCGACTGCTTTTAACGTTAACGTAACGTCGATATCGGTAGCGCCATGTAACATATTGTCATCAATTATATTTCAATCAGAAAATACAGCAAAAAATGCTTTGTCGAATATGTGCCGCTGATGTACCGGGTCTTCAAGGTGTAATCCATTTGTGACGCGCGCTGACACAAGCTAAAAATTCCGATTTGGTGCGAACTTTTGATAGCCCGCATTTGAACCTGGATCATGACCTCATAAATGAATAATATCTCGTAAAATTGAACAAATTATGAATAAGAAAACTGAAAATATCTAATTAGGTATTTTTATGGTTTAGTTTGGTTACAAGTAATTAACAAGGATACCAATTTTCATATTCAAGACCCATTTTCTCTGATTTTGTGTTCATTTCTAATTTCTGTGATCCGCTATAAATCGACGTTTTGGCAACTTAATAAAATCTTTTCATAAATTTCTAAAATGGAATCAGATTCGATTCGAATTTAAAATTACCTGGAAATGGCAACCATACAAATGATAAATATATGATTATTCATACAGAGTCAAAACATCAAAATCTAATATAAACATAGGGTCCACAGTGCTTGGTAACAGAAGGTTGAAAATTTTGTGGACATTCGATCTTGGGATTCGAATTGCCTTCAAGCTTAAAATATTCGAATCAGTCAAGAATGGGACTTGCGGACGTGAATAAAATCGCTCCGTTACCATTCCAATTCATTTTCTGTTTGTTTAAGTGTGTGTAATATAGAAGTAGGGCTTGGCAATTCTAAATTTGACCCATCCACTTATTTCAAATTTCTAGACAGACGATTATGGAAAACTTTTCAGCTAAAAATGGTCAACACAGTCGATATACTAACACTTGATACAAAGTATCAAAGCTAACTGTGTTCATTCTAATCAATTTTGTTTTATTTACTTTATAATAAAAATGCACAATGTAAGAAAATAGCGAGTTTTGTCTATGGTCAGTGCTGAACAATGTACACTTTATTTTGAAAAAGTTATATTGTATGAACCGCGCCTATGGGGATGACGATCCACCAGTTATTTGTCTTGACGAAGAAGCGGTAGGTGGTTTGACAATCGCCCGGAGCAGATGTTACTCACTGCACTTTACCATAGGGCTTCAGTTGCGTTTGAGATGTTTTCCGTTTAGTTGCTGATACGACATCTTTTAGTAGCTCTTTGCTATTAAGTGGCCGTTGGGTGGTTCCTTTTATACACTGCTTGCGGTCTTGGTCAGAGTGGATTCAATAACAAAAAGAACGCATGTTCGAAAATAATTCTCCATCTGAGTTGTCATTCCACATGCAATCGAACTAAAGTAGATTGTTAACAAGAATGGACCATACATTGGGGAAGCATATATGGTTCAGGAGTCGTGACGGGTTTGCGAAACAAACGAACTCAAATTTGGTTTTTGACACTGATGGATCAAAATGCATAATTTAATTGCAAAAATTACTTTTGTCGAGAGAATAATTAACAGTTGTCATTAGTAGTGTAGCACTGTGCATGCATTATATATGATCTCGGGTCAACAATCGATTTTCTTATCCACCGGTAACCAATTCAATCTACTAGTCTGACGTAAAATATAAAACTACACGACTGTTACAACGGTCAATTTCACAGTAGTTAATTGATTGGTTTGTTTTGGAAAATAATGTAATGGAACCGCATCAGAGACTAAATGCTCAACGGGGATTTCTGCGTTGGTATTGTATTGTAAAGCCACTGCCCCAGTTGAACGGAACTGGGGATCCCAATTTTTATGTTGGATTCTGGAGACTGTGGGTTGACCCGGATTCACTTCAAGAAAAAAGTGCAAAACTAGATATTATCTGTACCAAGGAACCAGAAAATAGATCCATGCATTCCATATAAACTGATGGGCTTCATATATTATAAGCTATCTGTCATGAGCAACAGTTCAAGATCTTATCGCTGCATGCTGTAGTGGCCTTGGTCCAGAGTGACAGAATCCCTTTTTACTTCGAGTGTTCAAAAATGGAAAACAAAGCTTTCAAAATCACCAACACTGCTATTTCATAGAAATATTGGTGATTTTGAACATTCTTGTGAAGTTTGATTGCTACCAAACAAGATATAATTCATTCTTCTAAAAAGTGAATTTCATGAAATATCGTCTTTTTGGTGAATATTTCTCTGATGGGGCCCATATGCCTGACATTCTATCTTGGTCTATCCAGTATACAGTACTGATGTCAAACCTGCTCGCTTTCGCGCTGTTTTTAAAGTTGGGTATCTTCTATGTGATCGCCCTTCAATCATTACAGCGTTATTGCGTGGAAGAAAAATAATTTTTTAGCTGAATCCTATATAGAAATTTTATTTTGGGAAGCGTGAGCCAACATTGGACCGCGCCTGGACAACGCGATAAATCAGTGAAACATACTTATCAAACCCTGCAACTGTTGAACGACTGAAGTTGATTTAGGGAGTACGTAATTACTTGTGCGCATCAACGCAGACACTTTACCAACGTCAGTCGAACACAAATGTGATCAGTGATTCATTGGTGCGATCCATCATATAATAGGCTTAATTAAGTTTTTGCTGATTGGATGTTTTACACGTGAACGTTCTGCAGCTGTTTTGTAGCAAAAAAGGTGTTAATCTATGGTCTTTAGGTAGTTCTGTTTTCATTTATTTCACTAGTTTTTCACATTACATTATGAGTCACTGTAAACATAGAAACATCGTAGAAAATTGTAAACTAAATTTGTTTAAATAATGCATGACAGTGAAAATAAAACAGCGTAAGTGACGAGAAAATATATACTTAGTAAAACCACATAATCTAGAAATAGTATTAATCTCACATTTCTATATTCGTCCCTTGTCGTATGTCAATGGACATGAAGGTGGAGCAAGAATCAAACCACTGACCTATATAATTAAACTTTAAAATATTTTCTACAAATAGGATTACCAAGTATTCGAGCTATTTTGTGTGGTTTGGAGTCGGTTAATAAGACATTACATCACCTGAAGTACAAGGATATTTATTTGGTCGACCTATACTGTTGTTTTGATATTAAACAACTTTAAAAGAACTGGCATTAGATTAATATTTTTAAACAAGGTCAAAACAGTTCTTTTGTAAACAATTATTGACCTGTCAAGCATAGCCACTGATGTCTCGCGCAATCGACTGATGGCCGAAGATGCGTGGTCCATTCGGGGTACATGCTTGATAAACTGGATTGGAATTTATGATAGGGATATTCCGGTCCATTTAGACTGAAAAACATCAACACATTTTGAGTATTCATACTAGAATATTATAATATTTGAATATTCCAACTTATACAACAAAATGTATCCTGTAGGACAAAATAGAATAGTAGCGAATCTCAGCCAAAAAATTTTTATCCAAACATGTTTTGTTAGATATGAGTCACTGGTGGATCACGCCATCAAGACCCATCTGTGGCCCATGTTTA
This sequence comes from Styela plicata, assembly GCA_963675895.2. Taxonomy (NCBI): domain Eukaryota; kingdom Metazoa; phylum Chordata; class Ascidiacea; order Stolidobranchia; family Styelidae; genus Styela; species Styela plicata. The sequence goes on from OZ023139.1 coordinate 1,910,556, forward strand.
AGAAAATAATATTGATAGGACACGCCCACATAACGTGATCTATTATTTTTTAATTTATATCAAGCAGACAATTATGTTTTAAAACATAAATTAAATTAAAAATAACATTTGCTGCATTTTTAAAAGATTAAGTTCAATTAAGTTCAATACAGTTTGGCCATTCAATTATCTTATTTTGTGAGCCATTTGCCACTGAACGCTCGCGTTTTATATGCGCCCATATATCACATAATTTATATATTATTTATATATTATATTTTACATTTTATTCATATATTAATATTTTCAGCTTCTCAATGGAGTATCTGCTAGTGCAAGTGCTTCTCGTGCAATGAAGTTATTTCGATTTGCGAAGATGTTGAGTTTACTTCGATTGTTAAGAATTTCAAGACTGATCAGATATGTCCACCAATGGGAGGAGGTGAGACTATATTAAGTTTTTGTTTTTAAAATAAATTAGCTTGGATATAATTTTCAGGACGTCTATGATGTCAAATCATGAGCTATGATCTACTAAAATGTTTGAAAATGTGAAAAGATATACATTTATTGAGGACTAGCAATAATTAGGAGGCATTCCTTTATATTGGAATCAGGACGGAACGCTTCGTGTGCTTTTATGGATTTCATGTGCTTTTATAGTTTGCTAAGACATACAAAAAATGCTAATTTTGAAGATCAGAAAGTTCGGATTTAATAGACCAGTAAATTTCTTGCTGAACTGTCCTTTCGTGATTTCCACAATTTTTACTTTTCCCTATCTTCCTCAGTATTTGATACAGTCATACATATTTGCGTTCGGGGTTACGTGGGCAAAGGTTTCAATTCTGTGCTGTAAAAATGTTTAATAGGTGAAGTATTATATATATATATATATATATAAAACTATATATATGGGGTCGCAATCTTCCATTGTTAAACAATATGTGGGTAATGAATCAATAACAAAAAATTGCGGTACTTTTGTTTCATGAAATCTCTCAAAAAAAAGGTTATGCGTAAAAATTCCTTCATTTAATCACAATATACATTCAAAGGAATAGTAAAATAACGACTTATGCCAAATTTCATAACATTAGGTTTGAGTTTTATATATATGATATATATAATAATTAATAAATTGGAAACGATATCAATTTTGATAATATTTCAGGAACTACTAATATAGATATAATGAGTTTTCAAAATTATACTCGCAACAACAAATACTACTTTTCCGTTACACTGACTAGGAGACCACGCACCTCGTCACTTTGTTTTTATTCTATCTTGTAACAAAAAAATTTCTAGTTGGCTTTAAATCATATTTTGGTTAAACATGAGAATGGCAAACGCGTTACGCTTTCATAAAATCGATATTAAAGTAATTCAAGTACTTTTCGCACGTCATTCAAGGTATGATTAGTAAAATGACATTAATGTTTACAACATGTCAAAACAAACTTTTCCCTTTTCGAGGTCGAAGCATTGATGGTCCGCGTCTTAGGGGCCGATCTTTCACCTGGTCTTTGCAACACATTATACAGAAAAGTATTCTCCAAGTCAATAACTCAATCACAGAAGCGTTAAAAACAGAAACTTCGGCATTGTCATGGAAAAACATACGATTAATAAGCATCTGTTGACATTGTATCATAAACGTTTTTCACTTGATCAATATTGAAACTATCGGTCACAAACTGTAATTACTATAAACTATAATTTGAAAAATTTGAGTATATCGTTTGTTGAGAATTTCCCGTTCCTGATTCAAAAAATACAAAATTCCCGACAAAGACAGATATACTAGTACACTAACACAAAGCATGCTACAGATAACAGGAAGAATCGATATAATATCTGTTCAGCTTATCTAACCCTACTCAAGACTCAAGATCATGTGGTTACGAACGTCTCACTGAGTCAAGAACATAACCCCACCTGAAGTGTTTGTAGGGCTTGCTCCCATATGGTTGTCCCATAGCTTAACCAATATTCGTTCTCTATGCAAATAGAAATGTTTTTCACATTTCAAATAACAGGAATTGCTGGTGTGGATTTGTGGCAAATTTTACAACGTAAAATCTGACGAATATTATGATTTCATTGCAAAATGTGTCAATTTAAGAAATATCGAAAAACGAATTTACTTCTAGTCATAAATCTAGAATACCTGGTATGGACATCTCTATCTTACAGCAAGAGAAATGTAGCTAACCGAACATGCTGTATGTGATACATACTCGGGTTGGACGCATTTCAGCGATATACAAATACTTATAATTATTTTAACATTTTCTTCCAGATTGTCAATATGCAATATGATTTAGCAGTGGCAGCCGTTCGAATATTTAATCTTGTTTGTCTGATGTTATTGATTGGTCATTGGAATGGTTGTCTGCAATATTTAGTTCCGATGTTATATGATTATCCCGACGATTCATGGATTGTGGTTGATAAACTACGGGTAAGTAATAAATATTTCAGTCAAAAATCTGAAGGTAAAATTAAATGAGTTCGATCTATCTCTGGTCCTGTTTGAAACAACGAATTGTCCATTTTCCGACTTTTTAATACTCTCTTGACTGCTGTTTTATTTCAACTATGAACAAGTCTCAATGGAAGATTAGAGGAACGGGGTTAATCTTCTTAAACAGAGACAGCTTTGTAATTAGTTCGACCCCCTGTTATTGCATCGTGGATTGATTAATGGCATATATCTATATATGATATTTTTGTCCGCAAAATCAAGATAACTTGCAATACATGTAACTATAAGTTTTATAATATCCCCAATACCAACCCTACTTTTGCTCGAGAAAAGTTTAGATTTTGTAGATTAAGTATTTGGCTGCAATAAGTTTACCCGATGACCGGCAAAACTTAATGCAGTACTACCTAACGCCAAAAACATGATCAATATTTTTAGGTTTATTTTGGGCTTTGCTCCCTGAATTATTTTTTCAATTCATTTCGACAAAACAAATATTTTATATTGTCTAAATAATTGCTTTGCAGAATGCCTCATGGGGTGAAAAATATTCGTGGGCATTGTTTAAAGCGATGTCTCACATGTTATGTATCGGATATGGTCAACAACCCCCGAAAAATTTAATGGATTTATGGATGACAATGATATCTATGGTTTCAGGTATAATCATGCGTTATTTTGATAGTTTTTCGCGTATTTTTGGCCTAACGTGATCAGAAAACTGACCACACTCGGGCATGTTATGTTATGTTATGTATCGGATATGGTCAACAACCCCCGAAAAATTTAATGGATTTATGGATGACAATGATATCTATAGTGTCAGGTGTAATCATGCGTTATTTTGATAGTTTTTAGCGCATTTTTGGCCTAACGTGATCAGAAGACTGACCACACTCGGGCAACTCGACCCATCCGTCGCTATTGCTTGGCGTAATTATTCTACGAAGTGATATCAAATATTAGCAATTTTTGTAATTTGTACGAATCATATGATGTGAAAACACCGTTTGCAGCACATTACTCTTTGAAGACCTAATATATAACAGTACATAAAACGATTAGTAATATCGTCTGAACACGTTTTGTTAAGCATGACTAATAAACAGCCTTTCAACCTTCAACCTGTCAGAACCTACAATTCAGACAAAATCAGGGATACCATTTATTATTGAGAACTCGTTAGGAAATATACAGTTGTTTTCAAGATTTTGTTTTCACGTAGAACTGTTCATACTCCTCAATAGCACTGACGGGACTACAAAATAGTTATAACCAAACAACTCAACGTACCGACCACGTTCGACATGTATATGTCTCAGTTCTCAGCTTTTGAAGTATGCCGTTCATATTCCATCAATATTACTTATTTTCACAGGTGCTGTATGTTTTGCAATGTTCATCGGTCATACAACTGCACTCATACAATCCCTAGATTCGTCTAAACGGCAGTACAAAGAGAAAGTTAGTAGTTAAATGTTTTACTATAAAAAGTTTTTGTGCTATTCGCGGGGTAGGGAGATTGGGGTGGAAGGTCCTCTTTACTGTGGCAAGAAAATCGCCCCATTTGCAATTTAGAAATATGTTTGAAACTATAGAGACATTCAGTTGCAGAAGGAAAATTTTGTTCACGAGGTTTCTAATATTTTAAAACGAATCTGTTAAGTTCGTTTCGATACGGTATTGAATTTTTGTCAATAGAGTAGCTTCATTGACTTGGAATATCAGCGCACCTTTACTTTTGTGACAATTGTATGTCTCACGCGCGGCAATAACAAAAAAACACAAAATATGTAAGGATGCGAGGGATGGAAAAGCTAGCAAAATATGACAAACAGAATAAAAATAATGCCTATTGTGAAGAACTTACTAATTCTTATAGCGATAGATATTGCGATTGGCAATGGGGATGAAACTGTGATTATACCAGTTAACGTTAGTAATGAAAATACTCTGTAAATCCAAAAACACTGCTCTAATTTCCAATACATCGTTAGCATATACTTCCACGCTGATTTTGCACTAAACCTCTACGCGACGTTTGACCGAAAGCTTTTAACAATGCACAGGAATACACATTTTAATATCCTCCAATATACATGGAAAACCCTCAAAGTTATAGCAATAGGTTCCATCAAAGTAGTTCCAGTTTTGATATTAAGAATTCCATACCAAGCATTAGGTCTACTAAAACCAAAAACAGCACAACACGCGTGAAGCAACCAGTAAAATTATAAACTAAGCAGTCAAGTACCGCCACTTATCCAAATCATTATCCAGTGTGGACTCAACGAAACTGATTTACGCAAAGCGATTTTAATTAGTCAGCAATTTTGTTAATTAATTCACCGACCGCGAACACGCGGGAACATTTTGAGAGACATTTCATCTGCATTGCGATGATTCGGAAAGATGCACAAACACTGTTGTTTGTTTTAGACGCCGATTCTTTTATGGTTACGATAATCGCAATATGTCGTCGCGTTTGCGAGATCCATTTATCGTTTGTGTTCAACAACAGAATATTTCAGTTATTTTTTTAGGAAGGGAGCATGTAGGGAGATGTTTGCCAATACATAGGTGTTTCTCTCAAATGATTGTATTGTACGCGATTCGTTGATATCTTGCAATGCACTACACATCCCTCCTCTTTGTTTTCTAACAATCCTGGATTCATGTGTGAGATAATTCACAAGGATACACGAATGAGATGATATTAAGCATATATATAAAAATATCATGTTCTCATTCCACATAGACTAACAAAAACTTACAATAAACTTATATTTCTGTGGAATAAGAGCATGATATTTTTGTATACGTTGTATTCTCATTTGAATAAAAATCACTGTTTTCTAGTACATGCAAGTCAAGGAATACATGCGATACAGAAGATTACCAAAAGCCTTGCGAATGAAAGTATACGATTATTACGAAAACAGATTCCAAGGGAAAATGTTTGATGAGCAAGGAATACTGGCAGAAATATCACCTTCTCTACAAGAGGTATTTAGGATTTTTGACGCTAGATTGCAATATAATTAGATTTAAAACGCAATGGGTTTGAATCAAAATAACGCAAAACAACCGTCCTTCAGTTGCAAACAAGGTAATATCATGGTGAAAAATGAATCCCGAAGTCATAGTTAGAGCTGGGCAAAACCGAATTATTTGAAATTCTAATTTGATTCGAATATTTTTTTTCGAATCTGATCGAATGACAAATTCGATGTAAATAATAAATATTGCATTTCTACAATTACAACTTGTCTTCATTTTGAAAATCAATTAATTTATAGTTTCTATTGTATATCCATTTTACACTCCGTGTCTAAGAGCAACAAAGTTCATATTTTAACGACAAAATATAATCAATTTTGGTCAAATTTGACCAAAATCGATTGTATTTTGTCGTGAAAATAAAAAAGGTGGCCATTTAGTAAATATTTTTCGTATGAACGCATATATTGTGCTTAGAATCGATTCGAATCACCGAATCGAATTGCCCAGCCGTAGTCATAGTGGGACTCCGATTGAATTTGTTATTTTTTTGACGTTTGAATAAGGTCTTTGTTGCAGGAACGCTGAAATTTAGGTCGGACCCGAAGCGTTGTGAATGGATATTTTTTTTGGTTGACAAAGTTCTAGGCTTCCGAATTTGTCTGTTTCTCCTTGTTTGTCGATTTTTCTGCAATATGCCATAGTATGGAATCTTGAAAACATTTCATGTATCACTATATATTGCAAAATGTTAGGAGTAATTCTTCCTGTAAAAACCGAAATTTGAACATTTTCAGGAAATCGTTAACTTCAACTGTCGTCATCTTGTTGCATCTGTACCTTTTTTTCGTAATGCTGACCAAGAGTTTGTTACAGAAGTTGTACAGAAACTTAGATTTGAGGTCTTTCAGCCAAACGGTAAGTTATTTTGAGTAATTCGTGTCAGGTGTCCTAAAAAACAGGTCAAGTTATAGGTATTCAGCGTATAAGCCACAAAGGAATCACATAATTGCGACGATATCTATGTATGTGAACAGAGGCGATGGGAGATCTTAAATCTGAAAAAAGGTCATGATAAAATTTAATTTTAGGCTTTTTTGTTGGAGAAAATTAGTCATTTTGAGAGGTGTATTAACATTTTTCTTATTTCTTAACTATATTGATATGAAAATCCAAAATCTTGCAACAAGTACTGTCCCCTCTTTTAAAATGTTAGCGTTGATTCATGCCCCCCACGTCTTCTGACCCAGTATGTTGCATAAAAGATGTGATCCTTCTGTGACTTTCGGACAAATTCTTTATTACGTAGAAAGTATGACAACGAGTTAAATTATATAGCATGTATATTCCTTGTATTCATATTTGCATTCTGCGGATGTGATCCTTTATACACATTTTATACAATTCAGATATAATAGTAAAAGAAGGGTCGATGGGTAAAAAGATGTATTTTATGCAACATGGAGTTGTAGAAATAAGGAGTGCTAAAAACACAAATACTACTCAGCTCTCTGACGGATCCTATTTTGGAGGTAAGGCAAGTTGAGAATCTTTGTTAGCAGTTTTGGGGGAAATTATTTTTAGGACAGGATATAATTTTTATCCTGCCGAGGATAAAAGGTGAATATGGGGCTAAATATATAGCTAACGACGACCACTCGTGCAGTCTCCAGTTCCAACGTCCATCGAAAAGGTTTTCCTCTAACCTCTCTAAGTCATCGTTTTACGAAAATAACATTTTGAAAAAAAAATGAGAACTAGGTCACGTCTTCGCATAAATACGCAACGATTAGCTTATTTCCAGTTTTTGAAAATTAATTTTACCCAGCTACCTAATACTTGTAATATGTATAACTAGAATATGATGTGACGCAGAACATGTCAATATTTTCTAAATTTTGACTGTCGTGAGTTCCTATTTTTTTCTTTACTAATTGGATTATGAGCTAGACTTATTGATCTTACAATTACCGTGGTAATGATTGCCCTATGGATGAAACACATTATTATTCACATGATGATACGAATACCGGAGGCTTGGAAGCAGTTATGATCAACACCTATCTTTTCCCTTGAGGACTGGAAGTAGTCGCGGATGATCTTTATTGACTAAAATATATATTTACAAAGTGTTATATAAAATGTACCCGTCACTTTTGGAGTGAAATTTTTTATAATAAATGGGATTCAATTATTTGCGTCTAATCCTGCGGAAGGTGCGGTCCATCAACAGCCCATAGTTAGCATAAATCCGATCAACTTTGTGCTTTTTTCAACTTTGGAATTACTGCAAATGACCAGTTAATTTACTGTACTTTTGTTACAGTGTACTCAAGTTGTTAACACTCTAGTACAGGACTCAAGATTTGAACTTTCGCCCTTGTAAAGTTTCAACCTCTTATCTTTTGCAAATTGTTGCTCCAAGTAAGATTTCAAGGATTTCCTTGAAATATTCCAGGGAATAATTACGAATTTTGAGCTATAAATTGGAATGCAGGACCAAGAACTGCATCTTTCAAGGAAAAAATTATTTTGGGAAGCTGAATGGAAATGCCACAGTATGGTGGTTTAGTTCAGCGGTTATTTAACTTTTTTCTGATTCATGATCCCCTTGACTGCGATTTTGAAAGACGTTGACCTTGCGTGCGACTTCAAAAGGCCATGCCGAGCAATAAAACATTCACTTTTGAAAGAACAAAACAAAGCAAAATCGGCCAATACAGAAATAAAATGTTTTAGTTTCTCAGTGCTGGTTATGTCACATATTTTTATTAAATGTATGTTTTTAACAATTAAAAGACTGCGTGTCATATTTCATTAGTGATGCCTATGTTCATGGATCGCAAAGATCTCCTGTTAACCCCATTTAGAGGGCGAGGGCCTGGGTTGAGAACCACTGATGCAGTGTATATGCCCGAAGCGATACATAGTGGTGACCATGTTGTCATCACAGGTTGAAGATAATGGATTCGAGATTCGACGACTCCGGCTTTTTATTCCATAATCGAGACTCAATCCGGGATGTAATAACGTGAATGGGTTCGCCCGAACGAAGAGGTCGGTGTCATTTGTCCCTGTTTGTCTATAAGCAGTTAGAGTTGCCAAGTGTAGAATGTTTTTGCTGATCTGCAAGATATACTGATTAGCTTGAATAGTTATTAACATAGTCAAACAAAAACCCAACTATTGAACGCTTTATTTTCAGAAATTTGTCTTCTTACGAATCAACGAAGAGTCGCTTCGGTATATGCTGTGACAAATTGTTGCTTGTATTCTCTACATGCTGACGATTTCAATGAATTGTTACCAAGATTCCCTGTCATGACGAGAACTCTAGAAACAGTGGCTGCATCAAGATTATCAAAGCTTGGTATGCTAAACTTTATATCATTAAAGCACGAGCCGCAAATGAACTCATACTTAACGAAACTTGTTTCGACCATAACACGTTTCTTCTGGCTGGTTAAAATATTCGTTATAGCATTCCTGTGGTATGAATTATATAAGACGTTTTTGTTGTTCAAGCAATGTAGTAGCAGGCTAGCTGAAGCTTGTTTCTCTTCGGGTGTCCATAACGTTCATGCCATTTTTCCAGCTGACCAAAAACCTAACACAATCAACATTGTTAATTCATAGCAGTATTGATGATTCTAAAACTTTTTGTACAGTTTGGTTGGTCGAATTTGGCCAAAATAAATTATATTTTGTCGTTAAAATGTGAAAATTGTTGCTCTTAGACATGGAGTGTAAATTGGATATACACTAAAAACCATAAATTTTTTGATTTTCACAATGGAGACAAGTTGTAATAGTAAAAATGCGATATATTTATAATGCAATAATTAATGCAAAATATTTATTATTTACATCGAATTCGTGATTCGTTCCGGTTCGAAAAAAAATTATTCGTATCAAATTCAAATTCCAAATAATTCGGTTTCGTCCAGCTCTGAACATAGCCGAACATTCCGAATTTTCTTTTGATGAAACCTATTTATATTAAATAATATTTTTCCTGTCTGTGTAGTGGTTTCTTCAGTTTACAGCATTGACAAAATATTTTGTTCCGACCGACCGACTTCACATTAAACGAAAAACAAGAACGTTGTATATGCATATAACATGACTTGATGCTACAATTCGTAATATCTGGCTATAAGACTTATTTGTTTGCGTATACCAGATAAAGAATAGTAATAATAGTATTTGGTTAGACTAAAGCGAAATCAATTTGTTTCTTACGTTTGAATTAACAAGGAAAATCTCCATTATAAATAATTTATAAGCGTTGTAATAATAGTAACAAATTGAAGATTTTTGCGAGAAATTCAGACGTACTTTAAAATCATTGCCAAATCTACACTGTGACAAATGTCTAGTAAATTTACTATTCATTTCAAGTAATTGCATTTTTCCAAAATTCGAAACCGCCTTGTTGATGGGTTTGGTTGACACCCCATAATTGTCCAAAAAACTCAATTTTGTAGCTTCATTTTTAATAGGACGGAGTCAAGTTACTGTGAAAATGTGGTAATTTTATTGCACTTTTGTTACAGTGCAGTGATGGAATTGCTTTACATTGAAACGAAATATTCCAATTTATTGCCATTCATATCAATATTGCTCAATCCCATTTGTGATTGAGGCGCTTAAATTATTGTAGTTCAAAAGCAACACATGCACGGCATTACAATCCTTATTGATTGGTGGATATGGGTGCAACGTTACACTGTAACAAATGTATAGTAAAGTTACTGGTCATTTGCAGTAATTGCATATTTCCAAATTAAAAAAAACGCCATGTAGATGAGATTTATGCCAATTCTGAGCTGTTGATGGACCGCACCTTCGCGGTGCGTTCCATCAAAACCCTATATTTGGCTAAAAAGGTCGATTTTGAATTTTTTTCAATACCGCCAAGTAAAATTATTGTCGAAGGCCAATGCTTTTGTTGCGTTTTTTGTTAAAGTGTAGCAAAACCGTTTCTTAAACTCGAGGTCTCCAAAATGCAATGCACTGGGATAGTGCTGTTTTTCTGTTTGAAATCTGCCCTCTAATTTCAGGGAGATTCAGTAGTGTTCTTGAACGTCGTGCTCGTCAACAGAAAAATTATGATCCGACATCGACAGAAATCGCGGAAGAAATCCGAAAACATGACGAGAAAAGTGCGGAAAGGGTATATATTGATTTATTTGGAGTTTGATTTTAATGTTGGTGCGAAAAATGCGTGTTTCGTGAAGAAGTAAAAATGCGTTTTCCGGTTGAATATTCGCTTCTGGTTTAGCATTTTTTCATGCTAAAACGTCGTTCAACTTCAGTATATATCGTGCTTTGATTGAATTCACTATTCCAAATCGCAAAATATTAAATTTTTTTGAAGTCAACTTCTTAGTAAAGTATCCTGTGCTGACGGCCACAGAAGAACAGAGTTAGTTATGTAAGAAAGTTATGAAGATTCCAGTTTGGTGGAGTCAACCCAAGTTATTACACCCTGGATTGAGTGGTGGATGATTTCATATTCTAGGGCTTTTTAAAACCAGCAGAAGTAAAAAAGCAAAATTTAATCACGATATCATCACATATTTTATATTTTCCGAGATATCTCAAAGAAAAAAATCTACTTCGTTATAAATTGTGGCCTTTACCAAAACCAGTTTAAAGAATCGGAAAGAATGCTTTCGACCTTGTCGACTCTATATCTAGAATAAAAAAATAATAGATTATGTTTTATCTTTCAAGACTCCTCGGCATCAGCCAGTGTATGGGAATCGTATACAAGCATTTCGGAAGAATAATATTAATTCACCAAATAAAAAATATCAAGCATATTTCAGGTAAGTTATTTCGTTTTAAAAAAGTTTTATGAATTTCTGCACCAATCGCTTTCCAATTCAATAAGCATACAACTGAAAATCAAAATGGTTTGCTGGACCCAATCCGAAAATTTTGCCAAATATCTTTTATCAAGCATGTGTCACTGATGGGCCGCGTCAATGAGACGCGGCCCATCTGTGGCACATGATTGATAAAATAGAATTTATGATTGGGAAGCAATTACATGATGGTGTTATTTGAGATACTGGAAACATGTGATGTTGTTTTTATATTTTCAGGCAACAAACTGCTGAGACAGAAATGACTCCATTGCGAACATATTCCAATCATGATGCCGAAAGCACAAGTGTAAGTTCTCAAAAAAATAATAAATTATGAAACACATAGGAGTTTAAGTTTGAAATATCGAATCGATTCGAATCAATGTTAGTTCGAATCGATTATGAATATATTAAGAAAATTCGATGTGGTTCTAATAGATTCCTGTTGCGTCGTACATGTACATGACCTGGGACGCAAACATTCCAAAATTATTCGGCTATTTGGTGGTTATTAATATTGACTTTTTGCCAATTTTATTGTACCCATTGGTAAAATCAATGCACAGCTATTTCGTTCTTGTTCAGTGTTCCTCGAATTAGAACAACGAATAGTGGTTTATAAACTAACATGGTATTTTAAAACAGTTGGGAATACGTTTTTTTTATATATATATATGAAATAAATTAGAATTAACAAAGATTCGATTCGAAATTATTTTAGTAGAAATTCGATTCGAAAAAAAATATTCGCAACTTGCATCTCTGTCTACAAATCAGAATTCCCATTTGATATTCTCTCAATTACAACATGGTAGCCCGGAATTTCCACTAATTTAGGATCCAAGATTTAATTAAAGAAAATTTCAAAACGCAGACGTGGCTGCGTACTGTTGTCGTGGCTCTCCTATTACTATTTAGCTTTGATCAAAAAATTTGTAAAGCAAATCAATCTGGTAACAAGTTGAAACTATATGGTCATACGATCGTACTTGACAATTGCATCACCCAAGCATCGACGTTTATTTAACCATATAAAGAACACGATTTGATCTTTGAAGAAAATGAATCCGATTCTTTACCTAAAACCGTTTAATATTATCACAGCGGGAACCGTCAGAACAGTTTGAACATTTCCACAACGTTATTCGGAAACGACCTTCTCAGAAACGATCTAAGGGTTTTATTAAGAAGATATTTCAATACAACAAAGATCATGATACAAGTAAAATGTATAGTAGACCTGCATGCAGTGGGAACGGATATTTACCACGGGCGAGACATGAACTTCTGGAAACTAATTTTATGAAGAACAACTTTGCTGAAAATGATTTGGAATCTCCCACTTCTATGCAAGATTTTACTAGGACAGTGGATCACGGTCACTGGCATAAGTCCCGGCGTCTAGAGACCATCAGGTCGTCTCCAGACGGGGAAAACTCTCCTAATACAATGTGTGCGGGAACCAAACATGCTGTCAGGTTGACATGTGAAGCTACTTTAGAAGAAAGGAGATGCAGCACTGTCGAAATTGAATCGATAGAACTTGAACATGCAAATTCCACCAGGACAACACTTGAAAATATAGATCAGAGTTACATCATACCATCAGCTAATGAGAACCTTGAGATGCACGAAACTGATTTTTTGTCGAATGATTTTAAAGTAACGCAACTTCCGAATTCAAAACTGTTGTCATATCCTGATATATCTAATCACATCGAAACTTCTCCAGTGCATCACTCCATGATTCATGCTCAATCCCTTCCTAACTTTAGAGACGTTTTCCGATCATCAAATACTCCAACTTCAAGTTGGCAAAATTTCCATTCTTTATTAGAAATAGAAAAGCATGAATCGAAATCGGAGGAAAGCATCAAGATTGATAATAAATGTCAATTATCAGATATTGATGAACGATAACAGGTTAAATGGCCGATGTTTCAATGGTCGATTTTGCCGGCCGTTTGAAATAATCATATCAGTCACACACTTGGTTATGTCGAACTGCGCACTCGATATGCGTCACTCCATACTGAGAAAAAGTTTGCTGAAACATATCCTGTCAAGCGTTAGTCACTGATAGAAGGACCGCTCAAGCGAGGTCCGTCTGCGACTTATTCTTGACAAAATAAAATTTTTGATCGAAACATCCCATATTATACACTGTAACAAAAGTACAGTAAATTTACTGGTCATTTGCTGTGTATCCAAATTTGAAAAACGCCATTTTGGTGAGATTTATGCCAATTATGGGCTGTTGATGGACCGCACCAACGCAAGTGCAAAACAAGTCAATTTTTAGTTTTACCGCCAAGTATAATTACTGTCCAGGACCAGTGATTCACTTTTTGTTACAGTGTGTAGTATCAATTCTGTTAAGCATGGGTCAAGGCACGGTGCATAGGTACTTCATACTTGGCAAGAATCCGGATTGGATTTAGCTCAAACTTCCAGAATATCTGCATACCCATAGTTATGTTCGCTGCATTTTGTTATGGAAATCATATTGCAACAAAATACAGAAAATGATTTCGTTTATTTACTATTTATTTGCCTACGGAGGCATATAGTAGGTTTGCTTGGAAGTAGCGCTAGGCAATTCGATTCAATGATTATTCGAATCAATCGCGATTGGGTCATGCGAAAAAAACTCACCAAATAAATTAGAATTTTTCATTTTGAACAAAAAATACTATCGATTTTGGTCAAAGTTGACCAAAATCGATTGTGTTTTTCCGTTAAAGTAAAAATTTCCGCCCTGGATCGGAGTGTAACTGAAAATGCTTCGCCTTTAAGACTGTTTAATCTAATATTTGTAATTTGTAACCGTGAAATACCTAACTATCATGAAGGAGACGATAATAATAGTAATAGTAAAAAGCACACATTTGTCATTTTCATGGAATCAGCGATTCGATCCGATTTGAAAATATTAACCGAATCAGATTCGTTATCCAAATGATTCTATTTTGCCCAGCCCTACTTGGAAGCTACGTATCTTGGAGTATATCTTCTTGCTATTTGAGAAAGCTGATAATTTGTGGTATTGATAATCTTATCAGTTATTTATTTGTTATCTTTTTTCTTTTATTTTATTACATTACAACCTTCTATCGGTGACTGTTTTTTTACGTTCCTATTCGTTATGAACAAAGTTTTTATTTATTATTTTATTATTGCTTTATGATTAGGAATAGACTTTTCACCTGGACCATACAAAATATTAACAAAGTACCAACTTGGACCTGGACCAACGGTGATCCATGTGTGAATTGAAAAAAAGTTTTTTTCGTTTATATACCTTGTTTCCATGCTACAAAACTTTATAAACGCAACTTTGCATTCGTTGAGCTAAATGCTTCGTCTCTATACCTCTTCTTAAAAAGAGAAAAGAATTAGAACATTAGGAAAGCGAACGTGGAATACAAGGGTAAATGTATTGAAAATGAAAAAAAAAAGAAAAGAAAGATAAGCAGGCCAATGACCGAGTTCATCCTAGAGTTAAAATTGAACCAAGTTGCATCCGAAATAAAAATACCTTGTCATTTTATGTACATACATATTCGTATAACTATGAAACGTTTTAAATAGGAAAAAAATATCTTCCGCAAGAACGATCTTAATAATTGATTATTGATGGTCCATACAGTCAAAACTCAAAAAGGTCATTAAATGACCTTTAACACCTCAGATTATTTTACCTACTAAATATAAAACTTTACTATGGATAGCACCAGACGTTCATTTCTAATCTGATCTCTCTAGTGGATGCCCTTGGTCAACTTCGCGTGGGACCATCCTTACTCTATGTGTTCGCGATATCAAATTCGTGTGCCAAAAGCAAGGATGTTATATAGATATGGAATGAACTACTAAGGGATTTTTATCAATTCTCTCAGAGCAAGAGACACGTCATGCTTGAAAAGTCCCGTGAAACCGTTAGTGTGCAAAAAGTTACATAAACTGAAAGAATTGGAACGAAGGATCGAATTCCCATTCTTGACGAATGTCTTATTGACGCGAGTTTTAAGTCATGCAGATCAGGAAAGAAGTGAGAAGACAAGAAATTACAAAGTTAGCGGTTCTCGGAAAACAATCCTTGCATAAAACTGTTTGTGACAACGTGGAACCTTCACAATGAACTGGAAGTCAACCGAGTGGACCAGATGAATATTTTGTTCGGAGGAACGGAAAGCTTCCGTGAACAGTGTCAATTGTAATATCTGTAAAATAAACTTAGTGAGGCAACATTACGACGATGTGACAAGATCTGTTGACCGATCGGAGGTTTAGGGCCAATCACACGCCGTTGAATACGGTCAAGCATGTTGAGAACTGTAGCAACGGCACTGCCCCAAATGTGACGGCAACTTCAAGCAGGGTCGAATTAGCGATCAGATAAATGGTGAATGGTTTCGGGATGATGACGAGCTAAGCATAGGGAGCAGACTTTCATTGAAGCATATTTGGCAATACTAGTAAGATAGTCAACTCATATCTTCAGAGAGTGCAACGAGTCCAATGAGACAAATATTTGAGGAATCCTCAAAAATAGCACCGGGTAGTGAAATATAAGTTGATCATATTAGTGTTATGTTTATTTCCTAAAACTTTGGTGTTCTAAGACCAAAGCCGACTGTTACCACAATAAGATACTGTGACCAAATCAGATTCGAACGAGTCTTCCTGCATACATGCACAAATTAACTTTTGTATTGTTTCGTCGGATCAGGGTAAGACTTCTTTGGACAAGCTTGTCTGTTCATGTGTGTAGAAAGGCTCTTGAACTTCTCGTTAAATAGTTAATGTTGGAAAATTACTTGATGGAATCATATAATCAGGTATATTGGATGCGATTGGTGTAGTTACTAATACTAAATATTTTCTCAATAAAGTGAATAAATATTGTGAGAATATTATCTTCCGTAGTCTACCAACCTTCAGAAACCTGTAAATTTATTCACTCTCTTGGAAAGTGAAAAGGTTTTCAACCTTTTACAGCTGCTATTGCCTGAAATATTACAATCTATGATCAAAATATCCTTAGGCTTGGTGGTGTCGAGCTAGTCGATTACATTAATGTTTAATATAGCACACGTTACGGGTAGCAATATAATTATAAAAAAATTTACTGGCAAACTTGATCGACAAAATTATTGTAATTTTTGATTCTACATTTATCCGATGAAAAAGGGAAATATCACAACCATAATCATGGCTTAGAACATTCTCAACCGAAATTGTGAAGCCGCAAAGTCAGCCGCAGACACAGAATTTAACCAATTATTTTTCATGCGGCAAATCAAGAAAAGTAAAAACAGAAATATGATAAACTGTGCGAACCTACAAGCAAGAAAGTAGACCCGGTCACTAAAAGTTTGATTTTGAAAGGTGTCATGAAAAATGACTTATATACGACACGATAATAAAGTGATGACAGCAATATTTGGCCCATGGTGCGATGTCGATTTCACTACTTTTTATTGAAATCTCAGCAAGGCCGAAAACAATGCTTAAAAGGAACCAACTAACAGGTACTTAACCGACAAAGAGCTACTACAAGATATAATATCAGCTGCTTGCTGTCATATCGAAAAATGCTCCCATGCCATATTTACATAGTAATAAACGTAATATATTATAGTTTGAGTATGAAGAAAATTTAAAAAGCAAAAAAGAAATCAAAAAACATAATCATTCAGAAATATATACATAATCAGACAATTTTAGTCGGCCAACTCTTGACTTATTACAACGTTTAATGACCACCAGATGTGCGATGTTGTCCTGTCATTGGGTACCTTGCAAATTTAGGACAACGGTCAGTATGTTTTTATTTATTTTCTACGTCGGTTTTTGTTTCAACATTCTCATTAATGCTAATGCCTGTTCCATCATATTGAGCGCTGCGATAGGTACCGGTGGTTTCTTAACTTTTGCTTTTTCATAACTTCGGGACGTATCGTCTTCTTTAATTTTGGGACATTCCTTGACTGCGATGCATCTGAAGATGGAAAGAATTAACAATATTTGCATACAAGAGAAAGAATAAAATATCAACATAATATATAAATTATCACAGTTTGGTGAATCGAAGTTAGAAAATATTTTGTCAAGCATGAACCACAGATGGACTGCGCGTAGACGGCGCAATACATCGGTGACCCATGCTTAACAAATAATTTTTAATAAAAATTTTGTAGCAAGGATGACAGGACATTGCAATGTAGTCAGTTGACTATATGTCATTTTATTCGCGCAGATTATAAATTCTTAGAGAGGTCATAACAGATTATTCCGGTATAAATCTTAATATTTATCCCTCTACAATGTTACCATCGAAAGCTAGAGTTTTAATGGGTCTCCAGTATAGCCACAAAAGTCAGCGGATCTCCCTGAACAAGACCCTGCTGTATGAGCGGCCACGGACAGACGAACACGGTTGGTGTTGCCGGAAAGATATAATCGTTTCGGTTCGGCCAAACCTACTCAAGGTATTAAATCGCCCTGGGTTGAGTGGTCGGCATAGATAAATGGACCGGACTTGCCGGTATCCCGAGATCTTCAGCCTGTGACGCCAGTATCATAACCACGAAGCCATGATGAAAATCAGCCTTCCCTTAACTTAATGAATGAGAAATCCATGTGTTCCTAACAGCACTATATCACCCATTCTCAAAGTGATCCACCTTATTATTTAAGTGTATATTATTTTCATTAGTCTATACATACTTATTGTCGTGCCATACTGGTCTGTCATATGGACATCCACATCTTGTTACACAAACTTTAGCACATGATATTATTTTTCCTCCATTATCACATGTTCTATTACATCGGCTTCCACATAACTGGAACTGCTGGGTGGGAGGGCACATGATTTCATCTGAAAAGTAAAATATATCGCTCGATATACGTACCTAAAATGTTTATTCAAAACGGTTTCGAAAAGGGTCATGAAAAAGCTTTGATTATAAAATACTGATATTATGGTGTAACACAAAATGCAACAAAATCACTGGTCTTTGACAGAAGTTTCAAAAATTCAAAATTTACTTTTTTGACCAAATGTGAGGTGCTGACAGAGCGCACCGCGAAGGTGCGGTCCAGCAACGACCCGAAATTGGCATAAATCTCATTAACATGGCGATTTTGTAACTTGGAAATATGCAATTACTGCAAAATGATCAGGAAGTTTAATGTACTTTTTCTACAGTGTAGAAAGTATTGCCAAGAAAATTGATGATGTAGGCTTAAATCTCCTTAAAGCAGGGAAAATATATCAAGCAGCCTATGGTGTCTTTAAGATGTTCAGGTGCAAGTGGTTCACCCTTGATAAATTAGGCTGATGGATCGCGCCGACAACAGCAGCAGTCATATTCAACAGAACACTGCTTTGTGCTCAAGCGTGAAATTTTTGTAATTTAAAAATCTACAGAAATTGGGATTACAAAACATTTTTACAGGGCGTATATAATTTTATATATTGGGTGAAATTGTATCTGTGAATTAATTTGCTGATACAAATATTTAAAATTAGACGATATAAATAAATTACGTTTTTATTCAAAATGGTTGTTACCTTAACAAACAAAGTCGAAATAATTTTCTAATGGTCAATTAGTCCTGATTATGATACTTTTTTATTGTTAAGACTTTAGTAAAGTTGATGAATATTAGCGCAAATGTGACCGCGTAGACGTGAATATTTTAAACGTTTTTGCTATAATTGGTAAGTATTGGTGAAGTCGACATTAGTCATGTTAATGAATTGGTGACATTGCCATCGAATTCTTTTGGAGTCTCGGTATTGGCAAAAATAACGGTATTAGAGTCGGTTCTATCGGTGTGATTGCTACTACTGGAAAATGCCAAAATTTGAATAAAAATAAAAAAACTGGAGTGGAACAATAGTCATTTAAAAGAAGAAAAACTTCAACTCGCAAATGAAACTGGTGTTCTTAAAAGGTAGACAGTATTGTAGACCCTGTGGAAATCAGTACGTCCCCAATATTTATTTATGCTTTTCTAAATTTTAGGAAATTCCATAAATATTGAATGTATGTTAGGTTCAATTTCTTTACAGTATACTTGAATGGCAAAACGAAAGACTCACGTATATCTTTATCTTCGTCATGGTTTTCTGCTTTATTCTTTTCTTCATTACATTTCGAGAATTCCACGCACCTGAGCAAATTAAGATTTCTCAAAAAGAGGCAATGAAAAAGAACTTTGACTTCCTACTGTTGCATAAAATGCAGTAGAATCGCCGCTCTTTTAAAATAATTTTATACTTGATGATATAAAAACAGAACAATGAAAATCACTCATTGGTCAGTTATGAGCTGCTGATGGACCGCGCCTTAGGTTACACGTTTCATTTGCAGCTCATACTACCCTAGAGCTGTGCAAAGCCGAATTATTTGGAATTCGAATTCGATTCGAATATTTTTTTCTAATCGGATCGAATCTCGAATTCGATGTGAATACCAAATATCGCACTTTTACTATTACAACTTGTCTTCATTGTGAAAATCGAGAAATTTATAGTTTTTAGTGTATATCCAATTTACATTTCATGTCTAAGAACAACAATTTTCATATTTAACGACAAAATATAATCGAGTTTGGTCAAATTTGACCAAAATCGATTTCATTTTGTCGTTAAAAATGAAAACTCTAGTCCATTTAGTTGGTATTTATTCCTATTAACGATTCACAAAGGATTCGAATATATTGTGCTTCGGATCGATTCGAATCACCGAATCGAATAGCCCAGCCCTGTTTGTTAGAATTAATTTTGTTAGTTTTCGGTCAAATATGAGCTGTTGATGGACCGCGCCTTGCAAGGAGCGTTTCGTTTCATCAACAGCACATACTATGCAAAAACCTTAGCGATAGAGCAGATTCAGGTTTTGAAAATATACCATTACTGAAAATGAATAGCTTCTTGGCTTCAATTATTAAAGTTACTTACTCTCCCTTGTGATAGTAGGGTTTTTTGGGAGGACATCCACATCTTTCCACACACATCCGTCTGCAAGTTGGAAAAGGATCATCACATGTTAGATTGCAAAGGCTTCCACATCTGTTATAAATTTGTCCCTCAGGACAGTCGAGAGGAGGCCATTTTTCTATAAAATAATGATATAGATACTGAGATTGCTTCAAGAAACTAACTCAACATAGATTTTCGATTGTTTATAACTAATTGGCATAATATTCTTTAGATCTTTTTTAAATTCCAAAACTTTAATTTGAGGAGCTCAATTTTTAGGTCACGAACTTCTGGAGATTATATATTAGTTAAATATATAAGAATAGTTCAAAATAGTGACAGAATCCACGGTGAAAATGTTTTAAGACTAAAACGAGAATATTACCCAGATATTGCCATAAATATGACTTGTGTGAGTTAACTATTGAGGAAAGTCTAAGAATTTCCTATTTGTTTTCATCTATACTTGTTACGCCTATAAGATGTAGTTATTGACGTCATATACTGTTGGTAATATGAACATTTTCCAAAATAAAAGTCTTAAAAATTTGTTGAATGCAGCCCAAGTGTGCACAAAGAAGAAAAAGATTTGCCATTGGCCCAAGAGCACTCACTATGCTCTGAAAGGTTACCTACACTGCAACGAAAAATACAACAAAATCACTAGTTTTGGCAGAAATATTACTTGGTGGTACTGAAAAAAAAATCAAAATTTACTTTTTGGCCAAATATGGGGTGTTGATGGAACGCACTGCGAAGGTGCGGTCCATCAACGCCCAAGAATTGGCGTAAATCTCATCAACATGTCGTTTTCTTAACTTTGTAAATATGCAATTATTGGAAATGACCAGTAAACCACTGTACTTTTGTTACAGTGTTCTTACAGCGCTGTTTTTCTGGTGCTATGTTATGTAGCAGCTCTTTTCCATCTAAGTGGTGGTCAATTGATTTCTTCCAAGTATTTCTTTCGGACTTGTTTATAGGACAATTTCATTAATTGTTCAAGAATGTGATTGTTTTAAAACTTACTTGGTTTTTTCTCAATTTCACATTGTTCGTATGTGACGCATCTGCGTTATTGTAAAAAAAAATATTTTAGAAAGAATAAATTTTTCTGGACAAAAAGGAAATGAAAAAACTGTAAACAAAGAAACGAAATGAAACGTCATCGATTGATTATCCTTATTATTATTATTTGTGTATTGCATAATTTACCGTTCTTGTAAACAAAATCCAGGCAGGGCCATACATTAATTTGCTCAAATGCGATTCTCTGATCCCTTTTTTTTGTAAAGCATGAGTCACTTATGGACTGCGACTGAACGGTGCGATCCATCAGTATCCCATGCCTAACAAAACAAGTTTTGCCGAAAGTTTCCAGCAACATGAAACGTATTATAGTCTTCGAATTGATGGTTAGCAGTTTCGTTTCAGTCTTTAGGAGTATATGAAAATGCTTCGTGCTACGCATCAAGGCCAGTCAAAAAATTATTGCCACACCATAGTTTATTTAATATGAGTCGTTAATGGATCCCACCGCGGATGTCCGACAAAACAAAATTTTTGACTGGATGAACGCGTTGACAAAGGTTCGAATCCTGTGAGGGATGATTATTTGCGAAAGGCTTGCTGGATACCACGCCGACGCACGTTAGTTCACGTAAGCGCTGCTTCCTCCGCCAACATGCCTACGCACACTGCTGAGGAAAAGTGAGTCAAATTCTTCACCCTGGTTCGGAACTTGGATTTGCTCGAGAGTTCGTGGTTTGTCATACACTTTTTCCTTATTTTCGGCTTTCTCCTCCCCCATGATTGAAATGAAAGCATATCCTATATTACGCACTACTTACTCTCCATCTTTATAAATCGGACTCTCAACAGGACATTCACATCTACGTATACAAGAGCGTTGACATGTGGGACGTGGGTTGTCACATGTTGCATTACACTGACTTCCACATGAATTATGTACTTGACCTTCTGGACACTCAAATGGTGCCCAACTCTCTAAAGTGAAAACATTTTTAAGCAACCAAAGTATTTACGTTCAAATTTTAACTCAACTCCTCGGAACACTTTCACAGCTGTTTGTTTAATAGCTAGTTTTAAAACTTCAAAAACCACTCAATTTCTGCTCGATAAACAGAAATCAATTAGACTGAAGTGATGAGTCAGAATCGAATGGAACAGTAAATATTAAATTATTTCAGTTTAAATTATTTAAAAATTGTTAATAACGCACTAAAAATCGTCTAAGCGACGCGATCCCATACTCGACACATACTTAACAATTTTTTTCGATTACGAGGCAAAATGAATTCAAATCGAAATCACGAAAAACTATAATCTCTAGATCTTTCCGCCGTACAAATTCCATAATTTGTTTACGTCGAATATACCGCACGAGGAAATGTCGAGATAAGCATCTCTTGAATTTACCATATGACAACTTCAAAAGTAGTTTACGTATAGAAAGTTACATACGTGAAATGTTTGCGAAATACAGAACAAGAACAATTGTGAAAATATACGTTGAACCCTTCATTATTGTTTGTTCCCGCGAGAAACGGTTGTAAACGGAAATATTAAGCACTTTAAAAGTGTGATGAACAAAAAAAGTTTTACAATTCGCTAATAATAAATAAAATTCCACTGCTGATCAAAAGTGTTCTTTCAATGTTATAATAAACTTCTGAAAAATGCAATCAGAATTAAGATAAAATTATTTCATTAACTATCTGAATATCTATATGCAGTCACGTATACGTCAGAAAATCTGTATGACTTGAGTTTCTAATATTTTTGTTTTGAATTTAACATCTAATGAATATGTTTAAATGCGATCTAGTTATGTTAAACTTGTAATATATGTTTTAAATTCGTAGTATATATTTTCAATATGAATGATTATTTTGAGGCTCGCTTTATTTACATCATAAAAGTGTATATAATAAAAAACATTTTCTTCGTTTTTTTTGAAATCTAGATGTTCATATGTTGCTTTTGGAATTTCGGTACTTCCCAGTCTTGGTGTGATGATATTTATGAGTTGGAAAAATATCTATTCTTGATTATTCTATCAATTCTCTGCTTCGACAAACTATTTTCTGCTGGTTCCAAGCTCGTCTCGTTGGGGTTATTCATGAGCTGCCAATGGGTCATAAATCATCTCACATATTTATGTGCGAGACATCAGGTTCACATTTGATTTCTATATTTTTCTACTTGCAGAAATCATGCTCAACTATATTCGACATGACATGCATATACAGCATGTATATACTCAATTGAACCTCACATGTGATTCTCATATTGAACTGAAATTAATCTTACTGTACATTAAATATAAATGTCTCAGTTTTAAGCCTAAACTGTAACTCAATCCTATGTCACTGCCGGCGGCATGAAGAGAAGTAGTATGCGAATCGTAATATCGTTTTTAGCCCGGAGTGTCACACGACAATGACGAGAATAAATCACAAAATCTGATATTATTTTTATCGCAAATGATGCCATAACACTATAATTAGTTTCTATGGATTACAGATAGCACCTAATGATAGATTGGCTCAATATTAAAGAGATTGAAGACTTTCAAAATTTGGGCTTGATTGGTGCGTTCAGCAAGCTCACCTCATACTTTTACACAGGACCACCGGAACCTATGAATTAGGTCACAATTTAAATAATACAAAAATTTCCCATTTACAATTTTGAAAATAAATCCCATGCTGCTCACAGATAGCACAGAAAATTGGTCTTTCTTTGATTTTGATTAATCGGGAAAATATGAAATTTTTGAAATGCTGGTCTGCAGAAGTTTGACTTTGGTCAGAAGAAACGTTACAGAAATGAAATGTGTGAAGTATGAAACAAGACTTTGAAGCTCTCTAGTTCGTCATAGCCTCTCCCCAATCAGAAATTGTATTATGCTAAGCATGGGTGACAGATGGACCGCGCCTCGGTGGCGTATTCTATCAGCGACTCATACTTTATAATATATGCGTACGCAATATTTTTTCGACTTGATTGTTACTATGCCTTCGAATTTTAAGCATACGCTAAAATAAAGTAGTTACTCCACCACCCCCACACCAGTCGCCCGTTTTACATACGTCACAGTTTCATCAATGTAAAAATATAAAAAACACATCAAGTAATTGTTATGGAAACTACGATAGTAGGTCATGAGTCGGAACGGCCAGTTAATCAAGAATACATTGACCTCAACTTCAGCTTTAACGAAATGGCGGATAGATTTTCGATTCCATTCCCGAAAATAGTTTTCAGGAACGCAAGAGTTATAGATGGGACACGGCTTAATGACGCAACCCAACAGTGATTCTCACTTGACAACATGATATTCAGACAAAATTTTGTTGCTGCGATATGTTCGCAGAAAAGACAAACATCTCGCACTTTTCTCATACGCAATTACGTGATATGAGGCAAGTATGACTTATTCCCGTGCTGACTTGCTGACTGCTCCCTTCGAGAGGTTGGATCGCTATACAAGGGAAAGACTGATTAAAATATTTTGAAGAAGCATTCGTTTGTGATGATCTGTTGGATTAAGTACCCGAACACGGCCCAAGGAAAGGGTCGAATTGGAAACATAACCATTAATACTTCTATATCTATTAAGCATAATGTATATTAAATAATATAAGCTTTGTTTTACACAATTTAGCTAGAAGAATATACCTACAATTTCGCAATTTATTTCAAATTCCGCGAGCAACTTCCACCAAGCTTCAGGTGCTAGGCCAATAATTCGCAATCAACCCGGCTCACATAGTCACAGCTTTCGATAGTCCTAAACATATCCATTCAGGTTAAACGGATTCGGACAAATATTAGAACATAAAGATTTTCGGTATGAAATTCTATAAATTCATATGTGCGTCGAATGCGCATGAAAAATTCGGACCTATTTGCTATTATTTTGCATTTTCGACCGTCCGAACCAGTCCACCTCTGGTAACTTGCCACGGTAGTGCCGGTATTAAATAAATATTTATTTCGAAAATCCGTATACAACGACACCACAAGAAAAGCAAAAAGCATACACAAGGGGGGAATTCTAGTAAGACATGCGAAGTTAGACAAAGTCATCAAGTTTGTCATTAAGGATTTCACAAGCCTCTTTTTATCACAGAAAAATCTGAAACCCATTTCAAAACCTGTTTCCATTGAAATTCACTCTGAGCAAGGCCAGAAGGAGTGCCTGAAAGGAACCAACTAACGACCACTCAATAGCATAGAGCTACTGAAAGATGTAGTACCATCAACTGCACTCTGAACAGAAAATATACGATTGATACTTATAGTGGTTTGAAATAACGTATTTTTGCGAATTCATGATAATATCAATTTCCAAATATTTACTATTTTTTACGACAAAGTTCGGGACGACAAAATTGAAAGTGCTATTCAAAGGGTTTTCAAATACTTGTCAAACACGTCCCTGAAGCGAAATTTTGGGTAAATTCTGGCACAAATTTAAAAACATAACGCGGGATTCGATCTAAGGCACCGCATTTATCCAGACCCGACTCTAGAACGTGGAAAGAGACGAAAGTACGTTCCTAAACGTAGCCCAAGAACAATATTCGCGTTCGTACTCAAATGGTACTTTCAACCATTTGCGATCTAAAAGAGTCATTTTGAAAAGAAAATTCCAGATTTATTTGAACACAATTCCACATCAAGTTTTAAAAATGCTTAGCTAATCAAGCTCTAAGAAACATGTTTTAGAAGTAAACTGATGACAAACGACTCTTTTCACCCGAATATTTGTACGTATTCGGAAGATACTATGACGGTTAACTAACTCCATTAGTATCTCTAATCATCTATATCTAGTATTATCTATAATATGTACACCGGATTTGCAGTTTATGGGATCGAATGGAAGAGTGCCATTGTGGAGCATAGAAGTCTACAATACTAGCTTGTGTTTGCTGCTTTCCTCTCGCGTTTGTTAAGTTTTCTTCTCGCGTTTTACGCAACGGTAAAATAACGTAAACATGTTTTGGTGGACATGTATGGTGTCCCAGGACCATATTACAAGCTGTCCATTCATTACGTTACGCACTCCTTTGCGTTTGAGAATGGCAGTCACGGGACTGCAAAGCGCATAATCTACGCGAGAAGCTAGCGCGCTCCGGAGTACACTTTTCTTGCTTTGAAAACCATCCAATTTCACTGGAAAACAGAGCCTGTGCAAATGCCTATTACATCCTTTTGGTAAAGTCGCTGTCCACAGGCCAGTTGTTGAGAAATTTTGCGTGTTTGGAAGAAAAATAACAAAACAAACTACACCGTAAGAAGGTGGGGAAATTCGCAGCACAATCTCAAGGTGTTTTTTCCCTCCGCCGCTTCAAATTTTTCGTTCCATTTAACGAGGCATCATCTGAACTTGTCAGGATGTTTTTTTTATAATACAATTATATCACAATGACGATACAAACACGACGTACGAATAGCCAAAACCACGATGCTACAGACCAACAATGCTACTACAAAAGCTGTTTTGTGAACGCTGCAGTTTTCTTTTAACTCTGTGAGAGGTATAATTTGTTAGAATTTTACGGTTTACCAATATCTAGTCGCATATATGCCAAAATGAACTTTTAGGAAATTATTTTTATACCGGGTGCACATTCCCAAGACTTAGTTGTTTTTGTAATTATTAATTTGAAATCAGGTACGGTAAATATCAATTTTCAGAAGGTCCCATAAAGTTCTCGAAAACGGGGGCAAAGACTAACAGGTTCCATGTACGATATTGTTAATGAATATTGAAAGCTTCCAAACATATTACAGATATATTATAAACCATATTTTCTCTTCGAACAAAAATCAGTGGTCATAAAGAAGTACTACAATGTAAGAAATAAGACCAGTAATACAATAAAGTAATAGGGCAGTAATCTACTTATTATTTGTCTTACACATTGACAACCAGTCATAATTCATCAATAGTTTGTTGATGCTCAGCAAAGCATAAGCTAAAGATCTTGGGATCTGAGACAATTTATCAGACTTGACTGAGGAGATAGAAATATTCATGTTCCAGTCAGGATTTTATTCTGTCAAACATGAGCCACAGCTGAATCGCCCATCAACTCAGATTTACTGAAAGTTTGGACAAATTTTTTCAGATTTAGAGAAGGATAGGAAATACATGGAATCAAACAATTTAAAAGCATAAAAACAGATTGGATCTTGATATGAAACTGATTCCGAAATAGCACCAAATCTGGTGTTTCAAAGCATAAAACAAGATGAGCAACTAACATACTCACAAATTTACCAGTAGTGATCAAATTTTTGTTAATTTCGAACCTGAGTGAAAATACTGATGGATCAGTCGAATTTTTGAGTCAATGAACTCTCATTTATTTGTGGCGGCACAATTTCCCTGCTTATTCATTTGTTGATACCAGACGACTAAAACTATACATAAATCCACTACTCAACAAAAACCTATTAAGGAATTTAACTAATCCAGCTGATCAGACTGTCCTTATATGCAATGATTCAAAAGATTCATGCAAGCCACACCCACTGAAAGTGTTCAGCGATAATTATATATCGTATTAAGACAAACAATTATAGTAGGAACAGTGGAAAACAATACTATTTAATGAAGGAACAAGAAAAACTGAAGATTAATATAGTACGCATAGTTATATCACAAAAATTTCACTTTGCATTATATAGTAAAAAGTGCAACAATTAAGTCTAGATATAACAATTTTCATTCAGTCGCCGTCTAAATTTCCACTTTTTTCAATTTTTATTTCGTCAAGCTCGAGCCCCAGATGTACCGAACCTTGATAAAACTTGCCAATCACAAACCTCACTTTGTCAATCATGAGTTAAGTTAAGTCAAGATTTACCATCAGTCTCCAATCAGATGTTTTATTTGGTCAAGTATGTGCCACTGATGGACTGCGTCTCATCGACGCGGTCCATCAGTGACACATACTTAACAAAAGATGCTTTGACACAGTAGAGTAGATTTTTAAATTCAGATATTAAGGAGAACAAAAGTATGTAATCAGTGATATCCAATTTAAGTCAGATCAAATATTAAACATCAAAAGACAATTGAAGTAACAATCCATCAGTTTAATTGCAGAATCACCAATGAGATAGCATAAAAATACTAGATTACGCAAAACAAAAAATCAATGGGAAATACTAATATATACATATATGATCTGGATATTGAAAAGATGTCAAAAAAACAGTACAACTACAGTATAAACTAAAACGTCTACGCAAGATAAAATTGATTTGTGGAATATTCTGCCGAACGTCAATTTAAAAAATGTCAAAATGTGATAGAATAAATCTTTTTTCCATTATGGCAGAACGCCTTTGTAATTCATAATAACGAGCTATAAGCGTAAAAAATGAAAATAAATACCAGTTCTAAGTTACAAAATAACCAAATACGCTATATACTACTGCAGAATGAAATGATTTTCGATTATAAAACATTGTTAAACTTAATTTTAACAAAAGCAATACACTCTGAATATTGTTTGTTTATAGAATCCCTTGAAATGACATAAATCTTACGCTTGTATCATTATCCTGCAATACCATATTTAGTGCGGAGGACTTCGTAAAGAATCACCAATGACCTCATACCTAAAACCGGTTCACTTGTATATCTTGAATAATCAATTTACAGTAGTGTGGCAATTGAAATATACGAGGGAACAGTCAATCCAAGCATTTCATTTTGAAGGTTCGCAATATACTATCAAACATATAAAAATGCATAAATGTTTATTAAAATGGAAAAATATTATAATTTTCAATCAGCTTGTCCAGGCAAACTACCAGAGGCACTACGTGCATCTTCATTTTCATAAGTAACTCCTGTTTTGCTCTTCGTCTTTCTTGCCACCTCAGCTGTACGCTTTCTCCTGTAAGAATAACATCATGTGAAAATTGATATTTATAAAAACAGGATTTTGCTAAGAATTCAAAATAAACACATTGTGAAGATTATTGAAAATTGATGTGTTTTTAGGGTTTTAAACGAAACTTCAATAACAGAAGTAAAGATGGACCATATTGACCAATGTATGTACATGTGTTTGAAATTAAGAACTGATTAAGTAAAGGCACAGCAAAAAGTTGTAGGTAGTCAAAAGTTTTATTTTATCAAGCCGCGCCTAAGCCTTCACAAAACATGTTTAGTCAATATTTTTTTTAACTGTGATTCATGATTATCAAAACAGACAAATTTAAAATCTTGCCAAATGTATGTTTTAACTAGGATACATGTGAAAACTGCCTGCGGTTTGGTGTAAGCCCAGTCAGATAAATGTTTTGAAGGACTATAGTGGTTCGATTTCTATCAGCTGAGTTGGTATTCACAAGTGAGGTTTTATCCGATCAGAAACACTTTGACCAAAGTGCAAATCATCAATTTATAATATTACCTGTATTGAACATCTTCAGGCGCAACTCCAGACATTCTCAACTGCATATCATTTACCCTTTTTAATAAAAACTGTTTGTCTTTCCCTTCCTGAAACGTACAAGCAATAAAGATCGTGATAATGGTGAAGTTTTGCAGTATGTATTGCATTGGCAAAAAGAGAATTTCGAAGCTTTGTGAGACTTTAAGAAGTAAAATGACAGAATCTTTTAATCCCCTTTTCTGCTCAGGCATGATATGCTGTTTTCTATTTCATTTTCTTTCAATGTATACCGCTGTTTTGATATCAAGTAGGTAGTTAAAAATGATCCACTTTTATGGATCTCTGATTGACTGATATTATGGTATTGTGGTACCAGTAACTAACATACTGGTACAATAATTTGAAATAGGTCATGATCTTGCTGCACAAACGGCAAAAAAGATCAAAAAAATTATGTCTGGTTCCCGATCACAAATTTCATTTTGTCAAGCATGAGTCATAGATGGAACGAGTCTCATCGGTGTGATCCAACAATAACTCAGACTTAACAAAAGACGCTTCGATGAATTTATTCTGATTGGGTCAGTGGATAACACTTTCATGAATAAATTAAGCTACGTTTATGTCTCGATAGAACTTGCCTCCCTGCAAAGCGAGTTTCATCATTAGCAGAAGTCGGGCGTATGAATAATAATAAACCTACCAAAGTAAGTTGTTCCTTGAGTAATTCAATCATCTTTTTATGAGCTGAACTCATTGCAGCATAGTAGTACAGAATCAAACTGAATAATAATATTATACGGACTTAAGTTAGGAAAGATTTAACTTTGAAAGATATTATAAATTGCTGTAACATGAAAGCTTACAGAGTCAGATTTAATTTTTTCTACACAAATAGTGGAGTCCGAAAAACATGTAGAAAAGTCAACAAAGGGCAAAATAATATTGATCATTCAGAATGCACGAATTAATGGCCATCTGAACACAATTTTATTCCAGATGGGGCATTTTCAGAAATCTTCCACGTTGTCTAATTTTGCCTTTCTAATGTTTAGTACATTAGAAATGAATGACAATGCATAAAATGCCAAGGACGACCGGCTATCAGTAGCAAAATGGTCAGAATATGAAGAAAACCTATATCAGTTTTTTTTTTAAATACAATATTAAGTAATAGAGTGATAAAGAAGCAAAATTTCGGCTATGGAAATCTTCTTACAATAATTTTAAATAGCATGAAATAAGGGTACTTCTAGAGAAAAATGTTGAATGAAGTTAAAGCTGCATCCGTTTATTCAAAATTGAATTTATAGTTAATTAAAACGCATTTCAATTTCCTGGCGCAAACAGTTCCTGAGTGACATTGTACCACAACATACCATAATATGATTCCAACTATGATAGAGAATCCAGCAGATCCAATAAACCAGAAAATACCAGCTAGCCATTCAGGTAATGTACTAATGGCATTGGTAACAGACTGGAACATGGTCGCTAATCCCCGGAATGGTCCACAATAATTGCTTGGTTCAATTCTGAAATTTTAATTAAGGTTAGGTCACCAAAAATCTGCCAAAACTACAACCTTCGAATGAACAGTGAGTATCAAAATTTGGCAAAAAACTCGTAACAAGGAAAAGTAACAAAAGTTATTAATCTTACATGGATAAGCTGACCCCAACAGGAATTGCGGCAACGAGGAAACCAAACATCAGTATGAGGAAGAAGAATGTACCGGATCTTGATGCTCGATATGGACGTTGTGCAGGTTTGCAATTATACATCAACGTTAATTTTTTCAGGTAGAAAAATATGAAGAACTTTAGGACGACAATAACAGGTAATAATGGAGCATAAAATGCACCAATCCTGTAATTAATTAAAATGTGGAATTAATAAAATGTTACAAGCGATGGTTTGTTTTTTTACGGATTTCAATTTCCAATAACACAAATATCACAGAAACTAGAGGAAATATTTCCAACAGTCTGGCATTTTTTACACTGAAAACATGTCTATAAAACTTTAAAAAAATGCAATTCTGAAAAAAGTATGAATCAGTAAAAAAAACAGCAGTAAAAAATGCTTAATTTTATACAATGATCATATTGCGATTTACTGTCAATAAAACAGCATAGAATAACAAATGAACATAAATTAATTTTAACTGAAATTCTATAGTACTTTAATAAGGCCATCACTCTTCATGATATTGCTACAATGTACAGACAATATTTAAAAACATTATTTAAAAGATGAATAAAATTAAATTAGAAAACAAAAACATGCATGTAAATCGCCAAATAAACTCTGCCTGCCTTCACATCTGACACCTGTGATTGTAATAAACTCACTAAATCCTCACCAAATAAGTGACTGTGAATAAATTAGACTCAGAACATTAGATGGAATATGAAATTCTTGATGACCAATCGTCTTCACTATCTCGATATGTCCATAACTCACAAGCAAGCTGTGTAAGAAAATATATCTGAATTGAAATTCACTCAAACTAAGCTAAACGAACAGAATCTCCATCGCACATTAGAAAACAAAGACCTGTGATTCTGAAGTTCCCCCCCTTCACACAAAATTAATCAACACTTGAATACTGACGATATAAAATGGCACTCGCAGACTGAAGATCTAGGAGGGGGAAGAGATATCTCCTCACAAGTTTTGTTAAAGGAGGCATTCTTCATGCTGAGAGTTTATTAAAATTAAAACAGGGGATTTCTTGCATGCAGTTAGCCACATTTTTTCTGTCAACTTTCTCCCAACAAGGATAAAAGCTTGCGTCTAGGGCTGGGCAAAATTGAATCATTTGGAACTTGATTCGAATAATTCTATGTAAATAGCAAATATTCCATTTTTACTATTACAACTTGTCTTCATTGTGAAAATCATGAAATTTATAGTTTATAGCGTATATTCAATTCACACTCCATGTCTAAGACTCTTAGTAGGAGCAACAATTTTCTTATTTTATCGACAAAATATAATCGATTTTGGTCAAATTTCACCAGAATCACTTGCATTTAGTCCTTAAAATATGGAAATTCTAGTCCATTTATTGAGTATTTGTTCCTATGAACAATTCACCATTGATTCGAATATATTGTGCATTGAATCGATTCGAATCACCGAATCGAATTGCCTGACCCTACCTGTGTCATATCGTCTAAAACTTCAATGGGTGTTGAAATTGTGTACTACACCAGAACATAACTTTTATAATGAGGATTATGTACATTGATTTTTCTTCAAATCTGACAGATTTGCCTAACCTCTTTCTGCATACCTGAAACTTAATACCACTACCGGCTAACTCAATAGAATGCCCATTCAATCGATGAAAGCGATATAGGAATATAACTCTGAGCTATGCATCTCTGATAGTCCTGATATTGGTTTAAATTCAGTGAAAAAGGTTTGCCAGACACCTCGCTGGTGCACAGCGGTTTACATAAGTGTTAGTTACGGCTTCTTCGATGAGCCATGTCCATGCACAGAAAAAATAAGTGAAGAGGTCAGGCCAAAACCTTCAACCCCAATTTGGAACTGATATCTGCATGAGAGGCTGTATTCTCAGCTTTACTTACGCTGAGATAAAATGAAATCTCATTCCATCCTTGGGTTTCTTCACTGCAATTAAACTGTACTACCTTATGTAAACTGCATTTATTGTTATTGTTATTAACATATATTCTGAAAAGTTGATATATATCCTCATTTTGATGAAGAAATGTTAGTGATTAGTGCATGCTTGTCTAAAAATTATTTTCTTTGGATAGCCGTTAATTAATTACTCTATATCATGCACATTAGTTGCAAGGACGTCACGTCAATCCGTAGGTGTCATGCACCACTTACCACATTACAGTCTGCGCATAAACGATGTCCAGTACGTTAGTGGGTATCGCAAACTCTTGATGACCGACTAGTTTTGCTAACCCACAACTACAATGGTCGACTATCAATCTAAATTTCATTGATAAAGAATATATATATAAAGGGCGATAAATTATACGACAAAATTTGGCGAATTTAAAATTCAACCCAATCAGTAATATTATTCTGACAAACTTGAGCCACAGATGGACCGCACCTTCATGGCGATTCATCAGTGACTCATGCTTGACAAAAGATATTTTGGCTATATTTTATCAGACTGGGCATCTGATTTAAATTTTGAAGCGAATATGACTGAATTTCCACAATGAATCTGACGGCAAGTATTTCTTTAACCATATTCAAAAAGAGAAAATATTTTACCAAAATGAATAGATACAAGGTTACGAGAAAACTTCTGTTGAAATAATCCAATATATATAACGTTCGAAGGATATGATATTAACAGTATAGCGTGCTAATATTTTTATTGATATATCAAATTACCGAAATCAAGAACTGTTCTTTTATATCATATTGTCTAATGAACACAAAAGAATTTATGGAAGACATTTCATTAATTTGTCCTAATGTCATTCATATTGCTTTTGCTACTACTTTTTGTTTATTAATTGTATCAATTATTAAAATCCATGGTATTCAAGTATAAATAATTAAAATGAGAAAGGCTCAATGACCTATGACCCAACTAATCAATATTATCAGAATGTAATTAACAACGTACCTTCTTGGAAATTCAACAAATAGAGTAACGCCAACAACAATAAAGAAATCCAAAATTGTTAATTTATACATTTCTTGTCCCATGTATGTTTCCCAACACTGAAAATAAATGTAAATAATATTTATATATTTATGAGATGTTACCTAGCGAGGCTTTATTTTAGATAGTAGATAAAAGTAGTAGATTTGGATTCATACATGGTTGTTGGCTCAAGTTTACTTGGATAAGATAGCAATGAATAATAAAGGCAAAATATCAGAATAATGAGTGTTTGATTATCAACTGTTTCAATATATACCTCGTTCTGTTATTTTATTGGAAAATTTGAGACGATTTGTCATTTGAAAGAATGATGTGTTGTACAAAAAATATAAATTCTTAAACAAATTGCAATTGCCAGCAAGGGTATGGTATGAACTGGGGACGCAGCAGTTCGAAGCCCAGCACAAGTACTAAGCTGGATTATTCATAGGTGCTTCAAAGGTTCAGGTTATGCAAGTGTTCAATGCCTAACCCATGTTTTTTTATATGTCACTAATTTTATTCCTAATTTTTAATACTATGCCCAATTTGGTATTTATGACAAATTGCATGAACCTACTTGACACTGACACTGTGGATTGCAACAAAATTTTGGTCGTCTTGCAGAGAAATTTGCTGTATATGATGAATAAATTAATAATAAAGCAAGAATATGAAAAATTTAGATTTTTTGACGCTTTCAAGTGTAAGGGTCGAAATATTAGATTTTAGCTCTTTTTTTCTTCTTAATACAATATGATATTGATGTTTTTAAGTCCCAATTTCCGTAAAAAAAAAATACACTTACAGGCATTCCATCACAATATCCACAATTCCTGCTGTCTGTGTTATCAATAAATGAATATCGTTCACAGTTGATTTGAAAGTAAACCACAATGTACAGAAACATAACTGACACAAGCCTCAGGACAACGGTTCTGGAGAAAAAATAGAGTTTGAACATAGTTATGACCTTTCTACTTTGAACAAAAAACTCCAATGCCTTCTTAATCAGAAGTCTTCATTGGTTAGGTATGCAAATATCCTCATTGAATTGGCTACATATTCCAAAATTCTGATTAAAATTTATACCATTATTCAGCCAGTGAAAAAAAAACTTAAAATAAAATTGAAAATATCCTTAAAATCCTTAAATATCCTGATATTATTATGACAACTGGTATGTTGCAAAATTTAATACAAATCAGTTTCGACTCACAATGCACAGAAATGGCCAAAACTGAAGTTCCGACATAAATGTTCAAAATACAATAATATAGGGTTTAATTTTGCTTCAAAATTGTTTCTAAGGGTTAGAAGGAAGCAAAAAGTAGTATATGATTACTCTTATTGTATTCTATATCGTTTTTGAATATGAATAATCTCGATTTTTTGCTCCTTGTATACACGTCAGAAAATCAGAAATCTCATTCAGTCAAACCTGAGCCACAGATTGACTGCGTCAGCGGCCCACGCTTAACAAAACATAATTGGTCAACATCATTCTGACATTCTGAGTGCTGGCAAGAAAAAAGGATTTCAATACAAAAAAAAAATTCAATTCAAATAATGCTCAAACCACATTTTTCAATAAGCTACTACGTGACTTTATCTCAAAGCTTAGCACAATTGGTTAAACAAATACCCTATTTCAAGGAATTACATTATATCTATCTTAATAAAACAATCTTAAAATTGTAAATAAAAATCCTCACCTTATTAATGTAAATTTGATGGTAAAAGCAGGCGAATAATCTTCGTATTGAATCAAGAATTCGAACAACAAAGGAGCGATAAAATTTGCAATAGTAATAACAATTGATACAAGGTACGTGATCAACAGATCAAGGAAAAAATCATCATCATACGTTGAAGTATTCTGCCAAAATGTGAAACAGAAAATCATTCGAAGAAGTTAACAAAAATTTAAGCTGGTTCCAAGGTGATTAAATATCATTTTTTTTCTCAGGTGTCAAAAATTCTTTCATCCTTTTCTCGGGATAGACGAAAAGCTTCAAAACCATCAACACTGCTATTTCATAGCAGTATTGATGATTTTGAATCTTTTTTGACAGCTTGTTTGCTACCAAACACTCGAAAAGAATACTTTATGACATACAGCCCGTTGCCAAATTTTTTTCTGGTAAACTTAGATTCTTCTAGTGTCTATGGGGCAGAGTCTGGGTCAGTCTGGTCTGGTTTATGAATTCCTTGCTAACTTTGACAAAATTCGCCCAATAACCCACCACTAGTCACAGACCACAATATTTTGTTTATAGAGCTCACTTAGCGAAATATATATTTCAAAAATACTAACTGTGCATGCTCACAACCCCAAATAGACATTTTTTCTGGGTACCGGTAGCCCCAATGAGAAATATTTTTTTTGTCAAGCTGAGGCCACACATGGGCCACGCTTCGCCAAAGCAATCCACCAGTGGCCCATACTTATTGAGAGATATTTAGACGAAAATCCTCTTACAGCGTACTGTTTCCGACTTCAGAGTGAATTTCAATTGAAGAAGAATTCTGAAAAAGATTTAATCACCGACCAAGCGACCTCATGGAATTAACTATAGATACCTTGAGAGCATATTCTGCGGCAAAATATATTCCTGCAAGAGCACCAGCAAGAACTGCCAACACCAAAATATTGATGAGAATACGCTTTGTATACAAGATAGTTTTTTGTTTTGTTGTACGTGTTGCTTGTTTCAGCCTTATTCTCTCTTCTTCTAAATCAGACTGAAAAACAATGATCATAATTTTTGACGATGTATTTATGATGAATATGGATTTACATTATATGACACGTGTGAGTGATGCTAATCAGAAATTATATATTGGTCATGCATGTGTCACAGATGGACCGCGTCTTGTCGACAACAATCCATCAGTGATCAATTTCACGATCCAATTTCAAAATTACAATTAAAAGCTAAGTATAGCCATATCATGGTTACAGATTCTTTTTTCTTCGGGTGTTTGAAAATCCATGCCATTTTCTTCAGATCTGAGTAACAGAGTAGCTGGCATTCCGCAAGTCTTGAGTCCTGTCATGTAATGAGTAATTTCTTACCTCAAGTTCATGCCTGATACTATTATGTTTCAATCCAGCAGCCCTGTCGTCGGTAATACAGAAATCCCATCCACCAAACACTTTATTACAATACGCATAAAATGTTGTTTCACCAGATATTAGTGATTCTCTCACACCTGCAGCTGCCCTGTAATGAAAACGAACACATATTACCGGAAATGTATCATTATATTTCACGATGCTATCAATAAAGTTTTACTTCTAAATAGGGGGAGTTCCAAGAGTTGAAGATCCAAAAAAGTAATTATCGCAAAGTTCAAATTCAATATATGGAGTTTGGCCTTAGATTTCGCTATATTTTCAAATTTTGATGAATTGGTTTGGAAAAATTAGAATATCGGTTTTAAACCAAGGGCAGCAACACAATTCAGCTACCGGTGAGGGTTTAAATTTTTAATGTTGAACTTGATTCTGAACCTCTTAATTTAAATCCTGATTTATCGACCTCTCTACTACTCAAAAATATGATAAAAAAAACAGTTAAATGCTGGAAAATGATCAAAAATTATATTGTAGCACTTTTACAGCACTGCTCAGTCACTAGCATAGACAAAATTTTCAGTCATTGACGTTACATCTTAATAAATCATAATTTCACTAATATAAAAAGTAAAAACACATAAAATATCAATTATATATCTTTGAAAATATTTGCATTCAATCTCAACAACAAGAAATCAAATTTTACCTTTTGACAATGAGAGCCAAACTTAGAAGAAAATAGGAAAATGTAATCATGATGTATGCCAGTGGAATATTGTAGGTAAATGTACTTGAAGTCAATGCATTAACAGTGTTCTCATAATATCCATAGAAGAGAAGAGTATTCTCCATGAACCCCTGAAAAGAAACCAATTGAAATTTAAAATTTTGAATCAATCATCTTTGGTCAAGTATGAGTCACTGATAAATTGCGCCGCTGTAAATTTTAAAAGATAAACATTATTGTGTTACGTATGAAATTGTGCGCATATGTTGACTCGAATGCAATGCGCTTTTATTTCTGTTCAAAATGTTGCTCATAATAATTTCATTTCTGCATTAAGACTGAATGAATGAACGTACCTGTCCAGTAAACCACCATATAATATATTGTGAAAATGGTTGAATTTCGGTTGCATTGTAGGGATTGTAGGCACATTGTTCGGAAGCTGTGAATGTAATTGAATATTAGTTAGTTATCAGGTCAAAACAAAAATACAAAAAACATATTAAGATAAAAAAATTATTAATTCATAATCATTATTTAGTTATGACTTATCAATCAAAAATATTGTTTACAAAAAAAACATGTTTGGTTTAATACGTGAGAGTCGCTATGACTCATAATATCAGAAAAACTGTTGTTTTTGCTTCAAACTGAAAACGGAGTAAAAAAAGTTGAATCTATCATCGATATTCTAGATATAAAGATCAAAAATGTTTTGGTAATATGTTTTGTTGAATATGGACAAGGGTTCCTAATTTCCAGTTTGTTTGTGAAAAGTGGGAACCTGTAAACATATACTGCAATTATTGGAAGGGTTAAAAGAGAAGAAAACATCAAACCGATAAGACAAAAGTCAGTGATCAAGCATAGTCTAATGCAGTGGGACAAAATAGATCAAACTCGACTCAAACATCGCTAAGTAAAAATATATATTTGAACATTGAACAAGGTATTTAATACTTTGCTTAGGTCGAAATGGTCTTTTCATCACATGTAAAGATTGCTCGCGTCCCTAGCTACAGGAAGGGATTGTTATTATTTGTTACAGTTTTCACTATAACAGTTGCCCTTTCTATTACAAATCAAATTTTGTAAATGTTTTACGTGTTAGTATTTGTTGTTATCACTGCGTTTGTGATATTCAGCAAAATACCCGGAATTTTGCTGGTAGAACTGGGAAACAGGAAAAATAAAAATTGCACGAAATTCCAGAAACTCGAGAAATCGGTTCTGTCAAACTCTGGAATGGACCACTTATGAATTATATCTAATATTCCTTCCATTTAATATTTGAACAATCATAGGGAACAAGCTGTTCGCCACATACTATAATATCACAAAAGTCATGTAGAATTAAAACAAAACGGGAGTTACGAAAGACAAAAACGTCATCAAGTCAACACCCAACAAATCAGCAGAACAAACATTGTTTCTTGTTAAGAGTTTCGGATATTTTTACCGAGTATTATAAATAGAAATGAAAACTGTGGTGAAAATGAACATACATACAGATTGCTAGAAAAGAAAATAAATTCATATTTTTCGAGCAAGATTATTCAAAAAATAAGGAAAAGGGATATGTTTACTGTTAGTTGCTGTAGTCGTCGATGAAGTTGTCTCCAAATTTTCAAAAATGATAGTAGGCACACAAACGAAGAAAAATACAAGTGTGAATATGTATACATTGAGTAAAAACAGCCATCTCAAAAATGCAAAATATGAACGAATTCCGTTTCCAAATCGACCTGTACATAAATAGAAAGATAGAAAAATGATCAAAGCCAGAACCAACTAGACCAGATGCCTCGCTGTAAAAAAATATATCTCGCAAAATAAATGGGTGAAATCAAATAATGACCTTAATGCCGTAACAATTTTCAACAATGTAATGAGGCACTTAATTTATTTCTCTTGGAATAAACAAAACGTCAAAAAAAATTTCAAAGGGACAAAAATAACATGAAACATATGTACGAAAGCATTAAAAATTAATAGCTTGAATTAATTTCTCACAAATAAAAATATTGCTCAAGGTAGCCATAATAAATGAGTCGTCAGATAAAAATTCCTCAGGTTTACGATCAATATTCCACTTTTGGGTAAATGATCTACAAAACAAGGTTTATTTGCTATATTGATCCTTTTCCCAATTTCAAAATGGGTTGGTATTCAATAAGCATTTAAGAACGTTTTTAATATTACGGTAATCATTTTACTCCTAGTCAGGATATTTACCAATTGTACAGTAAAATCATGATTTATGTCAAATTTTACAATGTAAAATTTGTCATAAATCATGATTTTGCTGCAAAATACATCAAGTTTGAATAATTGTAAATCATATTAACCTTAAATCAGATTCCAGAATTCTAAACTATTGGAATAATGACGCCCATCATAAGTACACACAAAACGAGATCGTGTATAATTTATCTGAAATCACATGACAGTGACTCCGCAAGTACGTAAAATATTGACCAATTGACCATGAATACCTTCAATTTCATGAATAGATGATCTCCACAACTGACAAAGACGTAAAATCTCGTTGACGTTTTCTTTAAACCTTTTCCATTTCTAAAGCCAATAACAAAGTAAACAATGACTAAGACAAGCCATTGAAAAGTGCGTAACTACAGATTATAAAAACCAACAAAAGTTTATGCTCGACTTGATTGTGTTTTCCTGCTGTGGACACACGATTACAAAAAAACAACAAACGGTCATCATCTTGTACTGGAATACAATGTGGAGCAAAATCATTTTCTAATACAGGAAGGGCTAAGTTATCCCACTGCGAAAATAGGGCAGAACGATAGACGCTCGCTCAGCGTTTTTTCTTAAAAATTCCCCTGTCAGTAGACATTCAAAAGGTAGGTACATATCCCAGAAAGTTAAATTTGTATTATTTTAATTACAGGCATTAGACGTGTTACATATGAAAAAAAATTGAACCTGTCAAAATAGATAAAGCATTTATATTTTGGGCATTTTGATCAGTTGAAAAAAATTGACCCAAATCATTGAAATTTTCTTTCATCTTTAACTCGATTTCTAAGGAAGTGTTAATAACGTGACAAATGATGTTTTAGCAATGACGTCATAGCAATTCAAACAATAATACAGCGATCAGGAAGCTTCATTTATTTGTCCATAACCAAGTATGGGTCATGCATGGACCATACCTTGAAGATTCTTCAAGGTATGGTCTATATAGGAGCCAGGCTTGAAAAACCATAGTCCCTACATAACTCACAAGACTGCTTTCTCTCTTCCATCCAGATCTAATGACAACACCGCTGCTCTCCTGGACTTGTTTTCTGAAAAAATGAAAAATGTATTATCACACAAAATAAAAAGATTACCTATATCATATTCTGACAAAAAACATTTACATTTCTTAAAAATTAAATTAAAGTCAAGGAACGAATCATGGAATCTCTCCAAAATATCTCTCAATAATATGGTAAAGTCCATGATAAAATTTTCAGAGGTTTAGTGGTTAATAACTAGAATAGCCAACTTCAATAAATTCAACCAACAAATAAATTCTGTCATATTCCTGTTCCTCAGTGGGGTTAATAGTTGAAATATCATGCAAAATTTTTTTTAACAATATAGCCACGATAATGGTTTGAACGCAACACCCAGTAATGTAGAAAATATTTCTTTAATAGATAATATAAATTTTAAACAGTATTGTAGAACTTTCAACCAATTCTGGATATGTTCATCACTAATATTATGAAGCCAAATAATGATACCTAAATTAAAACAAGAGAATTGATGAAATTCATAACAATACAGATAAATATTTATTTTAAAAGAATCTTTGAAAACAAAACCAAATGACATGAAATAAAACTTATTATTAGGTCAACGTTCATGACATATCGAATGACTATATTTATCCAGCGTCAACTTTCACAATTCCGCGTAATAGACGTGTTTTTTATTTAATACTGTTGATACAAAAGCTTCAATTGTACTTCATCCCATTATCCTGATTATAAGGCATGAAAAGCATTCTTGAAAAAGCAAATAGAACTTAGTTAAATATGAGCCATTGATGAGACGCACCGTAAGGTAGGTCTCATCAGCGGCCCATACTTGACAACAACAAAAAATTGTTTTCCTTATCATTTTTCATACAGAAGACTTTCTATTGTTAATATCCCAATGCCCTATCAGACAAAATTTGTACAAAGGATGTGTTGGCAACGAACGGCAAGAGTAACAAAAGCAAATTGTTGGTTGTGGATACCCCTCATTTTGTTACAACACGAGACGTAAACATAGCGTGATAATATTTAGTTTGATGGAACGATAATCTTCTGAGAAGCCAGATATTATTAAATTCGAACCTTTCATATTATTAGAACTTGAATGAAATATTAAAAAAAAAAATGAAATTAATGCCACACAATTGGCATAGGTGAAGTGCGCAATATGTTCGGCAAACTTTTTCAGCATGCACCTTCAAACGCAATAGCCTAGTAGTGGGTATTAAGACATTGACATCCCTGGATCTATTGTTCATTAACCCAACCCATGTCCAATGCTCAACCTAGGCTGTTATGAATAAGGCTTGTTTTGAATAGACAGCGTCTGCCTAACACAATGGACTGCGGGTCTTCTTATTTTTGTTTCAGTTCGGACGTTATTAATACCATCCTCATCCCCACTTGAACAGGATAATCGCATAAATTCACCAATACGGGGTTCTGTGTGCTTTTCTTCATCCCATCACTAATTAAGAGCCTCAGTTACCACAAGTATCATTTCTTGTTCAGATTGAGGTACTCTAATTGAGTAGCTATAAACATGAGTCGTAAGCTATTCTTGAAGGAGTGGGTCTAAAACCCTTGAAAACTGCCTTCAACCACCATCTAAGAATGTCTATGTCTGAATAAAAGTCTGATGAAAAGTAATTTGGCTTTTCGATTATTCTTCAATTCATTCATTTTGCAATGAAATTGTGCCAAATTTTAAGTTATCAATAGCTTGAAATGAAACGAAAGGAGAAGTCTCCACCCAAACGTTTATTTATTTACCTGAATGAATGCGTGTATAAAGATAAATAATTTGCACGACTGATGATTGTTATCATCAATCCTAGAAGGCCAAACAGAACTTGCCAATCAATTACCAATTATCTTTCCATTTCACGCTAAGTTGTGACCCATTGTAACTCAAGCCTGGCAAATAATCATGCAACTAAACTAGAAAACATTTTTACCGAATTTGTTTTTTCCTCGCCATGCTATAGGTGAGTTCCTTCAAGTTTTCAACGTCCTTCCATGAAAAATCTTCGAACATATCAGTCCCTCCTCTACCAGACACATTCGGAGTTGACCGATGGCGTTTCTATAACAAGAATGAATCATAATTGGGCTGTACAATAAACAAATATGCCAGAAAAATCTTTCAATATAATTATATTCCTGGAGGTATATGATATTCAAATATTGGATATTGCACTCTATTAAAGTGGTTCAGTTATGCATGAAATGTTTATGGTAATATATTTTTATGTGCCTATTCGCCATAAAACTAGATACGTACTCCCAGTCAGAAAAATATTGAGCAAACATGTTTTGTTAAGCATGAGTCACTGATGGATCGTGCCACCTAGGCACAGTCCATCTGTGGATCATCTTTGACAAAATAAAATTTCTGACTGGGTCAGTACTGTCCTAGAGTGATTTTATAATAAAAATAAAATGCAGCTGTAATGTAATTCACAAAAAAGAACATATAATGAATGGAACCATGTGGGTAATTGTTTGCTCCAAAAAGACACAATTTCTGTATATAGCAGAACTCCAAAGAAATGTCTGGAATTACATGATAAAAAAGGGCCAAGAGTAGTATATACTGTTAATCATTACATTTATAAAGCAATTGGATACCCCTAATAAATAGAACGCAAACAAAAAAAACACAAATAACCTCATCTTCGTCTTCATCAATATCCCCCACAACTCTATTCGAAGACGCAGATTTCTTTTTTGTGGTACGTTTCCTCTTCAGAGTTGTTCCACCATTATGAAGAGCTTGCACACTGAAATGGAAGTAACATTACTATCTGTTGATCTCTAATACTGTGATTATTATTGAAAAGAATACTCTCCATATTCAAAGAACAGTTAGAACGTTTACAGTTAACCTATACCAGTAAGGGGACCTTACATCAGGGTGACGAAATTATTTTTTTTTCAGGTGTCGGAAATGTCGAAAGCGTGAAAACCTTGAAACAGTTTGGTTGCTCAAAGAGACATTATTATCCTTTCACAAGCTTTAGTTATATTTTAAAATATTGCCCAATTGTTAAATATTCCTCTGATGAAACCAATTTTCTTTGGGTGTCTGAGCAGCAGAGTAGATGACATTCTGTCAGCTTGCC
Source organism: Styela plicata (assembly GCA_963675895.2). Lineage (NCBI taxonomy): Eukaryota > Metazoa > Chordata > Ascidiacea > Stolidobranchia > Styelidae > Styela > Styela plicata. The sequence goes on from OZ023139.1 coordinate 1,955,224, forward strand.
ATGTGTTTTCAAAACTTTCAAGTCCAAGTACATTCATTTATTGAATCAAATACTGTTAAGAATCGAAAAATTCAAATTCATATTCCTGAGTCTGATTTTATCTCGTTAATCGATTGAAAAATCAGACATGACTTATGTCCAAATCCATTCAAAACTTGAATTGAAAAATAACATATTACCTTGGTAACTGTGATCGAATGATTTTATTCTGTTCAGCCGAAGTCATCTTCGAGAAGTCTGGAAAGGAATAAAATAAAATTACAGAAGTTCTGTGTGAAATGTTTTCAGCTTACAGGCCAAGACCAAAGAAGCGTGTTTCTCAAAGTAATTTGCATACTATGGAATAGCACAAAAAAATTTTGCAAGGTTTCAACTAGGAATGTCCTTATCTGAATAAAATTCTGACGAAAAGTAATTTTGCTTTTTAATTATTCTTAGGTAAATTTTTTCATTTTGGAATGAAATTATAGTAAATTTCAATTTTTTGTAAAATTCAGAATAAATCATGACTTTGGTGCAAACTCGACATAAGCATAACATTGGTCAAATAGTACCATTTTGTTTATCTTAAGTGTTGAAATAGTATATATTCCCTTGATAAAGTGAAACCCAAATAAGTTACCTTTCAGACTCAATGATAAGGACAACCCCATTGCATTGCATCACAAAAAGGTTAAAGATCATGCACAATTTTAGAAGGGTTTAGTCCACTTTCCGCTTTAGAAGAGGCTAAGAGAGAAAAAAACAAACCTTCTTGACCAGAGAACATGTCATCCTGGTATGGGCTCGGACTCCACGACATGTTCAGCGTTTATTGTTCTCTTTTTCACGTAAGTTAGGTCAGTAGTCTATCCAGTACCACAAAATCAGGTAAATTTGAAGTTATTTCCTCATTTCTAGTCAACAAAATAAATCTGCTTTTGCTAAACGGTTATTTCTTGTTCACTACAGGTAACGTTAAGTTAGTTACAAATACTTTTTCCTCTGCTTGTAAACAGAAAATCAAAAACTTGCGATCCTTCTCTTTTACCTTTAAAAATGCAGGAATGTGGCTTATTTTTGAGGTATTTCATGCCAAAAGAGGCGACTAAAACAGAAAAGAAAAGAAAGAGGTTCTGAGTTGTAGACTAACTTAGATGGTTTAACCATCGCCATCTCATACTGCATGAAGACAGAAGAATATGCCTTCTCAGTAAGTTACGGTAGCTCTTTGCTATCACAGATCAAGTAGCCGTTTGGGGTCTCATGAAGTTTAGTACCATATATCCGATTATCATAATAATTTCCCATGTTGCAAGCGACTCATCCTAACCCGGGAGACGATGCGGGTCTAGTGAAGTTTAGTACCATATTCCCGAATGTCATCAAAATAAAAACTGGCAGAATATTCTCATCCTAACTAGGGGCGCCAATGCTGCAAGCATCTGGCATTGTCTCCCGGGTTAGGGTGAGTCGCTTGCAACATGCGAAATTTTAATGATAATCGGATAGTTATATGGTACGGTACTAAACTTCATGACACCCGACGATGCCAGATACTTGCAGCATTGGCGCTCCTTAGTTAGGATGAGAATATTCTGCCAGTTTTTATTTTAATGACATTCGGGAATATGGTACTAAACTTCACTAGACCCGCCGTTTGTTCCTTTTATGCACTGCTTCCGGCCTTGATCAGAGTCAATTTTAATAAAAAAATCTCAGAAAAATCCAAGCAAGAAAGCACAGAAAGCTAGACACAGAATATTAATCTTGAATACTTTTTAACAAAGTCACCCGCATTATCGAAGCCGGAACCTAGGCCTACACCTGAAACAGCAAAACGCAGAACGGGTTTATTTCCCCCAACTCAGCTTCCAGGCTTGTACAGCACACAGCGTACGAGCCCCGCAACATTTCCTGCAAAACAAGAATCGTCCATCTTCAAACTCTCTAGTGCCACCCAACGGCTAAATTTGTTTGTGGCGAAACAAGGGCATGTAACCTTCGAATATAAATACATAAGGTGTAATATAAAACTTCATATTCGTAGTCAGTATCCACAACGAGCTGGCATCTCTCGTTCACGTGGACTACAACAAGGATCATTTCAAATATCAATATGTAAATGCAATCATTATAAAAATTTCTATTATCAAGAACTAATTCTTCGCCGCTTTATCTGCCAGACCAACAGCATTTCCTGCCTTTTTAACAACAATTATTGGCGACGACTGGTTTGTTGTGTATTTCTAGGATATCTTGGCTTTCATTTTTATCTTGCGAGAGAGGAAAGTCAAAAATACAGCTAAGCTATATCGTGAATCACGACTTCTCGCACAGATACGAGTTCCGAATCGGGATGAAGGTTTTACCCCTGTTTTTCCCTACTCCTTTTTCCCTGTGCATGGACATGGTTGGTGGAGGACGCCGTAAGAAACGCTTACATGAACCAACGTGCACCATCGAGGCGTCCAGCCGACCTCTCGCATCAAGAATCAGAAGAGAGTTCACTCAATAATAATGATAAGAGAAATGAGGTTTGCTACGGGCAATCTGATACTAAGCCAGCGTATTATAGCCGCCCTCCATAGCTAACAGGGTAGTTTAGGAATCTGCGCCAAGATCTTAGCTCACGAGCGTGGAAGCTGATTTTGAATCTGAGCACATGGTTGAACCGCGCGATAAGTCAAATAATATGACTGTTAAAGATCGTTATACAACCCATAACTCCGAGATTTCCCTACTCAATTAAATGGCTACTGTTATTTTAGTGAGGTTGATTTATTCCAATTCATCCGAAAGAATGAATCTTTCAAAAAACAGTTTCGACTTATGTTCAGCACTTGCGTTTTGGACCAGGTATGTAGCAGAAGTCTAAAACACATATTTGTACTCCTCGATGACTTATCTGCGATTGAGAGACTGAGGAAGAACATGTTGAAGTGCATATGCGAAAATCGATTCGGCGCTTGGATAAATATGGCCTTGTGCTTAACTTTAAAAATGTGAATTCGGTACAAGCATAATCTAATTTTGGCCTACTTGGTCACCTACGAAGGAATAATTCCACTTCCTCTGAAGTTCGCACAAATTCCGAAACTTCATACGGTCAAACAGTTGAGATCTTTCTTGGAAAGTGGCCGAGTATTAATCAAGATTTCTACGTGATGCTACAGAGCTATTTAAACTAGAGATGGGCCGATACCGGTACCACCTTCTTAATTTATATTCCGATACCGCCGATGCGGAGTACTTTATCAAAAATGTTAAAGACCATTTTGTATCCACATACTCTTTTATGGATCCAAATATACTCATTGATGCTGCGTTTAAGCATACAAGGGTTCGAGAATGTGTGTAAAATGACGGTGAAAATGTTTGTGGGTAGACAACTAATGGGTCACCTAATAGTGGAATGATGAATTTTATTCAATAAAATCTAAATTGTTAATAAAATAGTTCACGCGAGGCCTGTCTAACATGTTATAAACATATTTCGGATAAGCTGGACGCGAGGCCGACATTGACCCGGGATGAACAAGTACAAAATTCGTAAAGGGTTTCATTGTTGCGTAATAACACAGTTGCTTCCCCATTTACTACCGCATAAAAAGCGTATGCACACGATGCATTGTAAAAATCGCCATCCCGCTTAAGATGTACCCGGTATCGGTAAACTTTTCCGATACCCATACCGATACCTAAAAATCACCCATATCGATACGTCGGCCCTTCTCTAAATAACCCCTTAAATCAAAAGTGCAGGAAAAATGCAAGCCGTCAACTTGGTGTAAAAATACAAACCATGCCATTGATGATGGCAATGTTAAAACGGCTCTGGCTTCAGCAACTTTTAATCCACACTTTAATGCACCACTTTGGCTGGTCGTTGACGGCACAGTGTATGTAGTGCATACTGCAAAAATATGTTGATGGCAATGATTAACAAATTCCATCCAGCCAACTAGAAGTTTACAAATTGCCACTCAACATTATTTATTTTTTGAGACGGATCCGGAGAGAATCAGCTGAGAAGAAGAAACTTCAAGAACTCGTTTAGGGTAATTTTTATCTGCAGCAAGATTAGTTTCAAAGCACACATGCGCAGTATATCCCTAAATGACTGAATTCCATTTATAAAAAATATCTTTATCACTTTCTTAGATCTCGCGGGTTTCGGTAGCATAAATGCAGCGCGCTATAATGTAGAATACATTTATTCATCACTGTTTTACCTACCACTTTGACACATTTTTCAAAACCTGATTTAACGAAATTCACATATCAATTTGAATCTCGCAGAAAAACGTTTTATTTTTTGGGCCAGATGGGTATTTATATTCGACCAGGCGGGTTGTTGTGTTTTGTCAGTCAAAGGCGGTAGGATCATTCAAGAACCGTACTTTCAAGAGTAAGATACCATTTTCCTTAACAACCAAGAGGGATCCATACAAATAACATCCGAAAGCACCCCAAGACCAGGCCTTATCGGTAGCGAAAGCAGTCTTGGTGCTTGGCTGTTTTGGGATAAGTAATAGTTGTGAGATTTGTCACTACTACGCCATACTGTATTCAACTTGTCATTGTAAATATTTCCATACATAAATGAAATTTAGCCAAAGGTGGAAGGATCACTCAAGCACCGTACTTTCAAGAGTAAGATACCATCTTCCTTAACAACCAAGGGGGGTCCATATAACTAACATCCAACAGCACCCCAACACCAGGCCTTACCGGTAGCGAAATCAGCATCGGTATTTGGCTGTTTTGGACTAAGTAATACTTGTGAGATTTGTCACTCCTACGCCACGCTGTATTCAACTTTTCATTGTAAATATTGTCATTCATAAATGAAATTTCTGTTTTCTTTTTAGTGTACATAGCCTTTCTTGAGGGCTATGTGTAATTCCTCTTTTGTTTTACTTATCTTTTTTTTTAAATTTGGTTTGGATTAGTTATGCATTTATTTACCCCTGTTTATTCGCTTGCGTTTTGACTTTTAAGTAATGTGCGTTGTGGATCCTAGTCCTTGGAAGTTTTTTAGAGGGAAGGCGTCCTGTGTTATATATGTATGTACTGATTGAGTAATAACTCAATATTTTTTATTTAAGGTAAGAAAACACGTGTTACAATCTTTATTTAAAACTCATATACTAGCGCGTCATAGACTTTACTTTAGGCTTCGTTTGATTTTCTGATAACTCTGTAATGTGATATATTTATCTGTATCGCCTTTGTGTCAACAGAGCTGCCTATGTCTATATTGATTGTGTTCACGTATTGGAAGAAAATGGAAGAAACAATTTGAAAATGGAAAACTGAGATCTTTTATACGACTGGCATAACAGTGGACATTAGGCAGGTCAGGACGAAAGGACAAACGTGATAAAACCACTGAAGCAGGCACTTTCCCGCGCTATTACAAATTTGGAAATGTGTTATTGGCAACTTTTTGATGCTTTGAAAACTTAAAATACGGTACATTCGATTTTACAGATGTTGAGCTCTGAGGTGACTAAAACATTTTCATGTCATTTTTCGACTGTAAAATTGCACATTTTGTTCATAAAATTTATACATTTGATTTTAATTTTACACATTTTTATGTTTGTAATGATTTGCTTTAGGTTATGATTTGCATTAAGTAAACGAACATATCTTTCGTCAGGTCATAGCCTTACTCCTTCAGGCAAAAGCAAGACATGACTTATAAATTAAGCTGTATAATAATTTTTTATGACTTATATCTTGCTTATTGTGTGGGAAAATATCATGCTATTTAAATAATATCTCATCAAAGTACATAAAGAAGGATTCACTGTACGACACTCTAGAATAAATTAATGATCGTAATTTTCAGGCGTGCTCACCTGGATGTAACAATAAGATATGGGAACTCACTTTATTTGGTTTAATTGTGCTGCTGATGGGCTGCAAATATATTTGTATACCGAATCAAAAGTCCCCTGAGCCACTAACGTGCGAAAAGCTACATGAAATACAGTAATAGGAGCTAAGGAACCCCCATTCCTGACAGGTGTCTATTTGCGCGAGATTTGAAGCCATGCAGGTCAACGCGATTAGAAAATCAGGGAGAAGGCAATAAAACCTGAGTCATGCAATTTTTGTGAAATACACAATGTGTGAACACATAAGTTATTTACAGCATTAATTCGAATATAAAAAGATCCAAGGGGATTTCTAATCAACGCATCAAATCTCACAATATTATAGGAGATCATGAGCTGCTTCACAGATTCATATATGGGAATTTTTAATAGACTGTGAAATGCATAATTATATGCTACCTTTAATTTAGAAATATGCTGTACTGTGTAAATGGACCATAATAGACTTACGTACAGTGATAAAATGATACAGGGATACATACAATATGCCTTAAGAAGCCGAATTTTAACAGCACATGAGCAGTTAAGAAATTTTCTCCGAAAACTATTAGAAATATAATAAATAGACCGAGTTTGACGGGCAATATCGTTGTTATCAGATAGAGTATTGAAAATATTATGAACTAAATATTTCACTTTATCGGCAAAATGCAAAATATTGTCACCCAACTTAATTACAGGGATTAAGTTGAGCTTGAAATCTTTCATCATTCATATAGATTCAGAGGGCTTGAAGATGATATCAGGCGTAAGTGAATAAGAGTAACATACTTTCAACAATGCACGGAGACCCCTCGCAGTCAAAGATAGACAGCAAACATCACCTAAATAACATGTGATTCAATCTCAAATTACCACTAGGAGAGCCGGTTTCAATTTGCATCAATTCATTTGATAATTCATCCATGCGCAAGGTGTATAAATGTGGGCTTAGTATTCCCCCTTGTCTCACACCATTTAAGACAGGAAACGTTGGTGATCGCATACATTTAATAAACATGCATTGGTGCCTAAACCAAAGGTAAATCAGTAAACGCAGCTGACAAATCACGGTCAATCATTTTGTTAAAGAGCGTGCAATGGTTTACACGGCCGACGGCTTTTGAAACATCCAAAAAAGCAACAAAAGCAGGAGTAAAATGATTATCGAAATATTAGATGGATTCTTTCAATGTGAGTAGGCAAGCATCAGTTCCATGACCTGGTTTAAAACCAAGCCGATTGTCTGTTGTATTAAGGAATGACCGTGAAACATTTAAGAGCATGCTTTTCAATAATTTCAAAGGATACACTAGCGAGTGCAATAGATCTGTAGTTCCTCTTTTCAAATAAACTGTCAGATCTATTTTTGACTATGGGTTTCAAAGCTGTGATCATGTATCCAGAGGACATGTATCCACGTAATAGACATATATTCAAAAGTAAAGAAATGAATATATTATTAATTGAATGAATTTTCAGAAAAAGCTCTTTGGTCAAGCCATCAGGTCCAGAAGAGTCAGATTTCAGGGAATTAATGATATTGTCTATACCTTGAGCGGTGGTTAAGAAATGCTCGGGGATTGAACGATTGTGATTTGATGTCAAAAAATTATGAACAATCCTCTCATTATTTTTTACACAATTAAAATGCAGTGCAATTTGATACTTCCACATAGCACTAATTCTGAAGCTCTTACCGCCCCTGCTATGTGGAAAAGCAGGCGTTGCGTGTCTAGATATAGATTTCAAAGACTTTCGAAACGCTTTTGCTTTTTTCTGAAGCAAGCCATTGGTAGCAAAATCGCGTTTATATTTTTCACACTTTTTTCAGAGTTTTCTAGAAACAGATTTGGATTCTATATAATTTACATAAATATCACCGCTCAATTGCTCTGATTCAGGTATGATAATGAATTTGAGCATCAAGATGGAGACTCAGATTGTCATTACAACCAGGTATAACAGTGTAAGATTTTCTGCAACATTTCGACACTAAGAAACTAGAAGAATTAATAACGGTACCATATTTTAAAAAACATCAATTATCTGTCTGCAATCACAGGCATTAGTTCTAGTGCAAAGAAGCACATCCGTTTGTAAAATAGCATTGCTGAGTTTAGTATGACAATTATTCTCATAAACTTCCAATATAACTGGAGAAAGTGGGTCCCACTTAACTCTTTACTCGTGATGCTTGCGCTTGTTATACAATGATCTATCCATTAACATGTACTATATGAATCAATAACAAAAGTGAAACTGTCAGAAGGAAGCATCTCTTCGTAAGAAATATGCATTCCACTGTTATGACAAAAGTCACTGATAATCGAGCCAAAAGCATTTTGCTCACTTGCATCAAAATCTCCAATAATTCAAATATTGACATTGTAGAACCAGGTAAATTATATTTGAGAAGCCATTCGTTTTGTATAAAACTGACATATTTAAGAAGTGATGGTTTTAACATCGTCCAGGGCAGATACCACTCACTGCGCTGTACCACAGCGGTTCAATTTCATCTGGGATGTTTTCCGTCCGGTGCGTAGTTGCTGGTATTATATCTTCTAGTAGCTCCTTGCTATTGAGTGGCCGTTAGTTGGTTCCTTCTAAGCACTGAATTACAATAAAAAAGAGTCTGTCATCATCAATGTCCAATGTCGATATACAATCAGACACAGTGACTGATGGCAAAGACAGGCCAAACCCTCAAATATTCTTCCGAATAAACGTCTAGAACTGTCCATGGAATACTTGGCAAAGCTTAATATAGTTCTCATCTATTGAATCTAATATACTCAAAATCTTCTTCGCTTAACCAATGTTCTTGATGAAATATCATGCCATAACCTCGATTACAGAGATTTAGTATGTCAAACATTGAGAACCTGAGTCTATGGCAATTTAGGGAGACAATTTTTAGCATGTTTTGCTCATAATTTATATTATTAAAGTCCTCCATCTTGATTGTCTGTACGAGAGTTTTTATGAGATATAGAAAATACTCTCGATTTCCGCACAAATCTTCTCACAATCGAGCTAATGTCTTGGATCAACAACATCTTCGTTAGAAACATTCTGTATTGAAATTTTAAAAAATCAAACCGCGTGTGCAATTTTTCACATCCAATATTCTCAGCTTCTGGAAACTGACTCTCGATAAAAGGCTCTCAATTTTCACATCAGGCACAGGTGTCTTGATGAAGCCTGGGCAAAAGCACCATTGCTGGCTTTCAGATTAGAGCTCTCTAATTTTCCCGAAAAAATTTTGATTTTTCGTCTAAGAGATGAAACTCTTTGCCATGAAACAGGGTTATCTTTCTGCACAGTTTCACGGTAGCTGCAATACCGTTTCGAAGAACCATGAAAGGAAGTTATTTTAGTGTTTTCAGTTTGCTGATGAGTTGGCTAAGCCTGCTTGAATCAGTATAACTGGCTTCAGGAAAAGCCGTCTTGTGGGGCTTGTCCTCACTCTTTAACTTTTCATACCTTCTGTGAGAAACAGTGCTGAATCTTTCAATTCATTTTTTGCTTCACCAACTATACCCTGATTGCTCTTAATCTCAACCGTGTCAGCTTTTAACTTTTGAACTTCAACTATCCAGAGTGACGCATCGATGTGCTTGACATCAAGAGATAGAAATCGACGAGAAGCTGTCACCAGCAATGTCAATTCATCTGATAGTGTTACCCCAATTAGATACTGCGACCAAATTACACTCGGGCGATTTTGCCTGAGCTAGAAGCTGTTCCGGATAGAAGTTTTGTTGAGACAAGAATATAGAGTTATATCGTCAGCGTGTATTAACTGATCACATATGCAATAGGCTTATGTGCCAAACTCTGTCGTACGCTTTGGAAATGTCTAAGGCAACCGACTTTGCCTCCCACAACGTGGAGGCAATTCATGAAAGATAGAAATGCACAATAGACGATTTTTACGTGTGTATATCATAATAATGATTCCTTATCTTTTCCAATATCGACGAGAAGCCATGAAACAGGGTTATCTTTCTGCACAGTTTCACGGTAGCTGCAATACCGTTTCGAAGAACCATGAAAGGAAGTTATTTTAGTGTTTTCAGTTTGCTGATGAGTTGGCTAAACCTGCTTGAATCAGTATAACTGGCTTCAGGAAAAGCCGTCTTGTGGGGCTTGTCCTCACTCTTTAACTTTTCATACCTTCTGTGAGAAACAGTGCTGAATCTTTCAATTCATTTTTTGCTTCACCAACTATACCCTGATTGCTCTTAACCTCAACCGTGTCAGCTTTTAACTTTTGAACTTCAACTATCCAGAGTGACGCATCGATGTGCTTGACATCAAGAGATAGAAATCGACGAGAAGCTGTCACCAGCAATGTCAATTCATCTGATAGTGTTACCCCAATTAGATACTGCGACCAAATTACACTCGGGCGATTTTGCCTGAGCTAGAAGCTGTTCCGGATAGAAGTTTTGTTGAGATAAGAATATAGAGTTATATCGTCAGCGTGTATTAACTGATCACATATGCAATAGGCTTATGTGCCAAACTCTGTCGTACGCAACCGACTTTGCAACCGACTTTGCCTCCCACAACGTGGAGGCAATTCATGAAAGATAGAAATGCACAATAGACGATTTTTACGTGTGTATATCATAATAATGATTCCTTATCTTTTCCAATATTTAAACATATATGTTCAATTACTTGGCTAAGATATGATCTATTTATAATAAAGAGTCAAAAACAATATTTTGGTAATAAGTAAAGGATCAATTTTAATTGACTGGATACGCTATGGATAGTCTATCATTTAGAACCTTGGAAAGGGAGGGGTACCAAAGGTTAGTGATGTATAGCTCGTTTCAAGCAATCATATACCGACTTAAAAAGGTTGTTCGTTCTGCTTTGACATCTTTCCACTCCAAGATGGGGCGCAAAAACGCGATAGAAAGCTTATTTTATTCTCTCAAATATAATATTAAATAATAATAATATGATAAATAAAAACTGCGAGTTATTCCGACTGAAAACAAAACAGAATCTCCAAACATATGTTAGCTTTTGCTCTTTGCCACTTACGAGTTTATCTCATCTACACGACTCGCTTTGATCCTAAATCAATAAATCAACACAATGCGAAAAACATTCGGGTGATGAGGAGTTTCATTGTTTATGAGAGGATCTTTCCCCCGTAAAATTTTGTCTATTATGAGTTATTTTGTTAAAAGGATGATTGTCAACCGCCAGTCGAGTAAAGTTCACATTTTACGCACATTTAATCTGATTCTCTGGAGGCGTTAGGTTACCAACCATATCGCCTTATTTTACTTTGATTCAATCACAACGTCGCTACAGTTACGTTGATTCAATCGCAACATCGATACAGTTTATATGGATTCCATGGCCACACCGTTACAGTTTACTTGGATTCCATCGCAACTCCGTTACAGTTTACTTGAATTCAATCGTAACATCACCTCACCAACCCTTCCGGCAAACATACCACATTTACAATCGAGCATTCTGTAGAATGACTGGCGTGAAGCAACGTCACGTTGATGGGGCAAGTTTATTATATAACATGCACCGGGGACCCTATAACACCACATTTCACTGAATATTTGCTTCTGTAGCCAATATGGAAAATTATTAGCAACATTCTCATATCAGTTCACACATATAGTTAATGTTATGTCGTAAAGTTTTTGGATAAAATTCGAATGTGAAGTCTTTGCATTTTATCTCTTTTTTTGTGGAGCTAAACTCGCTGTCCAATCCAACTTTTTTCGGCAGGGGGGTCCAAATATTTGCTATGGTTTTCCTCGAACCTACCGGGGGCTTAAACTCGACGACTGTTAGGACGGACTTTTGTACTGTGCACCTGCTGTATGTTACAGCAACCCCTGCCTTTTGAAGTGGCACTCTCGGTGATAAAAGGCGAACATCGAACCATTGGCTTTCCAGACAATACGGTCGCGCTTGGCCGACTGCGCCACCGAGCAGGGCTATTCCAACTTTTCAACTGCGATGACTGGTTGAAAAATATACTTAATAATAATAACATTATCATTAGATTGCAATATGGATCACGTCTTGATTTCGACTGTAATTCATGATCCATAGTGAAGTGGGAAAATCTTATGACATTTCATTTTCCGATCAAAGATAAACGGCGAAAAATATATAATTGAAAATTGAAATATATCATTATATTTTCTACTAAGCCCATGATAAACACCTCAAGGGGGATCAGTCTGAACGATAAGCACCCTTCAGCGTTCCACTACAAGTCGGCAGGGAAAACAATACCGTATCACTACAAAAGCATATCATCACGACGTAACCCAAGCCCATCCTATATAAAAACGCAATAACTTTAATGAAATCTTCAAGGCACTCGAAGCTGATTAGTTGATTTATATACCACACGGCATTTACCACAAACGGCTGATTTATTTTTTGAACATAGACTAAGGACGAACCGCGCTTATAAAACGCGATCTTTAAGCATCTCATGCTCAACAAAATTGGAACATGCCAGCACTTTCCGATTTCAAAAAACACTCGTTCGTGGTTGCGTTTATTATAGATTACTTGGTTATAAATTTACCGCGTGTTTTCAACACTGTGAGTGATATTTATTGTGAACAAATTGTAACGTTACATTCCTGCTATATCGGCTTTCATATTGATTGTTATTATCGTGGTCACCCTTGTCGACAAAAGGATTCGTCACCGACGACATTCATTCGAAATGTGTTTTCGTTCAACCGCTCGCTTTGATTTGTGGGATGAGTGATGGGCTGAGCTGGGGGTGTGTCCCGAGAGATATTCAATTCGCTTGTTGTGTTTTCGTCCGACTCCATACGACGACGAGGGCAGTTGATGTGGTATTTGTATTCAATTTGATAGAGGAAACTTAGTATCATGGTATGCTAATTTCTGTATTATGCTGTTATATTTTGGAGAAAATATTCGGTTTGTGGAAAAGGCTAAAGCATAAGCGTTTTTTCATCTACTTAGTCAAAGATTTAAAATTTTCGTACATGAGCCACAGAATGGGCCTGGTCAAATGATTTTTTCTCTTGGCGGTGAAGATATTATGTGAGAAGGAAATATATACCAGGTGTAATATTTTTTGATAAAACCCTTCCTAAATATTATTTTGTTCGAGCAGGCCTACTGGTCACTGACGGAACGGAATGATGGCGTGATCGGTTGGTGTCCCTCGAAATAGTCGATGGGAATCTAGGAATGTTTTGAAATAGTACGTAATGTTATAAATTTTTTAAAGAATAATTGGGAATTGGTTTTGAGATTCCCCGATAAGGAGTTTTGAAAATAATTAAATATGGGCGTATACGAGTCCCATCGCATACACACACACCCCAAGTGCAATCCTGTTCCCCTTTACTTATATGACACCAAATATTTGGTTTATTGTTTTAATGGTTCCCTAATATTTTTCTATTGCTTTTTGGGAAAGTCCTTAAAATGTGCTAAGTATATTCTTAAATGATATAGGTTTTCTCCCTTGTGTTCGCACCAGATTGTGTTTGTTTTTGACGATTTGAACATTATATAAATTTAGAAATAGTTTATGCCAAGCACTTTTGATATGCGTGGAAAGCTTGTAGAGAGTCTACCCGATTTATAAATTTAGCGATTGGATAAACTTTTCTAGTTGTTCAAGTAAGGGTTGCTGAACTGGAAATACACATAAAATACAATTCTGCTATTTCTTTTTATATTAGATTCCAAACCGGTTTTCATTGATATAAAATTATTTACATTCTTGAGAAAAAAGTTTTAATCTTGATTACAATATCATCTAAATCATGGATATAGAAATGGAAGATATGGATACTTCGCCATATATCAATCCGCCAAGTGCACCTATAAACATTCCTAATTCACAGGTGAGCGGGATAAAATCGGGTATAAAATATAAATTTAATGAGAAATTATTTGTTTGACAATCTGCGTCAGCTGGGTTATATTTTAAGTTTTGCTTTTCTAATTCATATTGTAGTATTTATGGTCTCCTCAGCGTTTCTGAGAAGGAAGATAAGTGTTAAAAAATTCATTTACCCAATTTTTTTAAACTTTAAATGGTATTGTTTATCATCAAAATGAGTTAGGGTAAGACCATACATGGGCTCTAGACTTCCATATTTATATACCACATTTCATCTATCTGTCGATTAGAACTTCCACTGAAAAAATACGTTTGTTTCAATTTCTTCCGTCGTTTTAGAACGCTGCTCGGTACGAGGATGGAAGCGACGTAGAAGACAACCGAACGGAACAAACGAGACAAATTCTTCTTGAACGATATTCATGCGGTGGATCTACAGGAGATATGGTCCACGATTCACCGAAATTACCACGCCCGTCAAACGACTTTAATAATGTTATGTTAAAATTTCATACAAATATAATGACAGCATCTTGTCCAACTTACGGAAATCGACTTTTGAGTCCAATGCTCGCCTCACACGGCAGTGATCCAACGTTAGAAATTCTCCCGCTTTCGTCTGCTCTATCACCAGCTAGCGGAAGACGACGACCACCAAGAAATGTAAGTAAAAATTGGAATATTCATAATTTCAGTGGCCAATATACGTATTTGTAGCTATACTTATTTGTCGCCCTCGTTTAAATACACAAACATACGTAAATAAATATGAAGTTAGCATGCACGAACAAAAAATAAATAAAAAGGTATTTTGGAGATTGGTTTATATTAATATTTTTGTTAAACTGATAGATATGTGGATCGTGCGCACAGTCTCTTTTCACGTCTCCTTAGCATTTTCAGCGTTAAATCGAAAAGCAAAAATATTTCTTTTAATGTTCAATCCTCCCTGTAAAGAAGATGAACATTTGAGTTCCCCCACGTTCACGATCGATGTATTTATTTCTGAAATCACATTTCAAAACCATAAATTATATAATATTGGTATTCACGGAATATCAGGCCCATTTATCGATCTATCTAACGGTAACATTGCGTTGTATGTATTAAATTTGTGAAGATAAGGTCATCGTCAACGCGACGCTGAACAACAATACATAAACATTTATAAATTATACAAATATTTATATATATTACAATCTACAATTTAGCTTATATTATGATTTCACTTCTAAATTTTTAAAGCTTTAAATTATAATTATTTTCTAAAATACTCAACACTTTTATCAGTCTTATCAAGCATCAACCACGTATGGACCGCACCGCGATCCATCTATTACCACACATATTAACATAACTTATAAAAATTCTATATCTAAGGTACATTTTGATGAAGCTACAATAACAGTTACTGCAGAAATGGGAGAATCGGCAGCTAGGTTTCGTTCTCGATGGAGGCAGAGGCATGCATTATCATCAAGTCCACCGATCAAGTTCGGATCAAAAAACATTGTTATTCGACACGAGGAACAAATTGACGGGCAAGATATTGTAAAGAGTTCAACCGGTTCGGATTCTAAATTATCGAATTGCGGGAAATCTATATTCGATGTTTGTAATTATTCTCAATACGGAAGATACGCGTAATGTTTAGCAAACGAACATGACGATGTTAAAATCACCTAGAAGTGTATTATTACAAGGTTTTACCTATACAGGTAGGACCTGCGCTTTCAAATAGCGACACAACAATGCCGCTTAAATGCGTCTTATAAAGTCATTCAAAATATTTGAATGAGAGGCCATATGCCCTCGCTAATAATTTTGTCACACATAGATCGCAGATGAACCGCGTCTTGGCGACCCGTGCCCAACAAAACGTAATTATGTCAAGCTTTTCTGACTGGGACGGGGTCACAGACAATGCAAATGCTAAATAACGACCTTTTTTATCGCTTCCTGTGGTTTTCTTAAGGGTATTGCATGTTGTATCACATTTATACTCTTTTTTTTATTATTTTTTGTAAGTGTCCGCAATTTATGCTAATGACTGTACAAATTAAACCTGTGAAAATGAGGAATAATTTTTCGTTACAAAGCAAAAATCAACTCAAATTTGCCATGTGATCGACCAAGTCTGATGATATTCCGCTGCACAATGCACACGCGTATCGACGCCTATACATTTCCATTTTCTGGAAAGATTGTAAATGTCTGACATAACTTTCGAAAACAGAAAGTTAATATAAGCAAGGTTGACCAGCTGCTGGTACTCAAGATATCGTATTTTTCTACTTTCATGAAGCTGCCTATTCAATATAGTTTACTGTATATACATTTTTGGTAACATTTTGATATTTTGAATATATATAATTTATTTTATCCAAAGTGGTTGTTTTGCTTTTATCCGTGAGCGAAGTAAAGTTGGGTAATATTTTTAAAATGCAACCAGACTATGTTCATTGATATAGAGCAGGTTTATTCAAATAGTCTGAACGAAGGTGGACATTTCCAGATTTACCAGACTTCCGGACTTTTGTAGTAATATATTATTAATACCAAAGCATCATTTATACCTATAACTAACAAACTAATTGAGGTAGCTTAGCTAGCCTACTACTGTATACATTCACACAGTAACAACTCTACGTAGGGTTCGATCGGCTCTTCCGCAGCTAAATCCCAAAGCAAACTGAACAGCGAATAGAGAATACTAGATGCAAAGTTTCAAGGGAGTAGGACGTAAACAATGTAATTAACCAATTTAGGAACATGGAACTATCAAGTAATTATGGCAACGCAGTTATGTGGTCTACAGGCGGGCGCTTCGCGTTTTCAACATTTTCCCTCTTGGGTATTTGTTTCATGTTTACAAGAGGAACTACAATTCATCGACCTGAAGTTACTGTCAGTGAAAAGAATGTATCAACGACCTTTAGTAGTAGTCATGTAGTGAGGTTTATCTATAAAGCTTGAAGACGTCTCGACGTATTCTATTTCTATATGATAGTAATGGATGTAAACATATACCACGAAACTGTTTTTGTTCCCTGACTGTTTTTGTTTACAGGCTAGACTGACGATGTCTTTATCGGGCGTAGGAAAAAAGTCGCCCTCTAGTATTAACCCTTTATTGTCGATGAATTGCGACGTGTTTAATGAGGTGTTCGAGGGAAGATATCGGCATCAGTTGTGAGTGGAAATTTCAGGTTCTGTTAAAGTAGTTTTTTGGTTCTATGCTTCTCTATTTAAATCAAAACGACCTAGGTAGCTTATGTAGGCGCGGTAGCTTATGTTGCGGGAATACGTTTGGTGTGAATTTCATACATCACGTGCATTTATGAATCATCTTTGCTGTTTTGCTGAGATTATGGTATTTCCGAAATTTGATAGGTGGAAATAATGAACGTCTCAAAAAACTTTTATCCCTTTGGTTTAAGCTCGTGGACACTCCACGATTTCGGAAATCAAAATTATTTGATTCGACTGTTGAAAAATACAATACAGAATTGATTTTTGATTGGGTAAATTTATATATGAAGACGATTAAACCATATTTTTTCAAATTTAGAACTGTTGAGATTTTTAATGCCGGGACAAGATTCGGGGTTATTATTTACGTTTGTGGCCTATTCAATTAGACGACGTTTTCACGTGTGTTGTTCCATACTTTTCACGATATTTATCACTGTATTCATGCACCATATTCGATATCAATGATTTCAAATCATTAAAATAGGATATTTGATTTTAGAAAGTAGGTTTATCAAAAAGATAAAGATTTAAAACGATTTGCAGTCTCTCACCTGTATCTAATGCTCATATTGTTGTATGTGATTTTGTCGGTGGTTTAGTGATCGTATCGTACCCACGTATATACACTCATTCACACAAATCTATCTTTTCACACGTTTTTTAAAATTATGAAGACATATTAATAAACACAAAAGACTGGTGTCCTTAGTGCTATTTCAGCTGTAAAAATCACTTTCATCATTTTTTTTTAATTGAACATCAAAATGCTTGGGATTTTAAATTGTTTGTTGTATTTGCATATTTTTCAAAATTGTCCAGATTTTTTATTCAAACAACCCGTCGATATATTATGATTTGTCTCTTGATTCAATAATTTTATACAGACTACAAACACGGCCTATGTCATGAGCACTTCGATTGTGTCAATTTCAAATACTCCTAAGTATCGACTGGACAACTTGGAACTTACTGTGAATTTGTACTGAAGTTTTTCCTATCAACCCAAAAAAATGAGCAGAAACGACAATAGTTCGTAAGCAAGTTCATGATAGCCGTAGTACTTGTTCCAACAATTAAAGGACATAATTAAAAAAAAACTTATGATTTTATGAATAATGTGATAATATTATGGTTATCGATGTAGCCTGGATAAAGTACTTTACGAGCAGGAGAGATAAAAATATATTCGAAACATAATTTAAAACTCATCGTTTGCTATCAAAAACATGTCTCGCAGTTGAAATCTTACTATGAGCCGCCTCTGAGGACAAAAAAATACAGATCAAAACCGGGTCAATTCGGTTTCGTTAACAAATAATAAAGTTTGTAGGAAAGTGAAACAAGAAGTCTTCGTATCAAGACGTTCATGTTGTAGACAATTTGTTTATGACAATTTATCACAGATGATAAACAAATGTCGTTTTATCTGTCAGATATCTATGTTCATAGGTCTGCATCCAGATTAGACTCAGGTTATTAAAATATTTTGTAAACACCGATCAATGCAAGTCAAAAGGCGAAAACATTATATGAAGCATAGATGGAAACCCAATTAGAAAAATTTTGTCCAAACAATTTGGGTTAAGTATGAGGCGGTCCATCTGTGGCTTTTTTATAAACAAATAAAATTTCTGATTAAGAAGTGTCCTTCAAAAAACTCAATTTATATGATATACTTTACCAAGAAGCGGATCAGCGAGCAGAGTTAGGACAATAGGAGCTCTACAAATCTTCTTCATGCTCTAAAAGCAATATTTGTTGTTACTCAATATATTAATGTGGAAATTCAAAATATTATATTAAAACATAAATAAACGTTTGGAATATGTTCAACGTTTTCGAATATTTGCAATATTTATTTCGTATTGCATAAATCGATGGAGTGTTTAGCAAAACAGAGATATAAAAAAATGTACTTTCAAATTATTATACTTCACATTTAAGAGCACGAAAAATGTCTAAAATATTTTGGTTGTATTTTATCCTTAAAATATAATAATTCCACTATATTTCACCTTTTTCACTTTTCAGTGGTTTACTAGTTTTACTAATGTTCCTAGATTAACATAAAGCGTATGAATTGGGACGTCGTTGCCATCCAGACACCATTAGACTTGCGCCTAGCTAATTATATTCCACATTAATTAAACTTTTTTTAATAGTGTTTTAAGTTTCCGTAGGGATAGGGAAGTTATGGGAAGGGGCAAATCGCTATTCCTAGCCTCACCGATTAAACATAAAAATCGCTTTATAAAAACAAATCGTTTTATTTTTCCACACAAAGTTTACATAATAACTTCAAGAACACAGTGAGTTCAATACAAGTAAAATACAAAAATAAAATTCTAATTCTGTTTATGTGGGGATTGGTAGTAAAAAATATCAATCCACCAATCAATCAATTAAATAATATCATAATAAGCAATCGCAGTCTGTCAAATTCATGAAATGATTGACGATTGATAAAACTCTACGTGGGGAAACCGATGAACGACTTTCAGAGGAGGGGGATTCTCTCCCCTAATACCTTGAAATTACCTTATGCAATGGGTGTCTGGGCATCATCTTGTTTTTGTCATAAAACAGTTAGGTTTTAGTCAAACAATTCCGCACGCCTTCAGGGAGGATATTTTGATTGGAAAATTGTAATTCCATATCCGTATTAAGATTTGAGAACTTGACAATCATGGTACAACCACATTTAAAAAATAATTACAATTGTCTTAAAAATAAACATATTCAATGAAACATAGATCAGGATTGTTGTAAATATTGATAAAAATTAAAGAATGCAATATTAATACTACACACACATAAACATGTTTGACCAGTTTTGAAAACCAAAGTATAGAATTTAAGAAATCTTGTCCAAACGATCTTGTAAATTCAATAAATCCTAAAGAAAATCACAATTGCAGATGACCAAAATGACTTTTTTAAGCTCATTGTGCAACATAATCATGATTTTTATGTTATGTTTTACAACTTTAGTATATATTATGATTTTACTACAGGATGAGCATAATTAAAACATTCGGAAGCCAATATAAATTGAAATTTAAATCAGGAACATCTATATTGACATTCCTGAAACTTGGTCGTTTTCGACGAAAAATATTTATATGGGCTACTTCATGATCGCATAGCTGAGGCGAGGTTGATCGGTGTCTAATGATTGGCTGAGACATTTTTTGGGAAGTAAGAGTAAAAATTTTATTACATAAATAAAAACAATGATGTTTTGGTGTACACCGATAAACCATGTCAAGATTTTGTGACATTGGTACACTGTAACTGAAGTACAGTAAATTATCTGATCATTTGCAGTAATTGCTTAAAAAACGCTATGTTGATAAGATTTATGCCAAATATGGGCTGTTGATGGATCGCACCTTTGCGGTGCGTTCCATCAACACCCTCTATTTGGCCAAAAACGTCAATTTTTAATTGTTCCCAATACTGCCGAGTGAAATTACTGTCAAAGGCCAGTGATTTTGTTGCATGTTCTGTGTTTCACACAGTGTAAACATAGCCCCTGGATACTATGATATTTGATCCTCATTGATTTTTAGTTCTCACCATGAGCAAGTCCATATATCGTCGGTTAATAAGTAAATCAAGATGAGATATAAGAAAGACATGTGTCAACTACAGAACCGGTTAAAGTAATTGGTATGAATTTATCCTACGAATTTATCGAGGTTTAAACTTGGAATCGTTAATTCCAGGATGCTGACAATTTCAGGCGGTCATACCCCTTATAAAGGTATAGTCGTTAATATCACGATATAGGCAATACTGACTGCATAATCGATTTGCCAAAACCAGATTTTCTGCGTGTTGGATCTGGGTAAATGGAATTCCCCGTGATTCTACAACACAAAACTAGGGGATACCAGTCCTAGACTAATAAATAAATATAACTAATATGGCGTATACAGAGATATATTACCTCATTTGCATTTTGGCATATGATCAGTTTCAAAAAAGCAAGATTTGGCAAAATCATTTAAAACCTAAACGTTTCTTCGTACATACTAAAAAAATCGAAAAATACACAGTGAAAATTATAATAAATAGGAAGAAAATACAATTTATGATTGGAAAAATATTACAAATACATAAAAAAGCAGAAAATTTCAACTCAAGTAGGAATGTATATGGGATATAAATATATATTTTATGCACCAAAGATTGAAAAATAAATAGATGCAATTCCTGTGTAACGTTGCTTAACCCACGTTTTCGATTCCAGTATGTAGTCCGCATTATGACGTCATAAACAATATGATAATAACCCATTATTGACAAAGTCATCGGTTTCGTCAAACTGTGTATTCTACCTGAACAAAACACGCAGTTTCCTGGGAAATTTTTAATGTGACGGAAGGTTTCGACCACGAGATATATAAATACTTTCCGACAGAAAAATGATTCTAAACATGGTCATGCAAGAATCATTGGAATCAACCAACTGAATGACAAAAAGTCATTTGACTTGTTTTTTTCCGTTTTATCAAAATATATAATCAAGTATGAATCACTGATGGAGCGCGCTTCGGAAACGCGATCCATAGGTGAATCACACTTGAAAAAATATATATTATGGCATATTTTTAATGAACACACGTCTGCGGTGAGTGAACCACTTATTAGCAAACTATCTTTTAGTTGGTTCCTATAAAAGACGCACATATATACACACACCTTGTATCACGTACTAGAAGTTGATAATTCATTTGTATCTTATAGCAATGCTATTTGAAAATAGTGTATAAAAATTACACAGATATTTCGAAAATGCGTTTCAAATATTATTCAGCGTTTATTATTCAGGCTGCAAAAATCGTTCGTATAGCCTCAGTCTGCAGCCTCAAGGCTCAATACAACGTGAATTCATACTTTCGAAAGATTTATGCTTGACCGCATTGTGTTTACTATAATATTCTAAATTCCACATTCGTGATTAAAAATTGATAGTTTTTGGCATGAGGCCAAAATTTATTCTGGATTTTTCTAGTTAGTTAAATGTAGTTTGTAAATTGGTAAAGGATAGACGGTGAAATGGACATCACTCGACTAAATGACCCATCAATGGGCGATGTTCAATGGAACGTAAGGCTGTAAAAGCAAGCTGGACTTTTTTCAACATTTCTGAAGGTACAGAACGAAACTTCCATTCCAGACATCAATATTTGCATAGTTAGAACCCAAATGTGCTAAAATAATTGTCAAAAGTGTCGTCGATACATCCATTTGAGAGTTTGTGCAGTTGTACAGACAAACGTTGACGAGCTTTGTTGTTAGCCTATTTCATGAATAGTAATAAAATCTGTGTGTTCGATGGGCACAAACCGGTGATAAAAGCAAAGCTTTTCTAGTTGCTTCGAGTTGCGGTACATCTACGTGGCATACTTCCCGATTTAAAATGTCGAACCGTTTATAGCTAATTGTACATGGTACATATTAAAGAGACAAAGCTCCGACCGGTTACATCTAGTTTGAGGTATCCCACTGAATATTGCGTAAACACTTCGATCTTCTTCTATTTTGCGTCACTGTTTCATGGCACGATTTCATCACTTTGGGCTTTTCCATATCTTTCATAATTACGTAACTCCCATTCAACTGTTTGGACTTGGTGCATCCGGTGACGTCATACCCTCCTCTGTGTTTTCAACCATGTTGGTTTCTTTCTCGAACTGTTCTGTTTGATATCCGATAACGATTTGTGATGAACGTTTCGATCCATTCAACGTGTTGATGTCATCTTCTATATCACCTTTCTTATTTTCCTCTGTGGAATTTACCGTTCTAGAGAAATAAACGTCGTGAAAGGTGTGGATTTGCCGCAAAACATCGTGTTTATTATCGAGCTTTCGTATATTGATATTAACACTTTCTCTTCAATAGATGGGAATGACTATACAATGATTCTGATATGACAAACACAAAAAATGGCCGTTCTCAATCTTTGGATATTGGTTAGGCGGTGGTTTTATAACGAAACTAAACGGACTCCATACTCCCTACACAGTCTCGTGGTAGCTTTTGTGTGGTATTTTAAATTAAAAAAAGTAATTTTCCAACTTTACAATTTGTCTGTACGTAATTTGTTGAGTACGAGTCATCGATGGCTCGCACCGCTAATGTTTTTCAATATTTGATCAAAGTATTTTACTTAATACTTGTTATTAAATTCCAAAAAACTTTGGAATGTATTTTGAATTATATGATCATAGTTTTTGAGATTTTAAAATTCATTTGTTACAGCAAAACAACAAAGTTGTTTATACCGATATTGTTCAATAAATTATTTGCATGCAAACGTAAATAACATAGGGTAGTAATGCCTTGACATCAAAATCGAGCAAATTAAAATACCTTACCTAATTAGGAATTTTAAATTTCCAAATATGAGTCACTAATGGTCCGCGCCTCGCGGCGCGATCCATTAGGGACCCATACTTGTCAAAGCGGTAACTCATGCTTAACTCAGTAACTCAAATTTGGAAAATTTATAATGCCTTGAAAGAAAAGTTTATTTACCTCCTGCGCAAATAGAAGATAAAGCATGCAGCGATTGCACAGGTCACGAATGCAGCCGCAACATATGGTGCTGGATCAGTAAGCATGCTTCGTGTATTGCCTGTGCCTACCATGTTTCCTTGGTGATGATGATGCCCCTGGTCAGAATCTCCTCCGTCTAACACAGGCATAAGTTTTGGGCTTTTGATATGGCATCTGTCACCACTGTAGTTGTCAACACATCTGTAAAATAAGGATTTTTTAGCTCTGGTTGTAAAAATAATAAAATATGTAAAAAAATATAGGTATTTTTGGATAGCTATACTCGAAATCGTCGCTCTTTGGCAGTCGTTGACTGGTGATATTGAGATGAGACCTTAAAATTGTCCTTCAAGACTAACTAATAGACTGTTGCCGTACTCAACGAGTCTCATTAGCAAAGCGGTTTTGCATATCGAGAATATGAATATATTGAAAATTACTGCGAATGCACGTAAATTTACTGTGCCTTTGTCACAGTGTACTTATACTGAACAACAGGTACGAAACGTGTTGGAATAGCCTTGAAGATCATGAAACATTTTTCACTTTTTTACGATAGTTTTATCCGAGTAAGAATTTGGTCTTGTACCGAGAGCCCTCCCAGCCAGTCTCATGCATTGAGGTGAAATATCTATTCTATCATCAATCATTTAAAATATTAATATTCTCGAACATAGTTAACAGTACATTTTTGCAACTGTTTTGTAATATGCTAAATTGACCAAAACAATGAAATAAGTGCAAAACTACTTTCACAGAGCAATACGCTATATGCGTCATCAATGTATGTTGGCGTCTAATGACGTCGCATTCTTATTACCATGGGATCCTAATGTGCTGAGCAGATACGAAATTGCAAGATTTTGGGGTTTTTGGGAGAAAATTTCGAATCAGTTGAAACACATCCCGATCCGGTAACAAAATAGAAACGAAAACTTGAATAGCACTCCCACATTATCATTTTCATTTTAAAATGACGTGAAGACCTTGATGATATTGCACGTTTCACAATTATGCGTTGGCATCTCTGGCAAATTGTACCACAATATTAAAATTGGCTTTTCTATTTTCAGTCGTCGTTTTTATTCATCAATCGTGAGTCACTAATCGATAGACCAACTCAGGCGCGGTCCATCTGTGGCGCATGCTAGGGAAAGGGAGATTTTAATAGATAAAGGGCTACAATTTCACAGGAATTTCAATTTTACGATTCAAGCTTACTGCTCTGAACCTAAAATAAAACGATTAATTTAATTCACGAACATCAAATATAAAATGCTTTAATTTTAACTGTCTCCCAATCGGGAAAATTTTGTAGAACTATATTTTGGTTAAGTATGGCCCATGGATCAGGTAGATGAGACTCGGTTCATCTGTGGAGCATGCTCAACAAAATAAAATTACTGATTGAGCTTCATTGACCAAAATATAGATATATTCGCTGTTGTTCATAAAAATCAAAAGGTTAATATAGGCTATTTCCCAAATAATGTAAATATAACTAGCCAATTTGATTTACTTTTGTCTGTGATAAACGTTTCGCAACAAAATATTGATTTTGCTTTAGTAGATTTCAGTAAATTGGGTTTTATTAATTTATTGTAAGAATTCCGAAGAATTTTGATTGATTCAATATACAGTCGCCTAATTGATAAATAGGAGCAAGACCTTTCCTAAACTTTTGGAGTTCTAATGCTCCCATATGTTCCTCTTTTCCTAATTGCACGTCTGTCACTGCTTTCTTTTATTGATTTATCTTGACATTTTTCACTGAAAATACTTGATTTTCGTCCAAATTAATCACGGTTTTTAGAATTCGCAATTATTTTTGTAAAATGGCAAACTGGATTCATCCGTGAATTTGTGGTGAAATGCTCTTTAGAACGATTTTTGTCGACTTATTCCCAGCGGGAAGATTAAAATAGTACTTATTTCTAGATCATCCTAATCGAAATTTCTTTAGTGTTTGAGGCGCGATCCATGCTTGACAAAATAACAAAATTTATTACGGGACAAATGCCAAATGCCAATGATAGGTGAATTGAATCATTAATCATACGATTTATTCTTGGACCATATTCAACAAATTATATTTTATTCAGACTTAAAATGTCAGAATGAGTGATACAGCTTGAACGTGTCTTCAAGGAATGACCAAATTTTTGTCTGTCGGATTATGAGCATCTTTATTTGAAACTAAAACAAAATGTGGAATACCATATTAAAATGCGTCAACAAGGGCTTTATAAATCTGATTGATAATGGGAAACAATAACTTTTTCAGAGCATATACTCGACAGTGTACATTTTTTCTGTTTTGCGATAACAAAATTAAAAATAAATTATTACCTGCAAAATGGTTGATTGTGACCAATTCGTATTAAACATATGCCGTTTCCGCTACATATTGACTGATCTTCGCAAAATTCTTCGATTGATTCAGTAACTGTAATATCCATAATTGATTGATTGATAATATTATAGGATTTAATTTTATGGAATAATAAATTAATGATATCTTACATAGAGGAAGATTTTTGAAGATTAACTAAAATTTTGGCTGCGTCAATGCAATTTCATTTTTAAATTTTGTGAAACATATGCAAATGATAGACCACGCTTTTGAATCGCACTGCGTCAGTAACAAATACTCGACAAAACTAGTCCGGACAAGGTTTTCGGCAAATATTGTCGGGAATTAACTAATTCCCAAGGTTTACACTGTTTTGATGTTATTTCTAACAAATGACTTTCATTAAAGATCAAAATTCAAAATAGTCAAATAGGCTTCAATAACGAACTTGACAACACTCATTCCAGTTGTGTTTGCCAATAACAATGATACGAGGCGAATGATTTTATAACCAAGACATATTTGTTTCGGTCCATCTGCGGTACAATGTGAATTCACACGAGACAAAAGAAAACTCATTTGGGCCGAATTCCAGCACGTAACACAACTTTAACAAGATTAATTCTCTGAAAATGCTTTTTAGGTTTTTGAAATACATGCCACATGCGTGGCACGAACTTATAAATTGAAAACAGGATTAGTTCGCCTTTGCCAAAACACCATCGTTGTTCTATATTTTTGGCTAAACGTATTACGTAATCCCACTTACCCATCTTTTTACAATTCCCCGTCTTTCGAAACATGGTGGGGTCGAACGGGGACAAAACGACGTTTTGCTGCAGTTCGCATGCTACATTCAAAGCCTTGCATTCTGTCAGAGGCATTTTTTTGCCGGCACACACAAACCTCGGTTTGCTGAATCTATTACATGCAAGATTGCACGTGCATCTTTTCAAAGCTGATAAAAGAAATTTTGCTGGATAATTATCTACTTAATTTGCAAAAGTTATAACAGAATGATTCCAAAAAATGTGCTAAATGAGGTGAAGTTGTGAATATTTCTCTGAAGTACGGGTCATCGTTTTGTCGAGCATGAACCACAGATGGACGGAAGTGTCCCTGTCTCACAAAAAGATTACTAAGCATAATTCAAATTATTATGTATATGCCACAATACAATCTTTGATGTCAGTTCTGAAATCCGATACGTAGGGCGCAATGGCGGAACGGTTCAAATATTGTTTCAGGCGAGACTAATTTTTGACCAACATTTTCAAGAAAGGGTTATCAATGGCACATCTTTTCCCATGTAAGACGAGGTGAAGATGTTAAGTGAGATTGGTATTGCGAAATTAGAAAGGATATTTAGTAGTTTAATCCCCTTTTCATGCATAACACTAACTAGATAAAAGTGACATATGCTTGACCACAAATTGAACATACGCAGTGGCTAACATAAACATGAACAGATTATTGTGGGAGAATTTAATATAGGTGACATACATCTTGCTTGCTTGAGCAAAAGCGTACATTTTAAATATTGTGAAACCATTGTTTTATATGCTTTTGTTCTTTTGGAAGACGGTTTTGACAACAAAATCGACGAGACGCTGTACACCTCTGCACATGATTGTCAAAGCAAAACTGCCGACTGTGCTGAGACCGTCTAGCCGTTGTAAACATCAATACATGGAAAACAGAATATCCCAATCCAATTTCACATACCTATATCGCATATTCCACCATAACTGCAATCCGAATCGCTTGAACATGGATAACATGATTTTGTGCACAGAAAAATGATGAGTGCAATCTGAACAATACCTGCAAAGTGAAATTTCAATGTGAATTTGTTACATAGTCTACTAACAAATGAATGATTTCAGAAAACTTTGATTAGCAATACAAGGGTATCATAAAAGGTTGCCCGGCGGAGTATGCATTCCAGGTTGTGGCAGAATGTATTATATTCTGTTAGGCTATTGCGCAATGCAATGTCGCGTGTTCAAATAATTCATACACAACACATCGCATGGAGAACCGTACGAGCAAATATTGACAAGTCAGACTCATATTTTTGACTCAAAACAGGCAGTAAATACAAAAATATAATTAGAAATTTTCAAATAAACATTCAATTTTATTTCATTTTTCATCGTAACGTGACTTTCGATCGCGATTAAATGATCGTTGAACAACTTCAACGACACTTTCATATGGACAAATTTGGAACTAAACTAACTTAGTACATTTGGTGAATCTTGTAGATTTAAATTGACTATTTTTTAAACGTTCTCTACAATAATTGTATGCCAAATACCCACAAATCATTTATTGAAAGGAAAATACTTGTGGGACACAAGTCAAGTTTGCATATTATTCGAAAATTGCCATTTCTGTGATGAGCATTCACTAAAATAACTTAACATTTTTCTCAAATACGCTCAAAAATAACTAAGTTTGGTTTGAGTTAATCCCTATTAAAATTTAAATCCCTCGATCCTTTAAACATTATCTACTATTAGTATAAACAACAAACAAACATACCTACTGAGTTCATTATGATGACCTATATATAAATCCTTGCAAACAAAAAATATATTTAGTAAGAAGCTGATAAATAATACGATATTTTAATATATAATCTGAAAAAAAAAAAAAAAAAATTTTTTAATCAGAAATTTTATTTTGTTTTGCCTAGTATGTGAAACCAATGGACCGCGCCTCGACGGCGCGATCCATTAGTATCACATACCAGGCAAAAAATATCCTGACAAAAATTTGCGGACGGGGTAATGTGGAATCACTATACAAGTAGAATACCATTCTAAACACTACGCGTGTTCCTCTGAACCAAACTTTTAAAAATCAGGTCGATTCCGTTCGCTTCGCTAACCCGACCTAATCTGTCTAAACTGAGCGTGCGAAAGTGATTTTATAAGTTTCAGAAAAGCGAAAGGAAGCAATTTTCGAGTCTATTAGTGATATAATCGTATGGTTTGGTAATACAGTGGCACTTCAAGCATTCTCGAAGGTAAATAAAACAATTCCCCTCGAGCATATTTGACGTTTTCAGACTTGTCGATTTAAAAATAAAAAAAAATTTGTTATTGAATACTTTTACTTTAAATTGTGTAAGAAAATTTTGCTCAAAATTTGTCTTAATTGTTTATTGTAAGGTCGGTGGTTCAAATCTTGTTGTACTATAAAAACTGATGTGTTTGATTTTAATTTTTATTTTTTCTGTGAAGTCTATAGATTGGTCTCGTGCTTAGAGGTTTATGTTGTTAATGCGGCGTTGCAGATCATTATACATTTCAACATCCTTATCATGTGATGCTTTAATGACTTTTTGATTTGGATAATCGTCATTCGCAATTTCGCGGTTGTCATGCAAAAAGAATTCCTCGAGAATTTTATATTAGTTTCGATTTTATCCAATTGACCGAAGTTCAGATCAACCATTTGAGCGTCGGGTCAAAATTTATCATTGCGAAAAAAAGAATACTAAAAATTCAATGCAATTTGTATTATATGTTAACTAGCCTTCCGTGACTCAAAAGCTAGTACTGACATGCATTAATGTATGTATTGTTATCGCCTTACGACTTTAACAGCAAAAGTCAATTTAAAATATCGTGAAAGTGATTTTCCAAAAATTTGGCATATATTCAAAATATTACAATTCTTTCAAAAAATAAAACAAGCCCAACCAGTATGACAGAACCTCGTTTTTCTTCGTGTGTCCAGAACACACATGTTATTTCTTTCGAGCGACCAAAAAGCTTTAAAATCATCAACACTGCTATTTCATAGCAGTATTGATGATTTTGAAACTTTTTGTACGTTGATTTGCAAGGAGGTTAACGCTTGTTTGCTAATTTTCCTTTTGGTAGAACTCATTTCCTTCGGGTGTCTGAGTAGCTGACAGTCTACCAGCCTGATTAAAACCAGCGAAAGCAAACAATGTATATTGCCGTAGTTTCTCATGTTTATATAAAAAAAAATCAAATAAAATACTTCATCTATTCTGTTTTGCTTTCTCTGGTTTCGCTTATTTTATACTCTAATTTCTCTTTATTCTCCAAGTATATAGCTAGTGCTATACTCGCTCAACAATTCTGGCTTTTTGAAGAATCCTATTTCCTGAATGCTGGTATATGTTGCAACAATTCTTTGAAATTTAATCGATGCTGCCTGACAATCAGACGTTGGATATTGCCACAGTCACAGAAGGACCGCGCCTCTCAGGCGGAATCCATCCGCGATTCATACTTGAGTGAAAGACTTTTGTACAGATGTTTCCTTTCTGAACTCATTCCAATCAGAAATTTTAATTTGTCAAGCGTGAGCCGCTGATGGAACGTACTTAACAAAACTTATTCAAAAGATTTCTGTTTGGATCATCCCTCAATACTGTATATTTCTTTAGCCATGACCACTTATATAGCTGTCAAGCTTTTGCCTGCAGAAACAGGCCAGCGTGTATTATCATTCACGTGTGACGCAAATTTTTGGCCAATATTATGATCTTAGTCAAACAACAAAAAATAACCGCAGTGATTTTGTACCTCATAATAAAATCAGCAAAATAACCCGAATCCGCCCGGTTCTTAGTCAAAGCAAGTTTGAATAATAAAATGCCCTTCTCAAACTTTGCCCAGCAGTAACTCATACTTAGTGTATCATAACCCACAACACGAGTTCACTTCAAAAATTGCGTTCAATTCACTGGCGTTTCTTAACTGCAGGTCTTAATATTGTAGTTCGTTCTTAATATTTCAGCTTTCTTATTTAATTTAAGTATTAATCATAGGAAAAATCCACGTCATATTGTTAGACGATAGCAGACCACTGTCACGATTATTTTCATGGGAATCCCCAATCTTATATTGTTGATCGGTTTCGACCATAAAGTAAGAAATAATGACCGAAAACTCTTTGAATATTTAGGTGATTTTTTAAATGTATATTTCACCTTAATGTAATCGAAAAAAACTTTGTTCCCAAAAACTAATGACGATGCACTTCTTATTTTCAAATTAATATATTGTCAATGTTCTTGATTATACACCAATCTGTCGATTTTAAACTTGACTTTGTAAAATTTTCCTATCGGCGGAGTGAATGGTTGAAGGACAGCACTGATGACTCGGCAAAAAGCTAATCTTTGACCACTTTCATTCTCGGTAGTGACCCTTGACCGATTAAACCGCCAAATCAGACTTGATGTCATTTTTGTACCCTTGACCAAATTAAATCAATACCCACGGTTTAGCTAAACATGATCTCTTCCATCTGACATATTGTGTCATTGTCTGCTTTGCTGAAGAACAAACGATCACTTGTTAACATTTCTTTCTGATCCTTCCCTTTTAAATATTTTGCAAGATTTGTGCTACTATTTTTAGATTTGCATTATGTATGTCATAACATTTTGTCGCTCAATATGCTTCTCTATACGGATAATTTCATGATCGGACAATGATTCAAAAAAACAAATAGAATATATTGTAAACATATCGCAATCGCCAAAAAATGATGGTAAACACAAATTACCACAAATGAGCTGTTGATCGGAATATTTTTAACAAACAAAATTTTTTTTAATATGAGTCACTGATGGATCGTGCCGCTCAAGCACGACCTATCAGTGGCTGATGCTTAACAAAATAAAACCCCTCATTGGGACTCGAGGCACGTTCATTCGACAGTCTATTCATGTCAAAATGGTCAAAAAAAAGTATCACAAAGTTTTAACTGTAAAATTTAAGTAATATATTCCTCATTTTTAACAAGTTTTCAGCATATGTCTTTAATACTTGATTTATTAGCATAATTATGATGTCTAAAAATAGAGAAATTTTAGAAAATTATACCCTGAATCACTGCACATAGTCGTATATTAAGACAGCGTTATATCTAAACATTATATTACTCCTTTTCCTGCAAAGCAAATTCTCCTATTTTACGTTTAGGCGCACGTGTATATCGGAGTCTACATTAGTAACGTGATAAGAATATTAAAATATTATTTGTGAACTGAACGTCATATTTTATATCTATATTTTATTTTACTTTGTTCGAAATTTGATAGTGTACGACCGGTCCTTTTACAAATTTTGGGGAATTTTTAGAAACGATTTACGATCAAAATACTATTTTTTATCGAAATAATGCCAGCAATATACGTAAAACGTGTTTTTACTGAAATAACTGGTCCTTATGATAAAATAATTGACCTGTTTTTTATAGTTTTTCGGTTGCTGATAGAAGATTTCTATTTTTTCGCAAATATTGCATAATCTTTTGATTCGCAATTACGAAATCCAAGTATGAATAATAGGTATCAATATGATGCCTTCCCCGACCACTTTTTGTCAAATTTATGTCTCATTTTAAATTGGATGGAAATTTTAAAATTGCGGATTGAGTGAGCATTTTTTTAGAGTGATAATTCTAAAATTATCTGTCTAAAAATCATTTTTCGCATTTTGTTTCGTCTGTGCTGAATTACGTCGTCAATAGGTATATCAAGGGGTTTTTTTTATTCGTCGAAATGATACAGACGTATGATCATGAGAAACAGTAGGTGATGTCTTTCGATTCTTTAAATTTTCGATGGTTGTTTGAATACAGAGTTCGATTCGATGGCCTTAAGTTCCGGAATCTTTATTGACCCCTCCGCCATAATTTTTTATTAAAGTTTGATTAGAGCAAGGTCGGAAACAGCGCTCGGAAATATCCCCTATTAGCCATAACTTACGTTTTTTATTATTACGTAATAAAAAGTTAAATGCTATTTCAAAAATTTGTTTTTCAACTTATTTACTAATGCAAAATCAAAAACAGTAAACAGGAATGCATGTGCCAAAATGAAACAAGTTATACGTCAGATTTAAGCAGACATAACCGCGGCATGAAGTTATTTTTAACCTCCTCGTCTCGATTTAGGTGTACTAAAATTGGAATTTAATTTAAAGGCATATAAAACAATTAAAACTCATAATTAAGCTAAAAATACGAAAATGAAATAAACACAAATCGATATAAACACTTTATTCATTTATCAACGATGAAAAATGTTGTTTTTTGTGATTTTCCTTCAAAATATTTTTGGTAGTTGGATAATTTTTCATAATAATCATGCACCAAAACGGAACAAAAATTTGGGATTTCTTGAATTTATTCAACAAAGTATGTAAGCTATGCTGTGAATCTTTCAGCAATTGCATCGGGATTTTTGTTTGATCAAGCATGGTTCACACGAGGATCGCCATCTGGTTTGACAATAGAGAAATGTTGATTTTATTTATGATGCAATAACGAAAAATCTAAAATTAATATAATAATTCACCGAAAACTTTTTTCTGGTGAATTGAATATTGAACACCACATAAGAAACTATACAGTAAAATTTTTTACGCGAGTTTCAAGCTTTCACTGTATTTCGTTGTTAGGTCATAATTCGAGTGGAACTCAGCGTGAATTAAATCACCATCGTCATTGGGAATTTTTGCGGGTCTTCCAATTATTTTGTCCGAACAAGTTTTGTCAAGCATTAGTCACTGATGGATCGCGCTGTCAAGCGCGGTCCATCAGTGGCTCATGCTTGACAAAATAATTTTTCACGGGCCTGTAAAATATCAGAAGTATTTTAGAAATATACCCTTTATATTTGAGAATATCCAGCTTTACGAGGAGGAGGAGAAAATACATAAATGAAAAATTACTTTCAGTGTAGTTATTCTGTATAACTATAAATAGACACTGGATACGTATATCAAAAGTACATTTTTACATGATTTCACATTTTCACATTATTTTCGAGTAATTCGTTTTTGAATTTACGATATTGTGGGTTACCGAACGACTTGGGAATATCCCGGATCTTAATTTAAACAATTTATATAACATGCAAAGCAGGCAGTGGGGAGCCTGTGGCTCTATAAGAAAAGTTGTCATGCCCGTTAGCCAAAATTCAAATATTGCAAGTGTCCCTTTTGAAAAATTTGAATCTCCAAAATTTCCAACCAATTCTAATTATTATTTTAACAGATTTTACTAAATTTCCGCTTTGGAAAATGCCAGGCATGAGCAACAGATGGCCCGTGCCTAGAGGACGCGATCCATCAGTGACCCATACTTAACAAAATATGCTTTACGTGAGTGAAAAATTCGTGCTACCGTCCTAAATTATTCGAATGATGAGTGTTATGAATTAATTGCTTACGGGCGGTATTAGTGACAGCGAAAACTTACAAATCACCCTATTTTCGTCTGACATTAATTCTCTCCTTTGCCCAAAACGAATTATTTAGACATTGAAATTGTTCCGGATCAAAACATTAACACTGTTACCATAATCATATTAAAAGTAATATAAAAATGACTCTTTGAAAGCATATATACTTTTACTACAGGCTTTCTTAAGAAAACGTTGCGCATTGTTCATCGTTCGAATAACCCTGAAAAGAGACAGAGACACTCAAAGCTACTAACACAAAGTAGTGTATTTAAAGTTCATCCATTTACCAACAAAATATTTGACAGATATACTTTTATACCGTTGTGTTTTATGCTCGATTTTCGACTTCTTCGAATAATTTGTGCTTTTAATCAAGTTGTCGCGCCCTAATTCAATTTATGATTAGGGTTGGGCAAAACCGAATCATCTGGAATTCGAACCTGATTCGGATAATTTCGTCGAATCGGATCGAGTCACTAGTTCCATATAAATAACAAATAACCCATTTTCATTGTCTTCATTGTGAAACTCAAAAAACTTATAATTACGAAACACTAATATTGTCAAAAATAGACTTGAAGGCAATGTATTTTCAATTCACACTCAATGTCTAATAGCAACAATTTTCATATTTTAAAGACAAAATGTAATCCATTTTGGTCAAATTTGACCAAAATCGTTTTTGTTCCTTAGAACGATTCACGATTGATTCGCATAATTTGTGCTTCAGACCGATTCGAATTAGCGAATAAAAAGTGCCCAACCCTATTCATGCTTCGCTTTTCATGCCAATTCTCCCCAAAAATCTTTCTCAAACAACCTTCAAATCATATTTAGTTTTTTTTTGTTTTCTGAAATTCCTTTTTGTCAAACAGAGGATCTATACATAGAAGGTACCATATACCTAATGAACGGCAGTGACCTATCAGTGACATACATATGTATAATATTTTAGCGATTATTCATTAATTTCTTATGAATGTTTTAGCTTTTTTCATTAAAAGAGTTTGCTTAAAAAGACTTTTTTGATAACTACAAAAAAATAAACTAAAAACATAACCTAAGTAGAAAACACCATCAATTCAAAAGAATAATTATAACAATGGACAAATGAAAGTACTATATTTCTCAAGGTGACACGCGTGAAACAGAAACAAACACAAGGTTAATAGGAAAAGCTGATTTTAATTTTCTTTAATAAGCTATCTACTTTGTACTCTATTGCACGCACGAATAATTTCCCCTTAGTTTTTAACCAGATATAGACATGATTTAACTCATGTCTGTAAATGCGAGATAAATACTATTAATTTTTATTTCGTTTTGATTTAAACAAAATGGACGTGTGTTTAAAACTTCCAAGCCTGGAGGCAGAAATAAAAATAGCTTCGAAAATCATTAAATAATTGTTAGAATTATTTAATCAAAGAACCTTCGACTTCATTCTTTTTTTATTAAACTGAAATGCAAATACAGGCTTTAGAATTGCAAAAGCGCTTTTCATGCGTATGGCAAATGCAATTAAACGAAATCGGGAAAAAAAATTAAAAAAAGCATATTTTTTTAAGTATGTGTCAGTGATGGATCGCGACGATAAGACGTGGTCCATCACTGGTGCATGCTTGACAAAAAATATTTCTGATCAGGCAAAAGAAACAGGAAAATGGTAGGTGGTTTGACCGTCGCCCAGGGCACATACCACTTACTGCGCTTTAATTAAACTTAAATAATGAATCACTATTTCGGATAATTTTATTTCAAGTGTAGTTTCTGGTACAACATTAGCTATTTACCAAATAAGTGGATGTTGGTTAACCGCCTTTTTAGGCGCTGCTTCCGGTCTAAATAAAAAAATAATGATCAGTAAGTAAGTAGTACCTCAAGATGCAAATTATGAACATCAATATTTTTTTTATAAATATAGTAATTTCCGTCGCAACGAAATAATACAAATTTATACAGGATGTTTCCATATTAATATTGAATAATATTAAAATAGTTGCCAAAGCGAAAGTGCAAAAATACACATAATTATCGCAATGACCTATTTTGGTGAAATTATTGAAATGTGCTATGAATATAACAATTATTTATAATTACTAATTATCTAATAATTTTTGATATCTATTATATTATTAGTTATTTATTTATTATTAATAACATTCTTTATTTGCCCGAACCTTGACTTTTTTCGGAAATTGTAAAATGTAAATTTGGGGCTTCCAGCATAGTAGGACCGAACCACAAATCATGCATCTTTCCTCACTCCTCGCTCGAGTCTGATTGACTACCCGATTGAGTGCGAAAAATATTCATCTGGCTAAAATGTGTTTTTACCCGGTCAGTAAAATGCGACGTGACACATTTCTTTGTTTCGTATCAGTCAATAATAATGGACCGCGCCACTGAGGCACGGTGCATTATGCTTAACAAATTCAACTTTGTGATTGTATATTCATTTTAAAAGCAACCGCCAGTATTTGGCTTGTTCGGGGTGATTCATTTAGTTGAGTGACTGAAAGATATTTATGCATGAATATACCGTGAAATATTGAAGTATGGCAAAAAATCTTCAAATTTTCATAGCATTTTTAGACGAAGGCTGTCTTAAAAATATGAAGTTGTTTATTGAGATAGTATCAATATTTTTGAATTTTTTACAAAGTTTTTCAATCCATCCGCAAGTGCTTTTAAAAGTTACGGGTCAAATATTTCTTAACCATCCTATGCAGAATTCAGTTATCTTTTTCGAATCAAATAAACTCAGACGTGAGCTATTTTTAGATTTACGTCATCTGTCGCTGTTTGTGGCATAATTACATAATATAGATTCCATTATAAGTCATCAATAAAAATAGATTCTACCAGTTGATATCAAGGCAATGAATGTCTTATTGTCCGTTATTGATGATGATATACGTGTATTTATAATTTCGAAACAATTGCCACAATTTATCCGAATTAATTAACCAGTTCATAATATTAAAGAAGAAATTGGTGAAGAATTTGAACTCCTGTTAATAATATAAATATTTTTGAAATAATTTGAAATTATTTTTGTTTAAAGTGAGTCTCTGGTGGATCGCGTCAATTTTTTAACCACTTTCGTCTTTCATTCGGAGTGCAATATCATCTCGCTTTCTATAATATGCTCACTAGTGACGTAGAAGCGTGTTTACACGAAGTTATGGCATTACGATATAATACGCGGATACAAAATATCCAAACCAATTGATGATTTCCTATATTTCTCCATTGTTACTTGAAGTGAACAATTTTTTATATCAATTACAGCAATATTAGAACCGAACAATTAGTTCTTTTTTTGGCAGGTTTACAAAACAAAATATGCCATTTAATATATATAAACGAATATTTTGGTTTTGGTTTTTAAATTCTCAAATTTAGGTTTAGTAAGATACCAGATTAAGGAAAGACGCTATCTTACGTAAAACGCGTACGTTGTAAAAAACTGAACGTGAAAGACTGAAGTCAACCCGGTGCGGACACAGTTTAGGCGGCAATACGCGTTTGTGTGGCATCTTGCGTTTTTTCTGCAATTGTTCACATTGACCTTACGTTGTTTTACGCATGCATTCATGCATTTCATCACGTTTTCCAATGAACCGGACGGTTTGCTGTCAACCTAGCGGAGAGGGCCCGTTTCGTTGCGTACGTTTGCGCTTTGTATTCATGTAACAAAAAGCAATACAGACAAACGTATTTTAAACTTTAAACTTGAAATTGTATCGGTTAGAAAGCTTACGTGTATTGTGACCTTTTGGTGACATTCTAGTTGCAACAGTAAAAAATTCCCGCCTCTAGTATCTTTCAAGATACTGGGATTTCCAGCCTAAATTCACACTGGTGACACGTAAAATATTGTTAAATCGAGATTTCTGGGTCAGGAATTGAATTAACTTCGAGAACAAGATAAAAAAAGCGGTTTTACTACGCTTTAAAGTACTCAAAATGCCAATCTGCGAATTTTTGGTCGGCGATAGGGGTGGGAACCACCCTCTTCTAGTTAAGTTAACTTTGTCATGTTTTTTAGTGTTTCCTTCGAAAAAACTAAACTAAAATTTGAATAAAATACTATAAGCTATCACGAAAATGGAGTGGTATCTCCAATATTGACTACCGACTACAGAAACATGAATGAAAATTAAAAAATTCCCAAGCAATCCTCGGGCTATTTCGTGGGCTAGTGATTCGTAATGCTTGAATTGTTGATTATGTGCGTTGTATTGGATAATACAAAAGAATCATTCTGAATCTTCCTGTTCTGTCTACACATTTAATTGTATCTTGAAAAATGATTACTTGATAAGAATCAAACAACGAAGGAATAAACTAACATGTGTGAAAACATAGGATAGAATGACGAAAAGAGGCGTGGTTTGTTTTGTTTCATGTACCACGAGAATTCTTTTTTTTTTTTGAATAAAAATCATCACTCGTTGACGGTGATTTTACTTGTCGATGTTGAAATGAAATCATGATTCTATTTTTTAGCCCATATTTGGCATAAATCTTTAATACAACGCGGCTTCGATCTTTAAAAATATATTTCTACAAATTACCAGTTATTTTAGTGAGCTTTTGTTACTGCATACTACTTGACATTGGCATTTCATTTGGCAACTTTTGTTCTCTAAAATTAATCAAGATAGTATCATCAAGCACTGAAAAAAAAAATTTATTTCAATGCTCGGAAGAAAATGCCCAATCTTGCAGTTTCAACAACACAATCCAAAATTATGTAATTTCTCACCCAAATCCCATGCACATATGGATCGTTCCAATGACCAGGATAGGAATTCATTTTTATCCTGCGGAAGATGAAAGCTGAAAAAACGGCTCAACCACCTCTCGTGCAGGCACCAGTTCCAAATCGCGGGTGACGGTTTTGGCTTAACATTTACTCATTTATCCTATGCATGGACATAGTTGCTGGAGAAAACCGTAAGTAGCGCTTACGTGAACCACTGTGCACCGGCGTGGCGCCCAGCAGACAATGCGGTGACCCATGTTCGACAAAGCATGTTCACTAATTATATCCGATCGGAAAGTCTGCAACCCAAGTCATTGTCGATTACCAAGCAACTTCTGTTTTGTCAAGTGGGGTAATTTTTATCGAAAATCAAGACCCAAAATTTTGAACCAGCAACTGAATGCATATCGGAAAACATTTCATAATGATTGCGATGGCCGAGTGGGAAACATGTTGTCATCGCAGGTTGAATATCTCGGGTTAGACCTCTGCGGATTACGTCTCGTTAACCCATGCCCACCACATAACCCAGG
This sequence comes from Styela plicata, assembly GCA_963675895.2. Classification (NCBI taxonomy): domain Eukaryota; kingdom Metazoa; phylum Chordata; class Ascidiacea; order Stolidobranchia; family Styelidae; genus Styela; species Styela plicata. Next base: position 1,994,730 of record OZ023139.1, read on the forward strand.
GTGTAATACCGTGGGAAGGCAAAGCCCAACAAGAAAGATCATATCGTTCCAACAACTCTAACCATGTCCGTCTATAAGTGGCTGCACATGCAGAGCCTTGGTAAAAGTGATTCGCTTCAAGAAGGAAATAAAAACTGTATCACTCAGTGGAGTGCGAAATGGTATCTGTCCTGAACGACGGTAAATCTGGCTGCCATCACTTAGCTTCATTCCGTGCTAAAAATCTCTGACCCTCCCATTCACCTGTCTATACTCGACTGTATTTCGTAAGAATTGTTGAACATTATAATTAAGAACATTATATTACAACTGTCCAAGTATCTTCTGCAGATTTCGTCGAAACCGGTATCTGCACAATATTTACGAGACTAATTATGATAATTAACATTACTAAAATCATCGGAATGTTGGTTTTCGAAAAACAACAAAAGTTAAGAATGCCAAATTTTGAACGTAACAACAGTTTTTCACACGAACTAGCGCCCCCATCAACAAACAGATAATGTACCTTGTATGTGCGTGTGTGTGTGTGTATAACGTGTCTCCTTCTAAAATGCACTTATTCTGCTCATGCTTCTCAATATCACCGAATCTTATATTATTCAACTACACAGAATTTCTGCCACGATCTCCACTGTAACAAAAATGCAACAAAATCATAGGCCTTTGACAGTAATTTTACTTGGCAGTATTGTAAAAAATCCAAAATTGACTTTCTTTACCAAATGCGGGGTGTTGATGGCAGCCCATAATTGGCATAAACCCCATCAATATGGCGTTTTTTAACTTGAGAAATATACAATTACTGCAAATGACCAGTAAATTTACTGTACTTTTGTCACAGTGTTTCTCTTTAAACAATCGAAAGGTATCGAGTAAAAAAGAAACAAAACAAAATTTTATTTCGACATGATAATAAATCAAAAAACAAAAGAAGAAAATACTTTTATGATAAAAGCGAAATACTGAAAGAGGAATGGAAGAAAATGGGAATGGTTCATTTCCTTAAAATTCTGGTCTGACGTTTTAACACTATTAGCAGTAACTATATGGAATGTAAGCCTGACAATATTGGCCATGTAAAACAAATTGGTCGAAAATCAGTGTGAAAATGCTCAATCACTGGAAATTTTTCATCAATCTTGAACTTGCCTTTACTCTAAAGAGTCTAAAAAGGGGGGGGGGGGGATGTGCCCAAATATTGAGCCGTTATAGAGTGATATCACGGCCTGAGAATAGCTATAACTCGAATATCTCACGACAATGAATCAAAATGACGTAAATTCGTCTCTTTGATCACAGCGTTGCAAAATGATATTGGATTTTGTCTTTTTGCTAGCAATCACTGCAGCTACTTTAGAGTTATCCGCAAGGTGTTGTGGAAACAACATTCAGTCCGTTTAGTTCCCAGATCTTCGAAAAATATTTTATATAATTGCTGTCAATTCCAAATAAAAGAATTCTGAAGAATATAGACAAATATCGTCAAGAAATTTACGAAAATAGAAGCGACTTTAAATTCCGATTCTGATCCAAATAATGTTTTGTCCAGTTTCGCTTCCACGTCCGTTTTCTATAAGTCTGTTTCCTGAGAGTTCCACCATCTTGTTTCCTGCACCGCAGTGTTGTGTTTTCCACGATTTTTCTTTTAATTTCTTCCGAAAGCAGAAATCGATTATCTTCCAGATTTTCGGACCTGTTGTATTGGAAATGTTTAAATTTTATAATAATCGAAAGTGTGGTAAGGCTTTTTTTGTGCTATTGACCATATGGCCGTCTTACGGCCTTAACGTTCTCTAACAGCAGGCGTTTTGTTTTGTCAAGGATGAGCCACTGATAGATCGCGCTTTGACAGCGCGATGCATCAGTGACTCATACTCTACGAAGTATTATTAACTTCCTTTTCTGAAGTTTTCTGCTGCAATTAGATATTACCTTTTTCTTTTTTGTCAAAAACACTCCAAAGGGTGTGAAACATGTCAAGTCATACCATTGACTGCCATTATATTTGATCACTTACACTTTTCAACTTTCACCTGAAAAAATATCTTCTAACAATGCGAAAGATCTTACTCGTTTCGATTAGCTAGCTAGATGTCTGACCTGAGTAGGAGCTCACAGCCGTCAATACGCGAGTACTCGCCTTGGCTTGCGCAGCTATTTTAAAAATATCACGATAACGGCAAGACTCAATGGCTCTATTAATTAACTCCTAATCAGATCAGACCACGTTAATAATCCGTAATTAGGTTCTAAGGTAATTGCAATGTTCGATTGATATTACTCGTAGGGGTTTAGGCCTTTCAAGTTTCAGGCGGTGTTACTTTTACGATAGTGCTGGCAGGTACAGTTTTGATATTCGCTTTGCCGTGATTTATTAGATTTAACCGAACTTAGACGCGTATGGAAATATGCAGGTGTGTCGCAACATAAGGAGGCCAAATAAAAAGGTGAATTAAAAAAAGTTTTAAAGCTAGCGTCGGATGTATTCATGTTTAAACAAGTTATGTTTTTGTTGCGATTAAGAGTGCTGTGGCTGTGTTATGCTTTACTAAACACATTTGTTGGCAAGGTGTTGTCTAGGTAACAATCGCTCAATAATACGTCTCTTGAGGCAATTTCAATATCTATTTGTTTCGGATCAGAACATAAAATTTACTGCCGTCAAAGAAACAAACGGGTGACATGAGAGGCTATATACAGTGATCGTCTCAATCTGTATCCACTGTACGTTGGAACTGCTGGCAATGTACTATTGCAGAGGAAATTTTCGGTAGTGACACAGGTTAGCATTGCGAAATCGACAGCCAGGACAACATCATGGTCGTTCTCTACTGGTATCAAAAATCAGATTTTTTCGCGTGTCAAGTGGAATTATTAGTCACACGGTATTCTTGTGCGTAATTGTTACCCCCGAACCACCTGGCTGGAGAATTGTTTTTCAGGGTTTTCGAATTAACTGCCCTAGCCTGTCCGTGAACCTCCAGGGGAACTTATACCCGACAACCATTAGGCACGGACCTCTGTAGTGACTCTGTAAATTTCTTTGTTACAGCTACTCATTAGCTGTCCTGGTGAAAAGCACGCTCGGTGGTGAAACGGCCATGCATCGAAACATCGGCCTTCCGGACAAAACGATCGCGCCTAACCAACTGAGTCACCGAGTCGGGCTTGCTGGAGATTTATATATATATATATATATATATATTAGTGATACCAGGGAGACATCCAGCGATGATATTGGTTTACTTATATACTTTCGTATTTTAGATATACCATATTTAATTATATTATTCTGATACTTTAAATAAGTTACATCCAAGGAAAAATCTTTGTCACCCATAGCCCTGGGACCGAAAACTTGCTAAATTCGTATATTGCTGGACATAACCAATTGATCGTGCACAAGAATGCACAAGAAGTTGGAAAGCTACAAAAGGCAAAAAAAAGTTTGTCATTGTCATATGATTCTTTATCTGAACTGGAATCGAAGGTAATAATTGATTTATACCTAAAATGATGCATCAATATGTTGTTATAAGCAGACAACGATATTATTCCTATTAAGTAACAATATTTCAATACAAATTTTTGATTCAAAATTGAATCTTTCAAATATTTTATTTTCTCGGTACGGTATTAAATTAGTAACGTATACCCGCATTGCCATTGGTCTGGGGGACTTGGGCTGACATTCCTCTATGGCCTTGTGTATGGACATATTTTAAATGCTTGTCTGAAGCAGTCTGACTTTGATCAAACGGAACGTTACAGAAATAAATTTGCATTAGTGTGAAGCAAGACGTCGAACATCTCTTAGACAATACTCACATATTTTTCTCTTTCTTAAATTCTTTTATCCAACGTTTTTTACTTTCTTCTTTCTTGCATAGACAGATTATCTGGTCACTGGTATCGATCGATTGAATTTTCCACCAGAATTTAATATTTGTACCAGATATTAATTGAGCAACAGAATCGTCGTTGTTAATATCTTCCGAATCCACAACAGAAAATTTATTTAAATCCAACCGAGTTTTATAGTAAAGAAGATCTTTTCGCAATAGATCCTGAAAAAGAAGATAGTTAAGTCACAAATTTTATTTTGTTAAGCATAAGCCACAGATGAACCGTGCCTCTACGGCACGATCCATCAGTGACTCATACTTAACAAAACATGGTGGGACATAAGTTGAAGGACCGGAAATTATTTTATTTTTCAAATTCGCTTGATGTAAGGTCTTAAAAAACATCACGCTAAATAAACCATTAATCGACCGCTTTTGGAAGAGATGACCTTATATGACGAAGAATTGCCTCAAATTATAGACCAGCAAGTGGAATGTCCAAAAGAGGACCGAGTCTTTATCATTTAAGAATTGTGTTTTTAATTTTGGTCAATTCAATATTGTTACAAAATGTTTAGTTATGCTCTTAAATTTCGTCGACCCCACATTGAAAAATTGTTACTTGATTAACCGAAATTTTGTTTTTAACGATTAAAAAGGTGACAACTATTCTGCATTGGGTAGCGTTTTGAACAATTTTGACTGTACGAGTTACCAAGTGAAAAAAATATTGGTCTGTCAAAAATCTAAATATCTGTCTCGTTGACTCATTTTCGTGCTGTTAGAAAGGGTGCTATGGACTGTATCCTACCTGGACTGCCATCTTTATGCGAACAGGCTTGACAAATAAAATAGTTTCGGATTGACAAATACGTTAAAAACTTACTTTCTTGCATATTATGAATTGACGGTCAAATAGAAATCCAACTCGTATTTGTGCTTTTGCTTTGGGAAATGTCAAAATGTATAATTCACCAGAATATATTAGTTCAGTGCTTTTATCTAAAACATCAGCATCCTGAAACAAAAATGGAAAATTCAAAAAATTATGTAAAATTTTCGTTGATTGAAACCAATAGAAAAACCCCATCAAGATTTTTAACATTGTTGTACTCTTGTTGTACGTCGTTGTAGAATCGGAAAAATCTTAAGAAATTGTAATGTTTATGCTATTCAATTGTATTCTATCTGATTAGACTCTCACACTCAATGACAAACTTTTTGAAAATAAAATTGAAAACAATGAAACACTGAAGCATGTTTGGATATAACTCGTTGTACTTGTTTTTATAACTCCTCAGTTTCAGGAAGTTATTTTTTAAATATAAATTATTTAGCCTTTTAAATTTATTTGGGTGATCAGTGTGAGTATCAAAATCAATCAAAACCAAATCTTCGTAATCGGAAATATATTGAGTGAAAAAGTTTTGACAAGTATGCTTGATGAAATATTATTTCTGACTTTTTTTATTACGTACTCTCCAGCCGATTATATTTTTCTGCCATGACGTTATTTTTTGAATATTTTCTACTTGTCGTTTTCTTTCATTTATCATCCTTGCGACGTCCTGCATCGCTTTTAATGCTTGTTGTACGCTCTCATGATTCGGATCCTCAGGACTGGTATATTTCAGTAATTCAGCCAGCTGTAAAAAGGAATTCGTAATTCGCAAATCGTTTTGTAATATAAATAAGTCTGTGAACATGTCGTTTAGTGATATTATGTTCATGTCGAAGCAAACTTCCTAAAAAGATTGCAAAATATAACGAGACTAGAATTAACGCTTGGTAATTCGATTCGAAGCAGAGATTTTTTTGAACAATCTTTGAATAGGCCACAGGACCAAACATTTGTGAAGTAAATTATCCTATTTCCACAAAACTTTTTAAGCAAATTCAAATATGTCATGGAGGATGACGTGTGAAATGGTGGCATGTTGTCTCTCTCCCTCTTTCAGTTAGTTTGTCAATGTAGATAGCAGGGAATTCGCGGATACATATTTCCTGCCTTTGATAAATTGCGATGGTAAAAAGTGGAGCATTTGCTATCTATGATTCGATCGGATTAGTACAAAAACTATTTGAATCAGATTTGCATAATGATTTGGTTTTGCCCAGCACTAGTTCAAATCGAATGAAATAATACATGATTAAAACAATTTGAATTTCCCCAACATTAACAGCATGAGTGAATTTCGGCTAGAAATTTACACTATTGAATAAATAAACAATAATATTCTTCTCCCCAGCGTTTCCCCACTTTGGCATTCAATGGAAGCTTGAATTATCTGGTAGTCTAGATGAGGGGGATTCTATCTTGGTTGAGGACTGGTCGAACTTTAATAAAATGTTAAACAGCTCTACCTTTCCAAAAGCATCCATCATTCAATGCGTCTCACTATCGCAGATCAGCATACTGGGAATGTTTCAACTGACTATGTGGTTCCGGATAGACAAAATTTCACCTATTCACAGAACGAAAATTATCCCGAAAATTTTGCTTATTTATGTTTTCCGCCAAGGCGTTTTTTACCATTGTTCCGAATTCGACAAATCAGAATTGTGCATACATTCCGAAAATATGAAGCACGATAAAAATAAAATAAAAGCGCTGCTGTTTTAACCCGTCTCAATATGATATAAATTAAGACGTTTTTACCTGAAGTGGATATTTACATATCTTTTGTATTGGAGTCAATAAATAACCATCGATTGATATATCGATCATACGTTGTAGTAATCGACATGCTTCAAAAAAATATCGACATTTTTTTGATTGCATTGATTCCGCTAACTTCGATGTTGCTGACGGATGATTATTACAATATTCTGAATATATTTCAAAGTGCTTTTTCTGAAAAAAGGACATATTTCATTTTAAAAATCGGAAAAAGGTAGTATAAGGAAGCCATTTTTGTTTTCGTACTTGTTCTCCTACAAATATGCACAGCACTGAGCAATTTTCAGCATTAAACAAACAAAGACACATTAGAGATCGACAATATTATCATTTTAGTGCTTTTAAGTCGAATAAAAAAGCGTAGTTTTAATAAACCAATTGCAAATGACTTGAAAGGTTGGAATTGTAAGGTTCTATGCCATAGATGTTCCGGGTTTTGATAAAATCAACACAATTTGAAGTTCATGCAAAAATTTCGAGAATTAAATCAATCGAAGATATTACATTTTAGTATAGTAATATGAAGATCTTTACTATACCTTACCCAATACACGGAGACAGAAATACCAAAAATTCACACAGCAGTTGCAGTAATTGTACGTTTTCATTTACATTTATATACGCACATTGTACAGACGCTTTTCATTTAAAATTTATCCAAGTATGGGATATTGATGGACCGCAACTCGTCGGTGCGATGCATCAACAGCTCATAACTGGCCAAACAATGCGATAATATTTAAATATTACTAAGTGAAATTACTGACAAAGAACGGCGATTTCACTACAATTTTGTTACAGTACACAAAATATATTCAAAGACCAAATTCAATAAGAGTAACAGAATTCACTACTGTGATACGGGGTATCATAACACAAGCGTGTCATCATTTTGTGGTCTCAATAATTCTTTAAGGCAATTCATATAATTAGCATCTTTTAACTTGCTAATTTGAAAGTAAAACTTACATTTTGTAAAAATACTGTTCCTACGTCGCTCTCATGTGGCGCAATCTTCATGAAAAGAGGCTTCTAGTTGTTTGAAGAAATGTCTTTGAAATTTATAAATATCTTCTATATTACTGAAAACAGTGGAGATGAATTCTTGTGAGAACATGTCAAACCTTTTCTTGCATCTTTCTAGATAGCCCTGCAAATATTTACAGTGTTACAGGAACTGAGGTAAAATAAAATAAATTGACTACAAAACTAGGTTGAGTATTATTACATTTATTTATTATTGCATTTATTAAAAACCATGTAAACTTGGTAATCGCAGTTTGATGCATTTAGAAGCATTTTATGGGGATTTTCGAATTACTTTCTATTACTTGCAAATCCATGAACGTACGGGGAAGCTTATACCCAACAACCGTTTTGCCACTGACTTTTTGAGGGACTGTATATCAGCTCCATGTTACAGCTACCCGCGAAGTGCCTTGCTGAAAGGCATTCAAAGCATTTTTTAAAAATTTGAAATCTTTGGGTCTGGTACATGTTTTTTTAATCCGGTATCTAGTTGAAAATTAGGTCAATTTTCCTATTTAGTAGGTAAATTTTGAAAATAAATTCTCTAAATTCTACGTGTACTAGGTAAGCTCGATATTTTTACCGAAAATCTATCAAACAAATACAACCAAAAAGGGTTTAATTTTTATACTAATTTGCATATATTATCAGTGTGGCAGATGTATGTTTCCTACCAGGAATTTTATTTTTACGCATGTGCCACTGATGGACCGCGCCTTGGCGGCGCGATCCAGCAGTGACGCATGCCCAAAATAATACGACCTGAAACTATGGTTTCTGTCTCGGTTATTTTAGTGAATTTGTGGTGGAAATTGTTAATCGGGATGAATTCGGATGGAAAATAATTGCAGATATTACCACATACATCGGAATTATATCTTGTACCATTATATGTGCACTGTATGTTTAGCCTGATAGTCAGTTTCTTAATTTTTGCGCCATTTTCTGCGGGCGTAAATCTTCAATACCAAAACTTCGGCAGTGTTGATGATTGTGGACCCACCCATTAATTACTGTCGGATACTTTAACGAGACAAATATTTTGCTAATGATATATAACTTGTAACAATGAAAATGCTTGTTCTGCTGCTTGCTGTGCTTGGGTATCAAACCAATTATCATTCCATGATTAATCGTGGTATGTAATTCAGAACAACGATTAGTCGTAGCCCAAATAGAACATCTTCTAACTTCAGATTCGAATCGGACAATTTTTCCTGATTCGATTCAAAAAACGATAACAAATTGGTAAATACAAAATATTGATTTTCATTTTTGGGGAATATATACTTTCATGGATTTAGAATCGCTGGAGTGATCCAATATTTTGGAGTCCTGGCAGCAAAATGTCTTATTTCAAATATATTCTCACCTCTACTATATCTTCCAAATGTTTCAGAAAATCTCTTTCGGAATTTAATATTTCCTTCACCGACATTACTTCGCATTTTATTAAGAGTTGTTAAATTAACAGAACCAGCTGTTTTTGTTTGTACGTCGGGGAATTGTCTTGTTCAGTGTTTGTGTTTGTCCATCTATAGTGTCGTCATTGTCCGTTCTTGGATCTCGGATTTCAGTATTACCATATAAATCTTCTCTGAGTTGATCCATGGATAACGGCCATGCTTGATTTACTATAACCTGGTATATGTAAATAGTGATTTCTTGTAACCAAATCCTTTCAATTATGATATGAAATTCTAATAATAAGACCATTGTTCTATTAGGGTCAAAAATATTTAACATTTCAAATGTTAATTTATCAAATAACTTGGTTGTTTAGACACGACACCAGGGGAGGGTCACGCAGTGAGATAACACGAGAATTGTTAAATGTTATCATATTTATTGAGATAAAACTAACATGGTCGCAACGTTCGAAGCTTATCACATTCAGTTTATACGGTATTTGGAATTCACGATATGAATATATCATATAACCTTTCAACATATCAAATAAACGAAATTGCTGATATATTACCATATTTTGCAACAAAGTCATGATTTACGTCAAATTGTTCGACATAAATTTGGCCATGTGTTATAACCACAAAATGAATCAAATCGAATAATAATATAAAACTGAAATCAGTATCAGCAGAATTTTAGAATACCCGACAATTCCTATACTGACAACCATATTCACATAATATAATATCGTACCCAGATTAGATGAAGACCGAATAATTTTAACAGACAAGTGTGAATCGAAAAACTTTTATTTTAGGATAAAAGTATCATCTAACAGTGATACAGGTAAAATGCATTGCGTTTTTTTTTTAGTAAATATTTTATGGGTAGTGAGTGTATCATTTCCACATAATTCAATATCAAAACCTACCCTCACAAATGAAGCAGGTAACCATCCTTCCGCATTATCAAGTTCTCCCCACCACCAAACAGAATCGTTCATATTTTTCACCAATATGACGTCACCAACTCGAAATGATAGCTCCTCTTCGTCCATTGTCACGTGATCCCAAAGTGCTTCAGCAAAACATGAAACCCCATCTTCAGGGAAGTCTGTTGGTGTCTGTCAAGACCAAAAAATCAATGCCAAATATTTTTCTTTTCATTAATTTCGAACCAGTTAATACTTTTATTTCTCAATTAAACTCAAAAATGCAAGGGACATACATGAGTCACCGTGCGTGAATACCAGGGAGGGGAATGAGGGGGATGCGCCCCCTTTCCCTCCCACCAACCTCTGAAATCCACAAAATTTTAACCCACTGTTTTACCCCTGAAATATTTTTGCACTAAAAAAATTCGCGCGGCCCATCTTGGACTCAGGCTAGACTCTGTGTCTATGACTCATGCCCGGTACACGGAATTGGTCGAGTTCAACCTCAACCTGTAAATTTCAACGCTTGGGAACCGTTGGGAAAGATCTGTAATCTGTATTCAAGCATATACTTCAAATATCAATGTAAATATTAAACTATGTGACTCATGACGTCATTTTTCCATTTTCGAACAATAAAACTAATGTAAATATTGAAGCCAATCAGGCAACTCGTCTGTTATAGTAGACACAGCTACTCGTAAATCTACGATTCAATCTTCGAAGGCAATAGCAGACAACTTCCTAATTTCAGTTGTAGCCTATATAAGTGTGTTGGCAAATTAAAAATTGAAACGAATCCGTGAGTAATGTGCGATTTGCCATGTGGCAAAATTATGATTTATTCTGATTCAAGTTTTTTTGAATGTGGAAAAAATCTTGTGTAATTTCAGCTGCACTGAAGGAATATCAATTCTCACGTGTTTTATTTAGGCCGTCAGTTATTGTCGGTATTGAAATTAACAAGTGAAACCCCTGAATAAATCATTAACTGTAAAATACGGTGATGATTCGTAAATCCAAACAAATTCAAACACAGGCCCAGCATTTATGGCATACCAACATATTTTTCAAGATTAAGAGAAATCTAATCAACGTTTTAAAAGATCTATTAAAAATTTTGAGCCGTTGAAACTTTTACCGGTTGGACTTTGGATAGAGCGCGACTGCGTCCATCATCGGCAACCATATATCTATCAATCGTCCAAGCCTGTCAAAACTATAAGTACATGGACACAAATGGATTTTTCCTCTAATTTCGCAACAAATAAAAGGTTATTAATTAGTCCAGCTTGCCAAAAAAAAGGAGACTACTTCCAAAAAATCAGAGTTTAAAAATGCGTACCTTGCCATCTCTGAAGTCGAAAATATCATTTATATTCGAAATACAATAGGTTGATGCGTAATCATTATCCCATGGCATACCTGAAATGAAGAAGTCATAGCGTTAAAAGAATAAGATCGGCGATATTATTTATGCACTTGCAAATAGGTCAATTTTTGGACACTGCCTCGAAATTGGACGATCTGCCTCGAATGAAAATGCTATTTGTTTTGAAATCTTCATCAGGAGCTGATCTATTCGAAAAAATCAGCATTTGATTCGATTCAAATTTTCATATTTCGATTTAACACAACCAAGTCCAAAATAGTTAGTGCACACATGTTTTGTTAAGCTTGAAACATAGACGGATCGCGCCAACGAGGCGCGGTCTGTCTATATGTCTAATGCTTGACAAAATAAAGTTTTTGATTGGAAAAACAGTGAATCGATACTTTATAATCTGAAAAGAAATAACGGTACAGACGACTAACGGGCAGACGTTTATTTTCATTGAAGATAAGGTGACTATAATTGGGATCAAAAACTCAGAAAAAGAATTTATTATTCACGCATTAGACATTGTTAGATCGTGTCTGTGTTAAGTTGCACGTGAACGTGCGCTGGTATAGTCTTTAATACGCAGTATTAGGTATTGATACATGCTTTTTTCGAAATTTAAGCTGTGTGAAAACGTTGGGATAATACAGTTTGGGATAATTGTAATTGTTCAAAAAATTGCCCTGGGCTGGTACCATTCACCGATCTCATTATAGCAGATAAGTTACTTTAAATATTTTCTCATAACGTTTACTTGCTGGCGGCGCTTCATTTCATGTAGTATTCCAGAGTACCCCTCAGTACTTTTAATGAATTTCAATAAATTTTTTGTGCGTTTAGCGAACTTATAAAACAACATGTCTTAATATGTCATAAATATATCCAATTGGTCTTTTAGGAAATCTCATCATTAGGATGTACCCCGAGTTGCCAACACATTCAGTCACTGATTAAAGTCACTGGGTTACATCGAATTGTAGACATGGCATGCCTGGATCGACCTCATCACAAGAAGTACGGAACCGGAAAGAAATAGTCCAGGCATTGAACAAGCATCTTATGTTAAATCCTAATATCTCAAAAGTTGTTTATTTTACATAGTTACTTCACCTCCATTTCGAGACATTTCCAATCGTTGCCTTTTAAAATGTAATTGATCGAGATCAGTAGGAATACTCAGTGAAGTACTAAAATCCAGTGATTCGAGGGAATTCGAAACATGTCCGTGTTCATATCCAACTATATAATTCTAAAAGCAAAAAAACATGTTACAGTGTTTCGGCGGTGAGTATGTGAATTGAAAATTTGTTGTTATGATATAATATATATATGGTTTGGTTCTGGAACAGATCATTAACAAACGATCAAAATATGCATGGATTCTCTACAATACTACCGGTACTTTAGGGTGAATAGAACTTAGATTGCTGTTACTGAATGTTCAATATTACGCAACGCATATGCGCAGTTTAATTCCTTCTGTGCCCTTCTCACCCTACCTAGGATAAATTTCAGTTGAAAACCCTCGTCAAACCATAGCACAAACTCCAGCACACTCCACACCCATCTAACTGGTAAACCATGTTTTAAAATGTACGCATTGCCGTAACAATATCGCATTCGCCTTTTTGCATCTTGCAAATTCAACGACTTAACATCGCTGCAAGCAAAAGTGATCTGAGGCGAGCAAGTGTAATTTGATCTTTAAAAACGTTGTTAGTAACAGCCGCGTCTGTTTAAAGCGTCTGTGTGTTTTGGTTCAACCAAATTTCGTCGAGCGCGCGCCACAGATGAACCTCACCGCCGAGGTGGGGTTCATCTGTGGCGTATGCTTGATAAAAATACCTGCAACACTTCTCCATGTTTCAACGTTAAATCGACGAAACACGTCCCAAGGGATAATTTTACGTCAAAAATCTACGAAAACGTTTTTTTAATGGTCGTAAGATTTCGAGCAGCTGTATGTTGTTTACTAACACTCTCAATTGAAATCCACAACTGCCTATATAGTAACACTCGTATTCCGCCACACTATTGCAAAAGTGGTAAATGGTAACGGGTATGCACAATGGCATCTTCCATCCCGCCTTTACCGTCTGATTGGGAAAAGGTCTCGGAAACCACTGTACGAGATTTAAAGATGACGTATTTGATAACCTTCGGCATTGAATGTCGTCGCTAGGATAGTAGTAAATATATCCCAGTATCAGATCTCCGCGAGTGTGTTAGGTAAAACTGTTTTGTCCATGGGAGTGGCTGGGGCAAAAGGGATAACAGCTAAGAAAATATATGATTAAAACATCATCTTCAGTAGCAACTATTCTTGTACGTCTTCGGGACGCGATTTCACCGACTTTTTTCGTAATTAAACTTTACATAAGATAATATTTTTAAATTTATAATGAGATTGAACGTTTTTTAGAGAATATATCACCATTAATTTGTGCTTATCACTCCGTTGACTCTTCAAAACACTTCAACAGAAAATAAACATTTTCTCGTGTTTGTGACTCGACGGAGCCTTGCATGGCATTGAGGGCGTCTATTCCCCCTGGGAATGATTTTAAGGGGCGTCTATCACATTACTGGTATTTAAATTCCTAATATATATAACTGAAAAGAATACCTCGACACTTTGATCATAGCAGAAGCTTGCTGACATTACTCGATGCCTGAAGGATGGATAGCCATGTTGACGAATTTGATCCTCTACAATGTTTGGAGGAAACGCTGGACTATTCAGAGAGAAACATTTATGAGCTTCAGGTATATTTGTATTTGGAATGTCTTCTTCATTCTCATCTGGTTTCATGGGTATTTTGTCGTCAAAAATATTTATTTTGGAAGATGTTGAAATGTTTGCCAATGATATTATTGAACTTCGTTGAGAGTTTTTCCGTTTGTTGAATATTAGTATCGATCTTTCTGGCGATCTAAAATACAATAATATCCTTGAGATTTTGTTAGAGAACGATACCGAATCGTCGAGAGTATTTCACAAAAACGCAAACCCTATACTGTAAATTATCTTGTCGGGGATGGGACACCGTGACCCACGGTAATCGAGTTTTATGCGAATTTATCTATTGTATATGTGTTTAATCTCGTTGTTGTCGAGTTTTTCAATAATTCACCTGGCATATTCAACCTCCGACGTCGGTTCCGATTTTTTTCTGACGTGACTTTTCAGCATTCCAAGAGATTTAGTGAAATCAGATGATGGTAGTCCTTCATAAATATCTTCATTCACAGGAGCTACAGAATGACGCTTCCACGTTACCACTTTCTGAAATAATAATGTACTGCTAATAATAACACTATAATGATTTATTGTTCTTTTTCGGAGCAATTCTGCATTGGTGATTTGTCGGCAAAAACAGACATGAAAATTTTAAAATAATTTTGTGAACAAAGTGTGCCAATCCAAGGGAGAAATGAATCGAACAAAACTAGTGAGACACCGGTAGATCGCGAAGTTGATTTTTCTGAATTTGCCCGTATCAAGATATTGCTTTGACGTCAAGGTTTTACTCTCTATCGCCTGTTTAGTTCAATATGCAAGAAGTATTTACTTCTGCCCACTGAGAGTTCGACGCTTTTTTGGATTAAGTGGAATTAAATCGTCAAAGATTTACACGAGTGAACATGATGCAATATTCTAGATCATAATTTGGCATTATTTATTCGACTTCTGCAAATGAGCCTTTTTTTCGAAAACTTATTGTCCTACATATATTTTGTCAGTATTTGGTTCCGGGGAAACAGTTGAGCCATCACATTATGCTCCCTGTCTGAATATTGACGGGTTCTGGTAACTACTGCTTCGATTGGTTTCGAACTGCAGAATCCTACCTTATATGTTATAAATGGTCAATTTATTTGCAGTGTGATACGTGTAATGATGAGCGTTTGATCTCAAGCCAAGCGATAATTTTTTTATAGACTTTGTTGTCATGCTATAAGATGTATGGTTGACTGAAGAAGAATGATGGGAAATTCCTACGCGACCATAATTTCGTTCACGAAGATTGGAAAATATTTTTGCTTGACCATAATTACTGAGATATGGTCAAAAAAGATTTATTTTTCTCAATTTATCGCCACGATGATTTGAAGCAATGAGCAAACATAGTAGCTAAAGACGTATTTTTTTTTATGATCGATCGATTTTTAAACTGTAGAAATTGCAATATTACATGTTGTATAAAAGAATGTTCGTGTAACGTTATTTTAAAAAATGCTGGTTAATCTGTATTAAGAAATATTATGCGTACGAAAAATAATCTAGCAAACAAATTCACACTTTGCCGTCCATACTTAATGAAATTGAAATTCCCAATCTCAAATTGTATTTTGTCAAGCATGAGTCACTGATGGATCGCGCTCTGGCAGCGCGATTCATCAGTGACTCATATTTAACAAATCATGTTCGACAGAAAATTGTGATTAGGTAAGTTTTTGTGGTAAAATGCCAGAACAAATCTATTTCATCTGAGTTTCTGGTAAAAACTAGTGTTGGGAATTCTAGTTAAAAGTACCTAGTGTGCCTGGTTTACCGAGATTTTTTTAAAGAACTTTTACCTAGATTCGAGATTATAACTTACTTAGTTCAACTTTTGTTTTATATTTTACTTACTTTAAATAGGTAAATTCGTCTATTTTAAAACTAGGTATCTGGTTGAAAATACCTAGCAGAAAACTAAGTAAACCATGTTTTCATTATGAAAAAGCTTTCAAAATAACCTATTTGAAGATTTTAACCGGCAAATCTATTTAAAATGCCCTTATTGCAGCCAAACGATAATTATCTAGTTTACGTGGTTTTTAAATTTGATACTATCTAGCTTTGAAAGCAAAACTAAGTTACCTAGTAATAGTTTACCTAGTCGTATGGGAATTTTGTTTTACTTAACCTAATTTAAGAAATAACTAGGTTGCCATCACAAGTTCAAACCAATGGAAATCACTTACCGCTGGTCGTAGATCGCACATACTCTCAGATACGGTAACTCTTGGTCGACCTGTCAATCAAACATAATAATAATGAACAGTGGCCGCTTATAGATGGGTAGGGTATTAGTGTTGTTGGGAAAATAGAAACTTTCCTGGTTCAACCGCACTTATACACGGTATTACACTCTGCGTTGAGTGGTCGCCGTGAATTACAGAGCCGACTTGCTTGGACTTGAACTCGAGATCTTCATCCTGCAATTGTTTTATAGCCATTTATTTGGAGTGGATCACTCTGACCATGGTCCTGTACTGGCGGCAACTTATAGATGGATAGAATAAGAGTTGTTGGAGGATATGATCCTTTCTGTTCGGCTCAGCCTACCCAAGTTATTACACTCTTGGGACGGGACTAACAAGCGGAACTCTCCGATACTCGAACACGAGTTAATTAACCTACCATGCTAACATGTTAACCGGTAGGCCACCGCACCCATAAAATGCATCCAGCCACTCAAAACGTTATTGCTTGGCGCGCAAAGTGACTGAATAATGAGTGAATATGACAACCGATTTTCTCAAAAGAAAAATTACTTAAGTATTTCTTACCATGGTCGGTTGTTTTTCTGCGTATGGCAACTGGTTGCTGACAAAACAAGCGGAATTGACTATCACTCAGTGATCCACAATCTTTGAGGGGTTTCGGAGTTGTTGGTTTGGTTGGTTTGAACATACTGTGTGATCGAGATAACCCAGTTCTTTGCCTCAGACTTGTATCCTCCTCATCGGGTCCTGGTAATCCGTGTATTCCGTGTCTTTGAAGATACGGCGAAACATCACTCGCGTTTCGTTTTAGCATGTGGCTATTAATTTTTTTAGTACTGGAATTCAAGTTCAAACTCAATCGATCACGACGTTCAGTTCGTCTCGAGAGCAGAGGTGTACCAACGACGGAGGATTTCTCGTTTGTTGTATCAAGTTGATATTTGCTGCTTCCATCATTTCCAGTAGATGTTTCGCTATAATTTCTGGCTAAAATGTTATTTTTAGTTCCAGGTAATGAAACCATTGATGTGAAATATTCGTCGTCATCAACATCATTCCAAGATTGCGGTTTGGTCAAAAAATCTGCTGCCAGAGAATGCCTGGAACAAACAATTGAAATTTGGATGACGGTGGTCGGAAAAGGTAACTAATACTAGCCCTATCAGGCAAGTTTTGCAAAAACATCTTCTGTTAATTGTGAGTCACTGGTGGATCGCGTCGATACGACGCGGTCCCATCTGTGGCTCATGCTTGATAAAAGAAAATTTCTGATTGGAAGGCACTGTAGGCAACATTAAAAAAATGATGACGCATTTGCACAGTTGTGACACCGCTACCTGAATCTTCAATTGGTCTGGCTGACACGGTCGCCCCATTTTGTAACGCCAAATTTATTGACACATCTGGATATATTCTCGCTGAAACACTGTATGTGAATTTGGAGAGTCGTCTAATTGTAATCTTTAAATTAACCTGCATATCTCAAAAAGTAAATTAAAAAATAATTCCGACTCATAATGTATGTTTGATATTAAAGTTTGGATATCGCGTTCATACTTTATAGCAAGCGATTACGTCCCACCGAAAGTCGTTCAGTTGAGTATATGTTGAAATATAGAGTCTGCTGAACAAAGGACGATATAATTTCACATCCGCC
Source organism: Styela plicata (assembly GCA_963675895.2). Lineage (NCBI taxonomy): Eukaryota > Metazoa > Chordata > Ascidiacea > Stolidobranchia > Styelidae > Styela > Styela plicata. The sequence goes on from OZ023139.1 coordinate 2,012,664, forward strand.
GTCAACCACATGGGACAAAAAGTGCAACTCGCGTAACTGTCATATTATCGTTCCCAAACATGGAATGCAAGTATTTTTGCAGTGATTATTGTTGATACTCAATATTAACTTGCACCTGTGGTCACCGTTACGCACAGGATTTTGTTTGAACAGAGTCATAGGTATGTGAGAACTAATACCTCGATACTAATACCTTTCTGGTTCAAATCTGTGGCTCATACTCGATGTAGTAGACGTTAGTTAATATATGCGACTGGGGTACACCGTCGAGACCTACATATACGTCATCGGAATCGAATCTGAAATTCCACTCTGGAATTGATATTCAATGATATAGATCAAGATTTGCCTACGTCTGACAATGTTGAGCACAAGCGCCAAGTTTTAGAATGCCAGTTGCGCAATCAATTCTCAGGACAGTAATAGTATAGAAAAGATATCTCGTTGTTCAATCTTTCGCTGTACATGTGGATATTCTTATAAACTCATGTACGGAAATTTAGCGCACTAATATTTTTACAATTACATACATGTTAGTGCCTACCGTGTGTATGTTCCCATTACTTCGCATGTATGACTTTTGTTTATGTCTTTCGGAAATCAAACGATCCGCAATATCATGGATTCATTTAGCATATTTGGACTTTGTTTCGGACAAGAATGGGAGCAAAGTCATACATATGCCTTCTGGCGTATTCAAGACCTTGGAAAGGGAGTGCCAAAATCCCGAAGTGAAATTATGGCGTGATGGACACCACAGGTAAGAACATTTCCGTTGAAAATAGTGTTTTATCGCATCAGCGGCGGCGTCATCAGGATAATACCAGGCCATCGCGCCTCGACCATAAGACTATTTCTTACATAATAACACCTATTACCTTTTCCAAGTTTCCGTAGTATTGATTTTCCGAATATGAAGAGATTTTAAAAGCTCGGAATTATCTTGCTCGAGTTCGTCACCAGGGTGATCGGAACCAGCGGCTTGGGGCATTTCCGTTATTTGAGGTAATCCATTTGTGTGTTCTGTTTCCGCAGATAAGTCACTTGTTTTTATTCCATTATGTTGTGTTTTAACACTCCAGTTGTTGGACTTAATATCGGTGGTTAATGTCTGCTCATTACTATGCTGTGATCTTTTTCTTAAACGACGAAAATTGAAAACTCCTCGAAATGTACGACTACGTTTTCGGCTTGGTTCTGATATTGCATCTGTTGAAATGTGCAAGACGCAACAATAAATACTACAATTGAACGAAGCATGATGCAAATTCATAAAGTCTGTATCTAAAAGGCAGAATATTTTACATCCACAACGTGAAACTAACACATGTGTAGGAGATGACACCAAATGCGACCGGTGCACAATGTACCAAGTGCATCATCAGTATTCGGGGCCACCGATGTGTAAGTAATTTTAGAACTTCATGTAATGTCATTTGCGAAGTGCATTTATATTCATTAATAAATAAAAAAGTAAACAGTCACATATTTTGAGTCCACGGGTGATAATATTAATTTTTGCCGTTCTAAGTAAATAGAATATACCTTCAAGAATGTACAACTTCGTGCAGAAAATTATCGTAAAATCAATTTATCATAAAATTAAAGTTAGAGCTATTATTTTAATTTAAAAATCGTGTGGAAACCAATTACCATCAGCAGCAAATATTTTTAAAATTTTTACAAAAAGTTGGAAGTTGGATTGAAATACTAGACTAGTTCGGATGTTATCTTGTATTCAAGATTTTGTTTATTGCCATAAACGCGATTCCTGTACGATTGACCACAAATCAAGAACAAAGACGGTGTTGTCAGAAAGATTGAAGGTATTACAGAGAGTCGTTAACCCGATTTTAATCCCATCTCAAGTAAAAAATTCAGTGTGAAAATTACAACTATTTCAGTCTAATTTGTCCCTAGCTTTTACTTAATGGCAAAAAGGCAAAAATATCTCGTTGCGTATTCATCAGATGAAAATCGTTTTCCAAATATCATTAAGTTTACCAATTCAAAATTCATAAAATCAATTCAAAATAATGTCTTGTCAAACGGAATAACTAAAATTTAGGCGCGATCCGCATACCTGATTCAAAAGTTACGTGATGTCCATTGTTACGATCGTTTTGAGTTTTCAATTTTGGATTTCATTTTACTTAAATTTTAAAATGTTACTAAAACTCACCCGATTTTTCACCTTTTTCTGAGATAGTTTCATTTGTCAAAGATAACTTTGCTGTTTTTACAGAAGGAGGTCTTGACATTCTCGACGCATAATCCGAATGTACATTTTGTCTTTCTCTCCTTGGCAAACGATTTGAATTCACACCCATGATGATGCTTCTTTTCCAGCTTTTACGCGGGTCTACTCTATTTCATAAAGTTAGTAACAAGTAAATCAACAGCTTTTCCTTCCAGTACATTACTTTAGCACTGTTGAATTAATTAATAATTATATTTCATTTCCTGGATTAGTACTGGCAATGCATATGAAAAGATTAGTTTGTTTTATGCAGAGATTAATAAATATAAATACATCCTACAAAGCGGGAGATAAAAAACGCACCAAGGCTCGTCTGGAGCTTTCCGTTGATACATAGTACTATAAAGCATATTCAATATGGAATCAGAACTTCTATTTTGTCACGCATAAGTCACAGATGGACAGCGCCTTGCATTTTCATTTCAATCGCAAAATGCCAAGTGATTCGGTTTTTCTCATCCTTAGCCACGACCTCTCCTTTTGTCGACCAAATATTACATAAATAACTTCCACTTTCTGCAAAATATACCTTTACCAATTTCAAAGTGTTGCTTGGAAGAGAGAGATAGAGGATAACGTGCCTTTACTGCAACTACAACTAAGAGTTACGCTGGGCAATTTACGATTCCGGAATCCCGTTCTGTGATTTTGACCGTTTCACCCCGATTCACAGTTTTGTACGGCAGCACGCATAGGAATTGATTCCTGCCCATTATTACGTCATAATTTGACGTCGGATACTATTCTAAATTTCTGTTCCCCCTTTTTCAAGGTTCTTCTTTTCAAGGCAACTGCTTGAATCCAATCAAAGCTTCGTACGTGCAAATTTTAATTAATTGTTCATTTGTCTCAATTATAATTTCTGTTTATCTATTCAAAATCGCTAAGGAAGCGATGTGCTTAACATGCTTCTCAAATCAAATGCTATTACTACAATAAAAATTCATATTATCGACCAAAACTAGTATTGTATATCTACCTAAATATGAAGAAAAAATTAATTATATGAGATCCCAATAAAATCTAAAAATAGATTGCACGCATAATTGCAGATGTATATATACTAAAAAAAAGCAATGACATCTGCACGTTTACAATTTCACTGAACTATAACTTCATGCCCAGATGCTTTTTATAAATATTTTTTGTGGACAATAACCGTATTGTTAATTGAAAATCATGAAAATCCATATAATATTGACGCGGATTTTCTCGGAAGTGACTTACATTCACTGCTCTTCAATGGTGTAAACTAAGCATATTTCATAAAAAATGATAATAAAAATAATAAAATGGGGCAACAAAATTGATTGGATTAGTTTTGAATGCCGCATATCAAGTTTTTAAATATCTAAAAATTTGACTTTCTGTTTATATTTTCAGTATTTTTCAGACGTGAGCCATATAAAGTTTTGTTATGATGATGACCCGACACACAATCTCTGTGAGAAAACTGTATGTTAATTCATGCTCTGTTAAGTCAAGCATGAGTCACTGATGGATCGCGCCGTCGAGGCGCGGTCCATCAGTGAATCATGCGTGACAACGTTTGATAGGAATGACTAATAATATTTTGATAAATTTGATAGAAAGAAAAAAAAATGAATTTCAAAAACTATATCTCCCTGCTGCACCAACAATAATTACTACGTCAATTCCGGTAAAATATGTTTTATAACATCTCAAAAACGTTGGCCAGTAGTAAAGTTATCGAAATAGGCTAAAACCAAATTTCAAAACATAGAAGCTAAAGCAAATGAGTAAATATACTACGTATTGTTGTTGTAACAAATTTTCACACTTTTATAGTAATTGACCGAAACATGCCTTCGGTAAGACAGCGTTAATATAACGTACAAATGGCTTTTGCTGTTAACATTGTTTATCTTAAAGGAGGGGGTACAAGGTAACCCCCTCTATTTCATAACCTATTTGTCTCAACCTCGCGATTCTTCAGTGACCCATATTTAACAAGTAGAAAAATTTTTGACATGGGTAAATCTAAATCAAATCAACACTTCAGACAATCCGCACGATAAAATAAACATTCGCCTCAAGTACAGTATAAGTTTTGATTACTTCCACAACCTTGCTTATAACATTGCTCAGAGTAGATATTAATCTAGAAAACTGAATTAGATATTCGACGCATTCAATGAATCAAAATAACCTAACCAACGAAATTTGTGTTAGCAATAAGGAATGTTCAATTAAAATAACACCAAGTTTCTTAAATTTTACTCTGACAAACATGAGCCCCGAATTAATTAATCATTCTAGTTAAAACTAGATTCGACGTATTCGATCAAGTTGATCGGACGAATGGTTTTGCCTGACTTTCCTACCTACATACAGTGCATTTCCATTGTTTTTTGTGATTCATACCCATCATATTCTCACGATATTATAAACATATTTCACGCGAAAGACTCCTTGTTTAACAAGCTATTCTTCAGTCTGACACGCTCGACAAATGTAAGCCAATTCGCAGTCAGGCAAAACAGCATCGGTCGGTATTTACTCAGACAAAAAGTGTTGGGTGGGATACTATTTGGGACAATTACAAAAGCGTTCGCCTCAGATATCGTGTTTCTTTCTAGTCCGTTATTGAGCAAACAAGTGCAGGTTAATTAAATTGTAGTGTTCGGTCGTTGATGAAAGTCAGCGTATGTAATTTTGATTCACAGAAAGAGAGACTGCTGAGGTCTAACCCAAATACGATAATAAGCTTCGCGCTCGCAGCCATTCGATAACATATCCACATCCAAATTTTCCCAAGTAATACCACGTGATTTCTTTTGTATATAACAAACAATAGCCCCCCTCCCCTCATATCCTTTTTATTGAATACTTGTCGGTCTCCACAGGCTTGTTTGAAGAATACCTAAGCAATTATCGCACTATATATTAACGGTTTTTGGAATATATTCCGCTTAGCGTACAGTTCTTGGTGATACATACGTCTAAGGTTTGTGTTAAAGTTTGGCTGAAATTCAATAAATTGAGAATGTAGCAAAATTCCTTTACTATCAAATGCTAATGTCCAACCACATTTATGTCCTGATTAGGCTGCCACGAAGAGTTTGCAGTTGCAAAATTGTAATCCAACCATTTGAGATATGTTATTCTGTACTGCCAATCGCTGTCACCACTCGCCAACAGGAATTAAGAAACATTCCATTCAACTGAAATTTTCTCAGGTTTAGGCCACAGACAAATCGTGTGCCGAGACTCGCCCAGTTGTGGCCAAATTGAAAAGGAATAATTATCTTCCTTGGATATATTTCTAAACACGCAATTGTTTCTGGATTTCCACCACTTCCGCAAAGTGACATCGGTAATATATCAAAAGTATCTCTTATATGGACAAAGCCTACTTAATGGCAGACAAGTCTCTCACTTTTAGTGTCATCAACTACAAAACGTAAATATAGAGAAGCTTTGACATTTGACATATACCTCGCCCAGTCAGGAAAATCCTATTATTTCTTGTTGTGTTGAGTATGGGTCACTGATAGATCGCGCCGACGAGGCGCGGTCCATTTGTCACTCGTACTTGACAAAATGAAAATGTCTGATTAGGCAGAAGTTTATAACAAAAGACAACATTGGTCAGAACTTCGGAAACTAATGGGTGCGAAGATATTGTAACCGTACTCGGTTTAAGACCAATAGGTAGCCAAAGAGAAGCATAGAATTAGTAAACTGATGAAAGGTTTTATCATCGTCAAGGGCAATATATTTCCACTTGCATTTTTTGCGCGTGAGATGCAGTTGCTCGCGTTCCATTTTACATGCTACTTGACATTACAGTAAATGCTCGTAAGTTCCTTACCTTTCAAACCAGACTTTGACTTGAGAGTCGAACCTTATATATCATATAGGAAATATAGTGGATATAGTGGAAGGTGATTTGGGTAAGTTTATAATAAATCATCTGCATATATCTCTGGGCGAGCATCTGAGATGCACAAAAATCAAAAACAAATCTGTCTCCGTTCCGACTTTATGACGTTCTGAACATAACTTATCATGTCCAGCCAAATAATTCCATTCTTGAAACAAATATTCCTTTCCGGGCTTTTTGAAATCTGCTTCTCAATCATGGAATTGTTTAAACCGTTTTGCTAGTTTAAAAAATACTAAACTATAACTTCGACCCAACCATGTAAATAGTTTTATTAGGGGACATCAATAGGTCACACCGTACAGGAGCGCATGACCAGTGGCACACGATAGTTAAAAAAGCATTTCCGATTTTGCTACTGGCTGAAGCTTTCTCTAAATAATACACTCGAACTTGATTAAAACTTCTTGTTACTACGTTTACTTTGACCGGAGAAAGTCGTTTTGTTAACAAGAATATACTGTTGGATATTTACACATGGAGGCAACACATTACGGATACAGGTCGAGTAGGTAAATGTTTAAATAACTATTGTTTGCTAGAAACGCAATCGTGTCACACTTGCAGTTCTAATACAAACTTAAACGCTAGATGGAACTATGTGTCTGTTTAAAAAGCATCTTGACAAGACAAATAAGTTGAAGTGCGAACGTGTTTTGTTCGAAAGACCGATGCTTGACTGTTCCACCACCGAACGTGCTCTTCAACAAGGCATTTAGCGGGTTGATGAAATACCCAGTAGATACACAGTCACTCCAAAGGTTCGTCCCTAAAGCTTGTCAGGTAAAAGACCTTGTTGGTTCACCATTGACACGAAACATAGCAAATAATTCAAATCGATGAAGCAACTACGTTGTCCGTTGGGTAAAAGCTCACAGGCAAACTTCGTAACAACAACTCGAAAAAGATCTTTGTTTTAAATCAAAAATACCTGGCAAACGAATATGATCGTTCCTTTTTCTTCAAATTCGCTCTTAGCAAGGTCGGAAGCAAGAAAGCATAAAAAACAACCATTTAGCAAAGAGATTGTATGAAGTGAAGTACCAGCAACTGCACTGTAAGTGGAAACGTCTGCGGAAGGACAGAACCACTATAATAAAGTATAGTGCTTAAAGCGCGATCGTGGTTGTCCATAAAATAGTTCGATGCTTGCTGTCCATGCCATCTTCGCATGTGCCCCTCAGCAAGACATTTTTATTTTACTAAAACGCGTGAGATACACAATGAGCTCTGTTTTATAAACCTCCATACTTGATGGCACTTTTCTTCATGAGACGCCAAAGTTGTCCAAAGGCGGCAAACAGTGATTTAGTCGATTGTGCGCAATCATACTGCTCGGAGTCTAGTGTCTAATGTTTGGGCATGTCACCCACCTCGTAATAGATACGTAATACCGCTTTACGTGTCCATTAGGTAGGTTTGCAAATGAATCAAAGAAATTAATTGAATGGGGTGCCCGGTTAGCTCAGTCGGTGAAGCGTTGGGAATAAGCTTCGAGCTACGCATCTCTGATCTTCTCGACGCAAGTTCGAATCCCGTGAGGGACGCTGATCATATTTGAGAGGTCCGCTGGACGTAAGCGCTGCCTACGGCTCCTTCACCAACCCGGCCAATGCACAGGAAAAATGAGGATTTCGATAACCTTCACTCCGATTCGGAACTGGTCGTATCTGCACGAGAGGTTGTGATTCGTCATATGGTTAAGCTGTATTCTTGGCTTTCCTCTCCTACAGGACGAAAATGGTATCCTATTCAAAAAGCTAAAAAGGTGACCCTCAACAAAAAACTTGCATCTTAAATGTCAATTCGTAAACATGAACACCGCTCACACAGGATGAGATGGCAACGCTTTGGAATAGTTTGTTTTGCACGCCACGCTGACAAGATTTATAAAAGCAAAACTTGGGGATCGTTCTCATGTGAACAACATACTATGATAACGGCCTGCCTGTTATTGTTTGCTTCATGGTGAAGATTTAGCACAGGGACGAGCAATTTCATTCGGTGATTCAAATCGATCCAGATCACTATTGATTCGAATCAATCGTAGATCGTTCAAAGCAACAAAAACTTTCTCAAAGTGAGTAAAAATGGAAGTTCTATCAGTGAATGAAACTTTCTGCTCGTAGACGAGTTGTAAGAGTAATATTATGTTATTTGTTACTTAAATTATTCGAATTAGAATTACCCTTTTAATTGTTCCTTCTTCTTTCTCAACCGATCGATAAAAAGAAAAAATTATTTAAAGCCCTTATTTAAAGCTTTTTATTTCTTTCAAAAACAATGAATATAAAGAAAATGTTGATTTAAATAATGGAATTCATAAGCAAACACAGTGTATAATATACAATGATTTTCATCGACGCGATCAAGAATTCAGAAATATTTGAACAGTACAAATACATAGTACAATTATGATTAATATTTATATACAATACAGTGGATATAGTTGTTTTAATAATTTATATCAATAATTTTTAAAGGAAATAACAATGGTAATATTCAAAATGTAGGAATACATAAAAAGTCATTGTTAACATAATTTGAGCACTGTTTATTAGTCCAGCAAACCGATGCGCGTTTTAGGCAAAATCTCAGTTATATATATCGTGTTATTGTTATAAATAAATAAACAAAAACGAAATATATGAATCATATAATATTGTGTGTATTCAATACATACTTGAATGAAAAATCTTTGAAACCGATGTTTCAATATTTATTACGATCATTTTGTTTTTAAATTAGATGTTTTCGCGCCAAATGTCTGTGTACTTGATTGTCGTGCTATTTATGCAAATATCTCTTTTTTGTAGATTTTCCACAGACATATCCCGCTGCCAAGACGTGGACTATATTTTGTTCATGCTCGTAGACCTTAAGGAGGGGGATTGAGATTTGTCCTGCGTGTCGTAAAAGACAACCACGGCAATTCTGAATCCCGCTCTTTCGGGGCGGTAAGCATGAACCACGTATAGGCCTCGTCTTGGCAGCGGATCAAAAAAAACAAAGAAGTGGTTGATAGTTTTTTTTATTGTTCAGGTCGAATTCCACTTACTGCACTTTATTATAGTGGTTCAGTTTCATTTGAAAAAATGTTTCCCCATTTGAAATGCAGTTGTTTGTACTAGTGTTGGCAATTCTAGGTAGAGGAACCTAGTATACTTAGTTAACCTAGTTCATTTATTTATTAAGTACTTTAAGTCAGTATTTAGTAAGTTTCAAAAAATAGATAACTTATCAAGTTCAACTTTTACAGAGTTTTTTGTTTGATGTTTTTCTTAGTAAATTTACCTATTTTTCAACTAAGTACCTGGTTTAAAAAAACTAAGTACACAGTATAAAAAACGAGGTAAATTACATTTTCATTTAAAAAAGCTTTCAAAATAGACTATTCTAATATTAGTCTTAAAATTTATTAAAGAATGTCCTAAATGCAGCCAAACGACGACAATTACCTAGTTTACCTGATTTTAATATAGGTACTAACTGGTTTTGAAAGTGAAACTAGGTTTATTAGTAATACTTTACCTAGTATCAAAAATAATTAGGTTGCCATCACTAGTTGGTACTATATTTTGCTGTAGCTATTTGTCATATGAGAGGTCGTTAGTTTGTATAAAGCAATTTTCAAAAAAAAGAGCAAAACTAAGGACATTGTGCAGAAGTTCGATTCATTTGATGAGATTCTTGGTGAAAATTGTGCCTGGGGGGAGACTTTCACTCTTAACTTTTAACCTGCGTCTCCAAATCTTGTTTTGACATTCACATTTTGTAAACATTATACTTCCAGCTATCCCTTGTACTTTGAAAAATGTGCTAAATGAGTTTCGAACTGGTATGGATTACATACCACAAATGTCTGAATATCTTATTAAATATCTCAATATCTTATTTTGCTCGAAAATTCGATCCTTCTCAATATTGTGTAGGAGTAGAAGACTTTGATCGCCCTCAAAAACATATTTTGGAATTCGATTATTGTAAAAATAGCTTTTGATCTTAAAATAAAGTGCTGCTTAAAATCTAAAAATAACTTCCGTATGAATGAATCATGTTCAACTTTACAATTTCCCTTGCAGATCTTGTGGAATTTCATCGTAATCCGATGCTGGAGAAATCCTTTGTTTGAAATCCATTAAACGGAGCCGTCGATTTGAAATTAAATCCATTTTTTTCTTCAAATATTATAAATTGATTTAACAGTGGATTAACGTTTGGAATAATACTCATATTTCTTTAAATATTTTCGTCAAAAGTGACATAAAAGTTTGAACTTTTTCTATTGTCTTCAATATCTTTAAACGCTTCGTCATTTGTTGTTTTGTTTTCTTCACTTTGAATTCTTTTCAATTTTAATCTGAAATTTGTGAAATAAAATTAGTAAAATACAGCATTCTATGATCATAAATATATTTTGTCATGCATGAGCCACATATGGATCGCGCTTAAGCTTCTTGACAATAACATGATTGGGTATTTTTTTTAACTGGCCATGAATCATAAATGTCAAACACGAAGATTAACACAGGAAAGATATCGAAATCCAGAGAATACGAATCCAACGACGAAATATGATGAATAGACGGAAATATGATCGATATAATGATATGAATATACCAAATTGTATTGCTATCCGCCAATCTCAATAGGTTAGTCATCAACATTCTTCTGTGTTTTTATTGGGTGAATCAGGGAAAAGTCTTCCCAAACCGTCTTTTACCCGTGGAACACCCAAAAGTTACTCAAGTTCAAAAGCAACCTTTAATATACCGCAACCGTCAAATTACGTTTATAACAACATCAATAACAAAATATGAATCATAAATAATTCAATAAACATATTTTCGTGTGAAGAATGAAATTATATTCTAGGCTGTAACAGCTCGGAAAAGTTCAGCTTATCATTTGATAGTTGAATTCTTGAACGTGTGTAGCAGAGATTGTCTAATCCTGCGCAATTTAATTAAGCCTATTCACAGTCAGCCAAACTCATCTAAATACACTTAACTTATATATGTTTTAGTGATATTGCACATACTAGATTGCACATTGGTTCAAAAAAGGTAGTTCTGGCAGAAATTCATGGATCTGTTTAGTTGTCAAGATTTATTACAAGTCTATTTATAAAGTACTCTGGCGGCGGAAGTGGCGTATTTGCTTTTATAGCCACTTCTTGAAGTGGATCACCCTGCCCAACGCCTTGTACCAGCGACCGCTTATAGATGGGTAGCGTTAGAATTGCTGGAAAGATATGATCTTTGCCTGTTCGGCTAAGCCTATCCAAGTTATACTCCCTGGGTTGAGTGGTGGGTATGGACCAATGAGGCCGGACTCGCCGGTACTCGAGCCCGAGATCTCCAACCTAAAATGCCAACATGTTTAACCACTAGGCCATGTCATAATTCTCTCCATCGTTTGAACACAATCATTGTCAGAATAGGTTTCTATTAAACTGAAATTGAAATTTTGCTATTTGCATAAGGTTGCAAACATACTTGATAATTTTTGCTTGTAACAGACACAAACATATCAACGGCGCTTCAGTGCTGTGCAATAATAGTGTTGCGAAGTAGATTATAAAATCACTTCACTAGAGAGTTATACGGAACTGCGATTTACTTCGTTCAGTTCTACATACCTGTAATAAATTGATGATACCAATATTCCTGCTCCTAAAATCGACATTACGCTGAGAACAACAGTGAAAATATTTGAGATTTCGTTCGAGTCCGCATTATCGTCAACTTTATATTGTGTCAACGGTCGCGGAGTTTTATAATGTTCTTTATTTTGACATCTTTCTCCTTTAAAACCACGAGGACATCTGATAATAGAAAAGGTAAAAAATTATTGCCTTTATTCATTAAAATTCTTTCTGAGCAAAAATGGAAGCACAGCCTATAAGGGATTAACTAACGGCGACTTAAAGATCTAAAAGTACCGGCAGCTGCATTCCATCAGTGAAAAACATTCCATAAAGAACTTAACCCGCTATAACAAAGTGAAGTAAGTACTTTCTGCCTTTGGAGAATACAACACCTACAACTTCTTGAAGATATTGATGGTTGTTAGTGGTATTTGTTGGAGAGCGATCATACAGCACATAGATACACGTATTTGCTTATTAGAAAGAACTGAACCTTTCTGTTTGGTGTAGGGTCTACTGCCCAAAATATCATACCTCGGGTTGAGCGATGCACCCCGATCGGAAATTTTATGTTTAATAAGCGGATAGTCCCATCAGGAACACATACATATGTGAAAAAGGAGGAGGCCTTTGGCTCAAAGTATAACAGCGCAACAGTTTTCACGGCCTTAGATATTACAAAATAAAAAATTGCTACCCACAACCAATTCTTAAGTTTTATATTGTAAGTACGAAAAGGTTTCTGTTAGATTGAAACTTCTTACATGCAAGTACGAACTCCAGGACTTCTTACGCATAATCCATAATTTAAACAATATTTATCTTCCATCGGACAATATTCCGTTCTTGAATTTCTAACTGCAATGAAAATAACAACATTATTAGAATAAGAACCATGTCGTTAAATCAGTTTGTCGAAAATCTGTATCTGTATCTTATACATGATAAAATTGAATTATTAGTAGAAAAATACCTAAAAATACATAGGCTGCAACCGACAGAGTATGTAGGAGGGGGGGACATGGTGCCATTGACTTCCTCGCCGACCGAAACAAATGGCAGAATGACTTTCTAGGCGCTATAAAACATGGAAAATCCCAAAATATTTCACTTCATGGATGACGTTACTTTGTGGATGAATAAAGTACAAAAGGCTTGTCCTCTCACCATTTCACAAATTGAAGCGAGCTACATTGAGGACGGTCATATTGCAGAAGCCACTCAAACGCTCTGAGTTAGTGTTGTATTGAAAATTGAAATATTTTAGAATGATTCGAATTACTCAGTCAACTATTGGTTCTCGATGCCCGATTTTCATCAAAATCATCAAAACGTATAAACCCGTTGAAGCGAATTTTTGACCTTAGCTAAGTAAGATGAACATAATGAACATGCTCACGTACATAGTCGTATCTGACCTTGCGTTGATAACATCGGTTTCTGTTCAGAGTTATTACTTCCATCGCATGTTGAACAAAGTCCGATACATTTAATTTTTATTTCACGTTGTTGCTCGCACGATTGCATCTTCAAATAACAATAATTTAAGTAATGATTGCCGTCCTCTCCACACATGATCATTGCGCCTGGTAGAAAGGTGTTGTTTATAAATTGAAACTTTACGTAAGGTATAAAATATGTACCGGTACGTTAAAACGTGTCCAAGACCGAAACCGACAATTTATTATGATTATACATCAGGGCGTGGCTCATTGAACCGGAAGATACGTGCTGTTTTCTTATATTTAGCCAACTAGTAAAATGTTATTCGTAAACGTTTTTGTATTCTTTGGCGCTCGGATAGCCATTGAAAACAACAATGTAGGACAACGGGAGGGCTTTTATTTCGGGCAAATCGAAATAACACAGATAGAGCCCCTCGAAGTATTTGATTTAATAATAAATTATTTGATTGATATTATTTTTCAATTATTCCAAGCCAACAAAACAAAGTTGTTTATATGAAAACAAAATAAAAGTAGCAGAAAAATTAATAAGTCAAAGAAAATAAATTAAATAATGAATAAAACACTGTCGAATGCAGTGTGAATCAAGTTAAGGGTCTCTTAATTATTACACTCTGACAACAATTTGTGTCCACGCTGATAGAAGATCAGCAGCAATAAAACATTTTATATGAGAAATAAAGTTTTGGGTGTGAATATATTTGAAACGAAAATTTGAAATTTTTGGAAAAAACTTGACACGAATATATTTGCAAGTGGACGAGACGGTAAATTTATTTATGTGACATTATTATAATAAATTAAACTGAATGTTCAACTGTTCATTTAATCTTTACAACATCTGAAAAATATTTTGAAGTATCTAAAACTTATTGAAGACGTTCATATTTATAAATTTCGTAACAAAATGCGGATTCACATGTATAATATCCATACATACTTGTATGTCCGTTTATATTTTACCAAAACTCACATATGAAAAACGTAAAAAAAAAACATGTCAAATTTGCCCTTGTACCTTTATTATAACATGTTGCACCGCACATGCATCTTCCATTGTAACATATTCCGTCGTATTTACATGGTCGATTTTTATTGCAAGATGTCGCAGATGCTAGTTCCATGATTAGCCACAGTGTAAATATGAATATAAATATATCTTTCTCTGAAATGGAAAAAGATCATGGTTGTTACAGCTATAACACGACTACATTCTTGACTCTGAATTACATCAGAGAATTTGGGAATCGTATCGGAATGCAATAATATTTTCTTTTTTCTTGTTCTTCACAAAATTTGAATGTGACATACAAATTAACCCATTTTTGAGTTCAAAATGTTTTCTAATCTTATCTAATCATCTTTTATTTATTTTTATGATAACCCCATCTAATTTTCATTTGCAAATTCATATATATGTATAACGCTGCCCTGTAAGTTCTTTCCTTTATTACTGTTTAAAGTTTGAACGAATCTAAATTGTAGAGTTTTTATCTATATGCTATTCCCTTTCATCTGTAGATTAGCATAAATTTATTTAAACCTGTACATTAAAAACACCTTTCAACCAATGAATAAAAAATAGACTTACCGTACATCACTTCTTTTAATACAGATTTCCGCTCAGTGTTTTATTTACAAAATCCAGTTGCATATATCCAAACATAAACTTTTCCGTTGATTGCACACGCAATAAATATCTCCGATTTGATGTTCACGAAATTTTTCAAAACATCTCACTGACAATATGTCGAACATGTGATTTATCTACCAGAAACTTCGCATTTTATATCGTTGAAATATGATCACTCGAGCACGTCGCAATTATCGAAAACCCCTTTTTATGACAAAAGTAGATAGTAGTTTATTTCTGTGACGACGATCTGTTTCTCATTTGTGCAGTCAAACATGAAGAAAATTATCCTTGAAAACATTTCACCAGTCTATGACACTTTCCACGAAAGTCCTCAGAAAAATTGTATCATCCAGCTTGTCCCAGATTTACTTTAAAAAAATGCAGGAGTATTACTGTAGTTTTATTGTCAATAAATATTTTTATTGTATTTGTTTATTGACGGACTCTGTGATAAAGATTGCAATTCCTATAGCATCCAAAAGAAGAAAATTTAATTTTTCACCCATTTCTTAAAATGGTGCAAGGGTGCATTGGAAGCTTCTTAATATCGCCTTATACTTTCTGTCTCTACTCCCCTCCGTGAAGTTCGGAACGTCATATCCGAGTTAACAATATTTTAAACCTTCCCCCAATTTTCAAGCTTTTAACACACATATCTTTCAGTACACTGTAACAAAGAATGCAACAAAATCACTGGTCTTTGACAGTAAGTTTACTTGGCGATTATGGTAAAAATTCAAAATTGACTTTTTTGGTCAAATATAGAGTGTTGATGGAATCACATCAACATGGCGTTTTTGTAACTTTGAAAATATGTAATTACTTAATTAACCAGTAAATTTACTGTACTTTAGTTACAGTGTACATTTGACTTCGGTTAGTATATTTTTTTTATCGTATGTCATGATTTACCCATCTACGCGCCTGGGAGAACTGGACACCGAAAATTAAACCCAACATGTTTCGTCATTACGGAACTCACGTATCCAAATTCCGGAATCTCAAACAAAATATGGGATATTTAAAATAATAGCAGGTAATTATTTTGATTAATTCATTTTAAGCATTTTTTTACATTGCACTACCATGGTCTACTGAGCATAAGCGAAATTGCAGAGGAATGAAAAGTAGCGCTGTTACTAATTCCGAACTACCGTTGAATTTTGTTAATGCTAATGTATTTTTGAAAAGCGAGGGGTAATATAATATCATATGCGCAGAATAAGGTCATGTCTAGAAACCGATAGTAGTTTCAAATGGCCTATTGTTCAAGTATGGGTCATAGATGATACAGAATATCTAGGCAAGTTTTATCTATGCTCCATGCTGTACAGGCGTTGGTAATAATATTTATAAAAATATCTTTACCCTTACTAGACACAAATGAATAATAATTATATTGCAAAAATATGTTTGATAAAAATACTCGGTTTCGATTTTTATTTGTTCAGTATGGGCCATTGGTGGAATGCGCTGACTACTGACAGGCCATCTGTGGTGCATGTCTGATAAAATAAAAAATATAATTTTGATTGGGTCAGACATTTTGAAAACAAAGTTCTGAAAAAACACAGACTAATTGGATCGTAATGATCTGCCAAGTCGTGCTTAAAAAATAAAATTTAAAAGGAAATAACCGACTCATGAATAATTCAAAAATCGCTGTACTTTTGAGGCAGATTATATGAATGAATGGATGTTAACTCTACAAAAAATTTTGACCACATCAGAAAGTGGAATTATTAACGCCGAAAAAATATAACAGTGAATGAAAATGACATTAAGAGCATTTGGTTTAGAAAATTGCTTCGTGGTTCAAAATTCGAGTCATGGGAACTATTCCTCCGGTAAAAATATATTTTCTTCGACTTCCTTCGAATAATTAACAGTTGAATTAACCCACAGAAGTTTACTTTTCGTGGTGGAATTGTTTATTGGTTGAAGTTTCATACCTTGAACGTGATTTCCTGGGATTTCGAATAAAACATTGTTCCCTGGAAGAAATATTTCCAATTCTTGAAGTTAAGCTAGTACCATGCAATTATCAATCAATCGCTCCAGGCTTAGTTAGAAACTTTACTGGAATTGTGTCGTCCCATTAAAATTATTTTGCCAACATGAATCCCAGATGAAACTTTCCTCTACGATGCAGTGCTTCAAACACCTATAATTGAAAAATATTCTATATTTTTGATTGGAATATCCTTTAAAGTCGTATGCAAGACATCAAATAAAGTTTAAACTTCGCGAAATCCACCAAATATATGAGTAGATCGAAAATTCGAAAACGTGTGATAAACGTCAACGTAACGTTGTGATAAACGTAAACTTAATATTTATAAAATATAAACGTAATATTTCTTTATTACAAAAGATATTTCAGTGAGAATAGTGAAGTTTGAGAAGGCGAATGTTCCAAATTTTTTCTACCCTCGTCAGAAATTTTGTTTTGTCGGACTTGTGTTACTAATGTCTGTGACTCATACTTGACAAAACATGTTTTTTTTTTCAATTTTTACTGACTTGTTAAAAAATTGAAACTTTTTGATGTTGTGTATTTCGAAGCAATATTTAAAGATTAACTTGCAAAATAATATCGTTTCTGTATTATTATCTAACGTTATTTTAAAATATAAGCCACATCTTCGGCTAAAATTTGATTTAAAATGTTATCGTCATCTGAAGTTATTTCGTTTATTCGGATGGCTGATCAAAATGTGCAATTCAAATCAAAATCAAAAAGATTATCTTGCAAAATAATAACATTTCCGTGATGTTGAGTGATGTTATTTTAAGGTATAAGCCATTTTCTCCGCCAAAATTTGATCTAAAATGTTATCGACATCTCCAGTTACTTTGTTTATTCTGCTGACTAAAATCAAAACGTGCATACAAATATGACCGGTGTTATTCCCATCCAAGTTATTTTTATATTGTCCATTTGCTGAATAAAAGCATAAATGTTCCGGTTTTATATTGAAAATCCCTTGATTTATCACCT
This sequence comes from Styela plicata, assembly GCA_963675895.2. NCBI lineage: Eukaryota > Metazoa > Chordata > Ascidiacea > Stolidobranchia > Styelidae > Styela > Styela plicata. The sequence goes on from OZ023139.1 coordinate 2,030,584, forward strand.
ATCTATTTGTGGATTTCGTGACCCGAACATCTTCAAAACACCTGGCTATTAGATAACCTCCAAACTATTTCAGTCGCTTCCTTTTAAAAACGACAAGGTTGCAAAATTTTCAACTTTTCTGTGACCAGTCGAACAGTTTTTTCCTAACTTTTTTAGATATGAAAATACGATCTTGCTTGATTTTATCTTGTCAAACAAGGTCAAGCAATTTTGTTTGTTAAACTCATTTGGCAATAATACATTGCACTGATAAGGGGCGGTCCATCTGTGGTTCATAATCGCCAAAAAGAATCTCGTGAAGAGCGGAATGTGTCAATTTTGGTTGTGTTTATGCTTGGGCTATTGATTGTTCATGTTTAATCACTGTCCCTCTTGATCCTGTCCATCGCCATAATCAATCAGAAATATCTTTTTGATAAGCGTGAGTCACGGATGGACCGCGTCTCGACGGCTGTAGAAGCAAATGTTTCATATTTGGTGGTTTAGTCCAACTTTTTAAATGACAATAAATTTATCGTGCTTTGCTACGTGCTTTTCACACTGTACGTGTTTGAGTTTAAAAGTACATGTTCATCTAAAAATAATTCACGAAAAACTAAAAATAAATCGAGCTAGTAAGCAAAGTATATATTTATCGAACCACGAAAAGAGAAATCAAAATTGAAACTTTTATCTCTTGTTTCGAAATAATCGTTGACATTTGGTCTGGTAATTTGAGACGACTTTCAGACAAATTGAATATTGGTACGTCGTGGTGTGATTTTGATATAATGGGATGTGTCTAAAAATATAGAGAAGTGACATCATATCGCAGACTGCAACATAAATTTAGTCTTTTGGAAGATTACGTACATAGTAAACAGGTTACTAAATATTTTGTAATTTCACCAAAAAAACTTACACGCGCCTAACAACGAAAAATCAATAAAAAAAATGTTGTGTAAAGTATGCGTTAGTATTGGTACTGTGAGAATGTAAGAAATTCTATTTTATCATATATGCGCCACCGATATTCCGCGTCTCAACGACACAATCCATCAGTGACACATACTTAACCAAAGATATTTTGACAAATTATTTTCGATTAAGATGGTTCCAAGCTTATACGAAACGTAGGTGAACATTTTTTCATTTTTTTTTCATTTTATTTTTTATGTTTCCTTGGAAAATTCAAATTTGTTGCTACGACATGCATAGGATATACATTTTAATTTTAACAACGTCCCCCGGATAGACTATGACTGACAATTTGAACGGAATATATATGTCAATATCTATATTCGCATCACTTAACATTATATAGAATTAATATTATTCAGTTCAAAAAATGGCCTTGAAAAAATGCCAATGTATTTTAGAAAGTTATTTGAAAATGAACGGAGGACCTTGGGGACATGTGAAGCAAAAGCTGAGAAGTGTGCAGACAAAATATCATTAAAATACGAAATGGAAAATATTCGCAATAACAGTCTCGTAACAGTATCGTTTTTGAATTTAAAACATGGATAAATGTTTACTAATGTCTTATATGAGAAGTGGTTTAGCATATTGAGAACTCTTGATTTTTTGGTACCAATGTACCGATCTTTTTTCGTGATCATGGCCATGATAAACAATTTATTTATTTATTTTAATGTTCAGTTTTTGCGCTACGACCTCGCCTTCCTGGTGCGGTTCATTCATGACCTTTTTAAGTATGTATTATGCCATCTTATATATTGCTTCGGCAATTGTAGTACACAAATTGAATCCAAATCTGAAAGTAGAAAACCCAAATATATGGTATTAAATGGTATCAGTACTCAATTACGATATCAAATAAAAATAAATATAGGTTTTGTTATAGGAAAATCCCAAAAATCATGATGCGATTACTTGAGAGTTCGTACAGACTGTGAGATCATGAAAAAACTATGTTATCAAAGATTTCATCACTCGTACTTTGGTAAATTTATTTCAATAATATCCGGTGCCAGACCAGAGATAAATCCAAGGTATAAAAAGTATAACCGATCGTTTGCTTTCTCTGAATGAGGTAAGTTTATATTCTGTTCATTACTTATCAAAAGCATAGGTTACAATGATATATTCAAGAATACAGAGGCCAATTTTGACGCATTAGAGGCATCCCAGTCGAAAAAAAATTATCAAAACATCTTTTATTGAGTGCGAATCACTGATGGATCGCGCATGCCTGGCAAAATAAAATTTGTGAGTGAGATACCCGGAGTTTCGTTGAACCGCCCGCATATCGAATATGCATGCATATCGCTTGAAAAGCATTTCTGACGCGTGGTTGTGTGTTTGTGTTCTATCTATTGCAGCGTTTAAAGAATTTCAAGTAGGCTACATCAAGCACTCGAGACTATGGCTGCCCACTACCGAAGCATTTGGAATTCGAATCTGCTTCGAACAATTTTTTCAAATCGGATCAAATCGTTGACTTCATGAAAATAACAAATATCCCATATTTACTATTACTATTATAGTTGTTAATATGATGATTAGGAAATATACAGTTACAAATTACAAATATGAGCATAAACTGACTTAAAAGAGGTGTATTTTCATTTTAACGACAATATACAACCGGTCAAATTTGACTAAAATCGATTGCATTTTGTCCTAAAAATACAAAAATGCACTTATTTTAGCATGTTTTTTTGTTCCTATGACCCATTCACAATTGATTTGAATAATCTGTACTTCGAATTGATTCGAATTGCCCGCCCAGGCGCATTTTGTACCCTTGGTATGTCTATATAACCTGGTGCAGTTCTTTAATGTCGCCGAGAAGTCAGTTAAATTAGCGTAAAAATCGAACGGAGCAATCGGTTAAATTAGGTGCCTCAACGCACTTGCCTGGTGAACAATTTTGAGCTTTTTCTTCCACTTGATGAACTTCATAGCAGTATTTTTGCAGTAGTCTATAAATTTGGCTATAAAAATATGAATAAAATTCTTCAAATCCATACATTTAAAAACGCATGCTAAGAAGCATATTTTTGAAGATTTTGATCACCACGTAAGAAAATGCCATCTTCAAACCAAAGTGGACGTGCGCTCATCACCCACAAAATACATCCACAGTTCTCTTATCTAAAATTATTTATTACGCATAAACAAAATATTTTCGCAAATCCATTTGACATTTTACACAATGTTGGCTTAATTTCGGATAAACTTCAACAATTCGTTCAGATAAATGAATTGTTTGAGACTTCTTTATCATGGCAACACGACGTCATTTACCAAACAAAGTGAAAAACGTATGTACTATCGACGGGTTCAAAGGAAAAAAAGCGACACATGGACAATGAAAAGATTAGTTTCTTTGTGATCGCAAATGCTTCAAATTTAACACGAATTTTATAGTTATTTCTATTTATCATTCATATTATAATATGTAACGAGAAGTATTATTTGAACATAGTGAATAAATAGCTATGACTGACATGCAAAGGAGTGCATAAAATAAAAATTTAGTACATAGGCTTTTTTGGCGTGGTCAGTCGACCATACTTACAGGTGCTCTGCTCAGCTGTGTGTATTAATCTTAAATTTTAGTTTTCCAATCGTGGACCACAAATGGGTTGACTTCAGTGATGAACACTAGCACAAAATATGCTTATTGTAATAGTTCCAGATATCGCGATTCTAAATAATTATTTCGAGTTACAACTACTACCATTTTCCAGTTACAGTTGCTGGTCAGTTTTCATTGTTCGCGTAATAATGGCGACACGTCGTTGTCAATAATTCCGTGATGGCGACAATAGTTCATTCCGGCAAATTTAAAAATAACGGCAATTTTTTGTAATTGAGATGTGGTGACACCTATTTTTAAACCCCTATAAATATTTATATCGCTATTAGACAGAGCAAAGGTGAGAACGCTTTACGGTTGTGTAATAGTAGTTTTTATTTTGCTTTCGCCAATTTGTACGCGACTAAGCAAAATTTGTTTTACGAATCGAATATGGGGTGTTGATGGAACGCACCGCGAATTGGCATAAATCTCATCAATATGACGTTTTTTTAATTTTGAAAATATGCAATTACTGCAAATGACTAGTAAATTTAATGTACTTTTGTTACAGTTACAGTTATAATATAATAAAAGAAAGCGTAATAGTGATGTCAGACAAAATACTTGCTCAAAATATGCTTTATTGCTCTAAATTTAAAAGCTTCGTTGCGCGAAAATTTACACGGAAAGAAATTATCATGAGACATCTTTTGATTCGTAATAGTTTATTAGATCGTATTGAATTCTTTGATTCACTAAAGAATCCTTTTCCCTCGGAAAAAGTGGGAGCCAGAGATTCCAAAAAATATTGACGAAGGGATGAAACGGGATCGAAGGTGCACTATTTTATTCGAATTTGAGTTTATTTGAATGTAAATTCAACTGTGGTAAGAGTGTTGGGTTAATGGTTATGATAGAACAAATTATTTCATGGGACATAAGTATATATACAAAAAAAAAACAGAAACATGGAAACGTTTTTGTACTTACGCCTCGACGTCATGTATTAAGGACAGTGGATGTTAGTAGCCTTGAAAACAAACAATTTGAAACCGGTCTGAAACCAATTATATATTTATATATTAAATTATGTCTGGAAGCTCCAAAAGCTCAATTTTGGATATCGTTTCAGTAATGTTGATATGAAGCACAATTTTTTCAAAGCAATCAAGAATCGCTCATAGGAACGAAAACTCGTTGAATAGTCTAGAATTTTCAATTTTAACTACAAAATACAATCTTATTTTGTCGTTAAAATATGAAAATTATTGCTCTGGGACATGTAGTGTGAATTGAAAATACCTTATAAACTATAGATCTCTTGATTTTTACAATGGAATTAGTGATTAGTGATCGAAATAAAAATTCGAATTTCAAATGATTCGGTTTTGCCAATCCTTAGTCTCATGCTACCCCACAAAGACCCGAAGTAACATCCACGGGAGAAAATGCGCAAAAAATGACATTAATTTAACAATACTACATTGTTACATGACAAACATTAATTGATGTTTGGGCGAGACGAATTCAAAATTTTGCGATATATTGAAAAAACAGCGTGTAATGAAGATATTTTTCCCATTATCAGTGCTTTAATTTTGACTTATATTCTGTATAGATTTATTTGGATAGCAGATGCAGCTGAGGTCATATCCGAAAGAAATAATATCTTAACTCTGGAGCCTGCAAAAAATTATACATGTACCGATATAACAGTATCTGTTGAAAAAGACCATATTACCCCCATGATGTCATAAAATTCACGTTGTCAGAATCCCAATGAAATAAAAAAAATGTATTATCGGCAACTCCTGTGTAGAGTATGATAGTGAAAACAGATGCACCGGATGGTCGCGAAGGTGTTTATGGATATTCATATCTCAAACAATTTAAAAAAACGAAGCGTAGTAGAAGCAAAAAAAATTATTAGTAGTAAAATCTTTGATTCTCTTCGAAATGACATCTACTTTGAAGCCATAATTTTTTCCACCCGGGTTCAATAATCGTTACCAAGAGGTCTGCTGGACGCCTCTCCGTCGCACGATGGTTTACGTAAGAGCTTCGTACAGCTCCCTCCATCAACCAGGTCCGTGTAAAAAAAAATGAAAAAAATACGTTAAATACGCCAAAAACCTTCACCCGCGATTCGGAATTGGTATCTGCACGAGAGGTCGTGGTTCGCCATATGGTTACGATTTATTCTCGGCATTCCTCACCCGCAGGATAAAAATGAAATTCTATCCTTTAGAACGACGGATTAACTACTCTAAAAGATGTGTGGCGTACCTGAAATGGTCGCAGAGGTTAAACACAACCAAATATATCCGGTTCGATAGTTGACAGTCTTTGAGACCACTTGAATACAATTTACGAACAAATTTCGAAGAATAAGTAACGCTGGAGGTAGAAACCAATCACAGGTTGAAAAGATGGATCACACAGGCTTCGTGGTTCACCACAATTATCTAATTTATGATACACTTTAATATTAGAGCTGAGACTCAATACAACCAAACACTCCAATTAAATACTGTCAGTAGAAAAAGACAACATACAGTTTCCTAACATATCTAATTATATATCAGCATTAAAAAAAACACTAAAATATCAAGTGACAGTCCTACAATAAGAGAAAACTGGAATAAATCAGGAAAACATGGGAATACTCCTAAAAAGCGCGGGAACGAGCCTCACAGTATCAGATGATAGCCTATAAATGGAGCGCAGAACCGCGTATGAGCATATGACTAGTCAACCAGGATAATTGAACTACAGCGGACAAAATAAACAGACATACTTGGATGTCTCATTACTCCCCCCTTTTTCAGATGGGAAATTATCAAAAAAAATTTTCCATCTTTAGGAATTAAAATACCTACATGTATATGAAGCATGTGCAATTGGAAAGCGAAATTAACAAAGAACTGTACAAGCATAACTTATATGAATGAAAACCTATACAAATATCTATACAAACGAATTGTTATTAGACAAATACCGGTACCACTACATATAATCATTCAAGTACTCAGGTCTTCGTCTAATGCGTCGACCCCTAGTTTTAGCCGAATTATCAACCAAGTTAATATTCAAAAGATCAGGCAATTCAGAATAAGGCAATTCGTTAAAAATTTCACGATAAGACTGTTCATTAGTTTCCTCGTCAGGTGAATTGTCATCCAAACTGGTTAAATCCACATCAGCTTCATCATCTTTGTCATGAAGATATTGCCTAAGCTTGTCTACATGCACAACTCCAGCACGAGAACTAGGATTCTTCTGAATTCTTTACAAATGATTAGGTAAACAATCCAAAATTCGATAAGGTCCAATTCAGGGTATACTGAGTTTCCGATGTTTTGGTGGATACTAATACCCCACCATTCATCCATTTGTAAAGACCGAGGCTTGACTCCGAGGTCAAAATTACGTTTTTGTCTCGTCGCTGCTGCATGAAGATGTTGTCTTGCATATAGAAAAGCTTTTTCAGTCGCATTCGAAAGGTATTCGATAAAGTCAGTGTAACAGAGATATGTTGCAAACTCTGGTTTGCCAAACATGATATCAACCGGCATATCAATCTCACGGCCAAGCATTAACTTATTAGGTGCTATCGTGTACTGTAGATCGGTATGCCATACAAAGATATGTAAGATGATCATCCCAGCCATTGCGATTATCGCTGACAAAAGTTTTAAGCATTTGTTGAATCGTAGTATCAAATCGATCAACTTGCCCATCAGAGCGCAGATGGTACGGGCTTGTCCTTAGTTTTCTGTATTCCATATAATTCACACATTTCAGAGAATAATTTTGATTCAAAGTCTTTGCCTTGATCTGAGTGAAGAATTCTCGGTACACCAAAACGTGAGAAAAACTGAGTGACTAACACATCTGCAGTGGTATCAGCTCACTTAGAAAAATAATCAGAAACCACTAAAATGTGGTCGTTTCCATTTTCGGTAGTCGGCAATGGTCCGAGAAAATCAATTGCAATTCGCTCCAACTTTCTGAATTGTTCATCTGTGTAAAAATCTAACCAATTACACTGAAATTCACTGGCTAGCGATTGACTTCTAGTACGTTTTGAAATAGCTGAAATATTGGCATTGCCAAGAGTAGCGTTAGGCATATAATCAGAACAATCTTCGCGTTTGCATTTACGAATTTAACGTGACAAGCCATCGGCGTTGCGATGTCTGGTATCAGGCCGATGTTCAATTTTGAAATCGTACGCGCCAAGTGTAAGAATCCACCTTGCTAGTATTCCTTCTGGTTCCCGGAAATTGATCAACCACTTGAGAGCAGCATGATCTGTGCGAATCTTGAATGGTCGTCCAAGAAGATAGTGACTGAAGTGTCGCACAGCCCACACCACTGCTAACAACTCCCGATGTGTAGTGCAATATCTGCGGTGTGATTTAGACAAAGTTTTACTGGAATATGACAAAACTCGTTTCTCATCTTGGACTTGTGACAAAACAGCGCCGATACCAGTACCACTGGCATCTGTGTCAAGTACAAACTCACCATCTGTCTGTGGAAATGCTAGAATAGGGGCGGTGTTAATCGGTGCTTCAACTCATCAAATGCAGTCTGACATTCCCTCGTTCCAGATGAATGGTATGTTCTTATGTGTCAAACGTGTTAAAGGTGCTGCGATCGTGGAATAATCAGGTACAAACTTCCGATAATATTTTGATGTGTCCAAGAAACTACGAATATCGCTCACGGAGGTCGGGACTTTCCATTCATTAATAGCAGCGATATTTTCCGGGTCACAATTGACTCCATCAGCTGATATAAGATAGCCAAGATAGGATGTACCCCGACGAAACAGTTCACATTTTGCGGGTTTCAACTTCAGTCCAGCACGGCGAAGTCCTATAAAAACTTCACAAAGATTTGTAAACCAATTAGCAAAATCAAACCCATGAGACATAACACCAACTAAGAAATTAAAACAGCCGTTCCACAAAAGATCACACAGAAAATTCTGCATCATTCGCTCAAACGTGGCAGGCGCATTGGCCAGACCAAGGGGGATCATAACAAAGGGAAAATGGCCACGTCCCGGTGTACTAAAGGCTGTTTTTTTTCACGGTATACTGGGTCAACTTCGACCTGCGAGTAACCACTAGCGAGATCGAGGGTCGAGAACCATTTGGCACCATTCAAAGACTCAGTGATATCCTTTATACGAGGTAGCGGATAGGCATCCTTGTATGTGATATCATTCAGCATACGAAAGTCCACACAAAAACGTGTTGATCCGTCCTTTTCAGGGACTAAAATAATAGAAGAATATGGAGAGTCGCTGGGTTCTATCACACCTTGTGCCGACATATTATCAATTGCCTCATCCACAACTTTCCTTCGCGCCTACCCCATACCCCTGCCGTTTTAGCTGTGGTGTTGTTGTGATGATTCTATGTTTTGCCGCGGAAGTATGTCCTAGTTCCCCATCGGGCCCAACAAATATGCCTTGAAACTCAGACACTAAAGTCGCTAACTGTTTGTGGGGATTCATATTTAAACCACAGAATTGACTAAATCACGCAAGTGTTCCGGCAATTCTAACTGCGCATTCCCACACTCAGATTCATCAACTTGTAATTGCGCTACTAGCTTAGGGTGAGCTATACCAAGCATGTGACCAGCTCTTATTTTGACTCGCTTGTAATTTTGATTAACCACTAAGACTGGAACAGTGGATTTACACGGATCCACAATAGAAAAAACCAGCTGAATACCATAAGCAAGGAAGCATGAATCTAGCGGTTCAACAATGGCAGCTATGTCAGATGAAGAGTACGATCAGGGACAACTAAGTCGGCCAGGAACGACCACTTTGGAGTGTGGCGGGATCGTCATGTCTTCTCGTACAGTGACACGGGAACAAGGTACCGACTTCTCAGTATGCAATTTAATTTCTTGCCCACGTATCATCATGTGCCCTGATGATAAATAAAGAATACAATCATTTTCACGAAGATAGTCCATGCCTAAAATTCCATTAGGCATGCCTAACTGGGCAGCAATCACAGTGTGATGAGTAGAAAAAGAATCAATTTTCAGATCAAGCTCCATTGTACCCAAGGACAATAAATCATGACCCCCAACTGCTATAAGGGATTCTTCTAGAAAGAGAAACATCAATAAACGTAGTCATTGAACCACTGTCTACCAGAAAGTTGAATGGTTGATTATTTGCAAGTACACGTGAATGCCAACTATTGTTGCATTGCAAAGAACAAATATTCAAGTCTAGGTTATAGTTTACTGGTCCGTCAACATTATTCACTTCAGCGGAAACTCAGGACCTCAAGTCCGCTGAGTGCCATTTAAATTTGCGTTTGCTGAACTTAGCGCAGATTCAGTGGGAATCGCGCGATTTGGGGCAATCGAGCTTCATATTTCCAGTCTGCTTGCAATTAAAACAAGCTCTGCAATCCCTAACCCAATGCCCATTCTCATCACACCTAGGACATGGATTTTGTGGTGTGACATCGAGATTGCGAGAGCTATTACTGCGTGGCTTAACATATTCGATTATCACATCCAGCTTCGCTAAAATTTGTTCACCAACGCTACCTTCGAAAGATGAATTATTTGCGACCTTGTCTTGTTTCGCATTAACTGCGGCGATGCGCGGCTTGCTAATGTCCCTCTTATCGGTCTTTTGAGAATGATCAACCGAATAAGACAGAGTAGCTGGCGACAAAGCTCTTTCGAGCGTTTCAGGCTCATGCATTGTAACATGTTTGATCATGCTTTCATCAGTTAACCCGGCGAGAAACTGTCCCTTTAAAACATTATCCTGTCCACTTACATCTAGATTTTTATTTTGCGACAATAAAATGTGGTACGGTATGAACTTTCAGTTCCTACAGGCTTGAAATAGTGATCGAAATGCGCCACAATATCAGTTCAACTAGTACGCTTACATTCCGGCAAATCTTTCAAAACATCGAGGGCTTGTCCTATCATACAGGTAGCTAACTCTAGCCCAGCAGTATTATTATCCCACATAATAGAGCTAGAAACCAATCCGAAATGACAGAGATAACTAGGCCACGCCATGGTATGGGCTCCATCAAAATACATTGGTTTCCTAGGTGCTGTAGTCATCATAGAAACATTAGCTGCGGCACTGAGAGAATCACTGGCAGTATTAACACCACCACTAGCGCCCAGTGTAGTTTGAAATTGTGTTTCAGTAGAAACTGATCTATGTTTGCTAACAGGGGGCTTACTTGCAGCTTTTCGGCTCTCTTTACCACCAGAAAATTGAATAACAGGTGTAAAATTACTCACATGACCTGGTTCCACAATACAAACCTCCATTGTTTGAGAACAAGCTCCTTTCTTTTCATCTTTCGTAGGTTGTGCACCTTCTGAAATTCCTGAGCCAGAATCTGAAGTTTCGTCTACCTCAAGAATTGGAGAGGACTTCGGACACAGCTTCAAACGAAGTTTAGGTACCGGTGTAAAATTAGCAGATGTAGATGTAACTAGACTGGGGCGGTCATCGTGCGACATTGGCGTTAGCATCCCCATTACCTTTTATCATAATCGAAAGGTCCTGCAATATATTGTAAATCTGTCCGAAAGATAACTTCGTTTCAGCGTTTTGATATTCGACTGTTTTCAATAACGTGCTGCAAAACTTCGTCCATTTTCGCTCGTCTCTGCTCAGATTCCTCCACCCTCTCTTTAAATTTATGCAATTGCAACAGCAAAAATTCAATGTCCTTCCTCGCGACTTTTGTCGTATTTTTCTTCCTCCTCTTGATCGCAAATTGGTCGTCAACAGAAAAATCGAATGTCGCAAGATGCAACAATGAAAAATATGGTCTACTAGTCTTATCCCTATCAAAGTCTAGTGCAGTTCCCAGCCAAAAAAAATGATTGTCAATTCTGGCGTGCCCGCCGATTTATTTTTGGTTATATGTGGCGTACCTGAAATGGGCACAGAGGTTAACTACAACCAAATATATCCGGTTCGATAGTTGACAGTGTTTGAGACCACTTGAATACAATTTACGAACACCTTGACAGCTCAAAACTCTCGAAAAATAAGGAACGGCGGAGATAGAAACCAATCACAGGTTGAAAAGATGGATCACATAGTCTTCGTGGTTCACCACAGATTATCTAATTTATGGTACACTTCAATATTAGAGCTGAAACTTACTACAACCAAACACTCCAATGGAATACCGACAGTAGAAAAAAGGCAGCATACAGCCTCCTAACATATCTAAATATATATTGGCATTAAATAAACACTGAAATGTCAACTGACAGTCCTGCAATGAGAAAACTGGAATAAATCAGGAAAACACGGTAACACTCCTAAAAGCTCGGGAACGAGCCTCACGGTATCAGCTGATAGCCTATAAATGGAGCGCAGAGCCGAGTCTGAGCATATGACTAGTCAACCAGGATAACTGAACTACTGCGGACAAAATAAACAGACATACTTGGATGTCTCACATGGCATGTTGCATGGACATGAACAGATCTTTCATACACAACAGATAAAAAGTATTTTAGCAAGCTACAGTGATAGTTGGCAACAAAATGGCGCTTCACCAAACGTACTGGTTATCAATGTTCAATAACGCGATATAATTTATAAACTGTGTAGGGCAGTGTTTTTCAACCTTTTTGAGCCACGGCACACTTTCTGTATTGAAAAAATCTTGCGGTACACCAAACAAAATTGTAACTTACGTTCCTTTTCTAATATCTATCCATCACTGGAAGTTTAAGTTTTAGACAAATTATTCGTACTGTTTTCCAATTTAATTATAGCGCTGTTGAAGTAATAATAGGTTACTGTAAACTTACTTACTGTTATTGCGCTATTGCAGCAGCAACAGGCCTTCATAAAAATATTCTTATTATTGCGCAACAGAGACTCACCATAAGGGTATACAACGTGATCATTACTCTCCTACTATATGAAGCAAAACACGTTGGAAGATTCAAACTGGTGATAGTGGATAAATTACTTCCATAAAATAAATGCTCTTTCAGACCCATTGTGTAAAACTAATGAATTTCTTGCGGAACAGCTGACGATCTTCCGCAGGACACTAGTATTCCGCGGAACACCGGTTGAAAATCACTGGTGTAGGGCAATTGCGCCATTTGAATTATTATTTGTTTAGGCCTATATGATTACATCCAATAGTTTTGTCTGTTACACTTGATTGTCTTAGCAATCAGAAAGTTCTGAGTATTTTGTGCGATCAATAGGAATTGGTTTAAAATACACTGTTTTGAAGCTCTTTTCTATTCCGTATTATTTTAATTGAACGAAGATTATGTATTTGATTCATCTGTTTTTGAGGTGCATGGGTTTTCTGCCGTACGAATTTGTTTGTGATCTGGTAATTTGGAGCGAGCGGTATGTTTACTAGAAATCTTGGAGACTGACTTGTCAGGTATGTCTGACTGGGGCAATGGGTGCCGGATATCCCTTAGTTTAAATTATTACTGGTTACCATCATATTCATCCCGTTTCAACTTGAAGCTCGCAATCTGATACAGCTTTTGAAAAATCTTCAAATATTCTTCTAGTGTGCCTCATCATTTCTAGAGATTTAACTCTGAGTGAATACATTTCGTACATTGTTAAGAAGAATCAATACAATTTTGATTCATTCTTCACGCTAAGCGGTATCGTTCTCCGGAACTCATATTGCACTTGTAAAAGTCCTTGATCCACCCCTACATGGAATATTGCTGTCTCATTTGGGTCAGTTTGCTTTACTGTATGTGTAGGGTAGAGCGAAGTTTTCTTTTCATCGGCAGGGTGCGGGAGAGTTGCCTTTACCAACACCCATGACGTAGCTGAAGTATTATGAACTTTTAGATCGGCCCATGAAACACTCTGTTGTTTTCTCGAGTCGCACTCATCCAGGGAATCCCGGTTAGCTTAATCAGTAAAAGCTTTGGAAATACGCTTCGAGCCACGCATGTCTGATCGTCGTGACGCGAGATCGAAGCCCGTGAGGGACGATGATTAAGTAAGCACTGCTTACGGCTTCCTCCACCAACCAGATCCACGAACAGGAAAAATGAGAAATATAACAAGCCAAAAACCCTCATTCCGAAATGGAATCTGCACGGTTGTGGCTCGCAATATGATCGAGTTGAATTCTCGGCCTTTCTCTCCCGCAGGATAAAAATCCTATCTAATAACGAGGCACTTATACGAGTAGCTCATAGCCGAGCCCTTCTGCGGTTCAGCGAATACCCCACCAAAGAGTTCCTCAAACGTTGCTTAGAGCAAATTTTATCGAAATAAAATTAGAATCAAAACCTAAAACCAGTAATCTAGAATAAGGCTACTCACATCTCTCATTCGTCTGCGTCTTCAACTCGTACTTCCTTTTCGCTATGTACATCATAAATGTGAAGAGGGAAAATCTTGCACCATGATTTCCGCACCGGATTTCAAATCCATATCATCGGATATAATAACTAGTCTGAAAACACTCCAAAATGTACTGCCAAGTATGTGCCGTAGGGCACAAAGCGCAGTTTATCTGTGGCTTATGCTTGGAGAATCAAATACCTGATTGGGTAATCAACTGTTTCACTGGTGGGGGCAGGTGACCAGGACAGTACATTTTCATAGTGATCAGAAGGAACGTCCCCTTAAAAATTGTTTCAAATATTTCTTAAAACCTTAGTAAACAGATATTTTCTATCTATATTGAAATTAGCTGCCTCCCTCCCAAAATATTAAAATTTTGAAAAAAAAAAATAAGGAATATTTTCGCGTGCTTTTAGCAAACAATAACCGCCTGACCAAGATTACACAAATACTGTCGTCACTATAGATAAATATGTGATTAGGGTAAAAAAAATTCTGGTTGGCCACTTTCTGAAAAATAGAGTTCCCCTTGTAAAAACTGACCAAAATATTATTAAAAAGAAAAAAAGATTTGTGGAAAATTTTTCTCAATATTGCAGAAGCAAATAGAATAAAAAGAAAAGTTAATATCAATATATAGAAAAAAATCATCAAAAATCAATAGAATGGCTGAAAGATAAAATTTTTGCAACAAATCAATCATTTCATACATATTAAACCTGCTGGATCAAAATAGTAAAATACGTTCAAAATGAGATAATATAAAATTGACACTAGTAAATATTCAGAAAAAAATGCCACATGGAATCAAAATGAACGTTTAAAAATAGTGAAATAACGATGTTTTCCAAATAAAATATGAAAATTTGATTTATTTTCCCCTAAATACAAAAGGGGAAGTTTTTGTATCGCAGTCCAAAAAAATTTTCATGAAACATCGTTTGTCAAGTATGTGTCCCTGATGGATCGCGTCGATGAGACGTGGTCAATCTGTGGCAAATGATTAACAAAACAAATATCTGATTGAGATGTATCCTTGCAATCTTATATATGGAATCGGATTAAGGGCAGCAAAAATTAAATACTTTTAGCATTCAGAATCGTACCGAATAATTTTTTCAAATTCAATATACGAATCAGACATACAATGAACAAACAAAGACATCTTATTATCAGCTTACAATTTGAGTGAAAGAACATATTTATTTTTGAGGAAAATTCAAAATTATCATATTGTTGACTTCGAAACGTTGCAAAAATCGAATAGGATAATAATTTATGATTTGGATATCACGAATCGAATCCTTTGGACAGCCCTAAATCTGATGCAATTTCTTTTTTTTTTTTTGTAAAATTTTTGGCACTATAATTAATTTCCAATCAAGAGCTGTATTTATTGGAACATTCAGTTACAAAATATTTGTTATTAATCCATGTGTTGATCCAAACCTAGGGTTATCTTTATAGTTAAGTTTAAACTGAAATTCACTTTATAAAAGAATAAAATCAGAACAAAATTGGTGAAATTTATAACTACAAGTTGCAGTATTTGCGGTAGTTCATAGCATGTTTCATGATTTCACTGCAACATGAATTAAATCAATTTGGAAAAACACTATAAGTAAATTTATGTTGATCAGAATTTTAAAATACTAACCGACTATAACATCCACAATGAAACATGTGTCAGGTAGGAAGGTATCAAGGCACTGGCAAGTCACAAAAAATTTTTCCAAACATCTTTTGTTAAGTATGAGTCACTGACGGATCACGCCGCTGAGGCGTGGTCCATCTGTGGCTCATACTTGACAAAATAAATCTCCTGATTGGTTAACAATGTATCCCGAAATTTTTTTGTAGAAGCTGATAGACTAAATGATTCGATAACGATTTCCCAAATTGGAAAAACAAGATTTATACTGACAGTGTCTATAACTTTCTCGAAAAAGTCACAGCCTTCGAAACAGTAAGGAATGTGCAACTATGCTTTAATATTGAAATATGAGGCATATCACAAAAGCATATACATTATTTCATATTTGACAGAATGCTTTTTTTACCAATGCCAAAACTGATTATTCTGTCGATTATTAGAAAAGATATTAAATTTTTTTAAATTTAAAGAATTGATTTCCAATACCCCGACTTATGTCACTGACAGTAAAAGAATACGATTGCTGGTATCAGTAAAATCTATACCAGTTGCCGATAAAAATCTAGTTTTTTCATTCAGCGAACCAATAACTTCCAATAATCAAAATAGTTTTTTATATAAGGATTAGCTTTGGCATGAGCTAAACTCGAGCATATTACATCATTATATATCTAAAATAAGTCCTGTAGTCATCAGCCCTTTTATTAGACAAGAAATTTGGGCATTTCATACATGATTGAAAAAATTAAAAGTAAAAACTTTAAACAAGAGCGATATCAGTAAAGATGTAGTGAAATAATAAAAAAAGAGGAAATATTGAAAATTAAGATAAAATAAGAACGTTCCAAGCTCATATTAAGGAGCTTTCGAAAATGTACGGTTTTCTATTTCCCCAACAGAAATTTTATTTTGTTGAGTTTGTGTCACAGATGGCCCGCGCCTTGGAGGCACGATCCATCTGTAACTCATACTCGACAAAACATGTTTCGATCAATGTTTTCTGGCCGGGTTGAATAAAACCGCATGCTTTTTTTTAACAAAATTTGCTCAGAACACGGCTGCAGGAGACATCATACTTGAAAAATTTCGTGCAACCACTAAAGTGCAAAGAGCTACATGAAATGCAGGAATATGAAATAAGGAACCTCCACGCCTCACGACCAGGTCCTACAATATATTTCATTCAAGCACAAAACATGGACGGATTACTCATCAGCAATATGACGTTCACCATCTGTGATTAAAGCCTCCCATTAGTTCGTGTAATTGGAAAATATATGGTCTTTTGGTTTTAGAGAAGCCTGGAAGTATTATGCACCGGGTTCCAGGTCGGCCAACCCGACTTTTTACACACTTCGTTGAATTGAACGATTTCGAACAAATATGTATGAATGTACATTTTATGCCCATGCCTTCCGCAGAAACGTATTTATTGAAAAAACGTTCATCATTGAAGTTGTTGAACAGAATCCGAGAGAAATATATCAGATCTGATCGGGGTAATTTCTTCTTCCATCAGCATATCATCAAAATTGACTTCCTAAACAAAATGTATTAATTTGATAAGTACTAATACACACTTATATTCTAATGACAAACATACATAGTGCACAGAAGACACAAACCTTCAGACCCATGCTTGGCAGAATGAGTTTTCAGGCAGGATTATAAAGTTCATGAGGCTAAAGTGCTTTGACAAGCAAGTTATCACTTCTGTAAAATTTTCTGTCTAGATCATATTACATTTTGTATTAAAGAATAAACTACGATCGTGCGATACATCATGTGCAGCATGCATTTTGGCAGTGACCAATCATTAACAAATAACTTCGACATCATATCAATCAGTTTTGTACTTAGAAAGCTATTCGCTTTGCAATAAAGTTGTAATTGTACAGCTACTGAGATGAAAAAGAACTTCCATGGATGGATACTCCAGTAAGAAATGTCTAAAACATCAAAAGTTCGAAGGGAAGGGTTGACAGTATTTTACAAGATTTCACTCCACACCATATTTAAGGTGTCATACACCTTCCCCCATAAGGGTTGCCATGAGAAGTTATTCGCTTTTACATCACTCCAGCTCTTTTTCTGGCAATGGCAGAATAGTTCTTCACATAGACCGACATACAAATGAAGGACTAAAAAAAAGTCAAATTCGAAAAATCTGGAATTTCATTTCACATGGAACGAGAATAAAAAGACAAATAAATTAAATGCAGATTTCTGGATCGAACCACCCAAATAACCTAAAACATCACAATACCTCAGAATTATTCAGGAGATTACTGAATGTAGTTGTTGCATCAAACGAAATAATTGAATCAGGTAATTGCAATCCCTGATTATTATGTTGTTGTTGTTGATGTAACATATTTGTTGTCATGTTGTTTGTATTAACAACTTGATGCTGTTGGGGTTGAGGTGATATGGATGGTGCTGGTGATGTAATATCGATAGAAATAATCTGTCAAAGAATTAAATTCAGGTAATCGTAAATTTATATTTTATAGAGTTACTAAATAGAGATATCTTGGAGACGTGCCAAATATAAAGATATGACATTGGACCAACATTTTTTTTCGAATGATGTACGTTAGTAAATGGATCAAGAATAACAGATTCCATTTCAATGCTGTGCTTTATAATAATTTATTATAATATGTTCGGCCCATTAAACTCCATCATGTATCAAAGAAGAAAAAAAATATTTGTAGCAGATATTTATTGACATGTATTGAAAACATAGTCATTTGTTAAAAATTTTCTATTCCACCGAGTATCTTCTCCCATTTTGCAGTATTGAAAACATAGTCATTTGTTAAAAATTTTCTATTCCACCGAGTATCTTCTCCCATTTTGCATAGACATTAACAAATCCTGTTAAAGCAATTTCTAGTACAAGTACAATACATTGGAAGAACCGACAAGGACATTTTTCATTTCAATAATACATGTAAGAAAAATCTACCTGTTGTGGTTGTTGTAGAAATTGATGCTGGTTTGGTGACGGTGACGTAGCGGGTTGACTCGTAAGAAATAAAGAAGGTTGTTGTGGTGAATGCTGGATTACAAATGATGGCGAATGACTTTCCTTAAAAAAAATGATGGAGAAAAATGTTAAATTTCGCTAGGAAATTTATTTTTGTCAAACATGAGCCTGATGGATCGCTCAACATCAGTGGCTTATATAGGAGAAAACTTTTTTGATTGGGTTATCCTCGTCTCAAAAAAATTGTAGAACCATATTTCGTCAATGACAATCCAAATCAATTCAAATTTCCATACTTCAAAACTAACATCGAGATTTAAGATGATTGAAATTACAGTTTTCAGCCAATCAATCACAACTTTACCGCAAAAGTACAAAGTGTAAAGCTAGAAAAATCTTATCATGTCAATGAAAAAGATCAGACAATATTACCTGTTTGAAGTTAGGACTGTGAGTTTGTATAGATTGTGATGGAAAGTTGGCAACTTCAAATTCTTCTTCTGTAACACAAAGAGAAAAAAATTAGATCAAGACCTCAACTAAAATGCTAACCTCATTAGTGCCATTCATATCTGGGTAGAGATCGACAAAACAATTGAGATCACACGATTTAATAATTGAATATAGAATAATTTAAAGTTAGTTGTCGAACTGAACACAATTCAGGATCTAATTTTATGGAATTACATATACTTATTAAGAATGAAAAGCAGTGTGGAGTACCCTTCTTTTACTGGGGGTGCTTGAAATGTATCATCTTAAAATGTTACAGAAGTATTCAAACTAATAACACTGCAACTACCTCTTGTGAACATTTGATCAGACTGGTTTTGGTCGTATGAGATTGGAGTATCTGACGCCATTAATGTATTGACAATTTCTTGTTCTCCTTGCAAAGGTGGAACTTCTAATCCTTTTGATTTTGCGAGCATTTCAAGTTCCTGCATTGAAAAATAAGTTAATTTAACTATGAATCAGGAAGAAAGTTTACGTAGTTGTTACCTGGGAATGTTCGAGCTATTAGAATTTATTCAATTAGGATGTGAAATGCTTTTAAACAAATGCTTTGAACTTTTAGATATCTGTACACAAACCGTTTCGTGAGCAAATTTTTCAATCTTGTAGCAAAAGAAATGGTTTAGTTCAAAATTTTCAACATTAAATTTGTCATATAAACAAACCCACAAGCAATAAAAAAAAACTATAAAAAAGTGAGATGCCTGACAAGCAATTCTAAAATAACAGCATTTGCCTCCTTATTCAATAAAATGATATTGCAATCTCCCCTATTCCTTGTTATACAAATAAAACTTACACAGCTATCTTCACTATTTCAAGAGGTTACTATAACATACATCCTTTAATAGATCCTTTCTCTTGGACGCATACATAATATATTTTATTTACAATATTTACATGTTGTAAAATAACTTTTTATGACTGAGAATGGACTTAGATTCAGCAGTAAATAGCTAACTTCTTTCCAACCATGAATATATATAGTATATATGCTTCAAAACTTCGTAAAATTTATATCTGTTTGAACTAAGTCACTACGTATTAGAATATGCAGAGATGGCTTCTTCTGAACTCCTAAATGTTGTACTTCGATAACCTCTTCCGTTCAAGATGACCCAATCAGAAATTTCACTTCACTTGTTAAGTATGTACCATAGATCTCATCGATGCGATCCATCAGTGGCATACTTAACAAGGATATTTTGACAAAATTTCTCTAATTAGGTACATATAACACTTTAAACTCTTTTTACCGGGCTTCAACAAGGATTGGAAATTTGCAGATGCATTCATTTTCAAATCTGGAGTCTCCAAACTAATCCTGTACATAAGAGCTTTAGAATAGTCCTAACATATTTCTTACGTGTCGTAAAAGACAACTAAAAAGAAACAAAGAAGTGGTAGATGTTTTTGAAAGTGCAATTGCTGAAACTATCTCTTGTAGTTCGAGATTAGTGCCCATTAGTTGGATAATTTTGGCACTGCTCCCATCCCTGCTTAGAGTGAATTGCAATAAAAAAAGAACATTTGGAATCGAATGTTTCCGGATCAATTCGATAATGAAAATAGTTCGCTGGTTTTTTAAGTGGTCAATTTATTTTTTGCCTAATCATAATCGTTTGCTAGTTATGAAACTCTGATGGATAATATCTTGTTTTATGCGCAGTCAATCAATAGCTCACGCTTTATATAATAAAATTCTCCCATTTGAGATAAAATTTTTTTTTCTAGTAATGTCCAAAAATTTGCTGAATAATTGGCACAAAATATTTGTACAATCAATCAAAATTAGAGAAACACGCTTCCAAAACGATTTGAATCGTAAATCTAAAAAAGTCATCCCTAAAATACAGACTCCCTAAAAAATACGTTATACCTGTATACGTAGCATGAGTCTTCTATTTATATTCTGCATCTGTTTTTGATTTCGTTCAATTTTTTCACTTCTTGCTACACGATTTTGCAGGTCTCGCATATGATCAACAGATGCTTTTAATATCGAACCTTTGTTCCATCTCATGTCCCTGTAAAATGAGGTA